>OV815270.1:50073932-51273932 GCA_929108145.2 Limnephilus rhombicus | reverse complement strand
AAATTTCCGCCGAATCGGTGCCATAGGACCAAAGTTATGACCGACCCCAATTACTTAAACCACCGAACCCAAGTGCTCAAACGACGGACCCCAAGTGTTGAAAGAAGATAATTTTTTAAATTCTTCTTTTAGCTGATTTTTTGTTTGATTCGAGTGCAGATCACAATTCATGTTTGAATCCTAAATTTCAACCGAATCGGTGCCATATGGCCAAAGTTATGACCGACCTCAATTGCATAAACGACCGAACCCAAGTGCTCAAACGACGGAACCCAAGTGTTTAAAGAAGATTATTTTTGTAATTCTTCTTTTGGCTAATTTTTTGTTTGATTCGAGTGCAGATCACAATTTTTTGTTTGAATCCTAAATTTCAACCGAATCGGTGCCATAGGGCCAAATTTATGACCCACTTCAAGTGGTCAAACGACCGACCCCAAGTGTTTAAAAGAAGATTCTTTTTTTAATTCTTCTTTTGGCTGATTTTTTGTTTGATTCGAGTGCAGACCACAATTCTTAGCTAGAATCCTAAATTTCCGCCGAATCGGTGCCATAGGACCAAAGTTATGACCGACCCCAATTAATTAAACCACCTAACCCAAGTGCTCAAACGACGGACCCCAAGTGTTGAAAGAAGATTCTTTTTTTAATTCTTCTTTTGGCTGATTTTTTGTTTGATTCGCGTGCAGACCACAATTCTTAGCTAGAATCCTAAATTTCCGCCGAATCGGTGCCATAGGACCAAAGTTATGACCGACCCCAATTACTTAAACCACCGAACCCAAGTGCTCAAACGACGGACCCCAAGTGTTGAAAGAAGATAATTTTTTAAATTCTTCTTTTAGCTGATTTTTTGTTTGATTCGAGTGCAGATCACAATTCATGTTTGAATCCTAAATTTCAACCGAATCGGTGCCATATGGCCAAAGTTATGACCGACCTCAATTGCATAAACGACCGAACCCAAGTGCTCAAACGACGGAACCGAAGTGTTTAAAGAAGATTATTTTTGTAATTCTTCTTTTGGCTGATTTTTTGTTTGATTCGAGTGCAGACCACAATTCTTAGCTAGAATCCTAAATTTCAGCCGAATTGGTGCCATAGGACCAAAGTTATGACCGACCCCAATTAGTTAAACCACCGAACCCAAGTTCTCAAACGACGGACCCCAAGTGTTTAAAGAAGATTATTTTTTTAATTCTTCTTTTAGCAGATTTTTTGTTTGATTCGAGTGCAGATCACAATTCTTTGTTTGAATCCTAAATTTCAACCGAATCGGTGCCATATGGCCAATGTTATGACCGACCCCAATTGCTTAAACGACCGAACCCAAGTGCTCAAACGACGGACCCCAAGTGTTTAAAGAAGATTCTTTTTTTAATTCTTCTTTTGGCTGATTTTTTGTTTGATTTGAGTGCAGAGTACAATTTTTTGTTGGAATCCTAAATTTTAACCGAATCGGTGCCATAGGTCCAAAGTTATGACCCACTTAAAGTGCTCAAACGACCGACCCCAAGTGTTTAAAAGAAGATTCTTTTTTTATTTCTTCTTTTGGCAGATTTTTTGTTTGATTCGCGTGCAGACCACAATTCTTAGCTAGAATCCTAAATTTCCGCCGAATCGGTGCCATAGGACCAAAGTTATGACCGACCCCAATTACTTAAACCACCGAACCCAAGTGCTCAAACGACGGACCCCAAGTGTTGAAAGAAGATAATTTTTTAAATTCTTCTTTTAGCTGATTTTTTGTTTGATTCGAGTGCAGATCACAATTCATGTTTGAATCCTAAATTTCAACCGAATCGGTGCCATATGGCCAAAGTTATGACCGACCTCAATTGCATAAACGACCGAACCCAAGTGCTCAAACGACGGAACCCAAGTGTTTAAAGAAGATTATTTTTGTAATTCTTCTTTTGGCTAATTTTTTGTTTGATTCGAGTGCAGATCACAATTTTTTGTTTGAATCCTAAATTTCAACCGAATCGGTGCCATAGGGCCAAATTTATGACCCACTTCAAGTGGTCAAACGACCGACCCCAAGTGTTTAAAAGAAGATTCTTTTTTTAATTCTTCTTTTGGCTGATTTTTTGTTTGATTCGAGTGCAGACCACAATTCTTAGCTAGAATCCTAAATTTCCGCCGAATCGGTGCCATAGGACCAAAGTTATGACCGACCCCAATTAATTAAACCATCTAACCCAAGTGCTCAAACGACGGACCCCAAGTGTTGAAAGAAGATTCTTTTTTTAATTCTTCTTTTGGCTGATTTTTTGTTTGATTCGCGTGCAGACCACAATTCTTAGCTAGAATCCTAAATTTCCGCCGAATCGGTGCCATAGGACCAAAGTTATGACCGACCCCAATTACTTAAACCACCGAACCCAAGTGCTCAAACGACGGACCCCAAGTGTTGAAAGAAGATAATTTTTTTAATTCTTCTTTTGGCTGATTTTTTGTTTGATTCGCGTGCAGACCACAATTCTTAGCTAGAATCCTAAATTTCCGCCGAATCGGTGCCATAGGACCAAAGTTATGACCGACCCCAATTACTTAAACCACCGAACCCAAGTGCTCAAACGACGGACCACAAGTGTTTAAAGAAGATTATTTTTTTAATTCTTCTTTTAGCTGATTTTTTGTTTGATTCGAGTGCAGACCACAATTCTTAGCTAGAATCCTAAATTTCAGCCGAATCGGTGCCATAGAACCAAAGTTATGACCGACCCCAATTACTTAAACCACCGAACCCAAGTGCTCAAACGACGGACCACAAGTGTTTAAAGAAGATTATTTTTTTAATTCTTCTTTTAGCTGATTTTTTGTTTGATTCGAGTGCAGATCACAATTCTTTGTTTGAATCCTAAATTTCAACCGAATCGGAGCCATATGGCCAATATTATGACCGACCCCAATTGCTTAAACGACCGAACCCAAGTGCTCAAACGACGGACCCCAAGTGTTTAAAGAAGATTATTTTTGTAATTCTTCTTTTGGCTGATTTTTTGTTTGATTCGAGTGCAGATCACAATTCTTTGTTTGAATCCTAAATTTCAACCGAATCGGTGCCATAGGGTCAAATTTATGACCCACTTCAAGTGGTCAAACGACCGACCCCAAGTGTTTAAAAGAAGATTCTTTTTTTAATTCTTCTTTTGGCTGATTTTTTGTTTGATTCGAGTGCAGACCACAATTCTTAGCTAGAATCCTAAATTTCCGCCGAATCGGTGCCATAGGACCAAAGTTATGACCGACCCCAATTTATTAAACCACCTAACCCAAGTGCTCAAACGACGGACCCCAAGTGTTGAAAGAAGATTCTTTTTTTAATTCTTCTTTTGGCTGATTTTTTGTTTGATTCGCGTGCAGACCACAATTCTTAGCTAGAATCCTAAATTTCCGCCGAATCGGTGCCATAGGACCAAAGTTATGACCGACCCCAATTACTTAAACCACCGAACCCAAGTGCTCAAACGACGGACCCCAAGTGTTGAAAGAAGATAATTTTTTAAATTCTTCTTTTAGCTGATTTTTTGTTTGATTCGAGTGCAGATCACAATTCATGTTTGAATCCTAAATTTCAACCGAATCGGTGCCATATGGCCAAAGTTATGACCGACCTCAATTGCATAAACGACCGAACCCAAGTGCTCAAACGACGGAACCCAAGTGTTTAAAGAAGATTATTTTTGTAATTCTTCTTTTGGCTAATTTTTTGTTTGATTCGAGTGCAGATCACAATTTTTTGTTTGAATCCTAAATTTCAACCGAATCGGTGCCATAGGGCCAAATTTATGACCCACTTCAAGTGGTCAAACGACCGACCCCAAGTGTTTAAAAGAAGATTCTTTTTTTAATTCTTCTTTTGGCTGATTTTTTGTTTGATTCGAGTGCAGACCACAATTCTTAGCTAGAATCCTAAATTTCCGCCGAATCGGTGCCATAGGACCAAAGTTATGACCGACCCCAATTAATTAAACCACCTAACCCAAGTGCTCAAACGACGGACCCCAAGTGTTGAAAGAAGATTCTTTTTTTAATTCTTCTTTTGGCTGATTTTTTGTTTGATTCGCGTGCAGACCACAATTCTTAGCTAGAATCCTAAATTTCCGCCGAATCGGTGCCATAGGACCAAAGTTATGACCGACCCCAATTACTTAAACCACCGAACCCAAGTGCTCAAACGACGGACCCCAAGTGTTGAAAGAAGATAATTTTTTAAATTCTTCTTTTAGCTGATTTTTTGTTTGATTCGAGTGCAGATCACAATTCATGTTTGAATCCTAAATTTCAACCGAATCGGTGCCATATGGCCAAAGTTATGACCGACCTCAATTGCATAAACGACCGAACCCAAGTGCTCAAACGACGGAACCGAAGTGTTTAAAGAAGATTATTTTTGTAATTCTTCTTTTGGCTGATTTTTTGTTTGATTCGAGTGCAGACCACAATTCTTAGCTAGAATCCTAAATTTCAGCCGAATTGGTGCCATAGGACCAAAGTTATGACCGACCCCAATTAGTTAAACCACCGAACCCAAGTTCTCAAACGACGGACCCCAAGTGTTTAAAGAAGATTATTTTTTTAATTCTTCTTTTAGCAGATTTTTTGTTTGATTCGAGTGCAGATCACAATTCTTTGTTTGAATCCTAAATTTCAACCGAATCGGTGCCATATGGCCAATGTTATGACCGACCCCAATTGCTTAAACGACCGAACCCAAGTGCTCAAACGACGGACCCCAAGTGTTTAAAGAAGATTCTTTTTTAATTCTTCTTTTGGCTGATTTTTTGTTTGATTTGAGTGCAGAGTACAATTTTTTGTTGGAATCCTAAATTTTAACCGAATCGGTGCCATAGGTCCAAAGTTATGACCCACTTAAAGTGCTCAAACGACCGACCCCAAGTGTTTAAAAGAAGATTCTTTTTTTATTTCTTCTTTTGGCAGATTTTTTGTTTGATTCGAGTGCAGACCACAATTCTTACCTAGAATCCTAAATTTCAGCCGAATCGGTGCCATAGGACCAAAGTTATGACCGACCCCAATTAGTTAAACCACCGAACCCAAGTGCTCAAACGACCGACCCCAAGTGTTAAAAAGAAGATTCTTTTTTTAATTCTTCTTTTGGCTGACTTTTTTTTTGATTCGAGTGCTGATTACAATTTTTTGTTTGAATCCTAAATTTTAACCGAATCGGTGCCATAGGGCCAAAGTTAAGACAACTCCAAGTGCTATAACGACCGACCCCAAATGTTTAAAGAAGATTATTTTTTTAATTCTTCTTTTAGCTGATTTTTTGTTTGATTCGAGTGCAGATCACAATTCTTTGTTTGAATCCTAAATTTCAACCGAATCGGTGCCATATGGCCAATGTTATGACCGACCCCAATTGCTTAAACGACCGAACCAAAGTGCTCAAACGACGGACCCCAAGTGTTTAAAGAAGATTATTTTTGTAATTCTTCTTTTGGCTGATTTTTTGTTTGATTCGAGTGCAGATTACAATTTTTTGTTTGAATCCTAAATTTTAACCGAATCGGTGCCATAGGGCCAAAGTTAAGACCACTCCAAGTGCTATAACGACCGACCCCAAATGTTTAAAAGAAGATTCTTTTTTTAATTCTTCTTTTGGCTGATTTTTTGTTTGATTCGAGTGCAGATCACAATTTTTTGTTTGAATCCTAATTTTCAACCAAAGCGGTGCCATAGGGCCAAAGTTATGTTCCACTCCAAGTGCTCAAACGACCGACCCCAAGTATTTAAAAGAAGATTCTTTTTTAATTCTTCTTTTGGCTGATTTTTTGTTTGATTCGAGTGCAGATCACAATTCTTTGTTTGAATCCTAAATTTCAACCGAATCGGTGCCATAGGGCCAAAGTTATGACCCACTTCAAGTGCTCAAACGACCGACCCAAGTGTTTAAAAGAAGATTCTTTTTTTAATTCTTCTTTTGGCTGATTTTTTGTTTGATTCGAGTGCAGACCACAATTCTTAGCTAGAATCCTAAATTTCCGCCGAATCGGTGCCATAGGACCAAAGTTATGACCGACCCCAATTACTTAAACCACCGAACCCAAGTGCTCAAACGACGGACCCCAAGTGTTGAAAGAAGATTATTTTTTTAATTCTTCTTTTAGCTGATTTTTTGTTTGATTCGAGTGCAGATCACAATTCATGTTTGAATCCTAAATTTCAACCGAATCGGTGCCATATGGTCAAAGTTATGACCGACCTCAATTGCATAAACGACCGAACCCAAGTGCTCAAACGACGGAACCCAAGTGTTTAAAGAAGATTATTTTTGTAATTCTTCTTTTGGCTAATTTTTTGTTTGATTCGAGTGCAGATCACAATTTTTTGTTTGAATCCTAAATTTCAACCGAATCGGTGCCATAGGGCCAAATTTATGACCCACTTCAAGTGGTCAAACGACCGACCCCAAGTGTTTAAAAGAAGATTCTTTTTTTAATTCTTCTTTTGGCTGATTTTTTGTTTGATTCGAGTGCAGACCACAATTCTTAGCTAGAATCCTAAATTTCCGCCGAATCGGTGCCATAGGACCAAAGTTATGACCGACCCCAATTAATTAAACCACCTAACCCAAGTGCTCAAACGACGGACCCCAAGTGTTGAAAGAAGATTCTTTTTTTAATTCTTCTTTTGGCTGATTTTTTGTTTGATTCGCGTGCAGACCACAATTCTTAGCTAGAATCCTAAATTTCCGCCGAATCGGTGCCATAGGACCAAAGTTATGACCGACCCCAATTACTTAAACCACCGAACCCAAGTGCTCAAACGACGGACCCCAAGTGTTGAAAGAAGATAATTTTTAAATTCTTCTTTTAGCTGATTTTTTGTTTGATTCGAGTGCAGATCACAATTCATGTTTGAATCCTAAATTTCAACCGAATCGGTGCCATATGGCCAAAGTTATGACCGACCTCAATTGCATAAACGACCGAACCCAAGTGCTCAAACGACGGAACCGAAGTGTTTAAAGAAGATTATTTTTGTAATTCTTCTTTTGGCTGATTTTTTGTTTGATTCGAGTGCAGACCACAATTCTTAGCTAGAATCCTAAATTTCAGCCGAATTGGTGCCATAGGACCAAAGTTATGACCGACCCCAATTAGTTAAACCACCGAACCCAAGTTCTCAAACGACGGACCCCAAGTGTTTAAAGAAGATTATTTTTTTAATTCTTCTTTTAGCAGATTTTTTGTTTGATTCGAGTGCAGATCACAATTCTTTGTTTGAATCCTAAATTTCAACCGAATCGGTGCCATATGGCCAATGTTATGACCGACCCCAATTGCTTAAACGACCGAACCCAAGTGCTCAAACGACGGACCCCAAGTGTTTAAAGAAGATTCTTTTTTTAATTCTTCTTTTGGCTGATTTTTTGTTTGATTTGAGTGCAGAGTACAATTTTTTGTTGGAATCCTAAATTTTAACCGAATCGGTGCCATAGGTCCAAAGTTATGACCCACTTAAAGTGCTCAAACGACCGACCCCAAGTGTTTAAAAGAAGATTCTTTTTTTATTTCTTCTTTTGGCAGATTTTTTGTTTGATTCGAGTGCAGACCACAATTCTTACCTAGAATCCTAAATTTCAGCCGAATCGGTGCCATAGGACCAAAGTTATGACCGACCCCAATTAGTTAAACCACCGAACCCAAGTGCTCAAACGACCGACCCCAAGTGTTAAAAAGAAGATTCTTTTTTTAATTCTTCTTTTGGCTGACTTTTTTTTTGATTCGAGTGCTGATTACAATTTTTTGTTTGAATCCTAAATTTTAACCGAATCGGTGCCATAGGGCCAAAGTTAAGACAACTCCAAGTGCTATAACGACCGACCCCAAATGTTTAAAGAAGATTATTTTTTTAATTCTTCTTTTAGCTGATTTTTTGTTTGATTCGAGTGCAGATCACAATTCTTTGTTTGAATCCTAAATTTCAACCGAATCGGTGCCATATGGCCAATGTTATGACCGACCCCAATTGCTTAAACGACCGAACCAAAGTGCTCAAACGACGGACCCCAAGTGTTTAAAGAAGATTATTTTTGTAATTCTTCTTTTGGCTGATTTTTTGTTTGATTCGAGTGCAGATTACAATTTTTTGTTTGAATCCTAAATTTTAACCGAATCGGTGCCATAGGGCCAAAGTTAAGACCACTCCAAGTGCTATAACGACCGACCCCAAATGTTTAAAAGAAGATTCTTTTTTTAATTCTTCTTTTGGCTGATTTTTTGTTTGATTCGAGTGCAGATCACAATTTTTTGTTTGAATCCTAATTTTCAACCAAAGCGGTGCCATAGGGCCAAAGTTATGTTCCACTCCAAGTGCTCAAACGACCGACCCCAAGTATTTAAAAGAAGATTCTTTTTTTAATTCTTCTTTTGGCTGATTTTTTGTTTGATTCGAGTGCAGATCACAATTCTTTGTTTGAATCCTAAATTTCAACCGAATCGGTGCCATAGGGCCAAAGTTATGACCCACTTCAAGTGCTCAAACGACCGACCCCAAGTGTTTAAAAGAAGATTATTTTTTTAATTCTTCTTTTGGCTGATTTTTTGTTTGATTCGAGTGCAGACCACAATTCTTAGCTAGAATCCTAAATTTCCGCCGAATCGGTGCCATAGGACCAAAGTTATGACCGACCCCAATTACTTAAACCACCGAACCCAAGTGCTCAAACGACGGACCCCAAGTGTTGAAAGAAGATTATTTTTTTAATTCTTCTTTTAGCTGATTTTTTGTTTGATTCGAGTGCAGATCACAATTCATGTTTGAATCCTAAATTTCAACCGAATCGGTGCCATATGGTCAAAGTTATGACCGACCTCAATTGCATAAACGACCGAACCCAAGTGCTCAAACGACGGAACCCAAGTGTTGAAAGAAGATTATTTTTGTTAATTCTTCTTTTGGCTGATTTTTTGTTTGATTCGAGTGCAGATCACAATTTTTTGTTTGAATCCTTATTTTCAACCGAATCGGTGCCATAAGGCCAAAGTTATGATCCACTCCAAGTGCTCAAACCACCGATTCCAAGTGTTTAAAAGAAGATTCTTTTTTTAATTCTTCTTTTGGCTGATTTTTTGTTTGATTCGAGTGCAGATTACAATTTTTTGTTTGAATCCTAAATTTTAACCGAATCGGTGCCATAGGGCCAAAGTTATGACCCACTTAAAGTGCTCAAACGACGGACCCCAAGTGTTTAAAGAAGATTATTTTTGTAATTCTTCTTTTGGCTGATTTTTTGTTTGATTCGAGTGCAGATTACAATTTTTTGTTTGAATCCTAAATTTTAACCGAATCGGTGCCATAGGGCCAAAGTTAAGACCACTCCAAGTGCTATAACGACCGACCCCAAATGTTTAAAAGAAGATTCTTTTTTTAATTCTTCTTTTGGCTGATTTTTTGTTTGATTCGAGTGCAGATCACAATTCTTTGTTTGAATCCTAAATTTCAACCGAATCGGTGCCATAGGGCCAAAGTTATGACCCACTTCAAGTGCTCAAACGACCGACCCCAAGTGTTTAAAAGAAGATTCTTTTTTTTATTCTTCTTTTGGCTGATTTTTTGTTTGATTCGAGTGCAGACCACAATTCTTAGCTAGAATCCTAAATTTCAGCCGAATCGGTGCCATAGGACCAAAGTTATGACCGACCCCAATTAGTTAAACCACCGAACCCAAGTGCTCAAACGACGGACCCCAAGTGTTTAAACACTTCTTTAAAGAAGATTATTTTTTTAATTCTTCTTTTAGCTGATTTTTTGTTTGATTCGAGTGCAGATCACAATTCTTTGTTTGAATCCTAAATTTCAACCGAATCGGTGCCATAGGGCCAAATTTATGACCCACTTCAAGTGGTCAAACGGCCGACCCCAAGTGTTTAAAAGAAGATTCTTTTATTTATTCTTCTTTTGGCTGATTTTTTGTTTGATTCGAGTGCAGACCACAATTCTTAGCTAGAATCCTAAATTTCCGCCGAATCGGTGCCATAGGACCAAAGTTATGACCGACCCCAATTACTTTAACCACCGAACCCAAGTGCTCAAACGACGGACCCCAAGTGTTGAAAGAAGATTATTTTTTTAATTCTTCTTTTAGCTGATTTTTTGTTTGATTCGAGTGCAGATCACAATTCTTTGTTTGAATCCTAAATTTCAACCGAATCGGTGCCATATGGCCAATGTAATGACCGACCCCAATTGCTTAAACGACCGAACCCAAGTGCTCAAACGACGGACCCCAAGTGTTTAAAGAAGATTATTTTTGTAATTCTTCTTTTGGCTGATTTTTTGTTTGATTCGAGTGCAGATAACAATTTTTTGTTTGAATCCTATTTGTCAACCGAATCGGTGCCATAGGGCCAAAGTTATGATCCACTCCAAGTGCTCAAACGACCGACCCCAAGTGTTTCAAAGAAGATTCTTTTTTAAATTCTTCTTTTGGCTGATTTTTAGTTTGATTCGAGTGCAGATCACAATTCTTAGCTAGAATCCTAAATTTCAGCCGAATCGGTGCCATAGAACCATAGTGCCATAGACCGACCCCAATTAGTTAAACCACCGAACCCAAGGTCTCAAACGACGGACCCCAAGTGTTTAAAGAAGATTATTTTTTTAATTCTTCTTTTAGCTGATTTTTTGTTTGATTCGAGTGCAGATCACAATTCTTTGTTTGAATCCTAAATTTCAACCGAATCGGTGCCATATGGCCAATATTATGACCGACCCCAATTGCTTAAACGACCGAACCCAAGTGCTCAAACGACGGACCCCAAGTGTTTAAAGAAGATTATTTTTGTAATTCTTCTTTTGGCTGATTTTTTGTTTGATTCGAGTGCAGATCACAATTCTTTGTTTGAATCCTAAATTTCAACCAAATCGGTGCCATAGGGCCAAATTTATGACCCACTTCAAGTAGTCAAACGACCGACCCCAAGTGTTTAAAAGAAGATTCTTTTTTTAATTCTTCTTTTGGCTGATTTTTTGTTTGATTCGAGTGCAGACCACAATTCTTAGCTAGAATCCTAAATTTCCGCCGAATCGGTGCCATAGGACCAAAGTTATGACCGACCCCAATTACTTGATTCGAGTGCAGACCACAATTCTTAGCTAGAATCCTAAATTTCAGCCGAATCGGTGCCATAGAACCAAAGTTATGACCGACCCCAATTAGTTAAACCACCGAACCCAAGGTCTCAAACGACGGACCCCAAGTGTTTACAGAAGATTATTTTTGTAATTCTTCTTTTGGCTGATTTTTTGTTTGATTCGAGTGCAGATCACAATTTTTTGTTTGAATCCTAATTTTCAACCGAATCGGTGCCATAGGGCCAAAGTTATGATCCACTTAAAGTGCTCAAACGACCGACCCCAAGTGTTAAAAAGAAGATTCTTTTTTAAATTCTTCTTTTGGCTGATTTTTTGTTTGATTCGAGTGCAGATTACAATTTTTTGTTTGAATCCTAAATTTTAACCGAATCGGTGCCATAAGGCCAAAGTTAAGACCACTCCAAGTGCTATAACGACCGACCCCAACTGTTTAAAAGAAGATTCTTTTTTTAATTCTTCTTTTGGCTGATTTTTTGTTTGATTCGAGTGCAGACCACAATTCTTAGCTAGAATCCTAAATTTCAGCCGAATCGGTGCCATAGAACCAAAGTTATGACCGACCCCAATTAGTTAAACCACCGAACCCAAGTGCTCAAACGACGGACCCCAAGTGTTTAAAGAAGATTATTTTTTTAATTCTTCTTTTAGCTGATTTTTTGTTTGATTCGAGTGCAGATCACAATTCTTTGTTTGAATCCTAAATTTCAACCGAATCGGTGCCATATGGCCAATGTTATGACCGACCCCAATTGCTTAAACGACCGAACCCAAGTGCTCAAACGACGGAACCCAAGTGTTTAAAGAAGATTATTTTTGTAATTCTTCTTTTGGCTGATTTTTTGTTTGATTCGAGTGCAGACCACAATTCTTAGCTAGAATCCTAAATTTCCGCCGAATCGGTGCCATAGGACCAAAGTTATGACCGACCTCAATTACTTAAACCACCGAACCCAAGTGCTCAAACGACGGACCCCAAGTGTTGAAAGAAGATAATTTTTTTAATTCTTCTTTTAGCTGATTTTTTGTTTGATTCGAGTGCAGATCACAATTCATGTTTGAATCCTAAATTTCAACCGAATCGGTGCCATATGGCCAAAGTTATGACCGACCTCAATTGCATAAACGACCGAACCCAAGTGCTCAAACGACGGAACCCAAGTGTTTAAAGAAGATTATTTTTGTAATTCTTCTTTTGGCTGATTTTTTGTTTGATTCGAGTGCAGATCACAATTTTTTGTTTGAATCCTAATTTTCAACCGAATCGGTGCCATAGGGCCAAAGTTATGATCCACTCCAAGTGCTCAAACGACCGACCCCAAGTGTTTAAAAGAAGATTCTTTTTTTAATTCTTCTTTTGGCTGATTTTTTGTTTGATTCGAGTGCAGATTACAATTTTTTGTTGGAATCCTAAATTTTTACCGAATCGGTGCCATAGGGCCAAAGTTATGACCCACTTAAAGTGCTCAAACGACCGACCCCAAGTGTTTGAAAGAAGATTCTTTTTTTAATTCTTCTTTTGGCAGATTTTTTGTTTGATTCGAGTGCAGATCACAATTCTTTGTTTGAATCCTAAATTTCAACCGAATCGGTGCCATATGGCCAATGTTATGACCGACCCCAATTGCTTAAACGACCGAACCCAAGTGCTCAAACGACGGACCCCAAGTGTTTAAAGAAGATTATTTTTGTAATTCTTGTTTTGGCTGATTTTTTGTTTGATTCGAGTGCAGATAAAATTTTTTTGTTTGAATCCTATTTGTCAACCGAATCGGTGCCATAGGGCCAAAGTTATGATCCACTCCAATTGCTCAAACGACCGACCCCAAGTGTTTCAAAGAAGATTCTTTTTTAAATTCTTCTTTTGGCTGATTTTTTGTTTGATTCGATTGCAGATTACAATTTTTTGTTTGAATCCTAAATTTTAACCGAATCGGTGCCATAAGGCCAAAGTTAAGACCTCTTCAAGTGCTATAACGACCGACGCCAAATGTTTTAAAGAAGATTCTTTTTTTAATTCTTCTTTTGGCTGATTTTTTGTTTGATTCGAGTGCAAATCACAATTTTTTGTTTGAATCCTAATTTTCAACCGAATCGGTGCCATAGGGCCAAAGTTATGATCCACTCCAAGTGCTCAAACGACCGACCCCAAGTGTTTCAAAGAAGATTCTTTTTTTAATTCTTCTTTTGGCTGATTTTTTGTTTGATTCGAGTGCAGATCACAATTCTTTGTTTGAATCCTAAATTTCAACCGAATCGGTGCCATAGGGCCAAAGTTATGACCCACTTCAAGTGCTCAAACGACCGACCCCAAGTGTTTAAAAGAAGATTCTTTTTTTAATTCTTCTTTTGGCTGATTTTTTGTTTGATTCGAGTGCAGATTACAATTTTTTGTTTGAATCCTAAATTTTAACCGAATCGGTGCCATGAGGCCAAAGTTAAGACCACTCCAAGTGCTATAACGACCGACCCCAACTGTTTAAAAGAAGATTCTTTTTTTAATTCTTCTTTCGGCTGATTTTTTGTTTGATTCGAGTGCAGACCACAATTCTTAGCTAGAATCCTAAATTTCAGCCGAATCGGTGCCATAGAACCAAAGTTATGACCGACCCCAATTAGTTAAACCACCGAACCCAAGTGCTCAAACGACGGACCCCAAGTGTTTAAAGAAGATTATTTTTTTAATTCTTCTTTAAGCTGATTTTTTGTTTGATTCGAGTGCAGATCACAATTCTTTGTTTGAATCCTAAATTTCAACCGAATCGGTGCCATATGGCCAATGTTATGACCGACCCCAATTGCTTAAACGACCGAACCCAAGTGCTCAAACGACGGAACCCAATTGTTTAAAGAAGATTATTTTTGTAATTCTTCTTTTGGCTGATTTTTTGTTTGATTCGAGTGCAGACCACAATTCTTAGCTAGAATCCTAAATTTCCGCCGAATCGGTGCCATAGGACCAAAGTTATGACCGACCTCAATTACTTAAACCACCGAACCCAAGTGCTCAAACGACGGACCCCAAGTGTTGAAAGAAGATAATTTTTTTAATTCTTCTTTTAGCTGATTTTTTGTTTGATTCGAGTGCAGATCACAATTCATGTTTGAATCCTAAATTTCAACCGAATCGGTGCCATATGGCCAAAGTTATGACCGACCTCAATTGCATAAACGACCGAACCCAAGTGCTCAAACGACGGAACCCAAGTGTTTAAAGAAGATTATTTTTGTAATTCTTCTTTTGGCTGATTTTTTGTTTGATTCGAGTGCAGATCACAATTTTTTGTTTGAATCCTAATTTTCAACCGAATCGGTGCCATAGGGCCAAAGTTATGATCCACTCCAAGTGCTCAAACGACCGACCCCAAGTGTTTAAAAGAAGATTCTTTTTTTAATTCTTCTTTTGGCTGATTTTTTGTTTGATTCGAGTGCAGATTACAATTTTTTGTTGGAATCCTAAATTTTTACCGAATCGGTGCCATAGGGCCAAAGTTATGACCCACTTAAAGTGCTCAAACGACCGACCCCAAGTGTTTGAAAGAAGATTCTTTTTTTAATTCTTCTTTTGGCAGATTTTTTGTTTGATTCGAGTGCAGATCACAATTCTTTGTTTGAATCCTAAATTTCAACCGAATCGGTGCCATATGGCCAATGTTATGACCGACCCCAATTGCTTAAACGACCGAACCCAAGTGCTCAAACGACGGACCCCAAGTGTTTAAAGAAGATTATTTTTGTAATTCTTGTTTTGGCTGATTTTTTGTTTGATTCGAGTGCAGATAAAATTTTTTTGTTTGAATCCTATTTGTCAACCGAATCGGTGCCATAGGGCCAAAGTTATGATCCACTCCAATTGCTCAAACGACCGACCCCAAGTGTTTCAAAGAAGATTCTTTTTTAAATTCTTCTTTTGGCTGATTTTTTGTTTGATTCGATTGCAGATTACAATTTTTTGTTTGAATCCTAAATTTTAACCGAATCGGTGCCATAGGGCCAAAGTTATGACCCACTTCAAGTGCTCAAACGACCGACCCCAAGTGTTTAAAAGAAGATTCTTTTTTTAATTCTTCTTTTGGCTGATTTTTTGTTTGATTCGAGTGCAGATTACAATTTTTTGTTTGAATCCTAAATTTTAACCGAATCGGTGCCATAAGGCCAAAGTTAAGACCACTCCAAGTGCTATAACGACCGACCCCAACTGTTTAAAAGAAGATTCTTTTTTTAATTCTTCTTTTGGCTGATTTTTTGTTTGATTCGAGTGCAGACCACAATTCTTAGCTAGAATCCTAAATTTCAGCCGAATCGGTGCCATAGAACCAAAGTTATGACCGACCCCAATTAGTTAAACCACCGAACCCAAGTGCTCAAACGACGGACCCCAAGTGTTTAAAGAAGATTATTTTTTTAATTCTTCTTTTAGCTGATTTTTTGTTTGATTCGAGTGCAGATCACAATTCTTTGTTTGAATCCTAAATTTCAACCGAATCGGTGCCATATGGCCAATGTTATGACCGACCCCAATTGCTTAAACGACCGAACCCAAGTGCTCAAACGACGGAACCCAAGTGTTTAAAGAAGATTATTTTTGTAATTCTTCTTTTGGCTGATTTTTTGTTTGATTCGAGTGCAGACCACAATTCTTAGCTAGAATCCTAAATTTCCGCCGAATCGGTGCCATAGGACCAAAGTTATGACCGACCTCAATTACTTAAACCACCGAACCCAAGTGCTCAAACGACGGACCCCAAGTGTTGAAAGAAGATAATTTTTTTAATTCTTCTTTTAGCTGATTTTTTGTTTGATTCGAGTGCAGATCACAATTCATGTTTGAATCCTAAATTTCAATCGAATCGGTGCCATATGGCCAAAGTTATGACCGACCTCAATTGCATAAACGACCGAACCCAAGTGCTCAAACGACGGAACCCAAGTGTTTAAAGAAGATTATTTTTGTAATTCTTCTTTTGGCTGATTTTTTGTTTGATTCGAGTGCAGATCACAATTTTTTGTTTGAATCCTAATTTTCAACCGAATTGGTGCCATAGGGCCAAAGTTATGATCCACTCCAAGTGCTCAAACGACCGACCCAAAGTGTTTGAAAGAAGATTCTTTTTTTAATTCTTCTTTTGGCTGACTTTTTTTTTGATTCGAGTGCAGATTACAATTTTTTGTTTGAATCCTAAATTTTAACCGAATCGGTGCCATAGGGCCAAAGTTAAGACCACTCCAAGTGCTATAACGACCGACCCCAAATGTTTAAAAGAAGATTCTTTTTTTAATTCTTCTTTTGGCTGATTTTTTGTTTGATTCGAGTGCAGACCACAATTCTTGTTTGAATCCTAAATTTCAACCGAATTGGTGCCATATGGCCAAAGTTATGACTGACCCCAATTGCTTTAACGACCGAACCCAAGTGCTCAAACGACGGACCCCAAGTGTTTAAAGAAGATTATTTTTGTAATTCTTCTTTTGGCTGACTTTTTTTTTGGTCCGAGTGCAGATTACAATTTATTGTTTGAATCCTAAATTTAAACCGAATCGGTGCCATAGGGCCAAAGTTAAGACCACTCTAAGTGCTATAACGACCTACCCCAAATGTTTAAAAGAAGATTCTTTTTTTAATTCTTCTTTTGGCTGATTTTTTTTTTGATTCGATTGCAGATCACAATTCTTTGTTTGAATCCTAAATTTTAACCGAATCGGTGCCATAGGGCCAAAGTTAAGACCACTCCAAGTGCTATAACGACCGACCCCAAATGTTTAAAAGAAGATTCTTTTTTTAATTCTTCTTTTGGCTGATTTTTTGTTTGATTCGAGTGCAGACCACAATTCTTGTTTGAATCCTAAATTTCAACCGAATCGGTGCCATATGGCCAAAGTTATGACTGACCCCAATTGCTTTAACGACCGAACCCAAGTGCTCAAACGACGGACCCCAAGTGTTTAAAGAAGATTATTTTTGTAATTCTTCTTTTGGCTGACTTTTTTTTTGATTCGAGTGCAGATCACAATTCTTTGTTTGAATCCTAAATTTCAACCTAATCGGTGCCATAGGGCCAAAGTTATGACCCACTTCAAGTGCTCAAACGACCGACCCCAAGTGTTTAAAAGAAGATTCTTTTTTTAATTCTTCTTTTGGCTGATTTTTTGTTTGATTCGAGTGCAGACCACAATTCTTAGCTAGAATCCTAAATTTCAGCCGAATCGGTGCCATAGGACCAAAGTTATGACCGACCCCAATTGCTTAAAACACCGAACCCAAGTGCTCAAACGACGGACCCCAAGTGTTTAAAGCAGATTAATTTTTGTAATTTTTCTTTTGGCTGATTTTTTGTTTGATTCGAGTGCAGATCCCAATTCTTTGTTTGAATCCTAAATTTCAACCGAATCGGTGCCATAGGGCCAAAGTTATGACCCACTTCAAGTTCTCAAACGACCGACCCCAAGTGTTTAAAAGAAGATTCATTTTTTTTATTCTTCTTTTGGCTGATTTTTTGTTTGATTCGAGTGCAGATCACAATTCTTTGTTTAAATCCTAAATTTCAACCAAATCGGTGCCATAGGGCCAAATTTATGACCCACTTCAAGTGCTCAAACGACCGACCCCAAATATTTAAAAGAAGATTCTTTTTTTAATTCTTCTTTTGGCTGATTTTTTGTTTGATTCGAGTGCAGATCACAATTCTTTGTTTGAATCCTAAATTTCAACCGAATCGGTGCCATATGGCCAATGTTATGACCGACCCCAATTGCTTAAACGACCGAACCCAAGTGCTCAAACGACGGACCCCAAGTGTTTAAAGAAGATTATTTTTGTAATTCTTCTTTTGGCTGATTTTTTGTTTGATTCGAGTGCAGATCACAATTCTTTGTTTGAATCCTAAATTTCAACCGAATCGGTGCCATAGGGCCAAATTTATGACCCACTTCAAGTGGTCAAACGACCGACCCCAAGTGTTTAAAAGAAGATTCTTTTTTTAATTCTTCTTTTGGCTGATTTTTTGTTTGATTCGAGTGCAGATCACAATTTTTTGTTTGAATCCTAATTTTCAACCGAATCGGTGCCATAGGGCCAAAGTTATGATCCACTCCAAGTGCTCAAACGACCGACCCCAAGTGTTTGAAAGAAGATTCTTTTTTTAATTCTTCTTTTGGCTGACTTTTTTTTTGATTCGAGTGCAGATTACAATTTTTTGTTTGAATCCTAAATTTTAACCGAATCGGTGCCATAGGGCCAAAGTTAAGACCACTCCAAGTGCTATAACGACCGACCCCAAATGTTTAAAAGAAGATTCTTTTTTTAATTCTTCTTTTGGCTGATTTTTTGTTTGATTCGAGTGCAGACCACAATTCTTGTTTGAATCCTAAATTTCAACCGAATCGGTGCCATATGGCCAAAGTTATGACTGACCCCAATTGCTTTAACGACCGAACCCAAGTGCTCAAACGACGGACCCCAAGTGTTTAAAGAAGATTATTTTTGTAATTCTTCTTTTGGCTGACTTTTTTTTTGGTCCGAGTGCAGATTACAATTTATTGTTTGAATCCTAAATTTAAACCGAATCGGTGCCATAGGGCCAAAGTTAAGACCACTCTAAGTGCTATAACGACCTACCCCAAATGTTTAAAAGAAGATTCTTTTTTTTATTCTTCTTTTGGCTGATTTTTTTTTTGATTCGAGTGCAGATCACAATTCTTTGTTTGAATCCTAAATTTTAACCGAATCGGTGCCATAGGGCCAAAGTTAAGACCACTCCAAGTGCTATAACGACCGACCCCAAATGTTTAAAAGAAGATTCTTTTTTTAATTCTTCTTTTGGCTGATTTTTTGTTTGATTCGAGTGCAGACCACAATTCTTGTTTGAATCCTAAATTTCAACCGAATCGGTGCCATATGGCCAAAGTTATGACTGACCCCAATTGCTTTAACGACCGAACCCAAGTGCTCAAACGACGGACCCCAAGTGTTTAAAGAAGATTATTTTTGTAATTCTTCTTTTGGCTGACTTTTTTTTTGATTCGAGTGCAGATCACAATTCTTTGTTTGAATCCTAAATTTCAACCTAATCGGTGCCATAGGGCCAAAGTTATGACCCACTTCAAGTGCTCAAACGACCGACCCCAAGTGTTTAAAAGAAGATTCTTTTTTTAATTCTTCTTTTGGCTGATTTTTTGTTTGATTCGAGTGCAGACCACAATTCTTAGCTAGAATCCTAAATTTCAGCCGAATCGGTGCCATAGGACCAAAGTTATGACCGACCCCAATTGCTTAAAACACCGAACCCAAGTGCTCAAACGACGGACCCCAAGTGTTTAAAGAAGATTAATTTTTGTAATTTTTCTTTTGGCTGATTTTTTGTTTGATTCGAGTGCAGATCCCAATTCTTTGTTTGAATCCTAAATTTCAACCGAATCGGTGCCATAGGGCCAAAGTTATGACCCACTTCAAGTTCTCAAACGACCGACCCCAAGTGTTTAAAAGAAGATTCATTTTTTTTATTCTTCTTTTGGCTGATTTTTTGTTTGATTCGAGTGCAGATCACAATTCTTTGTTTAAATCCTAAATTTCAACCAAATCGGTGCCATAGGGCCAAATTTATGACCCACTTCAAGTGCTCAAACGACCGACCCCAAATATTTAAAAGAAGATTCTTTTTTTAATTCTTCTTTTGGCTGATTTTTTGTTTGATTCGAGTGCAGATCACAATTCTTTGTTTGAATCCTAAATTTCAACCGAATCGGTGCCATATGGCCAATGTTATGACCGACCCCAATTGCTTAAACGACCGAACCCAAGTGCTCAAACGACGGACCCCAAGTGTTTAAAGAATATTATTTTTGTAATTCTTCTTTTGGCTGATTTTTTGTTTGATTCGACTGCAGATCACAATTCTTTGTTTGAATCCTAAATTTCAACCGAATCGGTGCCATAGGGCCAAATTTATGACCCACTTCAAGTGGTCAAACGACCGACCCCAAGTGTTTAAAAGAAGATTCTTTTTTTAATTCTTCTTTTGGCTGATTTTTTGTTTGATTCGAGTGCAGATCACAATTTTTTGTTTGAATCCTAATTTTCAACCGAATCGGTGCCATAGGGCCAAAGTTATGATCCACTCCAAGTGCTCAAACGACCGACCCCAAGTGTTTGAAAGAAGATTCTTTTTTTAATTCTTCTTTTGGCTGACTTTTTTTTTGATTCGAGTGCAGATTACAATTTTTTGTTTGAATCCTAAATTTTAACCGAATCGGTGCCATAGGGCCAAAGTTAAGACCACTCCAAGTGCTATAACGACCGACCCCAAATGTTTAAAAGAAGATTCTTTTTTTAATTCTTCTTTTGGCTGATTTTTTGTTTGATTCGAGTGCAGACCACAATTCTTGTTTGAATCCTAAATTTCAACCGAATCGGTGCCATATGGCCAAAGTTATGACTGACCCCAATTGCTTTAACGACCGAACCCAAGTGCTCAAACGACGGACCCCAAGTGTTTAAAGAAGATTATTTTTGTAATTCTTCTTTTGGCTGACTTTTTTTTTGGTCCGAGTGCAGATTACAATTTATTGTTTGAATCCTAAATTTAAACCGAATCGGTGCCATAGGGCCAAAGTTAAGACCACTCTAAGTGCTATAACGACCTACCCCAAATGTTTAAAAGAAGATTCTTTTTTTAATTCTTCTTTTGGCTGATTTTTTTTTTGATTCGAGTGCAGATCACAATTCTTTGTTTGAATCCTAAATTTTAACCGAATCGGTGCCATAGGGCCAAAGTTAAGACCACTCCAAGTGCTATAACGACCGACCCCAAATGTTTAAAAGAAGATTCTTTTTTTAATTCTTCTTTTGGCTGATTTTTTGTTTGATTCGAGTGCAGACCACAATTCTTGTTTGAATCCTAAATTTCAACCGAATCGGTGCCATATGGCCAAAGTTATGACTGACCCCAATTGCTTTAACGACCGAACCCAAGTGCTCAAACGACCGACCCCAAGTGTTTGAAAGAAGATTCTTTTTTTAATTCTTCTTTTGGCTGACTTTTTTTTTGATTCGAGTGCAGATTACAATTTTTTGTTTGAATCCTAAATTTTAACCGAATCGGTGCCATAGGGCCAAAGTTAAGACCACTCCAAGTGCTATAACGACCGACCCCAAATGTTTAAAAGAAGATTCTTTTTTTAATTCTTCTTTTGGCTGATTTTTTGTTTGATTCGAGTGCAGACCACAATTCTTGTTTGAATCCTAAATTTCAACCGAATCGGTGCCATATGGCCAAAGTTATGACTGACCCCAATTGCTTTAACGACCGAACCCAAGTGCTCAAACGACGGACCCCAAGTGTTTAAAGAAGATTATTTTTGTAATTCTTCTTTTGGCTGACTTTTTTTTTGGTCCGAGTGCAGATTACAATTTATTGTTTGAATCCTAAATTTAAACCGAATCGGTGCCATAGGGCCAAAGTTAAGACCACTCTAAGTGCTATAACGACCTACCCCAAATGTTTAAAAGAAGATTCTTTTTTTAATTCTTCTTTTGGCTGATTTTTTTTTTGATTCGAGTGCAGATCCCAATTCTTTGTTTGAATCCTAAATTTCAACCGAATCGGTGCCATAGGGCCAAAGTTATGACCCACTTCAAGTTCTCAAACGACCGACCCCAAGTGTTTAAAAGAAGATTCATTTTTTTTATTCTTCTTTTGGCTGATTTTTTGTTTGATTCGAGTGCAGATCACAATTCTTTGTTTAAATCCTAAATTTCAACCAAATCGGTGCCATAGGGCCAAATTTATGACCCACTTCAAGTGCTCAAACGACCGACCCCAAATATTTAAAAGAAGATTCTTTTTTTAATTCTTCTTTTGGCTGATTTTTTGTTTGATTCGAGTGCAGATCACAATTCTTTGTTTGAATCCTAAATTTCAACCGAATCGGTGCCATATGGCCAATGTTATGACCGACCCCAATTGCTTAAACGACCGAACCCAAGTGCTCAAACGACGGACCCCAAGTGTTTAAAGAATATTATTTTTGTAATTCTTCTTTTGGCTGATTTTTTGTTTGATTCGAGTGCAGATCACAATTCTTTGTTTGAATCCTAAATTTCAACCGAATCGGTGCCATAGGGCCAAATTTATGACCCACTTCAAGTGGTCAAACGACCGACCCCAAGTGTTTAAAAGAAGATTCTTTTTTTAATTCTTCTTTTGGCTGATTTTTTGTTTGATTCGAGTGCAGATCACAATTTTTTGTTTGAATCCTAATTTTCAACCGAATCGGTGCCATAGGGCCAAAGTTATGATCCACTCCAAGTGCTCAAACGACCGACCCCAAGTGTTTGAAAGAAGATTCTTTTTTTAATTCTTCTTTTGGCTGACTTTTTTTTTGATTCGAGTGCAGATTACAATTTTTTGTTTGAATCCTAAATTTTAACCGAATCGGTGCCATAGGGCCAAAGTTAAGACCACTCCAAGTGCTATAACGACCGACCCCAAATGTTTAAAAGAAGATTCTTTTTTTAATTCTTCTTTTGGCTGATTTTTTGTTTGATTCGAGTGCAGACCACAATTCTTGTTTGAATCCTAAATTTCAACCGAATCGGTGCCATATGGCCAAAGTTATGACTGACCCCAATTGCTTTAACGACCGAACCCAAGTGCTCAAACGACGGACCCCAAGTGTTTAAAGAAGATTATTTTTGTAATTCTTCTTTTGGCTGACTTTTTTTTTGGTCCGAGTGCAGATTACAATTTATTGTTTGAATCCTAAATTTAAACCGAATCGGTGCCATAGGGCCAAAGTTAAGACCACTCTAAGTGCTATAACGACCTACCCCAAATGTTTAAAAGAAGATTCTTTTTTTAATTCTTCTTTTGGCTGATTTTTTTTTTGATTCGAGTGCAGATCACAATTCTTTGTTTGAATCCTAAATTTCAACCTAATCGGTGCCATAGGGCCAAAGTTATGACCCACTTCAAGTGCTCAAACGACCGACCCCAAGTGTTTAAAAGAAGATTCTTTTTTTAATTCTTCTTTTGGCTGATTTTTTGTTTGATTCGAGTGCAGACCACAATTCTTAGCTAGAATCCTAAATTTCAGCCGAATCGGTGCCATAGGACCAAAGTTATGACCGACCCCAATTGCTTAAAACACCGAACCCAAGTGCTCAAACGACGGACCCCAAGTGTTTAAAGAAGATTAATTTTTGTAATTCTTCTTTTAGCTGATTTTTTGTTTGATTCGAGTGCAGATCACAATTCTTGTTTGAATCCTAAATTTCAACCGAATCGGTGCCATAGGGCCAAAGTTATGACCCACTTCAAGTGCTCAAACGACCGACCCCAAGTGTTTAAAAGAAGATTATTTTTGTAATTCTTCTTTTGGCTGATTTTTTGTTTGATTCGAGTGCAGATCACAATTCTTTGTTTGAATCCTAAATTTCAACCGAATCGGTGCCATAGGTCCAAAGTTATGACCCACTTCAAGTGCTCAAACGACCGACCCCAAATGTTTAAAAGAAGATTCTTTTTGTAATTTTTCTTTTGGCTGATTTTTTGTTTGATTCGAGTGCAGATCCCAATTCTTTGTTTGAATCCTAAATTTCAACCGAATCGGTGCCATAGGGCCAAAGTTATGACCCACTTCAAGTTCTCAAACGACCGACCCCAAGTGTTTAAAAGAAGATTCATTTTTTTTATTCTTCTTTTGGCTGATTTTTTTTTGATTCGAGTGCAGATCACAATTCTTTGTTTAAATCCTAAATTTCAACCAAATCGGTGCCATAGGGCCAAATTTATGACCCACTTCAAGTGCTCAAACGACCGACCCCAAATATTTAAAAGAAGATTCTTTTTTTAATTCTTCTTTTGGCTGATTTTTTGTTTGATTCGAGTGCAGATCACAATTCTTTGTTTGAATCCTAAATTTCAACCGAATCGGTGCCATATGGCCAATGTTATGACCGACCCCAATTGCTTAAACGACCGAACCCAAGTGCTCAAACGACGGACCCCAAGTGTTTAAAGAAGATTATTTTTGTAATTCTTCTTTTGGCTGATTTTTTGTTTGATTCGAGTGCAGATCACAATTCTTTGTTTGAATCCTAAATTTCAACCGAATCGGTGCCATAGGGCCAAATTTATGACCCACTTCAAGTGGTCAAACGACCGACCCCAAGTGTTTAAAGAAGATTAATTTTTGTAATTCTTCTTTTAGCTGATTTTTTGTTTGATTCGAGTGCAGATCACAATTCTTGTTTGAATCCTAAATTTCAACCGAATCGGTGCCATAGGGCCAAAGTTATGACCCACTTCAAGTGCTCAAACGACCGACCCCAAGTGTTTAAAAGAAGATTATTTTTGTAATTCTTCTTTTGGCTGATTTTTTGTTTGATTCGAGTGCAGATCACAATTCTTTGTTTGAATCCTAAATTTCAACCGAATCGGTGCCATAGGGCCAAAGTTATGACCCACTTCAAGTTCTCAAACGACCGACCCCAAGTGTTTAAAAGAAGATTCATTTTTGTAATTCTTCTTTTGGCTGATTTTTTTTTGATTCGAGTGCAGATCACAATTCTTTGTTTAAATCCTAAATTTCAACCAAATCGGTGCCATAGGGCCAAATTTATGACCCACTTCAAGTGCTCAAACGACCGACCCCAAATATTTAAAAGAAGATTCTTTTTTTAATTCTTCTTTTGGCTGATTTTTTGTTTGATTCGAGTGCAGATCACAATTCTTTGTTTGAATCCTAAATTTCAACCGAATCGGTGCCATATGGCCAATGTTATGACCGACCCCAATTGCTTAAACGACCGAACCCAAGTGCTCAAACGACGGACCCCAAGTGTTTAAAGAATATTATTTTTGTAATTCTTCTTTTGGCTGATTTTTTGTTTGATTCGAGTGCAGATCACAATTCTTTGTTTGAATCCTAAATTTCAACCGAATCGGTGCCATAGGGCCAAATTTATGACCCACTTCAAGTGGTCAAACGACCGACCCCAAGTGTTTAAAAGAAGATTCTTTTTTTAATTCTTCTTTTGGCTGATTTTTTGTTTGATTCGAGTGCAGATCACAATTTTTTGTTTGAATCCTAATTTTCAACCGAATCGGTGCCATAGGGCCAAAGTTATGATCCACTCCAAGTGCTCAAACGACCGACCCCAAGTGTTTGAAAGAAGATTCTTTTTTTAATTCTTCTTTTGGCTGACTTTTTTTTTGATTCGAGTGCAGATTACAATTTTTTGTTTGAATCCTAAATTTTAACCGAATCGGTGCCATAGGGCCAAAGTTAAGACCACTCCAAGTGCTATAACGACCGACCCCAAATGTTTAAAAGAAGATTCTTTTTTTAATTCTTCTTTTGGCTGATTTTTTGTTTGATTCGAGTGCAGACCACAATTCTTGTTTGAATCCTAAATTTCAACCGAATCGGTGCCATATGGCCAAAGTTATGACTGACCCCAATTGCTTTAACGACCGAACCCAAGTGCTCAAACGACGGACCCCAAGTGTTTAAAGAAGATTATTTTTGTAATTCTTCTTTTGGCTGACTTTTTTTTTGGTCCGAGTGCAGATTACAATTTATTGTTTGAATCCTAAATTTAAACCGAATCGGTGCCATAGGGCCAAAGTTAAGACCACTCTAAGTGCTATAACGACCTACCCCAAATGTTTAAAAGAAGATTCTTTTTTTAATTCTTCTTTTGGCTGATTTTTTTTTTGATTCGAGTGCAGATCACAATTCTTTGTTTGAATCCTAAATTTCAACCTAATCGGTGCCATAGGGCCAAAGTTATGACCCACTTCAAGTGCTCAAACGACCGACCCCAAGTGTTTAAAAGAAGATTCTTTTTTTAATTCTTCTTTTGGCTGATTTTTTGTTTGATTCGAGTGCAGACCACAATTCTTAGCTAGAATCCTAAATTTCAGCCGAATCGGTGCCATAGGACCAAAGTTATGACCGACCCCAATTGCTTAAAACACCGAACCCAAGTGCTCAAACGACGGACCCCAAGTGTTTAAAGAAGATTAATTTTTGTAATTCTTCTTTTAGCTGATTTTTTGTTTGATTCGAGTGCAGATCACAATTCTTGTTTGAATCCTAAATTTCAACCGAATCGGTGCCATAGGGCCAAAGTTATGACCCACTTCAAGTGCTCAAACGACCGACCCCAAGTGTTTAAAAGAAGATTATTTTTGTAATTCTTCTTTTGGCTGATTTTTTGTTTGATTCGAGTGCAGATCACAATTCTTTGTTTGAATCCTAAATTTCAACCGAATCGGTGCCATAGGTCCAAAGTTATGACCCACTTCAAGTGCTCAAACGACCGACCCCAAATGTTTAAAAGAAGATTCTTTTTGTAATTTTTCTTTTGGCTGATTTTTTGTTTGATTCGAGTGCAGATCCCAATTCTTTGTTTGAATCCTAAATTTCAACCGAATCGGTGCCATAGGGCCAAAGTTATGACCCACTTCAAGTTCTCAAACGACCGACCCCAAGTGTTTAAAAGAAGATTCATTTTTTTTATTCTTCTTTTGGCTGATTTTTTTTTGATTCGAGTGCAGATCACAATTCTTTGTTTAAATCCTAAATTTCAACCAAATCGGTGCCATAGGGCCAAATTTATGACCCACTTCAAGTGCTCAAACGACCGACCCCAAATATTTAAAAGAAGATTCTTTTTTTAATTCTTCTTTTGGCTGATTTTTTGTTTGATTCGAGTGCAGATCACAATTCTTTGTTTGAATCCTAAATTTCAACCGAATCGGTGCCATATGGCCAATGTTATGACCGACCCCAATTGCTTAAACGACCGAACCCAAGTGCTCAAACGACGGACCCCAAGTGTTTAAAGAAGATTATTTTTGTAATTCTTCTTTTGGCTGATTTTTTGTTTGATTCGAGTGCAGATCACAATTCTTTGTTTGAATCCTAAATTTCAACCGAATCGGTGCCATAGGGCCAAATTTATGACCCACTTCAAGTGGTCAAACGACCGACCCCAAGTGTTTAAAGAAGATTAATTTTTGTAATTCTTCTTTTAGCTGATTTTTTGTTTGATTCGAGTGCAGATCACAATTCTTGTTTGAATCCTAAATTTCAACCGAATCGGTGCCATAGGGCCAAAGTTATGACCCACTTCAAGTGCTCAAACGACCGACCCCAAGTGTTTAAAAGAAGATTATTTTTGTAATTCTTCTTTTGGCTGATTTTTTGTTTGATTCGAGTGCAGATCACAATTCTTTGTTTGAATCCTAAATTTCAACCGAATCGGTGCCATAGGGCCAAAGTTATGACCCACTTCAAGTTCTCAAACGACCGACCCCAAGTGTTTAAAAGAAGATTCATTTTTGTAATTCTTCTTTTGGCTGATTTTTTTTTGATTCGAGTGCAGATCACAATTCTTTGTTTAAATCCTAAATTTCAACCAAATCGGTGCCATAGGGCCAAATTTATGACCCACTTCAAGTGCTCAAACGACCGACCCCAAATATTTAAAAGAAGATTCTTTTTTTAATTCTTCTTTTGGCTGATTTTTTGTTTGATTCGAGTGCAGATCACAATTCTTTGTTTGAATCCTAAATTTCAACCGAATCGGTGCCATATGGCCAATGTTATGACCGACCCCAATTGCTTAAACGACCGAACCCAAGTGCTCAAACGACGGACCCCAAGTGTTTAAAGAAGATTCTTTTTGTAATTTTTCTTTTGGCTGATTTTTTGTTTGATTCGAGTGCAGATCCCAATTCTTTGTTTGAATCCTAAATTTCAACCGAATCGGTGCCATAGGGCCAAAGTTATGACCCACTTCAAGTTCTCAAACGACCGACCCCAAGTGTTTAAAAGAAGATTCATTTTTTTTATTCTTCTTTTGGCTGATTTTTTTTTGATTCGAGTGCAGATCACAATTCTTTGTTTAAATCCTAAATTTCAACCAAATCGGTGCCATAGGGCCAAATTTATGACCCACTTCAAGTGCTCAAACGACCGACCCCAAATATTTAAAAGAAGATTCTTTTTTTAATTCTTCTTTTGGCTGATTTTTTGTTTGATTCGAGTGCAGATCACAATTCTTTGTTTGAATCCTAAATTTCAACCGAATCGGTGCCATATGGCCAATGTTATGACCGACCCCAATTGCTTAAACGACCGAACCCAAGTGCTCAAACGACGGACCGCAAGTGTTTAAAGAAGATTATTTTTGTAATTCTTCTTTTGGCTGATTTTTTGTTTGATTCGAGTGCAGATCACAATTCTTTGTTTGAATCCTAAATTTCAACCGAATCGGTGCCATAGGGCCAAATTTATGACCCACTTCAAGTGGTCAAACGACCGACCCCAAGTGTTTAAAGAAGATTAATTTTTGTAATTCTTCTTTTAGCTGATTTTTTGTTTGATTCGAGTGCAGATCACAATTCTTGTTTGAATCCTAAATTTCAACCGAATCGGTGCCATAGGGCCAAAGTTATGACCCACTTCAAGTGCTCAAACGACCGACCCCAAGTGTTTAAAAGAAGATTATTTTTGTAATTCTTCTTTTGGCTGATTTTTTGTTTGATTCGAGTGCAGATCACAATTCTTTGTTTGAATCCTAAATTTCAACCGAATCGGTGCCATAGGGCCAAAGTTATGACCCACTTCAAGTTCTCAAACGACCGACCCCAAGTGTTTAAAAGAAGATTCATTTTTTTTATTCTTCTTTTGGCTGATTTTTTTTTGATTCGAGTGCAGATCACAATTCTTTGTTTAAATCCTAAATTTCAACCAAATCGGTGCCATAGGGCCAAATTTATGACCCACTTCAAGTGCTCAAACGACCGACCCCAAATATTTAAAAGAAGATTCTTTTTTTAATTCTTCTTTTGGCTGATTTTTTGTTTGATTCGAGTGCAGATCACAATTCTTTGTTTGAATCCTAAATTTCAACCGAATCGGTGCCATATGGCCAATGTTATGACCGACCCCAATTGCTTAAACGACCGAACCCAAGTGCTCAAACGACGGACCCCAAGTGTTTAAAGAAGATTATTTTTGTAATTCTTCTTTTGGCTGATTTTTTGTTTGATTCGAGTGCAGATCACAATTCTTTGTTTGAATCCTAAATTTCAACCGAATCGGTGCCATAGGGCCAAATTTATGACCCACTTCAAGTGGTCAAACGACCGACCCCAAGTGTTTAAAAGAAGATTCTTTTTTTAATTCTTCTTTTGGCTGATTTTTTGTTTGATTCGAGTGCAGATCACAATTTTTTGTTTGAATCCTAATTTTCAACCGAATCGGTGCCATAGGGCCAAAGTTATGATCCACTCCAAGTGCTCAAACGACCGACCCCAAGTGTTTGAAAGAAGATTCTTTTTTTAATTCTTCTTTTGCCTGACTTTTTTTTTTATTCGAGTGCAGATTACAATTTTTTGTTTGAATCCTAAATTTTAACCGAATCGGTGCCATAGGGCCAAAGTTAAGACCACTCCAAGTGCTATAACGACCGACCCCAAATGTTTAAAAGAAGATTCTTTTTTTAATTCTTCTTTTGGCTGATTTTTTGTTTGATTCGAGTGCAGACCACAATTCTTGTTTGAATCCTAAATTTCAACCGAATCGGTGCCATATGGCCAAAGTTATGACTGACCCCAATTGCTTTAACGACCGAACCCAAGTGCTCAAACGACGGACCCCAAGTGTTTAAAGAAGATTATTTTTGTAATTCTTCTTTTGGCTGACTTTTTTTTTGGTCCGAGTGCAGATTACAATTTATTGTTTGAATCCTAAATTTAAACCGAATCGGTGCCATAGGGCCAAAGTTAAGACCACTCCAAGTGCTATAACGACCTACCCCAAATGTTTAAAAGAAGATTCTTTTTTTAATTCTTCTTTTGGCTGATTTTTTGTTTGATTCGAGTGCAGATCACAATTCTTTGTTTGAATCCTAAATTTTAACCTAATCGGTGCCATAGGGCCAAAGTTATGACCCACTTCAAGTGCTCAAACGACCGACCCCAAGTGTTTAAAAGAAGATTCTTTTTTTAATTCTTCTTTTGGCTGATTTTTTGTTTGATTCGAGTGCAGACCACAATTCTTAGCTAGAATCCTAAATTTCAGCCGAATCGGTGCCATAGGACCAAAGTTATGACCGACCCCAATTGCTTAAAACACCGAACCCAAGTGCTCAAACGACGGACCCCAAGTGTTTAAAGAAGATTAATTTTTGTAATTCTTCTTTTAGCTGATTTTTTGTTTGATTCGAGTGCAGATCACAATTCTTGTTTGAATCCTAAATTTCAACCGAATCGGTGCCATAGGGCCAAAGTTATGACCCACTTCAAGTGCTCAAACGACCGACCCCAAGTGTTTAAAAGAAGATTATTTTTGTAATTCTTCTTTTGGCTGATTTTTTGTTTGATTCGAGTGCAGATCACAATTCTTTGTTTGAATCCTAAATTTCAACCGAATCGGTGCCATAGGTCCAAAGTTATGACCCACTTCAAGTGCTCAAACGACCGACCCCAAATGTTTAAAAGAAGATTCTTTTTGTAATTTTTCTTTTGGCTGATTTTTTGTTTGATTCGAGTGCAGATCCCAATTCTTTGTTTGAATCCTAAATTTCAACCGAATCGGTGCCATAGGGCCAAAGTTATGACCCACTTCAAGTTCTCAAACGACCGACCCCAAGTGTTTAAAAGAAGATTAATTTTTTTTATTCTCCTTTTGGCTGATTTTTTGTTTGATTCGAGTGCAGATCACAATTCTTTGTTTGAATCCTAAATTTCAACCAAATCGGTGCCATAGGGCCAAATTTATGACCCACTTCAAGTGCTCAAACGACCGACCCCAAATATTTAAAAGAAGATTCTTTTTTTAATTCTTCTTTTGGCTGATTTTTTGTTTGATTCGAGTGCAGATCACAATTCTTTGTTTGAATCCTAAATTTCAACCGAATCGGTGCCATATGGCCAATGTTATGACCGACCCCAATTGCTTAAACGACCGAACCCAAGTGCTCAAACGACGGACCCCAAGTGTTTAAAGAAGATTATTTTTGTAATTCTTCTTTTGGCTGATTTTTTGTTTGATTCGAGTGCAGATCACAATTCTTTGTTTGAATCCTAAATTTCAACCGAATCGGTGTCATAGGGCCAAATTTATGACCCACTTCAAGTGGTCAAACGACCGACCCCAAGTGTTTAAAAGAAGATTCTTTTTTTAATTCTTCTTTTGGCTGATTTTTTGTTTGATTCGAGTGCAGATCACAATTTTTTGTTTGAATCCTAATTTTCAACCGAATCGGTGCCATAGGGCCAAAGTTATGATCCACTCCAAGTGCTCAAACGACCGACCCCAAGTGTTTGAAAGAAGATTCTTTTTTTAATTCTTCTTTTGGCTCACTTTTGTTTTGATTCGAGTGCAGATTACAATTTTTTGTTTGAATCCTAAATTTTAACCGAATCGGTGCCATAGGGCCAAAGTTAAGACCACTCCAAGTGCTATAACGACCGACCCCAAATGTTTAAAAGAAGATTCTTTTTTTAATTCTTCTTTTGGCTGATTTTTTGTTTGATTCGAGTGCAGATCACAATTCTTTGTTTGAATCCTAAATTTCAACCGAATCGGTGCCATAGGGCCAAAGTAATGACCCACTTCAAGTGCTCAAACGACCGACCCCAAGTGTTTAAAAGAATATTCTTTTTTTATTTCTTCTTTTGGCTGATTTTTTGTTTGATTCGAGTGCAGACCACAATTCTTAGCTAGAATCCTAAATTTCAGCCGAATCGGTGCCATAGGACCAAAGTTATGACCGACCCCAATTGCTTAAAACACCGAACCCAAGTGCTCAAACGACGGACCCCAAGTGTTTAAAGAAGATTAATTTTTGTAATTCTTCTTTTAGCTGATTTTTTGTTTGATTCGAGTGCAGATCACAATTCTTGTTTGAATCCTAAATTTCAACCGAATCGGTGCCATAGGGCCAAAGTTATGACCCACTTCAAGTGCTCAAACGACCGACCCCAAGTGTTTAAAAGAAGATTATTTTTGTAATTCTTCTTTTGGCTGATTTTTTGTTTGATTCGAGTGCAGATCACAATTCTTTGTTTGAATCCTAAATTTCAACCGAATTGGTGCCATAGGTCCAAAGTTATGACCCACTTCAAGTGCTCAAACGACCGACCCCAAATGTTTAAAAGAAGATTCTTTTTTTAATTCTTCTTTTGGCTGATTTTTTGTTTGATTCGAGTGCAGATCCCAATTCTTTGTTTGAATCCTAAATTTCAACCGAATCGGTGCCATAGGGCCAAAGTTATGACCCACTTCAAGTTCTCAAACGACCGACCCCAAGTGTTTAAAAGAAGATTCATTTTTTTTATTCTTCTTTTGGCTGATTTTTTGTTTGATTCGAGTGCAGATCACAATTCTTAGCTAGAATCCTAAATTTCAGCCGAATCGGTGCCATAAAACCAAAGTTATGACCGACCCCAATTAGTTAAACCACCGAACCCAAGGTCTCAAACGACGGACCCCAAGTGTTTAAAGAAGATTATTTTTGTAATTCTTCTTTTGGCTGATTTTTTGTTTGATTCGAGTGCAGATCACAATTCTTTGTTTGAATCCTTAATTTCAACCAAATCGGTGCCATAGGGCCATATTTATGACCCACTTCAAGTGCTCAAACGACCGACCCCAAATATTTAAAAGAAGATTCTTTTTTTAATTCTTCTTTTGGCTGATTTTTTGTTTGATTCGAGTGCAGATCACAATTCTTTGTTTGAATCCTAAATTTCAACCGAATCGGTGCCATATGGCCAATGTTATGACCGACCCCAATTGCTTAAACGACCGAACCCAAGTGCTCAAACGACGGACCCCAAGTGTTTAAAGAAGATTATTTTTGTAATTCTTCTTTTGGCTGATTTTTTGTTTGATTCGAGTGCAGATCACAATTCTTTGTTTGAATCCTAAATTTCAACCGAATCGGTGCCATAGGGCCAAATTTATGACCCACTTCAAGTGGTCAAACGACCGACCCCAAGTGTTTAAAAGAAGATTCTTTTTTTAATTCTTCTTTTGGCTGATTTTTTGTTTGATTCGAGTGCAGATCACAATTTTTTGTTTGAATCCTAATTTTCAACCGAATCGGTGCCATAGGGCCAAAGTTATGATCCACTCCAAGTGCTCAAACGACCGACCCCAAGTGTTTGAAAGAAGATTCTTTTTTAATTCTTCTTTTGGCTGACTTTTTTTTTTGATTCGAGTGCAGATCACAATTCTTTGTTTGAATCCTAAATTTCAACCGAATCGGTGCCATAGGGCCAAAGTTATGACCCACTTCAAGTGCTCAAACGACCGACCCCAAATATTTAAAAGAAGATTCTTTTTTTAATTCTTCTTTTGGCTGATTTTTTGTTTGATTCGAGTGCAGATCACAATTCTTTGTTTGAATCCTAAATTTCAACCGAATCGGTGCCATAGGGCCAAAGTTATGACCCACTTCAAGTGCTCAAACGACCGACCCCAAGTGTTTAACAGAAGATTCTTTTTTTAATTCTTCTTTTGGCTGATTTTTTGTTTGATTCGAGTGCAGACCACAATTCTTAGCTAGAATCCTAAATTTCAGCCGAATCGGTGCCATAGGACCAAAGTTATGACCGACCCCAATTGCTTAAAACACCGAACCCAAGTGCTCAAACGACGGACCCCAAGTGTTTAAAGAAGATTAATTTTTGTAATTCTTCTTTTAGCTGATTTTTTGTTTGATTCGAGTGCAGATCACAATTCTTGTTTGAATCCTAAATTTAAACCGAATCGGTGCCATAGGGCCAAAGTTATGACCCACTTCAAGTGCTCAAACGACCGACCCCAAGTGTTTAAAAGAAGATTATTTTTGTAATTCTTCTTTTGGCTGATTTTTTGTTTGATTCGAGTGCAGACCACAATTCTTGTTTGAATCCTAAATTTCAACCGAATCGGTGCCATATGGCCAAAGTTATGACTGACCCCAATTGCTTTAACGACCGAACCCAAGTGCTCAAACGACGGACCCCAAGTGTTTAAAAGAAGATTCTTTTTTTAATTCTTCTTTTGGCTGATTTTTTGTTTGATTCGAGTGCAGATTACAATTTTTTGTTGGAATCCTAAATTTTAACCGAATCGGTGCCATAGGGCCAAAGTTATGACCCACTTAAAGTGCTCAAACGACCGACCCCAAGTGTTTGAAAGAAGATTCTTTTTTTAATTCTTCTTTTGGCTGACTTTTTTTTTGATTCGAGTGCAGATTACAATTTTTTGTTTGAATCCTAAATTTTAACCGAATCGGTGCCATAGGGCCAAAGTTAAGACCACTCCAAGTGCTATAACGATCGACCCCAAATGTTTAAAAGAAGATTCTTTTTTCAATTCTTCTTTTGGCTGATTTTTTGTTTGATTCGAGTGCAGATCACAATTCTTTGTATGAATCCTAAATTTCAACCGAATTGGTGCCATAGGGCCAAAGTTATGACCCACTTCAAGTGCTCAAACGACCGACCCCAAGTGTTTAAAAGAAGATTATTTTTGTAATTCTTCTTTTGGCTGACTTTTTTTTTGATTCGAGTGCAGATCACAATTCTTTGTTTGAATCCTAAATTTCAACCGAATCGGTGCCATAGGGCCAAAGTTATGACCCACTTCAAGTGCTCAAACGACCGACCCCAAGTGTTTAACAGAAGATTCTTTTTTTAATTCTTCTTTTGGCAGATTTTTTGTTTGATTCGAGTGCAGACCACAATTCTTAGCTAGAATCCTAAATTTCAGCCGAATCGGTGCCATAGGACCAAAGTTATGACCGACCCCAATTGCTTAAAACACCGAACCCAAGTGCTCAAACGACGGACCCCAAGTGTTTAAAGAAGATTAATTTTTGTAATTCTTCTTTTAGCTGATTTTTTGTTTGATTCGAGTGCAGATCACAATTCTTGTTTGAATCCTAAATTTAAACCGAATCGGTGCCATAGGGCCAAAGTTATGACCCACTTCAAGTGCTCAAACGACCGACCCCAAGTGTTTAAAAGAAGATTATTTTTGTAATTCTTCTTTTGGCTGATTTTTTGTTTGATTCGAGTGCAGACTACAATTCTTGTTTGAATCCTAAATTTCAACCGAATCGGTGCCATATGGCCAAAGTTATGACTGACCCCAATTGCTTTAACGACCGAACCCAAGTGCTCAAACGACGGACCCCAAGTGTTTAAAAGAAGATTCTTTTTTTAATTCTTCTTTTGGCTGATTTTTTGTTTGATTCGAGTGCAGATTACAATTTTTTGTTGGAATCCTAAATTTTAACCGAATCGGTGCCATAGGGCCAAAGTTATGACCCACTTAAAGTGCTCAAACGACCGACCCCAAGTGTTTGAAAGAAGATTCTTTTTTTAATTCTTCTTTTGGCTGACTTTTTTTTTGATTCGAGTGCAGATTACAATTTTTTGTTTGAATCCTAAATTTTAACCGAATCGGTGCCATAGGGCCAAAGTTAAGACCACTCCAAGTGCTATAACGATCGACCCCAAATGTTTAAAAGAAGATTCTTTTTTCAATTCTTCTTTTGGCTGATTTTTTGTTTGATTCGAGTGCAGATCACAATTCTTTGTTTGAATCCTAAATTTCAACCGAATTGGTGCCATAGGGCCAAAGTTATGACCCACTTCAAGTGCTCAAACGACCGACCCCAAGTTTTTAAAAGAAGATTATTTTTGTAATTCTTCTTTTGGCTGATTTTTTGTTTGATTCGAGTGCAGACCACAATTCTTGTTTGAATCCTAAATTTCAACCGAATCGGTGCCATATGGCCAAAGTTATGACTGACCCCAATTGCTTTAACGACCGAACCCAAGTGCTCAAACGACGGACCCCAAGTGTTTAAAAGAAGATTCTTTTTTTAATTCTTCTTTTGGCTGATTTTTTGTTTGATTCGAGTGCAGATTACAATTTTTTGTTGGAATCCTAAATTTTAACCGAATCGGTGCCATAGGGCCAAAGTTATGACCCACTTAAAGTGCTCAAACGACCGACCCCAAGTGTTTGAAAGAAGATTCTTTTTTTAATTCTTCTTTTGGCTGACTTTTTTTTTGATTCGAGTGCAGATTACAATTTTTTGTTTGAATCCTAAATTTTAACCGAATCGGTGCCATAGGGCCAAAGTTAAGACCACTCCAAGTGCTATAACGATCGACCCCAAATGTTTAAAAGAAGATTCTTTTTTTAATTCTTCTTTTGGCTGATTTTTTGTTTGATTCGAGTGCAGATCACAATTCTTTGTTTGAATCCTAAATTTCAACCGAATTGGTGCCATAGGGCCAAAGTTATGACCCACTTCAAGTGCTCAAACGACCGACCCCAAGTGCTTAAAAGAAGATTCTTTTTTTAATTCTTCTTTTGGCTGATTTTTTGTTTGATTCGAGTGCAGACCACAATTCTTAGCTAGAATCCTAAATTTCAGCCGAATCGGTGCCATAGGACCAAAGTTATGACCGACCCCAATTGCTTAAAACACCGAACCCAAGTGCTCAAACGACGGACCCCAAGTGTTTAAAGAAGATTAATTTTTGTAATTCTTCTTTTAGCTGATTTTTTGTTTGATTCGAGTGCAGATCACAATTCTTGTTTGAATCCTAAATTTCAACCGAATCGGTGCCATAGGGCCAAAGTTATGACCCACTTCAAGTGCTCAAACGACCGACCCCAAGTGTTTAAAAGAAGATTATTTTTGTAATTCTTCTTTTGGCTGATTTTTTGTTTGATTCGAGTGCAGATCACAATTCTTTGTTTGAATCCTAAATTTCAACCGAATCGGTGCCATAGGTCCAAAGTTATGACCCACTTCAAGTGCTCAAACGACCGACCCCAAATGTTTAAAAGAAGATTCTTTTTGTAATTTTTCTTTTGGCTGATTTTTTGTTTGATTCGAGTGCAGATCCCAATTCTTTGTTTGAATCCTAAATTTCAACCGAATCGGTGCCATAGGGCCAAAGTTATGACCCACTTCAAGTTCTCAAACGACCGACCCCAAGTGTTTAAAAGAAGATTAATTTTTTTTATTCTTCTTTTGGCTGATTTTTTGTTTGATTCGAGTGCAGATCACAATTCTTTGTTTGAATCCTAAATTTCAACCAAATCGGTGCCATAGGGCCAAATTTATGACCCACTTCAAGTGCTCAAACGACCGACCCCAAATATTTAAAAGAAGATTCTTTTTTAAATTCTTCTTTTGGCTGATTTTTTGTTTGATTCGAGTGCAGATCACAATTCTTTGTTTGAATCCTAAATTTCAACCGAATCGGTGCCATATGGCCAATGTTATGACCGACCCCAATTGCTTAAACGACCGAACCCAAGTGCTCAAACGACGGACCCCAAGTGTTTAAAGAAGATTATTTTTGTAATTCTTCTTTTGGCTGATTTTTTGTTTGATTCGAGTGCAGATCACAATTCTTTGTTTGAATCCTAAATTTCAACCGAATCGGTGCCATAGGGCCAAATTTATGACCCACTTCAAGTGGTCAAACGACCGACCCCAAGTGTTAAAAAGAAGATTCTTTTTTTAATTCTTCTTTTGGCTGATTTTTTGTTTGATTCGAGTGCAGATCACAATTTTTTGTTTGAATCCTAATTTTCAACCGAATCGGTGCCATAGGGCCAAAGTTATGATCCACTCCAAGTGCTCAAACGACCGACTCCAAGTGTTTGAAAGAAGATTCTTTTTTTAATTCTTCTTTTGGCTGACTTTTTTTTTGATTCGAGTGCAGATTACAATTTTTTGTTTGAATCCTAAATTTTAATCGAATCGGTGCCATAGGGCCAAAGTTAAGACCACTCCAAGTGCTATAACGACCGACCCCAAATGTTTAAAAGAAGATTCTTTTTTTAATTCTTCTTTTGGCTGATTTTTTGTTTGATTCGAGTGCAGATCACAATTCTTTGTTTGAATCCTAAATTTCAACCGAATCGGTGCCATAGGGCCAAAGTAATGACCCACTTCAAGTGCTCAAACGACCGACCCCAAGTGTTTAAAAGAAGATTCTTTTTTTATTTCTTCTTTTGGCTGATTTTTTGTTTGATTCGAGTGCAGACCACAATTCTTAGCTAGAATCCTAAATTTCAGCCGAATCGGTGCCATAGAACCAAAGTTATGACCGACCCCAATTAGTTAAACCACCGAACCCAAGTGCTCAAACGACGGACCCCAAGTGTTTAAAGAAGATAAATTTTTGTAATTCTTCTTTTGGCTGACTTTTTTTTTGGTCCGAGTGCAGATTACAATTTATTGTTTGAATCCTAAATTTAAACCGAATCGGTGCCATAGGGCCAAAGTTAAGACCACTCCAAGTGCTATAACGACCTACCCCAAATGTTTAAAAGAAGATTCTTTTTTTAATTCTTCTTTTGGCTGATTTTTTGTTTGATTCGAGTGCAGATCACAATTCTTTGTTTGAATCCTAAATTTCAACCGAATCGGTGCCATAGGGCCAAAGTTATGACCCACTTCAAGTGCTCAAACGACCGACCCCAAGTGTTTAAAAGAAGATTCTTTTTTTAATTCTTCTTTTGTCTGATTTTTTGTTTGATTCGAGTGCAGACCACAATTCTTAGCTAGAATCCTAAATTTCAGCCGAATCGGTGCCATAGGACCAAAGTTATGACCGACCCTAATTGCTTAAAACACCGAACCCAAGTGCTCAAACGACGGACCCCAAGTGTTTAAAGAAGATTAATTTTTGTAATTCTTCTTTTAGCTGATTTTTTGTTTGATTCGAGTGCAGATCACAATTCTTGTTTGAATCCTAAATTTCAACCGAATCGGTGCCATAGGGCCAAAGTTATGACCCACTTCAAGTGCTCAAACGACCGACCCCAAGTGTTTAAAAGAAGATTATTTTTGTAATTCTTCTTTTGGCTGTTTTTTTGTTTGATTCGAGTGCAGATCACAATTCTTTGTTTGAATCCTAAATTTCAACCGAATTGGTGCCATAGGTCCAAAGTTATGACCCACTTCAAGTGCTCAAACGACCGACCCCAAATGTTTAAAAGAAGATTATTTTTGTAATTCTTCTTTTGGCTGATTTTTTGTTTGATTCGAGTGCAGATCCCAATTCTTTGTTTGAATCCTAAATTTCAACCGAATCGGTGCCATAGGGCCAAAGTTATGACCCACTTCAAGTTCTCAAACGACCGACCCCAAGTGTTTAAAAGAAGATTCATTTTTTTTATTCTTCTTTTGGCTGATTTTTTGTTTGATTCGAGTGCAGATCACAATTCTTAGCTAGAATCCTAAATTTCAGCCGAATCGGTGCCATAGGACCAAAGTTATGACCGACCCCAATTAGTTAAACCACCGAACCCAAGGTCTCAAACGACGGACCCCAAGTGTTTAAAGAAGATTATTTTTGTAATTCTTCTTTTGGCTGATTTTTTGTTTGATTCGAGTGCAGATCACAATTCTTTGTTTGAATCCTAAATTTCAACCAAATCGGTGCCATAGGGCCAAATTTATGACCCACTTCAAGTGCTCAAACGACCGACCCCAAATATTTAAAAGAAGATTCTTTTTTTAATTCTTCTTTTGGCTGATTTTTTGTTTGATTCGAGTGCAGATCACAATTCTTTGTTTGAATCCTAAATTTCAACCGAATCGGTGCCATATGGCCAATGTTATGACCGACCCCAATTGCTTAAAACACCGAACCCAAGTGCTCAAACGACGGACCCCAAGTGTTTAAAGAAGATTAATTTTTGTAATTCTTCTTTTAGCTGATTTTTTGTTTGATTCGAGTGCAGATCACAATTCTTGTTTGAATCCTAAATTTCAACCGAATCGGTGCCATAGGGCCAAAGTTATGACCCACTTCAAGTGCTCAAACGACCGACCCCAAGTGTTTAAAAGAAGATTATTTTTGTAATTCTTCTTTTGGCTGATTTTTTGTTTGATTCGAGTGCAGATCACAATTCTTTGTTTGAATCCTAAATTTCAACCGAATCGGTGCCATAGGTCCAAAGTTATGACCCACTTCAAGTGCTCAAACGACCGACCCCAAATGTTTAAAAGAAGATTCTTTTTGTAATTTTTCTTTTGGCTGATTTTTTGTTTGATTCGAGTGCAGATCCCAATTCTTTGTTTGAATCCTAAATTTCAACCGAATCGGTGCCATAGGGCCAAAGTTATGACCCACTTCAAGTTCTCAAACGACCGACCCCAAGTGTTTAAAAGAAGATTCATTTTTTTTATTCTTCTTTTGGCTGATTTTTTGTTTGATTCGAGTGCAGATCACAATTCTTTGTTTAAATCCTAAATTTCAACCAAATCGGTGCCATAGGGCCAAATTTATGACCCACTTCAAGTGCTCAAACGACCGACCCCAAATATTTAAAAGAAGATTCTTTTTTTAATTCTTCTTTTGGCTGATTTTTTGTTTGATTCGAGTGCAGATCACAATTCTTTGTTTGAATCCTAAATTTCAACCGAATCGGTGCCATATGGCCAATGTTATGACCGACCCCAATTGCTTAATCGACCGAACCCAAGTGCTCAAACGACGGACCCCAAGTGTTTAAAGAAGATTATTTTTGTAATTCTTCTTTTGGCTGATTTTTTGTTTGATTCGAGTGCAGATCACAATTCTTTGTTTGAATCCTAAATTTCAACCGAATCGGTGCCATAGGGCCAAATTTATGACCCACTTCAAGTGGTCAAACGACCGACCCCAAGTGTTTAAAAGAAGATTCTTTTTTTAATTCTTCTTTTGGCTGATTTTTTGTTTGATTCGAGTGCAGATCACAATTTTTTGTTTGAATCCTAAATTTTAACCGAATCGGTGCCATAGGGCCAAAGTTAAGACCACTCCAAGTGCTATAACGACCGACCCCAAATGTTTAAAAGAAGATTCTTTTTTTAATTCTTCTTTTGGCTGATTTTTTGTTTGATTCGAGTGCAGACCACAATTCTTGTTTGAATCCTAAATTTCAACCGAATCGGTGCCATATGGCCAAAGTTATGACTGACCCCAATTGCTTTAACGACCGAACCCAAGTGCTCAAACGACGGACCCCAAGTGTTTAAAGAAGATTATTTTTGTAATTCTTCTTTTGGCTGATTTTTTGTTTGATTCGAGTGCAGATCACAATTCTTGTTTGAATCCTAAATTTCAACCGAATCGGTGCCATAGGGCCAAAGTTATGACCCACTTCAAGTGCTCAAACGACCGACCCCAAGTGTTTAAAAGAAGATTATTTTTGTAATTCTTCTTTTGGCTGATTTTTTGTTTGATTCGAGTGCAGATCACAATTCTTTGTTTGAATCCTAAATTTCAACCGAATTGGTGCCATAGGTCCAAAGTTATGACCCACTTCAAGTGCTCAAACGACCGACCCCAAATGTTTAAAAGAAGATTCATTTTTTTTATTCTTCTTTTGGCTGATTTTTTGTTTGATTCGAGTGCAGATCACAATTCTTAGCTAGAATCCTAAATTTCAGCCGAATCGGTGCCATAAAACCAAAGTTATGACCGACCCCAATTAGTTAAACCACCGAACCCAAGGTCTCAAACGACGGACCCCAAGTGTTTAAAGAAGATTATTTTTGTAATTCTTCTTTTGGCTGATTTTTTGTTTGATTCGAGTGCAGATCACAATTCTTTGTTTGAATCCTTAATTTCAACCAAATCGGTGCCATAGGGCCAAATTTATGACCCACTTCAAGTGCTCAAACGACCGACCCCAAATATTTAAAAGAAGATTCTTTTTTTAATTCTTCTTTTGGCTGATTTTTTGTTTGATTCGAGTGCAGATCACAATTCTTTGTTTGAATCCTAAATTTCAACCGAATCGGTGCCATATGGCCAATGTTATGACCGACCCCAATTGCTTAAACGACCGAACCCAAGTGCTCAAACGACGGACCCCAAGTGTTTAAAGAAGATTATTTTTGTAATTCTTCTTTTGGCTGATTTTTTGTTTGATTCGAGTGCAGATCACAATTCTTTGTTTGAATCCTAAATTTCAACCGAATCGGTGCCATAGGGCCAAATTTATGACCCACTTCAAGTGGTCAAACGACCGACCCCAAGTGTTTGAAAGAAGATTCTTTTTTTAATTCTTCTTTTGGCTGACTTTTTTTTTGATTCGAGTGCAGATCACAATTCTTTGTTTGAATCCTAAATTTCAACCGAATCGGTGCCATAGGGCCAAAGTTATGACCCACTTCAAGTGCTCAAACGACCGACCCCAAATATTTAAAAGAAGATTCTTTTTTTAATTCTTCTTTTGGCTGATTTTTTGTTTGATTCGAGTGCAGATCACAATTCTTTGTTTGAATCCTAAATTTCAACCGAATCGGTGCCATAGGGCCAAAGTTATGACCCACTTCAAGTGCTCAAACGACCGACCCCAAGTGTTTAAAAGAAGATTATTTTTGTAATTCTTCTTTTGGCTGATTTTTTGTTTGATTCGAGTGCAGATCACAATTCTTTGTTTGAATCCTAAATTTCAACCGAATCGGTGCCATAGGTCCAAAGTTATGACCCACTTCAAGTGCTCAAACGACCGACCCCAAATGTTTAAAAGAAGATTCTTTTTGTAATTTTTCTTTTGGCTGATTTTTTGTTTGATTCGAGTGCAGATCCCAATTCTTTGTTTGAATCCTAAATTTCAACCGAATCGGTGCCATAGGGCCAAAGTTATGACCCACTTCAAGTTCTCAAACGACCGACCCCAAGTGTTTAAAAGAAGATTCATTTTTTTTATTCTTCTTTTGGCTGATTTTTTGTTTGATTCGAGTGCAGATCACAATTCTTAGCTAGAATCCTAAATTTCAGCCGAATCGGTGCCATAGAACCAAAGTTATGACCGACCCCAATTAGTTAAACCACCGAACCCAAGGTCTCAAACGACGGACCCCAAGTGTTTAAAGAAGATTATTTTTGTAATTCTTCTTTTGGCTGATTTTTTGTTTGATTCGAGTGCAGATCACAATTCTTTGTTTGAATCCTAAATTTCAACCAAATCGGTGCCATAGGGCCAAATTTATGACCCACTTCAAGTGCTCAAACGACCGACCCCAAATATTTAAAAGAAGATTCTTTTTTTAATTCTTCTTTTGGCTGATTTTTTGTTTGATTCGAGTGCAGATCACAATTCTTTGTTTGAATCCTAAATTTCAACCGAATCGGTGCCATATGGCCAATGTTATGACCGACCCCAATTGCTTAAAACACCGAACCCAAGTGCTCAAACGACGGACCCCAAGTGTTTAAAGAAGATTAATTTTTGTAATTCTTCTTTTAGCTGATTTTTTGTTTGATTCGAGTGCAGATCACAATTCTTGTTTGAATCCTAAATTTCAACCGAATCGGTGCCATAGGGCCAAAGTTATGACCCACTTCAAGTGCTCAAACGACCGACCCCAAGTGTTTAAAAGAAGATTATTTTTGTAATTCTTCTTTTGGCTGATTTTTTGTTTGATTCGAGTGCAGATCACAATTCTTTGTTTGAATCCTAAATTTCAACCGAATCGGTGCCATAGGTCCAAAGTTATGACCCACTTCAAGTGCTCAAACGACCGACCCCAAATGTTTAAAAGAAGATTCTTTTTGTAATTTTTCTTTTGGCTGATTTTTTGTTTGATTCGAGTGCAGATCCCAATTCTTTGTTTGAATCCTAAATTTCAACCGAATCGGTGCCATAGGGCCAAAGTTATGACCCACTTCAAGTTCTCAAACGACCGACCCCAAGTGTTTAAAAGAAGATTCATTTTTTTTATTCTTCTTTTGGCTGATTTTTTGTTTGATTCGAGTGCAGATCACAATTCTTTGTTTAAATCCTAAATTTCAACCAAATCGGTGCCATAGGGCCAAATTTATGACCCACTTCAAGTGCTCAAACGACCGACCCCAAATATTTAAAAGAAGATTCTTTTTTTAATTCTTCTTTTGGCTGATTTTTTGTTTGATTCGAGTGCAGATCACAATTCTTTGTTTGAATCCTAAATTTCAACCGAATCGGTGCCATATGGCCAATGTTATGACCGACCCCAATTGCTTAATCGACCGAACCCAAGTGCTCAAACGACGGACCCCAAGTGTTTGAAGAAGATTATTTTTGTAATTCTTCTTTTGGCTGATTTTTTGTTTGATTCGAGTGCAGATCACAATTCTTTGTTTGAATCCTAAATTTCAACCGAATCGGTGCCATAGGGCCAAATTTATGACCCACTTCAAGTGGTCAAACGACCGACCCCAAGTGTTTAAAAGAAGATTCTTTTTTTAATTCTTCTTTTGGCTGATTTTTTGTTTGATTCGAGTGCAGATCACAATTTTTTGTTTGAATCCTAAATTTTAACCGAATCGGTGCCATAGGGCCAAAGTTAAGACCACTCCAAGTGCTATAACGACCGACCCCAAATGTTTAAAAGAAGATTCTTTTTTTAATTCTTCTTTTGGCTGATTTTTTGTTTGATTCGAGTGCAGACCACAATTCTTGTTTGAATCCTAAATTTCAACCGAATCGGTGCCATATGGCCAAAGTTATGACTGACCCCAATTGCTTTAACGACCGAACCCAAGTGCTCAAACGACGGACCCCAAGTGTTTAAAGAAGATTATTTTTGTAATTCTTCTTTTGGCTGATTTTTTGTTTGATTCGAGTGCAGATCACAATTCTTGTTTGAATCCTAAATTTCAACCGAATCGGTGCCATAGGGCCAAAGTTATGACCCACTTCAAGTGCTCAAACGACCGACCCCAAGTGTTTAAAAGAAGATTATTTTTGTAATTCTTCTTTTGGCTGATTTTTTGTTTGATTCGAGTGCAGATCACAATTCTTTGTTTGAATCCTAAATTTCAACCGAATTGGTGCCATAGGTCCAAAGTTATGACCCACTTCAAGTGCTCAAACGACCGACCCCAAATGTTTAAAAGAAGATTCATTTTTTTTATTCTTCTTTTGGCTGATTTTTTGTTTGATTCGAGTGCAGATCACAATTCTTAGCTAGAATCCTAAATTTCAGCCGAATCGGTGCCATAAAACCAAAGTTATGACCGACCCCAATTAGTTAAACCACCGAACCCAAGGTCTCAAACGACGGACCCCAAGTGTTTAAAGAAGATTATTTTTGTAATTCTTCTTTTGGCTGATTTTTTGTTTGATTCGAGTGCAGATCACAATTCTTTGTTTGAATCCTTAATTTCAACCAAATCGGTGCCATAGGGCCAAATTTATGACCCACTTCAAGTGCTCAAACGACCGACCCCAAATATTTAAAAGAAGATTCTTTTTTTAATTCTTCTTTTGGCTGATTTTTTGTTTGATTCGAGTGCAGATCACAATTCTTTGTTTGAATCCTAAATTTCAACCGAATCGGTGCCATATGGCCAATGTTATGACCGACCCCAATTGCTTAAACGACCGAACCCAAGTGCTCAAACGACGGACCCCAAGTGTTTAAAGAAGATTATTTTTGTAATTCTTCTTTTGGCTGATTTTTTGTTTGATTCGAGTGCAGATCACAATTCTTTGTTTGAATCCTAAATTTCAACCGAATCGGTGCCATAGGGCCAAATTTATGACCCACTTCAAGTGGTCAAACGACCGACCCCAAGTGTTTGAAAGAAGATTCTTTTTTTAATTCTTCTTTTGGCTGACTTTTTTTTTGATTCGAGTGCAGATCACAATTCTTTGTTTGAATCCTAAATTTCAACCGAATCGGTGCCATAGGGCCAAAGTTATGACCCACTTCAAGTGCTCAAACGACCGACCCCAAATATTTAAAAGAAGATTCTTTTTTTAATTCTTCTTTTGGCTGATTTTTTGTTTGATTCGAGTGCAGATCACAATTCTTTGTTTGAATCCTAAATTTCAACCGAATCGGTGCCATAGGGCCAAAGTTATGACCCACTTCAAGTGCTCAAACGACCGACCCCAAGTGTTTAAAAGAAGATTATTTTTGTAATTCTTCTTTTGGCTGATTTTTTGTTTGATTCGAGTGCAGATCACAATTCTTTGTTTGAATCCTAAATTTCAACCGAATCGGTGCCATAGGTCCAAAGTTATGACCCACTTCAAGTGCTCAAACGACCGACCCCAAATGTTTAAAAGAAGATTCTTTTTGTAATTTTTCTTTTGGCTGATTTTTTGTTTGATTCGAGTGCAGATCCCAATTCTTTGTTTGAATCCTAAATTTCAACCGAATCGGTGCCATAGGGCCAAAGTTATGACCCACTTCAAGTTCTCAAACGACCGACCCCAAGTGTTTAAAAGAAGATTCATTTTTTTTATTCTTCTTTTGGCTGATTTTTTGTTTGATTCGAGTGCAGATCACAATTCTTTGTTTAAATCCTAAATTTCAACCAAATCGGTGCCATAGGGCCAAATTTATGACCCACTTCAAGTGCTCAAACGACCGACCCCAAATATTTAAAAGAAGATTCTTTTTTTAATTCTTCTTTTGGCTGATTTTTTGTTTGATTCGAGTGCAGATCACAATTCTTTGTTTGAATCCTAAATTTCAACCGAATCGGTGCCATATGGCCAATGTTATGACCGACCCCAATTGCTTAATCGACCGAACCCAAGTGCTCAAACGACGGACCCCAAGTGTTTAAAGAAGATTATTTTTGTAATTCTTCTTTTGGCTGATTTTTTGTTTGATTCGAGTGCAGATCACAATTCTTTGTTTGAATCCTAAATTTCAACCGAATCGGTGCCATAGGGCCAAATTTATGACCCACTTCAAGTGGTCAAACGACCGACCCCAAGTGTTTAAAAGAAGATTCTTTTTTTAATTCTTCTTTTGGCTGATTTTTTGTTTGATTCGAGTGCAGATCACAATTTTTTGTTTGAATCCTAAATTTTAACCGAATCGGTGCCATAGGGCCAAAGTTAAGACCACTCCAAGTGCTATAACGACCGACCCCAAATGTTTAAAAGAAGATTCTTTTTTTAATTCTTCTTTTGGCTGATTTTTTGTTTGATTCGAGTGCAGACCACAATTCTTGTTTGAATCCTAAATTTCAACCGAATCGGTGCCATATGGCCAAAGTTATGACTGACCCCAATTGCTTTAACGACCGAACCCAAGTGCTCAAACGACGGACCCCAAGTGTTTAAAGAAGATTATTTTTGTAATTCTTCTTTTGGCTGATTTTTTGTTTGATTCGAGTGCAGATCACAATTCTTGTTTGAATCCTAAATTTCAACCGAATCGGTGCCATAGGGCCAAAGTTATGACCCACTTCAAGTGCTCAAACGACCGACCCCAAGTGTTTAAAAGAAGATTATTTTTGTAATTCTTCTTTTGGCTGATTTTTTGTTTGATTCGAGTGCAGATCACAATTCTTTGTTTGAATCCTAAATTTCAACCGAATTGGTGCCATAGGTCCAAAGTTATGACCCACTTCAAGTGCTCAAACGACCGACCCCAAATGTTTAAAAGAAGATTCTTTTTGTAATTCTTCTTTTGTCTGATTTTTTGTTTGATTCGAGTGCAGATCCCAATTCTTTGTTTGAATCCTAAATTTCAACCAAATCGGTGCCATAGGGCCAAAGTTATGACCCACTTCAAGTTCTCAAACGACCGACCCCAAGTGTTTAAAAGAAGATTCATTTTTTTTATTCTTCTTTTGGCTGATTTTTTGTTTGATTCGAGTGCAGATCACAATTCTTAGCTAGAATCCTAAATTTCAGCCGAATCGGTGCCATAAAACCAAAGTTATGACCGACCCCAATTAGTTAAACCACCGAACCCAAGGTCTCAAACGACGGACCCCAAGTGTTTAAAGAAGATTATTTTTGTAATTCTTCTTTTGGCTGATTTTTTGTTTGATTCGAGTGCAGATCACAATTCTTTGTTTGAATCCTTAATTTCAACCAAATCGGTGCCATAGGGCCAAATTTATGACCCACTTCAAGTGCTCAAACGACCGACCCCAAATATTTAAAAGAAGATTCTTTTTTTAATTCTTCTTTTGGCTGATTTTTTGTTTGATTCGAGTGCAGATCACAATTCTTTGTTTGAATCCTAAATTTCAACCGAATCGGTGCCATATGGCCAATGTTATGACCGACCCCAATTGCTTAAACGACCGAACCCAAGTGCTCAAACGACGGACCCCAAGTGTTTAAAGAAGATTATTTTTGTAATTCTTCTTTTGGCTGATTTTTTGTTTGATTCGAGTGCAGATCACAATTCTTTGTTTGAATCCTAAATTTCAACCGAATCGGTGCCATAGGGCCAAATTTATGACCCACTTCAAGTGGTCAAACGACCGACCCCAAGTGTTTGAAAGAAGATTCTTTTTTTAATTCTTCTTTTGGCTGACTTTTTTTTTGATTCGAGTGCAGATCACAATTCTTTGTTTGAATCCTAAATTTCAACCGAATCGGTGCCATAGGGCCAAAGTTATGACCCACTTCAAGTGCTCAAACGACCGACCCCAAATATTTAAAAGAAGATTCTTTTTTTAATTCTTCTTTTGGCTGATTTTTTGTTTGATTCGAGTGCAGATCACAATTCTTTGTTTGAATCCTAAATTTCAACCGAATCGGTGCCATAGGGCCAAAGTTATGACCCACTTCAAGTGCTCAAACGACCGACCCCAAGTGTTTAACAGAAGATTCTTTTTTTAATTCTTCTTTTGGCTGATTTTTTGTTTGATTCGAGTGCAGACCACAATTCTTAGCTAGAATCCTAAATTTCAGCCGAATCGGTGCCATAGGACCAAAGTTATGACCGACCCCAATTGCTTAAAACACCGAACCCAAGTGCTCAAACGACGGACCCCAAGTGTTTAAAGAAGATTAATTTTTGTAATTCTTCTTTTAGCTGATTTTTTGTTTGATTCGAGTGCAGATCCCAATTCTTTGTTTGAATCCTAAATTTCAACCGAATCGGTGCCATAGGGCCAAATTTATGACCCACTTCAAGTGGTCAAACGACCGACCCCAAGTGTTTAAAAGAAGATTCTTTTTTTAATTCTTCTTTTGGCTGATTTTTTGTTTGATTCGAGTGCAGATCACAATTTTTTGTTTGAATCCTAAATTTTAACCGAATCGGTGCCATAGGGCCAAAGTTAAGACCACTCCAAGTGCTATAACGACCGACCCCAAATGTTTAAAAGAAGATTCTTTTTTTAATTCTTCTTTTGGCTGATTTTTTGTTTGATTCGAGTGCAGACCACAATTCTTGTTTGAATCCTAAATTTCAACCGAATCGGTGCCATATGGCCAAAGTTATGACTGACCCCAATTGCTTTAACGACCGAACCCAAGTGCTCAAACGACGGACCCCAAGTGTTTAAAGAAGATTATTTTTGTAATTCTTCTTTTGGCTGATTTTTTGTTTGATTCGAGTGCAGATCACAATTCTTGTTTGAATCCTAAATTTCAACCGAATCGGTGCCATAGGGCCAAAGTTATGACCCACTTCAAGTGCTCAAACGACCGACCCCAAGTGTTTAAAAGAAGATTATTTTTGTAATTCTTCTTTTGGCTGATTTTTTGTTTGATTCGAGTGCAGATCACAATTCTTTGTTTGAATCCTAAATTTCAACCGAATTGGTGCCATAGGTCCAAAGTTATGACCCACTTCAAGTGCTCAAACGACCGACCCCAAATGTTTAAAAGAAGATTCATTTTTTTTATTCTTCTTTTGGCTGATTTTTTGTTTGATTCGAGTGCAGATCACAATTCTTAGCTAGAATCCTAAATTTCAGCCGAATCGGTGCCATAAAACCAAAGTTATGACCGACCCCAATTAGTTAAACCACCGAACCCAAGGTCTCAAACGACGGACCCCAAGTGTTTAAAGAAGATTATTTTTGTAATTCTTCTTTTGGCTGATTTTTTGTTTGATTCGAGTGCAGATCACAATTCTTTGTTTGAATCCTTAATTTCAACCAAATCGGTGCCATAGGGCCAAATTTATGACCCACTTCAAGTGCTCAAACGACCGACCCCAAATATTTAAAAGAAGATTCTTTTTTTAATTCTTCTTTTGGCTGATTTTTTGTTTGATTCGAGTGCAGATCACAATTCTTTGTTTGAATCCTAAATTTCAACCGAATCGGTGCCATATGGCCAATGTTATGACCGACCCCAATTGCTTAAACGACCGAACCCAAGTGCTCAAACGACGGACCCCAAGTGTTTAAAGAAGATTATTTTTGTAATTCTTCTTTTGGCTGATTTTTTGTTTGATTCGAGTGCAGATCACAATTCTTTGTTTGAATCCTAAATTTCAACCGAATCGGTGCCATAGGGCCAAATTTATGACCCACTTCAAGTGGTCAAACGACCGACCCCAAGTGTTTGAAAGAAGATTCTTTTTTTAATTCTTCTTTTGGCTGACTTTTTTTTTGATTCGAGTGCAGATCACAATTCTTTGTTTGAATCCTAAATTTCAACCGAATCGGTGCCATAGGGCCAAAGTTATGACCCACTTCAAGTGCTCAAACGACCGACCCCAAATATTTAAAAGAAGATTCTTTTTTTAATTCTTCTTTTGGCTGATTTTTTGTTTGATTCGAGTGCAGATCACAATTCTTTGTTTGAATCCTAAATTTCAACCGAATCGGTGCCATAGGGCCAAAGTTATGACCCACTTCAAGTTCTCAAACGACGGACCCCAAGTGTTTAAAGAAGATTATTTTTGTAATTCTTCTTTTGGCTGATTTTTTGTTTGATTCGAGTGCAGATCACAATTCTTTGTTTGAATCCTAAATTTCAACCGAATCGGTGCCATAGGTCCAAAGTTATGACCCACTTCAAGTTCTCAAACGACCGACCCCAAGTGTTTAAAAGAAGATTCATTTTTTTTATTCTTCTTTTGGCTGATTTTTTGTTTGATTCGAGTGCAGATCACAATTCTTTGTTTAAATCCTAAATTTCAACCAAATCGGTGCCATAGGGCCAAATTTATGACCCACTTCAAGTGCTCAAACGACCGACCCCAAATATTTAAAAGAAGATTCTTTTTTTAATTCTTCTTTTGGCTGATTTTTTGTTTGATTCGAGTGCAGATCACAATTCTTTGTTTGAATCCTAAATTTCAACCGAATCGGTGCCATATGGCCAATGTTATGACCGACCCCAATTGCTTAATCGACCGAACCCAAGTGCTCAAACGACGGACCCCAAGTGTTTAAAGAAGATTATTTTTGTAATTCTTCTTTTGGCTGATTTTTTGTTTGATTCGAGTGCAGATCACAATTCTTTGTTTGAATCCTAAATTTCAACCGAATCGGTGCCATAGGGCCAAATTTATGACCCACTTCAAGTGGTCAAACGACCGACCCCAAGTGTTTAAAAGAAGATTCTTTTTTTAATTCTTCTTTTGGCTGATTTTTTGTTTGATTCGAGTGCAGATCACAATTTTTTGTTTGAATCCTAAATTTTAACCGAATCGGTGCCATAGGGCCAAAGTTAAGACCACTCCAAGTGCTATAACGACCGACCCCAAATGTTTAAAAGAAGATTCTTTTTTTAATTCTTCTTTTGGCTGATTTTTTGTTTGATTCGAGTGCAGACCACAATTCTTGTTTGAATCCTAAATTTCAACCGAATCGGTGCCATATGGCCAAAGTTATGACTGACCCCAATTGCTTTAACGACCGAACCCAAGTGCTCAAACGACGGACCCCAAGTGTTTAAAGAAGATTATTTTTGTAATTCTTCTTTTGGCTGATTTTTTGTTTGATTCGAGTGCAGATCACAATTCTTGTTTGAATCCTAAATTTCAACCGAATCGGTGCCATAGGGCCAAAGTTATGACCCACTTCAAGTGCTCAAACGACCGACCCCAAGTGTTTAAAAGAAGATTATTTTTGTAATTCTTCTTTTGGCTGATTTTTTGTTTGATTCGAGTGCAGATCACAATTCTTTGTTTGAATCCTAAATTTCAACCGAATTGGTGCCATAGGTCCAAAGTTATGACCCACTTCAAGTGCTCAAACGACCGACCCCAAATGTTTAAAAGAAGATTCTTTTTGTAATTCTTCTTTTGTCTGATTTTTTGTTTGATTCGAGTGCAGATCCCAATTCTTTGTTTGAATCCTAAATTTCAACCAAATCGGTGCCATAGGGCCAAAGTTATGACCCACTTCAAGTTCTCAAACGACCGACCCCAAGTGTTTAAAAGAAGATTCATTTTTTTTATTCTTCTTTTGGCTGATTTTTTGTTTGATTCGAGTGCAGATCACAATTCTTAGCTAGAATCCTAAATTTCAGCCGAATCGGTGCCATAAAACCAAAGTTATGACCGACCCCAATTAGTTAAACCACCGAACCCAAGGTCTCAAACGACGGACCCCAAGTGTTTAAAGAAGATTATTTTTGTAATTCTTCTTTTGGCTGATTTTTTGTTTGATTCGAGTGCAGATCACAATTCTTTGTTTGAATCCTTAATTTCAACCAAATCGGTGCCATAGGGCCAAATTTATGACCCACTTCAAGTGCTCAAACGACCGACCCCAAATATTTAAAAGAAGATTCTTTTTTTAATTCTTCTTTTGGCTGATTTTTTGTTTGATTCGAGTGCAGATCACAATTCTTTGTTTGAATCCTAAATTTCAACCGAATCGGTGCCATATGGCCAATGTTATGACCGACCCCAATTGCTTAAACGACCGAACCCAAGTGCTCAAACGACGGACCCCAAGTGTTTAAAGAAGATTATTTTTGTAATTCTTCTTTTGGCTGATTTTTTGTTTGATTCGAGTGCAGATCACAATTCTTTGTTTGAATCCTAAATTTCAACCGAATCGGTGCCATAGGGCCAAATTTATGACCCACTTCAAGTGGTCAAACGACCGACCCCAAGTGTTTGAAAGAAGATTCTTTTTTTAATTCTTCTTTTGGCTGACTTTTTTTTTGATTCGAGTGCAGATCACAATTCTTTGTTTGAATCCTAAATTTCAACCGAATCGGTGCCATAGGGCCAAAGTTATGACCCACTTCAAGTGCTCAAACGACCGACCCCAAATATTTAAAAGAAGATTCTTTTTTTAATTCTTCTTTTGGCTGATTTTTTGTTTGATTCGAGTGCAGATCACAATTCTTTGTTTGAATCCTAAATTTCAACCGAATCGGTGCCATAGGGCCAAAGTTATGACCCACTTCAAGTGCTCAAACGACCGACCCCAAGTGTTTAACAGAAGATTCTTTTTTTAATTCTTCTTTTGGCTGATTTTTTGTTTGATTCGAGTGCAGACCACAATTCTTAGCTAGAATCCTAAATTTCAGCCGAATCGGTGCCATAGGACCAAAGTTATGACCGACCCCAATTGCTTAAAACACCGAACCCAAGTGCTCAAACGACGGACCCCAAGTGTTTAAAGAAGATTAATTTTTGTAATTCTTCTTTTAGCTGATTTTTTGTTTGATTCGAGTGCAGATCACAATTCTTGTTTGAATCCTAAATTTAAACCGAATCGGTGCCATAGGGCCAAAGTTATGACCCACTTCAAGTGCTCAAACGACCGACCCCAAGTGTTTAAAAGAAGATTATTTTTGTAATTCTTCTTTTGGCTGATTTTTTGTTTGATACGAGTGCAGACCACAATTCTTGTTTGAATCCTAAATTTCAACCGAATCGGTGCCATATGGCCAAAGTTATGACTGACCCCAATTGCTTTAACGACCGAACCCAAGTGCTCAAACGACGGACCCCAAGTGTTTAAAAGAAGATTCTTTTTTTAATTCTTCTTTTGGCTGATTTTTTGTTTGATTCGAGTGCAGATTACAATTTTTTGTTGGAATCCTAAATTTTAACCGAATCGGTGCCATAGGGCCAAAGTTATGACCCACTTAAAGTGCTCAAACGACCGACCCCAAGTGTTTGAAAGAAGATTCTTTTTTTAATTCTTCTTTTGGCTGACTTTTTTTTTGATTCGAGTGCAGATTACAATTTTTTGTTTGAATCCTAAATTTTAACCGAATCGGTGCCATAGGGCCAAAGTTAAGACCACTCCAAGTGCTATAACGATCGACCCCAAATGTTTAAAAGAAGATTCTTTTTTCAATTCTTCTTTTGGCTGATTTTTTGTTTGATTCGAGTGCAGATCACAATTCTTTGTTTGAATCCTAAATTTCAACCGAATTGGTGCCATAGGGCCAAAGTTATGACCCACTTCAAGTGCTCAAACGACCGACCCCAAGTGTTTAAAAGAAGATTATTTTTGTAATTCTTCTTTTGGCTGACTTTTTTTTTGATTCGAGTGCAGATCACAATTCTTTGTTTGAATCCTAAATTTCAACCGAATCGGTGCCATAGGGCCAAAGTTATGACCCACTTCAAGTGCTCAAACGACCGACCCCAAGTGTTTAACAGAAGATTCTTTTTTTAATTCTTCTTTTGGCTGATTTTTTGTTTGATTCGAGTGCAGACCACAATTCTTAGCTAGAATCCTAAATTTCAGCCGAATCGGTGCCATAGGACCAAAGTTATGACCGACCCCAATTGCTTAAAACACCGAACCCAAGTGCTCAAACGACGGACCCCAAGTGTTTAAAGAAGATTAATTTTTGTAATTCTTCTTTTAGCTGATTTTTTGTTTGATTCGAGTGCAGATCACAATTCTTGTTTGAATCCTAAATTTAAACCGAATCGGTGCCATAGGGCCAAAGTTATGACCCACTTCAAGTGCTCAAACGACCCGACCCCAAGTGTTTAAAAGAAGATTATTTTTGTAATTCTTCTTTTGGCTGATTTTTTGTTTGATTCGAGTGCAGACCACAATTCTTGTTTGAATCCTAAATTTCAACCGAATCGGTGCCATATGGCCAAAGTTATGACTGACCCCAATTGCTTTAACGACCGAACCCAAGTGCTCAAACGACGGACCCCAAGTGTTTAAAAGAAGATTCTTTTTTTAATTCTTCTTTTGGCTGATTTTTTGTTTGATTCGAGTGCAGATTACAATTTTTTGTTGGAATCCTAAATTTTAACCGAATCGGTGCCATAGGGCCAAAGTTATGACCCACTTAAAGTGCTCAAACGACCGACCCCAAGTGTTTGAAAGAAGATTCTTTTTTTAATTCTTCTTTTGGCTGACTTTTTTTTTGATTCGAGTGCAGATTACAATTTTTTGTTTGAATCCTAAATTTTAACCGAATCGGTGCCATAGGGCCAAAGTTAAGACCACTCCAAGTGCTATAACGATCGACCCCAAATGTTTAAAAGAAGATTCTTTTTTTAATTCTTCTTTTGGCTGATTTTTTGTTTGATTCGAGTGCAGATCACAATTCTTTGTTTGAATCCTAAATTTCAACCGAATTGGTGCCATAGGGCCAAAGTTATGACCCACTTCAAGTGCTCAAACGACCGACCCCAAGTGTTTAAAAGAAGATTCTTTTTTTAATTCTTCTTTTGGCTGATTTTTTGTTTGATTCGAGTGCAGACCACAATTCTTAGCTAGAATCCTAAATTTCAGCCGAATCGGTGCCATAGAACCAAAGTTATGACCGACCCCAATTAGTTAAACCACCGAACCCAAGGTCTCAAACGACGGACCCCAAGTGTTTAAAGAAGATTAATTTTTGTAATTCTTCTTTTAGCTGATTTTTTGTTTGATTCGAGTGCAGATCACAATTCTTGTTTGAATCCTAAATTTAAACCGAATCGGTGCCATAGGGCCAAAGTTATGACCCACTTCAAGTGCTCAAACGACCGACCCCAAGTGTTTAAAAGAAGATTATTTTTGTAATTCTTCTTTTGGCTGATTTTTTGTTTGATTCGAGTGCAGATCACAATTTTTTGTTTGAATCCTAATTTTCAACCGAATCGGTGCCATAGGGCCAAAGTTATGATCCACTTATAGTGCTCAAACGACCGACCCCAAGTGTTAAAAAGAAGATTCTTTTTTTAATTCTTCTTTTGGCTGATTTTTTGTTTGATTCGAGTGCAGACCACAATTCTTGTTTGAATCCTAAATTTCAACCGAATCGGTGCCATATGGCCAAAGTTATGACTGACCCCAATTGCTTTAACGACCGAACCCAAGTGCTCAAACGACGGACCCCAAGTGATTAAAAGAAGATTCTTTTTTTAATTCTTCTTTTGGCTGATTTTTTGTTTGATTCGAGTGCAGATTACAATTTTTTGTTGGAATCCTAAATTTTAACCGAATCGGTGCCATAGGGCCAAAGTTATGACCCACTTAAAGTGCTCAAACGACCGACCCCAAATATTTAAAAGAAGATTCTTTTTTTAATTCTTCTTTTGGCTGATTTTTTGTTTGATTCGAGTGCAGATCACAATTCTTTGTTTGAATCCTAAATTTCAACCGAATCGGTGCCATAGGGCCAAAGTTATGACCCACTTCAAGTGCTCAAACGACCGACCCCAAGTGTTTAACAGAAGATTCTTTTTTTAATTCTTCTTTTGGCTGATTTTTTGTTTGATTCGAGTGCAGACCACAATTCTTAGCTAGAATCCTAAATTTCAGCCGAATCGGTGCCATAGGACCAAAGTTATGACCGACCCCAATTGCTTAAAACACCGAACCCAAGTGCTCAAACGACGGACCCCAAGTGTTTAAAGAAGATTAATTTTTGTAATTCTTCTTTTAGCTGATTTTTTGTTTGATTCGAGTGCAGATCACAATTCTTGTTTGAATCCTAAATTTAAACCGAATCGGTGCCATAGGGCCAAAGTTATGACCCACTTCAAGTGCTCAAACGACCGACCCCAAGTGTTTAAAAGAAGATTATTTTTGTAATTCTTCTTTTGGCTGATTTTTTGTTTGATTCGAGTGCAGACCACAATTCTTGTTTGAATCCTAAATTTCAACCGAATCGGTGCCATATGGCCAAAGTTATGACTGACCCCAATTGCTTTAACGACCGAACCCAAGTGCTCAAACGACGGACCCCAAGTGTTTAAAAGAAGATTCTTTTTTTAATTCTTCTTTTGGCTGATTTTTTGTTTGATTCGAGTGCAGATTACAATTTTTTGTTGGAATCCTAAATTTTAACCGAATCGGTGCCATAGGGCCAAAGTTATGACCCACTTAAAGTGCTCAAACGACCGACCCCAAGTGTTTGAAAGAAGATTCTTTTTTTAATTCTTCTTTTGGCTGACTTTTTTTTTGATTCGAGTGCAGATCACAATTCTTTGTTTGAATCCTAAATTTCAACCGAATCGGTGCCATAGGGCCAAAGTTATGACCCACTTCAAGTGCTCAAACGACCGACCCCAAATATTTAAAAGAAGATTCTTTTTTTAATTCTTCTTTTGGCTGATTTTTTGTTTGATTCGAGTGCAGATCACAATTCTTTGTTTGAATCCTAAATTTCAACCGAATCGGTGCCATAGGGCCAAAGTTATGACCCACTTCAAGTGCTCAAACGACCGACCCCAAGTGTTTAACAGAAGATTCTTTTTTTTAATTCTTCTTTTGCTGATTTTTTGTTTGATTCGAGTGCAGACAACAATTCTTAGCTAGAATCCTAAATTTCAGCCGAATCGGTGCCATAGGACCAAAGTTATGACCGACCCCAATTGCTTAAAACACCGAACCCAAGTGCTCAAACGACGGACCCCAAGTGTTTAAAGAAGATTAATTTTTGTAATTCTTCTTTTAGCTGATTTTTTGTTTGATTCGAGTGCAGATCACAATTCTTGTTTGAATCCTAAATTTAAACCGAATCGGTGCCATAGGGCCAAAGTTATGACCCACTTCAAGTGCTCAAACGACCGACCCCAAGTGTTTAAAAGAAGATTATTTTTGTAATTCTTCTTTTGGCTGATTTTTTGTTTGATTCGAGTGCAGACCACAATTCTTGTTTGAATCCTAAATTTCAACCGAATCGGTGCCATATGGCCAAAGTTATGACTGACCCCAATTGCTTTAACGACCGAACCCAAGTGCTCAAACGACGGACCCCAAGTGTTTAAAAGAAGATTATTTTTGTAATTCTTCTTTTGGCTGATTTTTTGTTTGATTCGAGTGCAGATTACAATTTTTTGTTGGAATCCTAAATTTTAACCGAATCGGTGCCATAGGGCCAAAGTTATGACCCACTTAAAGTGCTCAAACGACCGACCCCAAGTGTTTGAAAGAAGATTCTTTTTTTAATTCTTCTTTTGGCTGACTTTTTTTTTGATTCGAGTGCAGATTACAATTTTTTGTTTGAATCCTAAATTTTAACCGAATCGGTGCCATAGGGCCAAAGTTAAGACCACTCCAAGTGCTATAACGATCGACCCCAAATGTTTAAAAGAAGATTCTTTTTTCAATTCTTCTTTTGGCTGATTTTTTGTTTGATTCGAGTGCAGATCACAATTCTTTGTTTGAATCCTAAATTTCAACCGAATTGGTGCCATAGGGCCAAAGTTATGACCCACTTCAAGTGCTCAAACGACCGACCCCAAGTGTTTAAAAGAAGATTATTTTTGTAATTCTTCTTTTGACTGATTTTTTGTTTGATTCGAGTGCAGATCACAATTTTTTGTTTGAATCCTAATTTTCAACCGAATCGGTGCCATAGGGCCAAAGTTATGATCCACTTATAGTGCTCAAACGACCGACCCCAAGTGTTAAAAAGAAGATTCTTTTTTTAATTCTTCTTTTGGCTGATTTTTTGTTTGATTCGAGTGCAGACCACAATTCTTGTTTGAATCCTAAATTTCAACCGAATCGGTGCCATATGGCCAAAGTTATGACTGACCCCAATTGCTTTAACGACCGAACCCAAGTGCTCAAACGACGGACCCCAAGTGTTTAAAAGAAGATTCTTTTTTTAATTCTTCTTTTGGCTGATTTTTTGTTTGATTCGAGTGCAGATTACAATTTTTTGTTGGAATCCTAAATTTTAACCGAATCGGTGCCATAGGGCCAAAGTTATGACCCACTTAAAGTGCTCAAACGACCGACCCCAAGTGTTTGAAAGAAGATTCTTTTTTTAATTCTTCTTTTGGCTGACTTTTTTTTTGATTCGAGTGCAGATTACAATTTTTTGTTTGAATCCTAAATTTTAACCGAATCGGTGCCATAGGGCCAAAGTTAAGACCACTCCAAGTGCTATAACGATCGACCCCAAATGTTTAAAAGAAGATTCTTTTTTTAATTCTTCTTTTGGCTGATTTATTGTTTGATTCGAGTGCAGATCACAATTATTTGTTTGAATCCTAAATTTCAACCGAATTGGTGCCATAGGGCCAAAGTTATGACCCACTTCAAGTGCTCAAACGACCGACCCCAAGTGTTTAAAAGAAGATTCTTTTTTTAATTCTTCTTTTGGCTGATTTTTTGTTTGATTCGAGTGCAGACCACAATTCTTAGCTAGAATCCTAAATTTCAGCCGAATCGGTGCCATAGAACCAAAGTTATGACCGACCCCAATTAGTTAAACCACCGAACCCAAGGTCTCAAACGACGGACCCCAAGTGTTTAAAGAAGATTAATTTTTGTAATTCTTCTTTTAGCTGATTTTTTGTTTGATTCGAGTGCAGATCACAATTCTTGTTTGAATCCTAAATTTAAACCGAATCGGTGCCATAGGGCCAAAGTTATGACCCACTTCAAGTGCTCAAACGACCGACCCCAAGTGTTTAAAAGAAGATTATTTTTGTAATTCTTCTTTTGGCTGATTTTTTGTTTGATTCGAGTGCAGATCACAATTTTTTGTTTGAATCCTAATTTTCAACCGAATCGGTGCCATAGGGCCAAAGTTATGATCCACTTATAGTGCTCAAACGACCGACCCCAAGTGTTAAAAAGAAGATTCTTTTTTTAATTCTTCTTTTGGCTGATTTTTTGTTTGATTCGAGTGCAGACCACAATTCTTGTTTGAATCCTAAATTTCAACCGAATCGGTGCCATATGGCCAAAGTTATGACTGACCCCAATTGCTTTAACGACCGAACCCAAGTGCTCAAACGACGGACCCCAAGTGTTTAAAAGAAGATTCTTTTTTTAATTCTTCTTTTGGCTGATTTTTTGTTTGATTCGAGTGCAGATTACAATTTTTTGTTGGAATCCTAAATTTTAACCGAATCGGTGCCATAGGGCCAAAGTTATGACCCACTTAAAGTGCTCAAACGACCGACCCCAAGTGTTTGAAAGAAGATTCTTTTTTTAATTCTTCTTTTGGCTGACTTTTTTTTTGATTCGAGTGCAGATTACAATTTTTTGTTTGAATCCTAAATTTTAACCGAATCGGTGCCATAGGGCCAAAGTTAAGACCACTCCAAGTGCTATAACGATCGACCCCAAATGTTTAAAAGAAGATTCTTTTTTTAATTCTTCTTTTGGCTGATTTTTTGTTTGATTCGAGTGCAGACCACAATTCTTTGTTTGAATCCTAAATTTCAACCGAATTGGTGCCATAGGGCCAAAGTTATGACCCACTTCAAGTGCTCAAACGACCGACCCCAAGTGTTTAAAAGAAGATTCTTTTTTTAATTCTTCTTTTGGCTGATTTTTTGTTTGATTCGAGTGCAGACCACAATTCTTAGCTAGAATCCTAAATTTCAGCCGAATCGGTGCCATAGAACCAAAGTTATGACCGACCCCAATTAGTTAAACCACCGAACCCAAGGTCTCAAACGACGGACCCCAAGTGTTTTAAGAAGATTATTTTTGTAATTCTTCTTTTGGCTGATTTTTTGTTTGATTCGAGTGCAGATCACAATTCTTTGTTTGAATCCTTAATTTCAACCAAATCGGTGCCATAGGGCCAAATTTATGTACCACTTCAAGTGCTCAAACGACCGACCCCAAGTGTTTAAAAGAAGATTCTTTTTTTAATTCTCTTTTGGCTGATTTTTTGTTTGATTCGAGTGCAGACCACAATTCTTGTTTGAATCCTAAATTTCAACCGAATCGGTGCCATATGGCCAAAGTTATGACTGACCCCAATTGCTTTAACGACCGAACCCAAGTGCTCAAACGACGAAACCCAAGTGCTTAAAGAAGATTATTTTTGTAATTCTTCTTTTGGCTGACTTTTTTTTTGATTCGAGTGCAGATTACAATTTATTGTTTGAATCCTAAATTTTAACCGAATCGGTGCCATAGGGCCAAAGTTAAGACCACTCCAAGTGCTATAACGACCTACCCCAAATGTTTAAAAGAAGATTCTTTTTTTAATTCTTCTTTTGGCTGATTTTTTGTTTGATTCGAGTGCAGATCACAATTATTTGTTTGAATCCTAAATTTCAACCGAATCGGTGCCATAGGGCCAAAGTTATGACCCACTTCAAGTGCTCAAACGACCGACCCCAAGTGTTTAAAAGAAGATTCTTTTTTTAATTCTTCTTTTGGCTGATTTTTTGTTTGATTCGAGTGCAGACCACAATTCTTAGCTAGAATCCTAAATTTCAGCCGAATCGGTGCCATAGAACCAAAGTTATGACCGACCCCAATTAGTTAAACCACCGAACCCAAGGTCTCAAACGACGGACCCCAAGTGTTTAAAGAAGATTATTTTTGTAATTCTTCTTTTGGCTGATTTTTTGTTTGATTCGAGTGCAGATCACAATTCTTTGTTTGAATCCTAAATTTCAACCAAATCGGTGCCATAGGGCCAAATTTATGACCCACTTCAAGTGCTCAAACGACCGACCCCAAGTGTTTAAAAGAAGATTCTTTTTTTAATTCTTCTTTTGGCTGATTTTTTGTTTGATTCGAGTGCAGACCACAATTCTTGTTTGAATCCTAAATTTCAACCGAATCGGTGCCATATGGCCAAAGTTATGACTGACCCCAATTGCTTTAACGACCGAACCCAAGTGCTCAAACGACGGACCCCAAGTGTTTAAAGAAGATTATTTTTGTAATTCTTCTTTTGGCTGACTTTTTTTTTGATTCGAGTGCAGATTACAATTTATTGTTTGAATCCTAAATTTTAACCGAATCGGTGCCATAGGGCCAAAGTTAAGACCACTCCAAGTGCTATAACGACCTACCCTAAATGTTTAAAAGAAGATTCTTTTTTTAATTCTTCTTTTGGCTGATTTTTTGTTTGATTCGAGTGCAGATCACAATTCTTTGTTTGAATCCTAAATTTCAACCGAATCGGTGCCATAGGGCCAAAGTTATGACCCACTTCAAGTGCTCAAACGACCGACCCCAAGTGTTTAAAAGAAGATTCTTTTTTTAATTCTTCTTTTGGCTGATTTTTTGTTTGATTCGAGTGCAGACCACAATTCTTAGCTAGAATCCTAAATTTCAGCCGAATCGGTGCCATAGAACCAAAGTTATGACCGACCCCAATTAGTTAAACCACCGAACCCAAGGTCTCAAACGACGGACCCCAAGTGTTTAAAGAAGATTATTTTTGTAATTCTTCTTTTGGCTGATTTTTTGTTTGATTCGAGTGCAGATCACAATTCTTTGTTTGAATCCTAAATTTCAACCGAATCGGTGCCATAGGGCTAAAGTTATGACCCACTTCAAGTGCTCAAACGACCGACCCCATGTGTTTAAAAGAAGATTCTTTTTTTAATTCTTCTTTTGGCTGATTTTTGTTTGATTCGAGTGCAGACCACAATTCTTAGCTAGAATCCTAAATTTCAGCCGAATCGGTGCCATAGGACCAAAGTTATGACCGACCCCAATTGCTTAAAACACCGAACCCAAGTGCTCAAACGACGGACCCCAAGTGTTTAAAGAAGATTAATTTTTGTAATTCTTCTTTTAGCTGATTTTTTGTTTGATTCGAGTGCAGATCACAATTCTTGTTTGAATCCTAAATTTCAACCGAATCGGTGCCATAGGGCCAAAGTTATGACCCACTTCAAGTGCTCAAACGACCGACCCCAAGTGTTTAAAAGAAGATTATTTTTGTAATTCTTCTTTTGGCTGATTTTTTGTTTGATTCGAGTGCAGATCACAATTTTTTGTTTGAATCCTAATTTTCAACCGAATCGGTGCCATAGGGCCAAAGTTATGATCCACTTATAGTGCTCAAACGACCGACCCCAAGTGTTAAAAAGAAGATTCTTTTTTTAATTCTTCTTTTGGCTGACTTTTTTTTTGATTCGAGTGCTGATTACAATTTTTTGTTTGAATCCTAAATTTTAACCGAATCCGTGCCATAGGGCCAAAGTTAAGACAACTCCAAGTGCTATAACGACCGACCCCAAATGTTTAAAAGAAGATTCTTTTTTTAATTCTCCTTTTGGCTGATTTTTTGTTTGATTCGAGTGCAGATCACAATTCTTTGTTTGAATCCTAAATTTCAACCAAATCGGTGCCATAGGGCCAAATTTATGACCCACTTCAAGTGCTCAAACGACCGACCCCAAGTGTTTAAAAGAAGATTCTTTTTTTAATTCTTCTTTTGGCTGATTTTTTGTTTGATTCGAGTGCAGACCACAATTCTTGTTTGAATCCTAAATTTCAACCGAATCGGTGCCATATGGCCAAAGTTATGACTGACCCCAATTGCTTTAACGACCGAACCCAAGTGCTCAAACGACGGACCCCAAGTGTTTAAAGAAGATTATTTTGTAATTCTTCTTTTGGCTGACTTTTTTTTTGATTCGAGTGCAGATTACAATTTATTGTTTGAATCCTAAATTTTAACCGAATCGGTGCCATAGGGCCAAAGTTAAGACCACTCCAAGTGCTATAACGACCTACCCTAAATGTTTAAAAGAAGATTCTTTTTTTAATTCTTCTTTTGGCTGATTTTTTGTTTGATTCGAGTGCAGATCACAATTCTTTGTTTGAATCCTAAATTTCAACCGAATCGGTGCCATAGGGCTAAAGTTATGACCCACTTCAAGTGCTCAAACGACCGACCCCATGTGTTTAAAAGAAGATTCTTTTTTTAATTCTTCTTTTGGCTGATTTTTTGTTTGATTCGAGTGCAGATTACAATTTTTTGTTGGAATCCTAAATTTTAACCGAATCGGTGCCATAGGGCCAAAGTTATGACCCACTTAAAGTGCTCAAACGACCGACCCCAAGTGTTTGAAAGAAGATTCTTTTTTTAATTCTTCTTTTGGCTGATTTTTTGTTTGATTCGAGTGCAGATCACAATTCTTTGTTTGAATCCTAAATTTCAACCAAATCGGTGCCATAGGGCCAAATTTATGACCCACTTCAAGTGCTCAAACGACCGACCCCAAGTGTTTAAAAGAAGATTCTTTTTTTAATTCTTCTTTTGGCTGATTTTTTGTTTGATTCGAGTGCAGACCACAATTCTTGTTTGAATCCTAAATTTCAACCGAATCGGTGCCATATGGCCAAAGTTATGACTGACCCCAATTGCTTTAACGACCGAACCCAAGTGCTCAAACGACGGACCCCAAGTGTTTAAAGAAGATTATTTTTGTAATTCTTCTTTTGGCTGACTTTTTTTTTGATTCGAGTGCAGATTACAATTTATTGTTTGAATCCTAAATTTTAACCGAATCGGTGCCATAGGGCCAAAGTTAAGACCACTCCAAGTGCTATAACGACCTACCCCAAATGTTTAAAAGAAGATTCTTTTTTTAATTCTTCTTTTGGCTGATTTTTTGTTTGATTCGAGTGCAGATCACAATTCTTTGTTTGAATCCTAAATTTCAACCGAATCGGTGCCATAGGGCCAAAGTTATGACCCACTTCAAGTGCTCAAACGACCGACCCCAAGTGTTTAAAAGAAGATTCTTTTTTTAATTCTTCTTTTGGCTGATTTTTTGTTTGATTCGAGTGCAGACCACAATTCTTAGCTAGAATCCTAAATTTCAGCCGAATCGGTGCCATAGAACCAAAGTTATGACCGACCCCAATTAGTTAAACCACCGAACCCAAGGTCTCAAACGACGGACCCCAAGTGTTTAAAGAAGATTATTTTTGTAATTCTTCTTTTGGCTGATTTTTTGTTTGATTCGAGTGCAGATCACAATTCTTTGTTTGAATCCTAAATTTCAACCGAATCGGTGCCATAGGGCTAAAGTTATGACCCACTTCAAGTGCTCAAACGACCGACCCCATGTGTTTAAAAGAAGATTCTTTTTTTAATTCTTCTTTTGGCTGATTTTTGTTTGATTCGAGTGCAGACCACAATTCTTAGCTAGAATCCTAAATTTCAGCCGAATCGGTGCCATAGGACCAAAGTTATGACCGACCCCAATTGCTTAAAACACCGAACCCAAGTGCTCAAACGACGGACCCCAAGTGTTTAAAGAAGATTAATTTTTGTAATTCTTCTTTTAGCTGATTTTTTGTTTGATTCGAGTGCAGATCACAATTCTTGTTTGAATCCTAAATTTCAACCGAATCGGTGCCATAGGGCCAAAGTTATGACCCACTTCAAGTGCTCAAACGACCGACCCCAAGTGTTTAAAAGAAGATTATTTTTGTAATTCTTCTTTTGGCTGATTTTTTGTTTGATTCGAGTGCAGATCACAATTTTTTGTTTGAATCCTAATTTTCAACCGAATCGGTGCCATAGGGCCAAAGTTATGATCCACTTATAGTGCTCAAACGACCGACCCCAAGTGTTAAAAAGAAGATTCTTTTTTTAATTCTTCTTTTGGCTGACTTTTTTTTTGATTCGAGTGCTGATTACAATTTTTTGTTTGAATCCTAAATTTTAACCGAATCCGTGCCATAGGGCCAAAGTTAAGACAACTCCAAGTGCTATAACGACCGACCCCAAATGTTTAAAAGAAGATTCTTTTTTTAATTCTCCTTTTGGCTGATTTTTTGTTTGATTCGAGTGCAGATCACAATTCTTTGTTTGAATCCTAAATTTCAACCAAATCGGTGCCATAGGGCCAAATTTATGACCCACTTCAAGTGCTCAAACGACCGACCCCAAGTGTTTAAAAGAAGATTCTTTTTTTAATTCTTCTTTTGGCTGATTTTTTGTTTGATTCGAGTGCAGACCACAATTCTTGTTTGAATCCTAAATTTCAACCGAATCGGTGCCATATGGCCAAAGTTATGACTGACCCCAATTGCTTTAACGACCGAACCCAAGTGCTCAAACGACGGACCCCAAGTGTTTAAAGAAGATTATTTTGTAATTCTTCTTTTGGCTGACTTTTTTTTTGATTCGAGTGCAGATTACAATTTATTGTTTGAATCCTAAATTTTAACCGAATCGGTGCCATAGGGCCAAAGTTAAGACCACTCCAAGTGCTATAACGACCTACCCTAAATGTTTAAAAGAAGATTCTTTTTTTAATTCTTCTTTTGGCTGATTTTTTGTTTGATTCGAGTGCAGATCACAATTCTTTGTTTGAATCCTAAATTTCAACCGAATCGGTGCCATAGGGCTAAAGTTATGACCCACTTCAAGTGCTCAAACGACCGACCCCATGTGTTTAAAAGAAGATTCTTTTTTTAATTCTTCTTTTGGCTGATTTTTTGTTTGATTCGAGTGCAGATTACAATTTTTTGTTGGAATCCTAAATTTTAACCGAATCGGTGCCATAGGGCCAAAGTTATGACCCACTTAAAGTGCTCAAACGACCGACCCCAAGTGTTTGAAAGAAGATTCTTTTTTTAATTCTTCTTTTGGCTGATTTTTTGTTTGATTCGAGTGCAGATCACAATTCTTTGTTTGAATCCTAAATTTCAACCGAATCGGTGCCATAGGGCCAAAGTTATGACCCACTTCAAGTGCTCAAACGACCGACCCCAAGTGTTTAAAAGAAGATTCTTTTTTAAATTCTTCTTTTGGCTGATTTTTTGTTTGATTCGAGTGCAGACCACAATTCTTAGCTAGAATCCTAAATTTCAGCCGAATCGGTGCCATAGGACCAAAGTTATGACCGACCCCAATTGCTTAAAACACCGAACCCAAGTGCTCAAACGACGGACCCCAAGTGTTTAAAGAAGATTAATTTTTGTAATTCTTCTTTAAGCTGATTTTTTGTTTGATTCGAGTGCAGATCACAATTCTTGTTTGAATCCTAAATTTCAACCGAATCGGTGCCATAGGGCCAAAGTTATGACCCACTTCAAGTGCTCAAACGACCGACCCCAAGTGTTTAAAAGAAGATTATTTTTGTAATTCTTCTTTTGGCTGATTTTTTGTTTGATTCGAGTGCAGATCACAATTTTTTGTTTGAATCCTAATTTTCAACCGAATCGGTGCCATAGGGCCAAAGTTATGATCCACTTATAGTGCTCAAACGACCGACCCCAAGTGTTAAAAAGAAGATTATTTTTTTAATTCTTCTTTTGGCTGATTTTTTTTTTGATTCGAGTGCTGATTACAATTTTTTGTTTGAATCCTAAATTTTAACCGAATCGGTGCCATAGGGCCAAAGTTAAGACAACTCCAAGTGCTATAACGACCGACCCCAAATGTTTAAAAGAAGATTCTTTTTTTAATTCTCCTTTTGGCTGATTTTTTGTTTGATTCGAGTGCAGATCACAATTCTTTGTTTGAATCCTAAATTTCAACCGAATCGGTGCCATAGGGCCAAAGTTATGACCCACTTCAAGTGCTCAAACGACCGACCCCAAATGTTTAAAAGAAGATTCTTTTTTAATTCTTCTTTTGGCTGATTTTTTGTTTGATTCGAGTGCAGATCACAATTCTTTGTTTGAATCCTAAATTTCAACCGAATCGGTGCCATAGGGCCAAAGTTATGACCCACTTCAAGTGCTCAAACGACCGTCCCCAAGTGTTTAAAAGAAGATTCTTTTTTTTTATTCTTCTTTTGGCTGATTTTTTGTTTGATTCGAGTGCAGACCACAATTCTTGTTTGAATCCTAAATTTCAACCGAATCGGTGCCATATGGCCAAAGTTATGACTGACCCCAATTGCTTTAACGACCGAACCCAAGTGCTCAAACGACGGACCCCAAGTGTTTAAAGAAGATTATTTTTGTAATTCTTCTTTTGGCTGACTTTTTTTTTGATTCGAGTGCAGATTACAATTTATTGTTTGAATCCTAAATTTTAACCGAATCGGTGCCATAGGGCCAAAGCTTAGACCACTCCAAGTGTTATAACGACCTACCCCAAATGTTTAAAAGAAGATTCTTTTTTTAATTCTTCTTTTGGCTGATTTTTTGTTTGATTCGAGTGCAGATCACAATTCTTTGTTTGAATCCTAAATTTCAACCGAATCGGTGCCATAGGGCCAAAGTTATGACCCACTTCAAGTGCTCAAACGACCGACCCCAAATATTTAAAAGAAGATTCTTTTTTTAATTCTTCTTTTGGCAGATTTTTTGTTTGATTCGAGTGCAGATCACAATTCTTTGTTTGAATCCTAAATTTCAACCGAATCGGTGCCATAGGGCCAAAGTTATGACCCACTTCAAGTGCTCAAACGACCGACCCCAAGTGTTTAACAGAAGATTCTTTTTTTAATTCTTCTTTTGGCTGATTTTTTGTTTGATTCGAGTGCAGACCACAATTCTTAGCTAGAATCCTAAATTTCAGCCGAATCGGTGCCATAGGACCAAAGTTATGACCGACCCCAATTGCTTAAAACACCGAACCCAAGTGCTCAAACGACGGACCCCAAGTGTTTAAAGAAGATTAATTTTTGTAATTCTTCTTTTAGCTGATTTTTTGTTTGATTCGAGTGCAGATCACAATTCTTGTTTGAATCCTAAATTTAAACCGAATCGGTGCCATAGGGCCAAAGTTATGACCCACTTCAAGTGCTCAAACGACCGACCCCAAGTGTTTAAAAGAAGATTATTTTTGTAATTCTTCTTTTGGCTGATTTTTTGTTTGATTCGAGTGCAGACCACAATTCTTGTTTGAATCCTAAATTTCAACCGAATCGGTGCCATATGGCCAAAGTTATGACTGACCCCAATTGCTTTAACGACCGAACCCAAGTGCTCAAACGACGGACCCCAAGTGTTTAAAAGAAGATTCTTTTTTTAATTCTTCTTTTGGCTGATTTTTTGTTTGATTCGAGTGCAGATTACAATTTTTTGTTGGAATCCTAAATTTTAACCGAATCGGTGCCATAGGGCCAAAGTTATGACCCACTTAAAGTGCTCAAACGACCGACCCCAAGTGTTTGAAAGAAGATTCTTTTTTTAATTCTTCTTTTGGCTGACTTTTTTTTTGATTCGAGTGCAGATTACAATTTTTTGTTTGAATCCTAAATTTTCACCGAATCGGTGCCATAGGGCCAAAGTGAAGACCACTCTAAGTGCTATAACGATCGACCCCAAATGTTTAAAAGAAGATTCTTTTTTCAATTCTTCTTTTGGCTGATTTTTTGTTTGATTCGAGTGCAGATCACAATTCTTTGTTTGAATCCTAAATTTCAACCGAATTGGTGCCATAGGGCCAAAGTTATGACCCACTTCAAGTGCTCAAACGACCGACCCCAAGTGTTTAAAAGAAGATTATTTTTGTAATTCTTCTTTTGGCTGATTTTTTGTTTGATTCGAGTGCAGATCACAATTTTTTGTTTGAATCCTAATTTTCAACCGAATCGGTGCCATAGGGCCAAAGTTATGATCCACTTATAGTGCTCAAACGACCGACCCCAAGTGTTAAAAAGAAGATTCTTTTTTTAATTCTTCTTTTGGCTGATTTTTTGATTGATTCGAGTGCAGACCACAATTCTTGTTTGAATCCTAAATTTCAACCGAATCGGTGCCATATGGCCAAAGTTATGACTGACCCCAATTGCTTTAACGACCGAACCCAAGTGCTCAAACGACGGACCCCAAGTGTTTAAAAGAAGATTCTTTTTTTAATTCTTCTTTTGGCTGATTTTTTGTTTGATTCGAGTGCAGATTACAATTTTTTGTTGGAATCCTAAATTTTAACCGAATCGGTGCCATAGGGCCAAAGTTATGACCCACTTAAAGTGCTCAAACGACCGACCCCAAGTGTTTGAAAGAAGATTCTTTTTTTAATTCTTCTTTTGGCTGACTTTTTTTTTGATTCGAGTGCAGATTACAATTTTTTGTTTGAATCCTAAATTTTAACCGAATCGGTGCCATAGGGCCAAAGTTAAGACCACTCCAAGTGCTATAACGATCGACCCCAAATGTTTAAAAGAAGATTCTTTTTTCAATTCTTCTTTTGGCTGATTTTTTGTTTGATTCGAGTGCAGATCACAATTTTTTGTTTGAATCCTAAATTTCAACCGAATTGGTGCCATAGGGCCAAAGTTATGACCCACTTCAAGTGCTCAAACGACCGACCCCAAGTGTTTAAAAGAAGATTATTTTTGTAATTCTTCTTTTGGCTGATTTTTTGTTTGATTCGAGTGCAGATCACAATTTTTTGTTTGAATCCTAATTTTCAACCGAATCGGTGCCATAGGGCCAAAGTTATGATCCACTTATAGTGCTCAAACGACCGACCCCAAGTGTTAAAAAGAAGATTCTTTTTTTAATTCTTCTTTTGGCTGATTTTTTGATTGATTCGAGTGCAGACCACAATTCTTGTTTGAATCCTAAATTTCAACCGAATCGGTGCCATATGGCCAAAGTTATGACTGACCCCAATTGCTTTAACGACCGAACCCAAGTGCTCAAACGACGGACCCCAAGTGTTTAAAAGAAGATTCTTTTTTTAATTCTTCTTTTGGCTGATTTTTTGTTTGATTCGAGTGCAGATTACAATTTTTTGTTGGAATCCTAAACTTTAACCGAATCGGTGCCATAGGGCCAAAGTTATGACCCACTTAAAGTGCTCAAACGACCGACCCCAAGTGTTTGAAAGAAGATTCTTTTTTTAATTCTTCTTTTGGCTGACTTTTTTTTTGATTCGAGTGCAGATTACAATTTTTTGTTTGAATCCTAAATTTTAACCGAATCGGTGCCATAGGGCCAAAGTTAAGACCACTCCAAGTGCTATAACGATCGACCCCAAATGTTTAAAAGAAGATTCTTTTTTTAATTCTTCTTTTGGCTGATTTTTTGTTTGATTCGAGTGCAGATCACAATTCTTTGTTTGAATCCTAAATTTCAACCGAAATGGTGCCATAGGGCCAAAGTTATGACCCACTTCAAGTGCTCAAACGACCGACCCCAAGTGTTTAAAAGAAGATTCTTTTTTTAATTCTTCTTTTGGCTGATTTTTTGTTTGATTCGAGTGCAGACCACAATTCTTAGCTAGAATCCTAAATTTCAGCCGAATCGGTGCCATAGAACCAAAGTTATGACCGACCCCAATTAGTTAAACCACCGAACCCAAGGTCTCAAACGACGGACCCCAAGTGTTTAAAGAAGATTAATTTTTGTAATTCTTCTTTTAGCTGATTTTTTGTTTGATTCGAGTGCAGATCACAATTCTTGTTTGAATCCTAAATTTAAACCGAATCGGTGCCATAGGGCCAAAGTTATGACCCACTTCAAGTGCTCAAACGACCGACCCCAAGTGTTTAAAAGAAGATTATTTTTGTAATTCTTCTTTTGGCTGATTTTTTGTTTGATTCGAGTGCAGATCACAATTTTTTGTTTGAATCCTAATTTTCAACCGAATCGGTGCCATAGGGCCAAAGTTATGATCCACTTATAGTGCTCAAACGACCGACCCCAAGTGTTAAAAAGAAGATTCTTTTTTTTAATTCTTCTTTTGGCTGATTTTTTGTTTGATTCGAGTGCAGACCACAATTCTTGTTTGAATCCTAAATTTCAACCGAATCGGTGCCATATGGCCAAAGTTATGACTGACCCCAATTGCTTTAACGACCGAACCCAAGTGCTCAAACGACGGACCCCAAGTGTTTAAAAGAAGATTCTTTTTTTAATTCTTCTTTTGGCTGATTTTTTGTTTGATTCGAGTGCAGACAACAATTCTTAGCTAGAATCCTAAATTTCAGCCGAATCGGTGCCATAGAACCAAAGTTATGACCGACCCCAATTAGTTAAACCACCGAACCCAAGGTCTCAAACGACGGACCCCAAGTGTTTTAAGAAGATTATTTTTGTAATTCTTCTTTTGGCTGATTTTTTGTTTGATTCGAGTGCAGATCACAATTCTTTGTTTGAATCCTTAATTTCAACCAAATCGGTGCCATAGGACCAAATTTATGACCCACTTCAAGTGCTCAAACGACCGACCCCAAGTGTTTAAAAGAAGATTTTTTTTTTAATTCTTCTTTTGGCTGATTTTTTGTTTGATTCGAGTGCAGACCACAATTCTTGTTTGAATCCTAAATTTCAACCGAATCGGTGCCATATGGCCAAAGTTATGACTGACCCCAATTGCTTTAACGACCGAACCCAAGTGCTCAAACGACGGACCCCAAGTGCTTAAAGAAGATTATTTTTGTAATTCTTCTTTTGGCTGACTTTTTTTTTGATTCGAGTGCAGATTACAATTTATTGTTTGAATCCTAAATTTTAACCGAATCGGTGCCATAGGGCCAAAGTTAAGACCACTCCAAGTGCTATAACGACCTACCCCAAATGTTTAAAAGAAGATTCTTTTTTTAATTCTTCTTTTGGCTGATTTTTTGTTTGATTCGAGTGCAGATCACAATTCTTTGTTTGAATCCTAAATTTCAACCGAATCGGTGCCATAGGGCCAAAGTTATGACTCACTTCAAGTGCTCAAACGACCGACCCCAAGTGTTTAAAAGAAGATTCTTTTTTTAATTCTTCTTTTGGCTGATTTTTTGTTTGATTCGAGTGCAGACCACAATTCTTGTTTGAATCCTAAATTTCAACCGAATCGGTGCCATATGGCCAAAGTTATGACTGACCCCAATTGCTTTAACGACCGAACCCAAGTGCTCAAACGACGGACCCCAAGTGTTTAAAGAAGATTATTTTTGTAATTCTTCTTTTGGCTGACTTTTTTTTTGATTCGAGTGCAGATTACAATTTATTGTTTGAATCCTAAATTTTAACCGAATCGGTGCCATAGGGCCAAAGTTAAGACCACTCCAAGTGCTATAACGACCTACCCTAAATGTTTAAAAGAAGATTCTTTTTTTAATTCTCTTTTGGCTGATTTTTGTTTGATTCGAGTGCAGACCACAATTCTTAGCTAGAATCCTAAATTTCAGCCGAATCGGTGCCATAGGACCAAAGTTATGACCGACCCCAATTGCTTAAAACACCGAACCCAAGTGCTCAAACGACGGACCCCAAGTGTTTAAAGAAGATTAATTTTTGTAATTCTTCTTTTAGCTGATTTTTTGTTTGATTCGAGTGCAGATCACAATTCTTGTTTGAATCCTAAATTTCAACCGAATCGGTGCCATAGGGCCAAAGTTATGACCCACTTCAAGTGCTCAAACGACCGACCCCAAGTGTTTAAAAGAAGATTATTTTTGTAATTCTTCTTTTGGCTGATTTTTTGTTTGATTCGAGTGCAGATCACAATTTTTTGTTTGAATCCTAATTTTCAACCGAATCGGTGCCATAGGGCCAAAGTTATGATCCACTTATAGTGCTCAAACGACCGACCCCAAGTGTTAAAAAGAAGATTCTTTTTTTAATTCATCTTTTGGCTGACTTTTTTTTTGATTCGAGTGCTGATTACAATTTTTTGTTTGAATCCTAAATTTTAACCGAATCCGTGCCATAGGGCCAAAGTTAAGACAACTCCAAGTGCTATAACGACCGACCCCAAATGTTTAAAAGAAGATTCTTTTTTTAATTCTCCTTTTGGCTGATTTTTTGTTTGATTCGAGTGCAGATCACAATTCTTTGTTTGAATCCTAAATTTCAACCGAATTGGTGCCATAGGGCCAAAGTTATGACCCACTTCAAGTGCTCAAACGACCGACCCCAAGTGTTTAAAAGAAGATTCTTTTTTTAATTCTTCTTTTGGCTGACTTTTTTTTTGATTCGAGTGCAGATTACAATTTTTTGTTTGAATCCTAAATTTTAACCGAATCGGTGCCATAGGGCCAAAGTTAAGACCACTCCAAGTGCTATAACGATCGACCCCAAATGTTTAAAAGAAGATTCTTTTTTTAATTCTTCTTTTGGCTGATTTTTTGTTTGATTCGAGTGCAGATCACAATTCTTTGTTTGAATCCTAAATTTCAACCGAATTGGTGCCATAGGGCCAAAGTTATGACCCACTTCAAGTGCTCAAACGACCGACCCCAAGTGTTTAAAAGAAGATTCTTTTTTTAATTCTTCTTTTGGCTGATTTTTTGTTTGATTCGAGTGCAGACAACAATTCTTAGCTAGAATCCTAAATTTCAGCCGAATCGGTGCCATAGAACCAAAGTTATGACCGACCCCAATTAGTTAAACCACCGAACCCAAGGTCTCAAACGACGGACCCCAAGTGTTTTAAGAAGATTATTTTTGTAATTCTTCTTTTGGCTGATTTTTTGTTTGATTCGAGTGCAGATCACAATTCTTTGTTTGAATCCTTAATTTCAACCAAATCGGTGCCATAGGACCAAATTTATGACCCACTTCAAGTGCTCAAACGACCGACCCCAAGTGTTTAAAAGAAGATTTTTTTTTTAATTCTTCTTTTGGCTGATTTTTTGTTTGATTCGAGTGCAGACCACAATTCTTGTTTGAATCCTAAATTTCAACCGAATCGGTGCCATATGGCCAAAGTTATGACTGACCCCAATTGCTTTAACGACCGAACCCAAGTGCTCAAACGACGGACCCCAAGTGCTTAAAGAAGATTATTTTTGTAATTCTTCTTTTGGCTGACTTTTTTTTTGATTCGAGTGCAGATTACAATTTATTGTTTGAATCCTAAATTTTAACCGAATCGGTGCCATAGGGCCAAAGTTAAGACCACTCCAAGTGCTATAACGACCTACCCCAAATGTTTAAAAGAAGATTCTTTTTTTAATTCTTCTTTTGGCTGATTTTTTGTTTGATTCGAGTGCAGGTCACAATTCTTTGTTTGAATCCTAAATTTCAACCGAATCGGTGCCATAGGGCCAAAGTTATGACTCACTTCAAGTGCTCAAACGACCGACCCCAAGTGTTTAAAAGAAGATTCTTTTTTTAATTCTTCTTTTGGCTGATTTTTTGTTTGATTCGAGTGCAGACCACAATTCTTAGCTAGAATCCTAAATTTCAGCCGAATCGGTGCCATAGAACCAAAGTTATGACCGACCCCAATTAGTTAAACCACCGAACCCAAGGTCTCAAACGACGGACCCCAAGTGTTTAAAGAAGATTATTTTTGTAATTCTTCTTTTGGCTGATTTTTTGTTTGATTCGAGTGCAGATCACAATTCTTTGTTTGAATCCTAAATTTCAACCAAATCGGTGCCATAGGGCCAAATTTATGACCCACTTCAAGTGCTCAAACGACCGACCCCAAGTGTTTAAAAGAAGATTCTTTTTTTAATTCTTCTTTTGGCTGATTTTTTGTTTGATTCGAGTGCAGACCACAATTCTTGTTTGAATCCTAAATTTCAACCGAATCGGTGCCATATGGCCAAAGTTATGACTGACCCCAATTGCTTTAACGACCGAACCCAAGTGCTCAAACGACGGACCCCAAGTGTTTAAAGAAGATTATTTTTGTAATTCTTCTTTTGGCTGACTTTTTTTTTGATTCGAGTGCAGATTACAATTTATTGTTTGAATCCTAAATTTTAACCGAATCGGTGCCATAGGGCCAAAGTTAAGACCACTCCAAGTGCTATAACGACCTACCCTAAATGTTTAAAAGAAGATTCTTTTTTTAATTCTTCTTTTGGCTGATTTTTGTTTGATTCGAGTGCAGACCACAATTCTTAGCTAGAATCCTAAATTTCAGCCGAATCGGTGCCATAGGACCAAAGTTATGACCGACCCCAATTGCTTAAAACACCGAACCCAAGTGCTCAAACGACGGACCCCAAGTGTTTAAAGAAGATTAATTTTTGTAATTCTTCTTTTAGCTGATTTTTTGTTTGATTCGAGTGCAGATCACAATTCTTGTTTGAATCCTAAATTTCAACCGAATCGGTGCCATAGGGCCAAAGTTATGACCCACTTCAAGTGCTCAAACGACCGACCCCAAGTGTTTAAAAGAAGATTATTTTTGTAATTCTTCTTTTGGCTGATTTTTTGTTTGATTCGAGTGCAGATCACAATTTTTTGTTTGAATCCTAATTTTCAACCGAATCGGTGCCATAGGGCCAAAGTTATGATCCACTTATAGTGCTCAAACGACCGACCCCAAGTGTTAAAAAGAAGATTCTTTTTTTAATTCTTCTTTTGGCTGACTTTTTTTTTGATTCGAGTGCTGATTACAATTTTTTGTTTGAATCCTAAATTTTAACCGAATCCGTGCCATAGGGCCAAAGTTAAGACAACTCCAAGTGCTATAACGACCGACCCCAAATGTTTAAAAGAAGATTCTTTTTTTAATTCTCCTTTTGGCTGATTTTTTGTTTGATTCGAGTGCAGATCACAATTCTTTGTTTGAATCCTAAATTTCAACCAAATCGGTGCCATAGGGCCAAATTTATGACCCACTTCAAGTGCTCAAACGACCGACCCCAAGTGTTTAAAAGAAGATTCTTTTTTTAATTCTTCTTTTGGCTGATTTTTTGTTTGATTCGAGTGCAGACCACAATTCTTGTTTGAATCCTAAATTTCAACCGAATCGGTGCCATATGGCCAAAGTTATGACTGACCCCAATTGCTTTAACGACCGAACCCAAGTGCTCAAACGACGGACCCCAAGTGTTTAAAGAAGATTATTTTTGTAATTCTTCTTTTGGCTGACTTTTTTTTTGATTCGAGTGCAGATTACAATTTATTGTTTGAATCCTAAATTTTAACCGAATCGGTGCCATAGGGCCAAAGCTAAGACCACTCCAAGTGCTATAACGACCTACCCCAAATGTTTAAAAGAAGATTCTTTTTTTAATTCTTCTTTTGGCTGATTTTTTGTTTGATTCGAGTGCAGATCACAATTCTTTGTTTGAATCCTAAATTTCAACCGAATCGGTGCCATAGGGCCAAAGTTATGACCCACTTCAAGTGCTCAAACGACCGACCCCAAGTGTTTAAAAGAAGATTCTTTTTTTAATTCTTCTTTTGGCTGATTTTTTGTTTGATTCGAGTGCAGACCACAATTCTTAGCTAGAATCCTAAATTTCAGCCGAATCGGTGCCATAGGACCAAAGTTATGACCGACCCCAATTGCTTAAAACACCGAACCCAAGTGCTCAAACGACGGACCCCAAGTGTTTAAAGAAGATTAATTTTTGTAATTCTTCTTTAAGCTGATTTTTTGTTTGATTCGAGTGCAGATCACAATTCTTGTTTGAATCCTAAATTTCAACCGAATCGGTGCCATAGGGCCAAAGTTATGACCCACTTCAAGTGCTCAAACGAACGACCCCAAGTGTTTAAAAGAAGATTATTTTTGTAATTCTTCTTTTGGCTGATTTTTTGTTTGATTCGAGTGCAGATCACAATTTTTTGTTTGAATCCTAATTTTCAACCGAATCGGTGCCATAGGGCCAAAGTTATGATCCACTTATAGTGCTCAAACGACCGACCCCAAGTGTTAAAAAGAAGATTCTTTTTTTAATTCTTTTTTTGGCTGATTTTTTTTTTGATTCGAGTGCTGATTACAATTTTTTGTTTGAATCCTAAATTTTAACCGAATCGGTGCCATAGGGCCAAAGTTAAGACAACTCCAAGTGCTATAACGACCGACCCCAAATGTTTAAAAGAAGATTCTTTTTTTAATTCTCCTTTTGGCTGATTTTTTGTTTGATTCGAGTGCAGATCACAATTCTTTGTTTGAATCCTAAATTTCAACCGAATCGGTGCCATAGGGCCAAAGTTATGACCCACTTCAAGTGCTCAAACGACCGACCCCAAATGTTTAAAAGAAGATTCTTTTTTAATTCTTCTTTTGGCTGATTTTTTGTTTGATTCGAGTGCAGATCACAATTCTTTGTTTGAATCCTAAATTTCAACCGAATCGGTGCCATAGGGCCAAAGTTATGACCCACTTCAAGTGCTCAAACGACCGTCCCCAAGTGTTTAAAAGAAGATTCTTTTTTTTTATTCTTCTTTTGGCTGATTTTTTGTTTGATTCGAGTGCAGACCACAATTCTTGTTTGAATCCTAAATTTCAACCGAATCGGTGCCATATGGCCAAAGTTATGACTGACCCCAATTGCTTTAACGACCGAACCCAAGTGCTCAAACGACGGACCCCAAGTGTTTAAAGAAGATTATTTTTGTAATTCTTCTTTTGGCTGACTTTTTTTTTGATTCGAGTGCAGATTACAATTTATTGTTTGAATCCTAAATTTTAACCGAATCAGTGCCATAGGGCCAAAGCTAAGACCACTCCAAGTGCTATAACGACCTACCCCAAATGTTTAAAAGAAGATTCTTTTTTTAATTCTTCTTTTGGCTGATTTTTTGTTTGATTCGAGTGCAGATCACAATTCTTTGTTTGAATCCTAAATTTCAACCGAATCGGTGCCATAGGGCCAAAGTTATGACCCACTTCAATTGCTCAAACGACCGACCCCAAGTGTTTAAAAGAAGATTCTTTTTTTAATTCTTCTTTTGGCTGATTTTTGTTTGATTCGAGTGCAGACCACAATTCTTAGCTAGAATCCTAAATTTCAGCCGAATCGGTGCCATAGGACCAAAGTTATGACCGACCCCAATTGCTTAAAACACCGAACCCAAGTGCTCAAACGACGGACCCCAAGTGTTTAAAGAAGATTAATTTTTGTAATTCTTCTTTTAGCTGATTTTTTGTTTGATTCGAGTGCAGACCACAATTCTTGTTTGAATCCTAAATTTCAACCGAATCGGTGCCATATGGCCAAAGTTATGACTGACCCCAATTGCTTTAACGACCGAACCCAAGTGCTCAAACGACGGACCCCAAGTGTTTAAAGAAGATTATTTTTGTAATTCTTCTTTTGGCTGACTTTTTTTTTGATTCGAGTGCAGATTACAATTTATTGTTTGAATCCTAAATTTTAACCGAATCGGTGCCATAGGGCCAAAGTTATGACCCACTTCAAGTGCTCAAACGACCGACCCCAAGTGTTTAAAAGAAGATTCTTTTTTTAATTCTTCTTTTGGCTGATTTTTGTTTGATTCGAGTGCAGACCACAATTCTTAGCTAGAATCCTAAATTTCAGCCGAATCGGTGCCATAGGACCAAAGTTATGACCGACCCCAATTGCTTAAAACACCGAACCCAAGTGCTCAAACGACGGACCCCAAGTGTTTAAAGAAGATTAATTTTTGTAATTCTTCTTTTAGCTGATTTTTTGTTTGATTCGAGTGCAGATCACAATTCTTGTTTGAATCCTAAATTTCAACCGAATCGGTGCCATAGGGCCAAAGTTATGACCCACTTCAAGTGCTCAAACGACCGACCCCAAGTGTTTAAAAGAAGATTATTTTTGTAATTCTTCTTTTGGCTGATTTTTTGTTTGATTCGAGTGCAGATCACAATTTTTTGTTTGAATCCTAATTTTCAACCGAATCGGTGCCATAGGGCCAAAGTTATGATCCACTTATAGTGCTCAAACGACCGACCCCAAGTGTTAAAAAGAAGATTCTTTTTTTAATTCTTCTTTTGGCTGACTTTTTTTTTGATTCGAGTGCTGATTACAATTTTTTGTTTGAATCCTAAATTTTAACCGAATCGGTGCCATAGGGCCAAAGTTAAGACAACTCCAAGTGCTATAACGACCGACCCCAAATGTTTAAAAGAAGATTCTTTTTTTAATTCTCCTTTTGGCTGATTTTTTGTTTGATTCGAGTGCAGATCACAATTCTTTGTTTGAATCCTAAATTTCAACCAAATCGGTGCCATAGGGCCAAATTTATGACCCACTTCAAGTGCTCAAACGACCGACCCCAAGTGTTTAAAAGAATATTCTTTTTTTAATTCTTCTTTGGCTGATTTTTTGTTTGATTCGAGTGCAGACCACAATTCTTGTTTGAATCCTAAATTTCAACCGAATCGGTGCCATATGGCCAAAGTTATGACTGACCCCAATTGCTTTAACGACCGAACCCAAGTGCTCAAACGACGGACCCCAAGTGTTTAAAGAAGATTATTTTTGTAATTCTTCTTTTGGCTGACTTTTTTTTTATTCGAGTGCAGATTACAATTTATTGTTTGAATCCTAAATTTTAACCGAATCGGTGCCATAGGGCCAAAGTTAAGACCACTCCAAGTGCTATAACGACCTACCCCAAATGTTTAAAAGAAGATTCTTTTTTTAATTCTTCTTTTGGCTGATTTTTTGTTTGATTCGAGTGCAGATCACAATTCTTTGTTTGAATCCTAAATTTTAACCGAATCGGTGCCATATGGCCAATGTTATGACCGACCCCAATTGCTTAAACGACCGAACCCAAGTGCTCAAACGACGGACCCCAAGTGTTTAAAGAAGATTATTTTTGTAATTCTTCTTTTGGCTGATTTTTAGTTTGATTCGAGTGCAGATCACAATTCTTTGTTTGAATCCTAAATTTCAACCGAATTGGTGCCATAGGGCCAAATTTATGACCCACTTCAAGTGGTCAAACGACCGACCCCAAGTGTTTAAAAGAAGATTCTTTTTTTAATTCTTCTTTTGGCTGATTTTTTGTTTGATTCGAGTGCAGACCACAATTCTTAGCTAGAATCCAAAATTTCCGCCGAATCGGTGCCATAGGACCAAAAATATGACCGACCCCAATTACTTAAACCACCGAACCCAAGTGCTCAAACGACGGACCCCAAGTGTTGAAAGAAGATAATTTTTTTAATTCTTCTTTTAGCTGATTTTTTGTTTGATTCGAGTGCAGATCACAATTCATGTTTGAATCCTAAATTTCAACCGAATCGGTGCCATATGGCCAAAGTTATGACCGACCTCAATTGCATAAACGACCGAACCCAAGTGCTCAAACGACAGAACCCAAGTGTTTAAAGAAGATTATTTTTGTAATTCTTCTTTTGGCTGATTTTTAGTTTGATTCGAGTGCAGATCACAATTTTTTGTTTTAATCCTAATTTTCAACTAAATCGGTGCCATAGGGCCAAAGTTATGATCCACTCCAAGTGCTCAAACGACCGACCCCAAGTGTTTAAAAGAAGATTCTTTTTTTAATTCTTCTTTTGGCTGATTTTTTGTTTGATTCGAGTGCAGATTACAATTTTTTGTTTGAATCCTAAATTTTAACCGAATCAGTGCCATAGGGCCAAAGTTATGACCAACTTAAAGTGCTCAAACGACCGTCCCCAAGTGTTTGAAATAAGATTCTTTTTTAAATTCTTCTTTTGTCTGATTTTTTGTTTGATTCGAGTGCAGATTACAATTTTTTGTTTGAATCCTAAATTTTAACCGAATCGGTGCCATAAGGCCAAAGTTAAGACCACTCCAAGTGCTATAACGACCGACCCCAAATGTTTAAAAGAAGATTCTTTTTTTAATTCTTCTTTTGGCTGATTTTTTGTTTGATTCGAGTGCAGATCACAATTCTTTGTTTGATTCCTAAATTTCAACCGAATCGGTGCCATAGGGCCAAAGTTATGACCCACTTCAAGTGCTCAAACGACCGACCCCAAGTGTTTAAAAGAAGATTCTTTTTCTAATTCTTCTTTTGGCTGATTTTTTGTTTGATTCGAGTGCAGATCACAATTCTTGTTTGAATCCTAAATTTAAACCGAATCGGTGCCATAGGGCCAAAGTTATGACCCACTTCAAGTGCTCAAACGACCCACCCCAAGTGTTTAAAAGAAGATTATTTTTGTAATTCTTCTTTTGGCTGATTTTTTGTTTGATTCGAGTGCAGATCACAATTTTTTGTTTGAATCCTAATTTTCAACCGAATCGGTGCCATAGGGCCAAAGTTAAGACAACTCCAAGTGCTATAACGACCGACCCCAAATGTTTAAAAGAAGATTCTTTTTTTAATTCTCCTTTTGGCTGATTTTTTGTTTGATTCGAGTGCAGATCACAATTCTTTGTTTGAATCCTAAATTTCAACCGAATCGGTGCCATAGGGCTAAAGTTATGACCCACTTCAAGTGCTCAAACGACGGACCCCAAATGTTTAAAAGAAGATTCTTTTTTTAATTCTTCTTTTGGCTGACTTTTTTTTTGATTCGAGTGCTGATTACAATTTTTTGTTTGAATCCTAAATTTTAACCGAATCGGTGCCATAGGGCCAAAGTTAAGACAACTCCAAGTGCTATAACGACCGACCCCAAATGTTTAAAAGAAGATTCTTTTTTTAATTCTCCTTTTGGCTGATTTTTGTTTGATTCGAGTGCAGATCACAATTTTTTGTTTGAATCCTAAATTTCAACCGAATCGGTGCCATAGGGCCAAAGTTATGACACACTTCAAGTGCTCAAACGACCGACCCCAAATGTTTAAAAGAAGATTCTTTTTTTAATTCTTCTTTTGGCTGATTTTTTGTTTGATTCGAGTGCAGATTACATTTTTTTGTTTGAATCCTAAATTTTAACCGAATCGGTGCCATAGGGCCAAAGTTAAGACCACTCCAAGTGCTATAACGACCGACCCCAAATGTTTAAAAGAAGATTCTTTTTTTAATTCTTCTTTTGGCTGATTTTTTGTTTGATTCGAGTGCAGATCACAATTCTTTGTTTGAATCCTAAATTTCAACCGAATCGGAGCCATAGGGCCAAAGTTATGACCCACTTCAAGTGCTCAAACGACCGACCCCAAGTGTTTAAAAGAAGATTCTTTTTTTAATTCTTCTTTTGGCTGATTTTTTGTTTGATTCGAGTGCAGACCACAATTCTTAGCTAGAATCCTAAATTTCAGCCGAATCGGTGCCATAGAACCAAAGTTATGACCGACCCCAATTAGTTAAACCACCGAACCCAAGGTCTCAAACGACGGACCCCAAGTGTTTAAAGAAGATTATTTTTGTAATTCTTCTTTTGGCTGATTTTTTGTTTGATTCGAGTGCAGATCACAATTCTTTGTTTGAATCCTAAATTTCAACCAAATCGGTGCCATAGGGCCAAATTTATGACCCACTTCAAGTGCTCAAACGACCGACCCCAAGTGTTTAAAAGAAGATTCTTTTTTTAATTCTTCTTTTGGCTGATTTTTTGTTTGATTCTAGTGCAGATCACAATTCTTTGTTTGAATCCTAAATTTCAACCGAATCGGTGCCATAGGGCCAAAGTTATGACCCACTTCAAGTGCTCAAACGACCGACCCCAAGTGTTTAAAAGAAGATTCTTTTTTTAATTCTTCTTTTGGCTGATTTTTTGTTTGATTCGAGTGCAGACCACAATTCTTAGCTAGAATCCTAAATTTCAGCCGAATCGGTGCCATAGGACCAAAGTTATGACCGACCCCAATTGCTTAAACCACCGAACCCAAGTGCTCAAACGACGGACCCCAAGTGTTTAAAGAAAATTAATTTTTGTAATTCTTCTTTTAGCTGATTTTTTGTTTGATTCGAGTGCAGATCACAATTCTTGTTTGAATCCTAAATTTCAACCGATTCGGTGCCATAGGGCCAAAGTTATGACCCACTTCAAGTGCTCAAACGACCGACCCCAAGTGTTTAAATGAAGATTATTTTTGTAATTCTTCTTTTGGCTGATTTTTTTTTGATTCGAGTGCTGATTACAATTTTTTGTTTGAATCCTAAATTTTAACCGAATCGGTGCCATAGGGCCAAAGTTAAGACAACTCCAAGTGCTATAACGACCGACCCCAAATGTTTAAAAGAAGATTCTTTTTTTAATTCTCCTTTTGGCTGATTTTTTGTTTGATTCGAGTGCAGATCACAATTCTTTGTTTGAATCCTAAATTTCAACCGAATCGGTGCCATATGGCCAAAGTTATGACCCACTTCAAGTGCTCAAACGACCGACCCCAAATGTTTAAAAGAAGATTCTTTTTTTAATTCTTCTTTTGGCTGATTTTTTGTTTGATTCGAGTGCAGATCACAATTCTTTGTTTGAATCCTAAATTTCAACCGAATCGGTGCCATAGGGCCAAAGTTATGACCCACTTCAAGTGCTCAAACGACCGACCCCAAGTGTTTAAAAGAAGATTCTTTTTTTAATTCTTCTTTTGGCTGATTTTTTGTTTGATTCGAGTGCAGACCACAATTCTTAGCTAGAATCCTAAATTTCAGCCGAATCGGTGCCATAGGACCAAAGTTATGACCGACCCCAATTGCTTAAACCACCGAACCCAAGTGCTCAAACGACGGACCCCAAGTGTTTAAAGAAAATTAGTTTTTGTAATTCTTCTTTTAGCTGATTTTTTGTTTGATTCGAGTGCAGATCACAATTCTTGTTTGAATCCTAAATTTCAACCGAATCGGTGCCATAGGGCCAAAGTTATGACCCACTTCAAGTGCTCAAACGACCGACCCCAAGTGTTTAAATGAAGATTATTTTTGTAATTCTTCTTTTGGCTGATTTTTTGTTTGATTCGAGTGCAGATCACAATTCTTTGTTTGAATCCTAAATTTCAACCGAATCGGTGCCATAGGGCTAAAGTTATGACCCACTTCAAGTGCTCAAACGACGGACCCCAAATGTTTAAAAGAAGATTCTTTTTTTAATTCTTCTTTTGGCTGACTTTTTTTTTGATTCGAGTGCTGATTACAATTTTTTGTTTGAATCCTAAATTTTAACCGAATCGGTGCCATAGGGCCAAAGTTAAGACAACTCCAAGTGCTATAACGACCGACCCCAAATGTTTAAAAGAAGATTCTTTTTTTAATTCTCCTTTTGGCTGATTTTTTGTTTGATTCGAGTGCAGATCACAATTTTTTGTTTGAATCCTAAATTTCAACCGAATCGGTGCCATAGGGCCAAAGTTATGACACACTTCAAGTGCTCAAACGACCGACCCCAAATGTTTAAAAGAAGATTCTTTTTTTAATTCTTCTTTTGGCTGATTTTTTGTTTGATTCGAGTGCAGATTACATTTTTTTGTTTGAATCCTAAATTTTAACCGAATCGGTGCCATAGGGCCAAAGTTAAGACCACTCCAAGTGCTATAACGACCGACCCCAAATGTTTAAAAGAAGATTCTTTTTTTAATTCTTCTTTTGGCTGATTTTTTGTTTGATTCGAGTGCAGATCACAATTCTTTGTTTGAATCCTAAATTTCAACCGAATCGGAGCCATAGGGCCAAAGTTATGACCCACTTCAAGTGCTCAAACGACCGACCCCAAGTGTTTAAAAGAAGATTCTTTTTTTAATTCTTCTTTTGGCTGATTTTTTGTTTGATTCGAGTGCAGACCACAATTCTTAGCTAGAATCCTAATTTTCAGCCGAATCGGTGCCATAGAACCAAAGTTATGACCGACCCCAATTAGTTAAACCACCGAACCCAAGGTCTCAAACGACGGACCCCAAGTGTTTAAAGAAGATTATTTTTGTAATTCTTCTTTTGGCTGATTTTTTGTTTGATTCGAGTGCAGATCACAATTCTTTGTTTGAATCCTAAATTTCAACCAAATCGGTGCCATAGGGCCAAATTTATGACCCACTTCAAGTGCTCAAACGACCGACCCCAAGTGTTTAAAAGAAGATTCTTTTTTTAATTCTTCTTTTGGCTGATTTTTTGTTTGATTCGAGTGCAGACCACAATTCTTGTTTGAATCCTAAATTTCAACCGAATCGGTGCCATATGGCCAAAGTTATGACTGACCCCAATTGCTTTAACGACCGAACCCAAGTGCTCAAACGACGGACCCCAAGTGTTTAAAGAAGATTATTTTTGTAATTCTTCTTTTGTCTGACTTTTTTTTTGATTCGAGTGCAGATTACAATTTATTGTTTGAATCCTAAATTTTAACCGAATCGGTGCCATAGGGCCAAAGTTAAGAACACCCCAAGTGCTATAACGACCTACCCCAAATGTTTAAAAGAAGATTCTTTTTTTAATTCTTCTTTTGGCTGATTTTTTGTTTGATTCTAGTGCAGATCACAATTCTTTGTTTGAATCCTAAATTTCAACCGAATCGGTGCCATAGGGCCAAAGTTATGACCCACTTCAAGTGCTCAAACGACCGACCCCAAGTGTTTAAAAGAAGATTCTTTTTTTAATTCTTCTTTTGGCTGATTTTTTGTTTGATTCGAGTGCAGACCACAATTCTTAGCTAGAATCCTAAATTTCAGCCGAATCGGTGCCATAGGACCAAAGTTATGACCGACCCCAATTGCTTAAACCACCGAACCCAAGTGCTCAAACGACGGACCCCAAGTGTTTAAAGAAAATTAATTTTTGTAATTCTTCTTTTAGCTGATTTTTTGTTTGATTCGAGTGCAGATCACAATTCTTGTTTGAATCCTAAATTTCAACCGATTCGGTGCCATAGGGCCAAAGTTATGACCCACTTCAAGTGCTCAAACGACCGACCCCAAGTGTTTAAATGAAGATTATTTTTGTAATTCTTCTTTTGGCTGATTTTTTTTTTGATTCGAGTGCTGATTACAATTTTTTGTTTGAATCCTAAATTTTAACCGAATCGGTGCCATAGGGCCAAAGTTAAGACAACTCCAAGTGCTATAACGACCGACCCCAAATGTTTAAAAGAAGATTCTTTTTTTAATTCTCCTTTTGGCTGATTTTTTGTTTGATTCGAGTGCAGATCACAATTCTTTGTTTGAATCCTAAATTTCAACCGAATCGGTGCCATATGGCCAAAGTTATGACCCACTTCAAGTGCTCAAACGACCGACCCCAAATGTTTAAAAGAAGATTCTTTTTTTAATTCTTCTTTTGGCTGATTTTTTGTTTGATTCGAGTGCAGATCACAATTCTTTGTTTGAATCCTAAATTTCAACCGAATCGGTGCCATAGGGCCAAAGTTATGACCCACTTCAAGTGCTCAAACGACCGACCCCAAGTGTTTAAAAGAAGATTCTTTTTTTAATTCTTCTTTTGGCTGATTTTTTGTTTGATTCGAGTGCAGACCACAATTCTTAGCTAGAATCCTAAATTTCAGCCGAATCGGTGCCATAGGACCAAAGTTATGACCGACCCCAATTGCTTAAACCACCGAACCCAAGTGCTCAAACGACGGACCCCAAGTGTTTAAAGAAAATTAGTTTTTGTAATTCTTCTTTTAGCTGATTTTTTGTTTGATTCGAGTGCAGATCACAATTCTTGTTTGAATCCTAAATTTCAACCGAATCGGTGCCATAGGGCCAAAGTTATGACCCACTTCAAGTGCTCAAACGACCGACCCCAAGTGTTTAAATGAAGATTATTTTTGTAATTCTTCTTTTGGCTGATTTTTTGTTTGATTCGAGTGCAGATCACAATTCTTTGTTTGAATCCTAAATTTCAACCGAATCGGTGCCATAGGGCTAAAGTTATGACCCACTTCAAGTGCTCAAACGACGGACCCCAAATGTTTAAAAGAAGATTCTTTTTTTAATTCTTCTTTTGGCTGACTTTTTTTTTGATTCGAGTGCTGATTACAATTTTTTGTTTGAATCCTAAATTTTAACCGAATCGGTGCCATAGGGCCAAAGTTAAGACAACTCCAAGTGCTATAACGACCGACCCCAAATGTTTAAAAGAAGATTCTTTTTTTAATTCTCCTTTTGGCTGATTTTTTGTTTGATTCGAGTGCAGATCACAATTTTTTGTTTGAATCCTAAATTTCAACCGAATCGGTGCCATAGGGCCAAAGTTATGACACACTTCAAGTGCTCAAACGACCGACCCCAAATGTTTAAAAGAAGATTCTTTTTTTAATTCTTCTTTTGGCTGATTTTTTGTTTGATTCGAGTGCAGATTACATTTTTTTGTTTGAATCCTAAATTTTAACCGAATCGGTGCCATAGGGCCAAAGTTAAGACCACTCCAAGTGCTATAACGACCGACCCCAAATGTTTAAAAGAAGATTCTTTTTTTAATTCTTCTTTTGGCTGATTTTTTGTTTGATTCGAGTGCAGATCACAATTCTTTGTTTGAATCCTAAATTTCAACCGAATCGGAGCCATAGGGCCAAAGTTATGACCCACTTCAAGTGCTCAAACGACCGACCCCAAGTGTTTAAAAGAAGATTCTTTTTTTAATTCTTCTTTTGGCTGATTTTTTGTTTGATTCGAGTGCAGACCACAATTCTTAGCTAGAATCCTAAATTTCAGCCGAATCGGTGCCATAGAACCAAAGTTATGACCGACCCCAATTAGTTAAACCACCGAACCCAAGGTCTCAAACGACGGACCCCAAGTGTTTAAAGAAGATTATTTTTGTAATTCTTCTTTTGGCTGATTTTTTGTTTGATTCGAGTGCAGATCACAATTCTTTGTTTGAATCCTAAATTTCAACCAAATCGGTGCCATAGGGCCAAATTTATGACCCACTTCAAGTGCTCAAACGACCGACCCCAAGTGTTTAAAAGAAGATTCTTTTTTTAATTCTTCTTTTGGCTGATTTTTTGTTTGATTCGAGTGCAGACCACAATTCTTGTTTGAATCCTAAATTTCAACCGAATCGGTGCCATATGGCCAAAGTTATGACTGACCCCAATTGCTTTAACGACCGAACCCAAGTGCTCAAACGACGGACCCCAAGTGTTTAAAGAAGATTATTTTTGTAATTCTTCTTTTGTCTGACTTTTTTTTTGATTCGAGTGCAGATTACAATTTATTGTTTGAATCCTAAATTTTAACCGAATCGGTGCCATAGGGCCAAAGTTAAGAACACCCCAAGTGCTATAACGACCTACCCCAAATGTTTAAAAGAAGATTCTTTTTTTAATTCTTCTTTTGGCTGATTTTTTGTTTGATTCTAGTGCAGATCACAATTCTTTGTTTGAATCCTAAATTTCAACCGAATCGGTGCCATAGGGCCAAAGTTATGACCCACTTCAAGTGCTCAAACGACCGACCCCAAGTGTTTAAAAGAAGATTCTTTTTTTAATTCTTCTTTTGGCTGATTTTTTGTTTGATTCGAGTGCAGACCACAATTCTTAGCTAGAATCCTAAATTTCAGCCGAATCGGTGCCATAGGACCAAAGTTATGACCGACCCCAATTGCTTAAACCACCGAACCCAAGTGCTCAAACGACGGACCCCAAGTGTTTAAAGAAAATTAATTTTTGTAATTCTTCTTTTAGCTGATTTTTTGTTTGATTCGAGTGCAGATCACAATTCTTGTTTGAATCCTAAATTTCAACCGATTCGGTGCCATAGGGCCAAAGTTATGACCCACTTCAAGTGCTCAAACGACCGACCCCAAGTGTTTAAATGAAGATTATTTTTGTAATTCTTCTTTTGGCTGATTTTTTTTTTGATTCGAGTGCTGATTACAATTTTTTGTTTGAATCCTAAATTTTAACCGAATCGGTGCCATAGGGCCAAAGTTAAGACAACTCCAAGTGCTATAACGACCGACCCCAAATGTTTAAAAGAAGATTCTTTTTTTAATTCTCCTTTTGGCTGATTTTTTGTTTGATTCGAGTGCAGATCACAATTCTTTGTTTGAATCCTAAATTTCAACCGAATCGGTGCCATATGGCCAAAGTTATGACCCACTTCAAGTGCTCAAACGACCGACCCCAAATGTTTAAAAGAAGATTCTTTTTTTAATTCTTCTTTTGGCTGATTTTTTGTTTGATTCGAGTGCAGATCACAATTCTTTGTTTGAATCCTAAATTTCAACCGAATCGGTGCCATAGGGCCAAAGTTATGACCCACTTCAAGTGCTCAAACGACCGACCCCAAGTGTTTAAAAGAAGATTCTTTTTTTAATTCTTCTTTTGGCTGATTTTTTGTTTGATTCGAGTGCAGACCACAATTCTTAGCTAGAATCCTAAATTTCAGCCGAATCGGTGCCATAGGACCAAAGTTATGACCGACCCCAATTGCTTAAACCACCGAACCCAAGTGCTCAAACGACGGACCCCAAGTGTTTAAAGAAAATTAGTTTTTGTAATTCTTCTTTTAGCTGATTTTTTGTTTGATTCGAGTGCAGATCACAATTCTTGTTTGAATCCTAAATTTCAACCGAATCGGTGCCATAGGGCCAAAGTTATCACCCACTTCAAGTGCTCAAACGACCGACCCCAAGTGTTTAAATGAAGATTATTTTTGTAATTCTTCTTTTGGCTGATTTTTTGTTTGATTCGAGTGCAGATCACAATTTTTTGTTTGAATCCTAATTTTCAACCGAATCGGTGCCATAGGGCCAAAGTTATGATCCACTTAAAGTGCTCAAACGACCGACCCCAAGTGTTAAAAAGAAGATTCTTTTTTTAATTCTTCTTTTGGCTGACTTTTTTTTTTGATTCGAGTGCTGATTACAATTTTTTGTTTGAATCCTAAATTTTAACCGAATCGGTGCCATAGGGCCAAAGTTAAGACAACTCCAAGTTCTATAACGACCGACCCCAAATGTTTAAAAGAAGATTCTTTTTTTAATTCTCCTTTTGGCTGATTTTTTGTTTGATTCGAGTGCAGATCACAATTCTTTGTTTGAATCCTAAATTTCAACCGAATCGGTGCCATAGGGCCAAAGTTATGACCCACTTCAAGTGCTCAAACGACCGACCCCAAATGTTTAAAAGAAGATTCTTTTTTTAATTCTTCTTTTGGCTGATTTTTTCTTTGATTCGAGTGCAGATCACAATTCTTTGTTTGAATCCTAAATTTCAACCGAATCGGTGCCATAGGGCCAAAGTTATGACCCACTCCAAGTGCTCAAACGACCGACCCCAAGTGTTTAAAAGAAGATTATTTTTGTAAATCTTCTTTTGGCTGATTTTTTGTTTGATTCGAGTGCAGATCACAATTTTTTGTTTGAATCCTAATTTTCAACCGAATCGGTGCCATAGGGCCAAAGTTATGATCCACTCCAAGTGCTCAAATGACCGACCCCAAGTGTTTAAAAGAAGATGAAACATTGGACGCCAATGAAACGTATTATGTTCGTATAAAATGTAACCTTGCGGCAGAGCAGAGACCAGGGTTCAGGATAGTGGGCCAAGTAGTTATCTGTCAGGTAGGTAGGGTTTTCAGTCAAATAAAAGAAGAGGAACTTTATAAAAATGTATTGAATCCAAACCAAAAAGCAACAAGGAAGTGTACAAACTTCATACCAAGGTAACAAAAGGAAATATAAAAAAATACACATACCAGATGGACTCCTAATGGACACGCTAAACTAACTATACGGAAATAACCCCGGTAGACGAACGCGATCTTGCTTCGCAGTGAGAAAACACGAGACGGGACGGGAACTCCAGTCTTCCCATATGGGAACGGCGCGGAATCCAGAGCACCAAGGTCGTCTTTCTAATTGGGCAGGAGGCCGCTATACCTCCAAGGAGCGCATTCAGCCACGGGCCATCCCGACGAACTCCAATCAAAAGGCACGTGGCCCCCAACAGTATCCAAGTCTGGCGTATTACGGTTAGCAGACCGTGACTTTGCGACGCGGGGTCGAGAAGGCATATTATAGTAGCCAACACCAGGACCAATTCACTTCACGATTCCTTTTCCAGAAATAATTCCACAAAACGGCCAACCAGCCACATCGGAAAAAAGTGGGACTTTCACGTCATCCACTATAAATAACTCGTACACGAACCTCGCGTGTTACGTAAAAACACCCCGCGTTCTTTTAGGTTTAAAATCGACTTAGATTCTCATGATAAAATCCAATAAAACACTTTTCCAGTGAGTGACCAATTTCCGACCCAACTGCCCAAGTTGATCGGAAGGAAGTGACCATAAACAAAAAGGAAACTCTCTCTTTTCCAAAAATTACCAGTGTCCAAAAAAAACACCATAGACAAAATAACCACCTAAGCAAGAACTGCATTAGTCACATAATTATTTATGTGACAATTCCCCCCTTCCCACGAAAATGATTGCCCTCAAACATGAAAAACTAAGTCCACAAACTAACTAAACTATGATTCCATCAGGTATCTAGAAAAATGATAACAAAAACATTAATTAGTAATTAAAATAACAACTTAGAACTAAATTTCTTAAAAGTAAATTTCTTAAAAGTTAATTTCTTAAAAAACAAAATTTCTTAATAATAAAGAACAAATAAGAAAAGAAAGGCACGAAAACAAGGAGTCAACCATCATCTACTAAATTAAACAAAGTTTTGAATTTACTTTAAAAAAAAAGGAGATCTGTTGTTTTCGTGTCAATTTAACAAGATTTATATTTATAAAATACTCAACATTTTATATTTTAAGAAAAAACACAACCAAATAAATTGTAGAAAAGAAAAAAAATTTGATCACTTTTCCTTATACAGGAAATAAAGGCCAATTTGGCTTCACTTTTTAGGGTTAAACAGCCCTCACTCGCACTGAATTTATGCTATATTTGAATAGCAAAAAAAGTAACCTATCTAACTAAGTCCATCCGGTTTAACATTCTTAAGATAAAACTTAAAAATAAACAAATACTTAAAATTAAAGAAGCCTAAATTATGAAAATAACTATATAGATATACATTTTTCAATCAGAACAATGGAGTTCAATGTTGGCAAAACTAGGACACAAGAAAATACTTTTCTGTGTTATAAGTAATATAGAATCAGTATACAAACTGTCTATCAGACGTGGGCAGAGTAGGGATCTTACATTGGATCATCTAACTGTCATTATTGAACCCGGATTTACAATTCCGAAGAAATACCTATATGTAAAAAGGTCGTCAAACTAGAATAATATTTAAATTATCCAATTTTCAAAAATCAAATCAGGTCAGGTTTTATAAAACAATAAATACCTGCCAATCAAGGTGGTCAGATTAGGATTTACATAACACAATACCTATCTATCAGATCATGACAAAAGTCAATTGGTACTTAACAGCAAAACAGAAAGTTAAGCTCGCAGCTTAGGATATCCAAAAATCCATTAAACAACCTGCATCAAAAACTCAAAAGAGTGACATTGTTTGTAAAAAAAAATGAGACCACGGTAATACCCAAGCTGGCATCCCTTTAAAAAAACACTTCACGAGTGCACAAAAGTCAGCATTTCTTGTACAAACAAAACAAAATGTGTGATCAACTATCGCTTTCAGTGAGTTGACACTATTCGAGGTGTGATCAATTCAAAATTTTAATGAATGACACTAGTAATACTTAATTTAAAGTTTAATAATGATACTAACAGTAAGACATTAATGTTTATATTATTTAGAGTTAAAACTATACAGAACACACTTTCCTGTATTAGAGGCAAAGCGATAATTCCAAAGGAATTAATTATTAGTTAAGCATGCCAAAGCAGTACTTTCCTTGTTAGAGACAGAAACAACTTTCTTATGAACTAAGATTTATATAAAGAACTTATAGGAAAGTTATACAATACTTAAACTTATGAATACTTAACTATCAATAGTATAATTAACAGAACTTTTGTGCATCAGAAAGTAGCTCAAGTCTCCGAAACACAAAATTCCAAGATATTTCTTCTCAAGTTCCCTGGAGGTTCTATGGGCTATGGGCAATAAAAGAGCCTCCAGTGGACTGAAGAAAGAAGGGCATAAACTTAAAAATAATAGCATTACAACTAAATCCGTTAAACAGATGGAACAAGGTATGAAATCAGTGTGTGTGTACTCATGTGAACAAGTATATTATTACCAAAATAATCATACGTTTAATAATCCAAAAAAAAAAACTCGAAACTAGTGCAAGTTATTAATAACAGAAAAGCATATTAACGGAGGAAAGAAAGACTTAACTAACAAAATTTGGGCGCCAGTGACCACAAGGATCACATTCCAGTTTACCGAGGGTAAAAAAAACGGTTTATCGTCAATTAACTACAATTAAGTGTCTGTACTGAGCACAAGATTTGGAGGTACCAAACTCCAAAGCATGAGACCAGAACAATCACAAAAGAAACAAATGTAATTAAATGAAGCAGTATGAAGGTTTGGTATTCCCTCATGCCACCGCATAAAAAAGAAAATATTTAAAAAAACTTAATAGTTTTTAATATATCTAATTATATGAAGGTAGTACTAATCTAATACTAATATGTGCATAGTATTAATTATAAAGATAAGTATACTTATAAATAAATATAGCTAACTATGTATAAACGACTACTTATAAATACCTATAAATAAACTAGGATTTTAATCAAAATATACTTATGAGGTCTAAAATCCTCGCCAAAATTTGTCATCAAAATATATGCGTCCATATTGTGTAACTGACGACGACCTTCTGTCATCCTTGTGCACAGAACGCAAAGATCGTCGGTTATTTATGATAAATGTCTAACCATGTAAATAAATTTTTTAATTTAATTTATAATTAAATTATTATTCTCAAATAATTATATGAAATTAAAGGTAATAATAGGATTAACCAAACTGTTATAATTAATTATTTATTTGTAACACGTCAATTACCAAACACCCTGTACGTATGAACTCGATAAATAGTCATTGATTTTCAATAGCGACGAAGCCATTTATAATTTATTTAAAACCACCTTAGAATGCAGTACATATTTTAAAATAATAATTATTTTTATAACATACGTACCACGAACTCCCTTTATATGTATGAAGGTATAAACGGACACAAATGCGAACAAGAATAGTGCCGTTACTATATTCTCCCAATATTTTAGTAACCGCAAGCTTATAATAAACAATTATTTATGATAAATGTCTGTCACAAGTCGTCCTATGTTTAAAAAACAAAAATAATGTATTTAATAATGAACTTCCGCGGCTTTGTAAGTAAACAATGCACATAACCTGACAAATGTCAACAAGAATTGACAGCTCGGTTCCGATAAAGCATTACATAGATGAAAAATAGACAGCTGACAGTAAAAATAAAATTGCCAGTAAACTGAAAAAATATTCCCAACAACAATTCGGCTATCACCTCTAGAGATATTATGAATTAATTTTCTGTTTAACATTATTTTAATGGCAACACTTAAAATTGCTGTCAAAGTAACCTGAAGTCTCACAAATCGGTAAACAAACAAAAATATTCAACAGAAACAGAACATAACTTAATGAAATGTAATTTCAGAATTTAATTCTCTTAATAGCAATTAAGTGACACACAGTATCTCTGCAGAACGGTTAATGTCATTTGACGGTAATAATAATAGTTAATAACAATAATACGACACACAGTGTCTCTGCAGACCGGTTAATGTCATTTGACGGGATGAAGAAGCGATAAGTTAATCAGGCTCTATATCAACAAGATAGATATATAACCAAATATATGCACACACACCGATTCATTTCTGATTTCACTAAAATTATTAGCAAAAGAACTGAAAATCCACCCCACATGACAGAAAAGTACGTTTCGGGCACCGAAAATAACTGATTTTACACGTTGGAAGCGCCACTGAAACGTTGGACGCCACTGAAACGTATTATGTTCGTATAAAATGTAACCTTGCGGCAGAGCAGAGACCAGGGTTCAGGATAGTGGGCCAAGTAGTTATCTGTCATGTAGGTAGGGTTTTCAGTCAAATAAAAGAAGAGGAACTTTATAAAAATGTATTGAATCCAAACCAAAAAGCAACAAGGAAGTGTACAAACTTCATACCAAGGTAACAAAAGGAAATATAAAAAAATACACATACCAGATGGACTCCTAATGGACACGCTAAACTAACTATACGGAAATAACCCCGGTAGACGAACGCGATCTTGCTTCGCAGTGAGAAAACACGAGACGGGACGGGAACTCCAGTCTTCCCATATGGGAACGGCGCGGAATCCAGAGCACCAAGGTCGTCTTTCTAATTGGGCAGGAGGCCGCTATACCTCCAAGGAGCGCATTCAGCCACGGGCCATCCCGACGAACTCCAATCAAAAGGCACGTGGCCCCCAACAGTATCCAAGTCTGGCGTATTACGGTTAGCAGACCGTGACTTTGCGACGCGGGGTCGAGAAGGCATATTATAGTAGCCAACACCAGGACCAATTCACTTCACGATTCCTTTTCCAGAAATAATTCCACAAAACGGCCAACCAGCCACATCGGAAAAAAGTGGGACTTTCACGTCATCCACTATAAATAACTCGTACACGAACCTCGCGTGTTACGTAAAAACACCCCGCGTTCTTTTAGGTTTAAAATCGACTTAGATTCTCATGATAAAATCCAATAAAACACTTTTCCAGTGAGTGACCAATTTCCGACCCAACTGCCCAAGTTGATCGGAAGGAAGTGACCATAAACAAAAAGGAAAATCTCTCTTTTCCAAAAATTACCAGTGTCCAAAAAAAACACCATAGACAAAATAACCACCTAAGCAAGAACTGCATTAGTCACATAATTATTTATGTGACAAAGATTCTTTTTTTAATTCTTCTTTTGGCTGATTTTTTGTTTGATTCGAGTGCAGATTACAATTTTTTGTTTGAATCCTAAATTTTAACCGAATCGGTGCCATAGGGCCAAAGTTAAGACCACTCCAAGTGCTCAAACGACCGACCCCAAGTGTTTCAAAGAAGATTCTTTTTTTAATTCTTCTTTTGGCTGATTTTTTGTTTGATTCGAGTGCAGATCACAATCCTTTGTTTGAAACCAAAATTTCAACCGAATCGGTGCCATATGGCCAAAGTTATGACCGACCCCAATTGCTTAAATGACCGAACCCAAGTGCTCAAACGACGGACGCCAAGGGTTTAAAGAAGATTATTTTTTTAATTCTCCTTTTGGCTGATTTTTTGTTTGATTCGTGTACATAATCCTATGTTAGAATATCAAATTTCAGCCGAATCGGTGCCATAGTCCCAAAGTTTTAACCGACCCCAAGTGCATTAGGACCGACCCCAAGGTTTTAACAGATGGTTTTTGTTGAAATTATTATTTTGGCTGATTTTTTGTTTGATTTCTTAGTTAGAATACCAAATTTCAGCCGAATAGTTGCCATAGCACCAAAGCTATTATTGAATAAACGACCGAAACCAAGTGCACAAACGACCGACCCCAAGTGCAAAAACGACCAACCCCAAGTATTTAAGAGATGATTCTTGTTTAAATTCTTCTTTTGGCTGATTTTTGTTTGATTCGAGTGCAGACCACAATTTTTAGTTAGAATCCTAAATTTCCGCCAAATCGGTGCCATAGGGCCAAAGTTATGGCCGACCTCAAATGCTAAAACGACCGACCCCAAGTTTTTAAGGGAGGATTTGTTGTTTAAATTCTTCTTTTGTCTGATTTTTTGTTTGATTCAAGTACATGATCCTTGGAATCCTAAATTTCAGCCAAATCGGTGCCATAGGGCCAGAGTTATGACCGGACCCCAAATGCTAAAACGACCGACCCCAAGTTTTTTAGAGATGATTTTTGTTTAAATTCTTCTTTTGACTCATTTTTTTTTGATTCGAGTGCAGACCACAATTCTTAGCTAGAATCCTAAATTTCAGCCGAATAGGTGCCATAGGGCCAAAGTTATGACCGACCCCAAGTGCGTAAACGACCGACCCCAAGTATTTAAGAGATGATTTTTGTTTAAATTCTTCTTTTGGCTGATTTTTGTTTGATTCGAGTGCAGACCACAATTTTTAGTTAGAATCCTAAATTTCAGCCGAATCGGTGCCATAGGACCAAAGTTATGACCGACCCCAATTGCTTAAACGACCGAACCCAAGTGCTCAAACGACGCACCCCAAGTGTTTAAAGATGATTATTTTTTTAATTCTTCTTTTGGCTGATTTTTTGTTTGATTCGAGTGCAGATTACAATTTTTTGTTTGAATCCTAAATTTTAACCGAATCGGTGCCATAGGGCCAAAGTTATGACCCACTCCAAGTGCTCAAACGACCGACCCCAAGTGTTTAAAAGAAGATTCTTTTTTTAATTCTTCTTTTGGCTGATTTTTTGTTTGATTTGAGTGCAGATCACAATTATTTGTTTGAATCCTAAATTTCAACTGAATCGGTGCCATATGGCTAGAGTTATGACCGACCCCAATTACTTAAACGACCGAACCCAAGTGCTCAAACGACGGACCCCAAGTGTTTAAAGAAGATTATTTTTGTAATTCTTCTTTTGGCTGATTTTTTGTTTGATTCGAGTGCAGATCACAATTCTTTGTTAGAATACTAAATTTCAACCGAATCGGTGCCATAGGGCCAAAGTTATGACCCACTCCAAGTGCTCAAACGACCGACCCCAAGTGTTTAAAAGAAGATTCTTTTTGTAATTCTTCTTTTGGCTGATTTTTTGTTTGATTCGAGTGCAGATCACAATTTTTTGTTTGAATCCTAATTTTCAACCGAATCGGTGCCATAGGGCCAAAGTTATCCACTCCAAGTGCTCAAACGACCGACCCCAAGTGTTTAAAAGAAGATTCTTTTTTTAATTCTTCTTTTGGCTGATTTTTTGTTTGATTTGAGTGCAGATCACAATTATTTGTTTGAATCCTAAATTTCAACCGAATCGGTGCCATATGGCCAAAGTTATGACCGACCCCAATTGCTTAAACGATTGAACCCAAGTGCTCAAACGACGGACCCCAAGTGGTTAAAGAAGATTATTTTTGTAATTCTTCTTTTGGCTGATTTTTTGTTTGATTCGAGTGCAGATCACAATTTTTTGTTTGAATCCTATGTTTCAACCGAATCGGTGCGTAGGGCCAAAGTTATGACCCACTTCAAGTGCTCAAACGACCGACCCCAAGTGTTTAAAAGAAGATTCTTTTTTAATTCTTCTTTTGGCTGATTTTTTGTTTGATTCGAGTGCAGATCACAATTCTTTGTTTGAATCCAAAATTTCAACCGAATCGGTGCCATATGGCCAAAGTTATGGCCGACCCCAATTGCTTAAATGACCGAACCCAAGTGCTCAAACGACGGACCCCAAGTGTTTAAAGAAGATTATTTTTGTAATCCTTCTTTTGGCTGATTTTTTGTTTGATTCGAGTGCAGATCACAATTCTTTGTTTGAATCCAAAATTTCAACCGAATCGGTGCCATATGGCCAAAGTTATGGCCGACCCCAATTGCTTAAATGACCGAACCCAAGTGCTCAAACGACGGACCCCAAGTGTTCAAAGAAGATTTTTTTTTTAATTCTTCTTTTAGCTGATTTTTTGTTTGATTCGTGTGCAGATTACAATTTTTTGTCTGAATCCTAAATTTTAACCGAATCGGTGCCATAGGGTCAAAGTTAAGACCACTCCAAGTGCTCAAACGACCGACCCCAAGTGTTTAAAAGAAGATTCTTTTTTTAATTCTTCTTTTGGCTGATTTTTTGTTTGATTCGAGTGCAGACCACAATTCTTAGCTAGAATCCTAAATTTCAGCCGAATCGGTGCCATATGGCCAAAGTTATGACCGACCCCAATTGCTTAAACGACCGAACCCAAGTGCTCAAACGACGGACCCCAAGTGTTTAAAGAAGATTATTTTTGTAATTCTTCTTTTGGCTGATTTTTTGTTTGATTCGAGTGCAGATCACAATTTTTTGTTTGAATCCTAATTTTCAACCGAATCGGTGCCATAGGGCCAAAGTTATAATCCACTCCAAGTGCTCAAACGACCGACCCCAAGTGTTTAAAAGAAGATTCTTTTTTAAATTCTTCTTTTGGCTGATTTTTTGTTTGATTCGAGTGCAGGTTACAATTTTTTGTTTGAATCCTAAATTTTAACCGAATCGGTGCCATAGGGCCAAAGTTAAGACCCTTCCAAGTGCTCAAACGACCGACACCAAGTGTTTAAAAGAAGATTCTTTTTTTAATTTTTCTTTTGGCTGATTTTTTGTTTGATTCGAGTGCAGATTACAATTTTTTGTTTGAATCCTAAATTTTAACCGAATCGGTGCCATAGGGCCAAAGTTAAGACCACTCAAAGTGCTCAAACGACCGACCCCAAGTGTTTAAAAGAAGATTCTTTTTTTAATTCTTCTTTTGGCTGATTTTTGTTTGATTCGAGTGCAGACCACAATTTTTAGTTAGAATCCTAAATTTCCGCCAAATCGGTGCCAAAGGGCCAAAGTTATGGCCGACCTCAAATGCTAAAACGACCGACCCCAAGTTTTTAAGAGAGGATTTGTTGTTTAAATTCTTCTTTTGTCTGATTTTTTGTTTGATTCAAGTACATGATCCTTAGTTAGAATCCTAAATTTCAGCCAAATCGGTGCCATAGGGCCAGAGTTATGACCGAACCCCAAATGCATAAACGACCGACCCCAAGTTTTTTAAGAGATGATTTTTGTTTAAATTCTTCTTTTGGCTGATTTTTGTTTGATTGGAGTGCAGCCCACAATTTTTAGTTAGAATCCTAAATTTCAGCCGAATCGGTGCCATAGGGCCAAAGTTATGACCGACCCCAATTAATTAAACGACCGAATCCAAGCGCTCAAACGACGGACCCCAAGTGTTTATAGAAGATTATTTTTTTAATTCTTCTTTTGGCTGATTTTTTGTTTGATTCGAGTGCAGATCATAATTCTTTGTTTGAATGAGGGTTTACGAAGTTCCTGCTAATCTGCGACACGTCCTAGTGGAACCTGGAAAAGTATTTGTGGACTGGACAGTGTGCCGCGTCCGAGATTTTATTGGCCTTACAGTGTGTTCCAAGTGCCAAATGCTTGGACACTCTTTTTAATTCTGTAAAGACCAAACCAGATGTGGTCACTGTGGCCAGGATGGTCACGCTCGAGATAGTTGCCCAAATACTGCTGCGAAGCCAGTTTGTGCCACCTGCACCAGATTTGGAAAACTCGCCGATCACCCTACCGGAGACAGGGAAAACTGCCCGGCATACCTAGCTGCACTTTCGAGGGATTTCTCCACGATCAGCTATGGCGTCTAAATACATAGATGAAGACAGTGATGTTGACTTTAAGAGAACTAATAGGTTAGATCAGTGGACCGAAGAAATGGTAGAAAAAAATAGTGAAGTGGGAAGTTTCATATGTGTACAAGTTAATATTCGTTCAATTTCTAAATACTGGGATGTATTACATATGTACCTTCACGACTGTTGGAAAAAAATAGATGTACTTATGCTTTGTGAAACCTCTATTAAAAGTGAACATGCCAGTTTATATAAGATTCCAGGTTACAATAGTGTAAGCTATATTCGCGAACACAGGTCTGGTGGGGGTATTACTGTATACATCAGAGATACATTTGTTTTCACACAAAAGAAATTGGAAACTCAGGTATTTGAAAATATTTTCGGTATAATCACACTTCCAAATAATAATGAACTTACCTTACTAGCAATATATCGCCCACCAAATTTAAGTAAATTAGCTTTCATTAATGAACTTTCAACAATACTCAATAATCTTTCCCCAAATCACTGTGAAAATGTACTAATCTTTGGGGATGTAAATATTGATTTGTTAAACTGTCTTGACCCGCTAACGATTCAATATGAAAACTTATTATCGATGAACTATTTTACTAAATGTATCGATGACGTCACGCGAGAAGCGGTTAGTGCAGGAAAAATAACACGTTCGTGCATTGATCATATTTTTGTAAGATTCAAGAGTGGAAACAAAATCACTGATACGCTTTCATCGTGTGTGTGCGAGATTAATTTAGCCGATCATTTTGTTACGGCGATAAATATTCCATTTTTTAAAAGTAATAAGAAATTAACAACAACTAAAGTTTCAATTTTATCTCAAAAAAGGATCGATACAAGCATAAGGAATTTCAATTGGAATGAATTACTCTGTGAAAAAGATTGCATTAAGCTTTATAAACAAATAAAATGTAAATTTAACGATATTTATGAAAAAAGTAAGATATACATACATTTTCAGCCAAGAAAAAGACCATGGCCTATAAAACAGTGGATGACAAATGAAGTATTGGATAGCGTTAAAAAGAGAGATAATTTATATAAAATTTGGAAAAATTCACCAAAAAATAAGATTTATGAAAAACAATATAAATCTTTTCGGAATATTGTAACTAAATTAATATTTAAATGTAAATTTACCCTTTTTAATGAAAAATTCAAAAATTATTATGGAAACACAAAGAATACATGGGATGAGATAAATAAAATATTAGGACGTAGATCTAAGAGTAATTGCGATGAAGTAATCTCAAGGTACTTACTAAAAGATAAATCTGCAGAAACAGTGTCGGACGACTTTGTCAACTACTTTTCGGACAGTATAAATTCACTAGTACATAAATGTGATCTTAGAGCATCAAATGTTGAACCAACACAGCTACCACATAGTCTTTGTATACCACGTGCCACACTTTTAGATATTCAGAATATTGTAAAAATTCTAAAAAATTCAAAATCACCCGGAATAGATAACATCAGAATGTTTGATATTAAAAAACACATAGATATTTTAGGACCGATTTTGACACATTTAATTAACATAATATTAATGCAAGCCGTAATACCAGATGAGCTTAAATGTAGCATTATAAGACCTATATACAAAAGTGGCAGACATATTGACATAGGAAATTACAGACCGATCAGTATCTTGCCTGCAATAGAAAAGATACTTGAAAAATACATCTCCATAAAATTGAATAAATACCTCGAGTCTTTCTCAATAATAGATCCACACCAATATGGCTTTCAAAAAAAGAAGAGCTCTGAACTGTTACTTCAAGATTTTTCAAATTACATAAATAATGAACTAAACGATAAAAAACAATTATTAGTTTTGTTTATAGACAATTCGAAAGCTTTTGATACTATAGATCCAACAAAATTACTTAAAGTTCTGGAGGCGATAGGGGTGCGAGGACGTTTTCTTAAACTTTTGAAGAACTACCTTAGTGATCGTAAAATTCAGGTCAAAATAAATGGAAAATTGAGTAAAGTGGGATCATTGTCTACTGGTGTATCGCAGGGCTCTATCCTAGGTCCAACATTATACATAGTATTTGTCTCTCTTATGAATAAAGTATTTTCTTTTATCAAGCACTATGTATATGCGGATGACACAGCACTTGTCATCTCACATAGGGATCTGCTCACGGCCATAAATATGCTACAGCAGGACTTCATAGCATTACTAAAATGGTCTCACGACTCTGGCTTAGTTATAAATGCACAAAAAACAAAACTAATGCACATAAGATCGCCTCATGCCAGATATGCAATAGCACCATCATTAGTATCCCATAACTTTGACTGCATACACAATAACTGTATACAGCCCTGTGCCTGTGGAAGTATTGACCTAGTCAAAGAATATGTCTACTTAGGGGTGACGGTGGATTGTAATATGAAATGGGATATCCATATTGTTAAGCTATGTAAGCGCCTTCGAGCGATTGTAGGCAAACTTTATAAACTTAAATATTATGTACCCATCAAAACCATGAAACTAATCTATTTGTCCCTGGCTGAATCTAATGTGAGATATGGTATAACGTCTTGGGGGCACTCATGTAAAACAAACATCCAACATGTTTTTTTTTTTTTTTTTTTACAGTGAATACCGCACAAGAATCTCAACTGCTCCCGTCTGGAGCCAGTGAGACTATGGCATCCCCAATTGGGGTATGTTGTGAGGCTGAAGGTAGTGGCGAGGGGAAGGAGGTGGGGAAGAGGAAGGTTGGGAAGTACCTGGCTATTCAGACCTGGTCACCAAACACGGCTAAGCCATTTTCAAGCAACGTTTCAATTCTGAATGGTGGTCTTACACCAGGGCGATACTGATAGTATCTTCCACTCTGGAACATGCCGCAAATATACTATATATTATTTTAAATGAATTAATTGTGAAATAACACAAATTATTCAAATAAAATTTATTTGCGCATGCCGGGTTCGAACCCGCGACCTCCGGATTGTGAGTCCAGAGTCTTACCCACTGGACTATGGAGGCCGTCCATGTACAGCCAATTCAAAACGCTATGGTCAAATTACTCGTCAGCAAAGCAGTTTATGACCAGCGGCAAAATATCACAATTATGTATAAATCCATAAATGTGTTACCTATTAGAGCTCTTTTTTGGTATAAAATCTGTATGCAACATATCTTAGATAGCCCATACAAAACAATGGTGGATCACATGTACAATACTAGGCTTACACAAAATGAAGGGATGATAGTACCTAGATTTTCTAATAAACATGGCCAGCGAACACTTGAACACATTGTACCACTTATTTTTAATATGCTGCCATATGATTTGAAAAAATGTTGCTCGACACCTAAATTTGCACTATTGTTTAGAACATGGCTATTGGAATCAGATTTTATGTATTGACTTGACTCCTCGTGCATTTTTAATTTTTAATTATTAATATTTAATTTTAATTTATTTTTTTTTTCTTTATACTTATTTATGTTTTTATTATGTTTTTTATTAAATTGCAATATTTTTTTCTTCTATTGTAAAACATTGTATATTGTATCATGTTGTTGTCCACACTATTTTCCTGCCGACAAGCTACTTGCAGTAGCTTTGCAGGTGCAATGTAAACAAGAAAAAAAACTATTTTATAATAAAAAAAAAATCCTAAATTTCAACCGAATCGGTGCCATAGGGCCAAAGTTATGACCGACCCCAATTAATTAAACGACCGAACCCAAGTGCTCAAACGACGGACCCCAAGTGTTTAAGGAAGATTATTTTTTTAATTCTTCTTTTGGCTGATTTTTTGTTTGATTCGCGTGCAGATCACAATTCTTTGTTTGAATCCTAAATTTCAGCCAAATCGATGCCATAGGGCCAAATTTATGACCCACCCCAATTCCTTAAACGACGGACCCCAAGTGTTTAAAGAAGATTATTTTTTTAATTCTTCTTTTGGCTGATTTTTTGTTTGATTCGAGTACATGATCCTATGTTAGAATCCTAAATTTCAGCCAAATCGGTGCCATAGTCCCAATGTTATGACCGACCCCAAGTGCAAAAGGACTGACCCCAAGTTTTTAACAGATGGTTTTTGTTGAAATTATTATTTTGGCTGATTTTTTGTTTGATTCCTTATTTAGAATACCAAATTTCAGCCGAATAGTTGCCATAGCACCAACGTTATGATTGAATATTAGTGCTAAAACGACCGAACCCAAATGCTAAAACGACCGACCCCAAGTTTTTAAGAGAGGATTTGTTGTTTAAATTCTTCTTTTGTCTGATTTTTTGTTTGATTCAAGTACATGATCCTTAGTTAGAATCCTAAATTTCAGCCGAATCGGTGCAATAGGGCCATGGCCGACCCCAATTAATTAAACGACCGAACCCAAGTGCTCAAACGACGGACCCCAAGTGTTTAAAGAAGATTATTTTTTTAATTCTTCTTTTGGCTGATTTTTTGTTTGATTCGAGTGCAGATCACAATTCTTTGTTTGAATCCTATATTTCAACCGAATCACTGCCATCTGGCCAAAGTTATGACCGACCCCAATTGCTTAAACGACCAAACCCAAGTGCTCAAACGACGGACCCCAAGTGTTTAAAGAAGATTATTTTTGTAATTCTTCTTTTCGCTGATTTTTTGTTTGATTCGAGTGCAGATCACAATTTTTTGTTTGAATCCTAAATTTCAACCGAATCGGTGCCATAGGGCCAAATTTATGACCCACTCCAAGTGCTCAAACGACCGACTTCAAGTGTTTAAAAGAAAATTCTTTTTTTAATTCTTCTTTTGGCTGATTTTTTGTTTGATTCGAGTGCAGACCATAATTCTTAGCTAGAATCCTAAATTTCAGCCGAATCGGTGCCATAAGGCCAAAGCTATGACCGACCCCAAGTGTGTAAACGACCGACCCCAAGTATTTAAGTGATGATTTTTGTTTAAATTTTTGTTTGATTCGAGTGCAGACCACAATTTTTTGTTAGAATCCTAAATTTCCGCCAAATCGGTGCCAAAGGGCCAAAGCTATGGCCGACCTCAAATGCTTAAACGACCGACCCCAAGTTTTTAAGAGAGGATTTGTTGTTTAAATTCTTCTTTTGTCTGATTTTTTGTTTGATTCAAGTACATGATCCTTAGTTAGAATCCTAAATTTCAGCCAAATCGGTGCCATAGGGCCAGAGACCGGAGGACCGGACCCCAAATGCTTAAACGACCGACCCCAAGTTTTTTAGAGATGATTTTTGTTTCAATTCTTCTTTTGACTGATTTTTGTTTGATTCGAGTGCAGACCACAATTTTTAGTTAGAATCCTAAATTTCAGCCGAATCGGTGCCATAGGGCCATGGCCGACCCCAATTAATTAAACGACCGAACCCAAGTGCTCAAACGACGGACCCCAAGTGTTTAAAGAAGATTATTTTTTTAATTCTTCTTTTGGCTGATTTTTTGTTTGATTCGAGTGCAGATCACAATTCTTTGTTTGAATCCTATATTTCAACCGAATCGGTGCCATAGGGCCAAAGTTATGACCGACCCCAATTGCTTAAACGACGGACCCCAAGTGTTTAAAGAAGATTATTTTTTTAATTCTTCTTTTGGCTGATTTTTTGTTTGATTCGAGTACATGATCCTATGTTAGAATCCTAAATTTCAGCCGAATCGGTGCCATAGTCCCAAAGTTATGACCGAGCCCAAGTGCAAAAGAACCGACCCCAAGTTTTTAACAGATGGTTTATGTTGAAATTATTATTTTGGCTGATTTTTTGTTTGATTCCTTAGTTAGAATACCAAATTTCAGCCGAATAGTTGCCATAGCACCAAAGTTATGATTGAATATTGGTGCTAAAACGACCGAACCCAAGAGCTCAAACGACCGATCCCAAGTGCAAAAACGTCACGTCTGGACACACAATTCGATAGTTTACGATGTCATCTATATTTGCAATGAAAAAGATGATTTATTGCACTTTGGTACAATATAATAACAGTAGCGATGATACGTGGACATTTTACCAATGTTTTTCTATATTTATAGCAGTTAATCTTGAATAAAAACCGCCTCGACTTCTCACACCCAAAAGTCATACTAAACTCATTCCGCCATTGATTCTTCTGGATTCTTCATTCAAAACAGGGATGTTCTGCCCAAAAAAAATATTACCCTAGATTTCGAGGTGAAATTTCCCTAGAATTTCACATTTACGCAATTAACTACGTAGCCACTTGATTGTGTAACACTAATCCTGTTATATTTTAATTAATATGAATAATTAATTGGAAAGATATCGGAACTTGGTAAATGTACTTATAATACTGTGGGTTTTCCAAATAAAACACTTTTTAAAACACGCAATCACCGAAAAAACGGAACTTAAAACATGAATTAATTTTTTTTAAGAGGTTCCATTTATCTTTTTAGATACATAAGGGGTCGTCCATTAATCACGTGATGTTTTTTTTAGCAAATTTTTAACCCCCCCCCCTGGTGATATGTGGTGAGGTTTTAGACTAACCCCCCTCCCAAATCACGTGTATTTTTTTTAGTACAAAGTATTTTGAAATTTTCAGAATATTATCATGAAAAATAAATACACACATTATACCCCCCTCACCTCGTGATATTTCGTGATTTTCTCCGAACCTCTAGTAATATCATTTTGAGTTGTCAGTGTTAAAAATAACATTGCTTATAAGTACATAAACAATAATTAAGATTTATGGGAATTCCAAAAAAATAAATATATATGTATATATAAATAATATTGTCATATGTAATAAAAATTTTGCCAGAGTTCGAAATTTCCCTTGATTTTGTCCTGATTTCCCTTTTCCCTAAAAAATATTTTTCTCCCCTAGATCTACGAAAATTTCCCTAGACATAACATTACTGATTCAAAATGACAACTTGAAAGTAAATAAAACTATCGGTGGTGATGAGTCACACAATCCACCATAGATACGGTGGTTTTCGTGGGGTCTTGAAAAATTAAAATTTTGACAATTATTTTAACTATTAAAACTAACTATAAAATAAAAAATAAAAATGCAGTTATTTAAGTTTGAAGGTCTTTATTCATAAAAAAAATAAAAAAAATTGGACTGGAGTTCTCTAAATTCAAAAGCGTCAAATTTCAATGCGCTGATTGTTTTGCTTTTGTTCTTAAACACAAACATGGATAGTTGCGCATCGATAATTGCTTCATTGTATTCATAGCTTAATAAAAAAACTGAATTTAATTCAGCTAATAAGTTAACACAACAGTTATTGATTCTGAGGCGTATGAAGTTCGTTGGGTCAGCTAATTTTTAATAAAAGCGATTTTCTGGTGTAACGAAAATCGAAAAATCCGTTCTTGAAATCGAAAGCTTCTTTTATAATTCCGAAGAGGTGAAATCGCAAAAAAAATATTCCGAAAAATTGACATTGGCCGTATTCGAAGCGAGCCACAGAAATATCAAATGCCGTGTGGGTTAGTTTAACCCTCCCAATGAATCTCTCCCCAAATTTTCTTTTCTCAATGAAAAAAATCCGCATTTCCAACTCTATTTTCATAATGATTCAGGCTTTACGTCATGACTAACTCGTAAATAAATAATGAACGAAAAATAAAATATATTAATTGCGGCGTATTTGCAGGGGCACTTTTGACAGATTGCACACATGTAACTTCCGATATTTGTAATTTGTTTTCAAAATTTATTTATTTCGAAATACACGACACAACATGCGCCATTAGTTAACTTCTTATTCATAATAATTGTCTTATAAATGGTATCTACAACAACAATATTAACATAATTAACATATAGGTAAATATAATATATAATAGTAAACATAATGTATACAGGTAAAGTATAGTATAAAATATAAAGTAAAAAGTACAAAGTATAAAGTTGTAAGTAAAAATAAAATGTTAAAAGTAAAAAAAAATATTATAAACATAAAATATAGAAATATTAGATATCTTTAAGGTACAAAGCTTTAAATAAAAATTATAAAAATGTTATGAAATATAATAAGTTATTAAAAGTAAGAAATCCTCATAGGAGCTAAAAAAAAATTATAAAAAGTTAAAAAAATTAATAGGTAGGTGTTACGGATTATGTCAACATGGTAGGAATATTATGTTTATATGGTACTAGCCAAGGGCGGATTTAGGGGGGGAGGGGGGGGGGGGGGGGGGGGGGGGCACGGGGGCACGTGCCCCCCCAGACGGTATTTTTGTGTACTGTGGAGATTCCATCACAGTACATACTTATGGAATACGAAGCTAGGAAATGGAAGTAGAAGCTAAAACTGTATTTTGTAAACATTTAATTTTTCGATTGTTTTAACGCTTTCATAAACCTTCCTATACATACTTGAACTTGTAGAAATAAACTTGAAGTATGATACTTCAGTAATTGTTGATTTTTTTGCGCGTGTCCGCCCCTTGTACCCTCCCCCCCTCCAGAAAAAAATCCGAACAGTAATTATTGATTTTTTTGCCCGTCCGCCCCTTGTGCCCCCCCCCCCCCCAGAAAAAAATCCTTTCTCTAATTGTTGATTTTTTTGCCCGTTCGCCCTTTGTGCCCCCCCCCCCAAAAAAAATCCTTACAGTAATTTTTGATTTTTTTGCCCGTCCGCCCCTTGTGCCCCCCCCCCCAGAAAAAAAATCCTTACAGTAATAGTTGATTTTTTTGCCCGTCCGCCCCTTGTGCCCCCCCAAAAATATCCTGGATCCGCCCTTGGTACTAGCAGACAATTTTTTTTTTATGCATCTTTTGTATGAGGCCAGATTACCGGCGGCGTGATCGATATTAGCGTATTCATTGCCTGAAATAAATTATATCTGCTAGTAGACGATATTAAAATGTATTGGATACCAAGTAGCAAATATTCTTAAAACAAAATTTATACGCTCTTTGTTGGTGTGTATTAGAGTGCGTACAACGGGCGATGTAGGGTTAAAAACTACATAATACGGCAATAAATCCAAGTGCTTCTATAAAAAAGGCATATGCGAAAAGGGTCGCGGGACGATGAAAGAATTATGCCTACAGGCCTGTCAATTCTTAACAAAACTCGGCTCCATAAATCCAAAATAGTCCTCGAGTTGTAAATAATGTGGAACACGGAGAAAAAAATGAAATGCTCACCGTGAAATCATTAAATATGTATGTTGTAGATATTTTTATCCGTGTTCCTGGTTTTTGCCCCCAAAATATCAATGGTGGCAATATTATTCATGAAGGTTTTGGAATATGTATACACATTATTGATGTGCGCAATGTGCTGAGTCAGCGGCAGCCGGCCGGCTGCCGCTTCAGTCATCTTAACATGACGGGCCCCGTGATCGAGGGTTAAGGCTCTCGACCAGCAATCCGAAATTTGCAGCACTTTCGAGTGGGAGATATTCTCAGCATCGCCTTGGCGTAGGACCAGCATTCAGATTTAAACGTGATTGGATTTTTTTTTACATGATGGCCATGAGGCCCTGAGAAAAACAATTTCCCTCAGGACCTATGTCATCTGAGATGCTGCGTGGAGGGTTTTTTTAGGGTTTTGTTTTGTTTTTGTAACTTTATTTAGATGTAAGCAAATTTTTTCATACATCTAGTATTAAAAAAAACATATAAAATACATAAGGGTGGGAAAGGAAGGAGAGGAGAGTTCTGGGAAGGAAAAGGGTTTAAGGGGTGGTTAGGAATCTAGGGTTCAGTGTGTCCCGGTCATCAGCCTCCAAGACCTAGACAAACCTCATCCCATGAACCTGGGCACCCCTGCTAAATCACTAAACGTAGCGAACCACTTGGGGTGACCTATGGCGGAGGTGTTGGTTATCCAATCAGCCTCACAACAACTGTAGACGTCGTAGTCACACAAGCTCCAGGCGGTTGGGGACAGTAGGGACCAAAGATATTCAAATACAGAAGAGATATGTTATGGTGTCCGCGCAACTGTCGCCGGACTACGCGCTAATTAGCGTAGTTTTCATACAAAAAGATTTTGTTCATTTCGTTGATTTTTTGAAAATGTGCATTAATATTGGTTAACAATATATTTTGAATAAGGAAAGAATTCGTTCATTTAGTTTAACGTTCGTTTGGTTTATTCGTTAATTATTTGTTCTTTTAGTTTATTTGTTAATTGGTAAACAATATCGGCGACACCCGGAAGCGCAGACCCACATAGTAAAAACAGCAGATAGCACATCTATTTATATTTCAATATCTTTGGTAGGGACCCTTGTCCGTTATTCACATAAAAACACGTCCGTTTGGCGAAGATTCTGTTTATTAACTGTTTTGGTTAGGGTTAGAGGTTAGTGTTAGTGTTTTAAATAATATCTAAATGGGGAGCATAGCTGCAACAAAGGCACGTTTAAAAACAAGGGAAAGAAAGTGAATAATCAAGGAAAAATAAAATTTAAGCTTCTCTTCACTTTGTTCTCCGATGAAAAACATTTTTAGCGTCTTCAGAGACGTTATTATTAAACTGAAATAATTGCCGGTATATAACTCAATGGACAACCGATAGAGATGGGTTTGGTGGGCGTATCTAGCGAGGTACATTTTCCCTCATTTTCCACTTCTCGTGAAATTGATCAAAGTTTTTCAAATTGTTTTCGAATTTTTTCTTGAATAGATAATTAAATTCATCGGGGGCCTAGAAATCTCAAGGGGGTTGTTACACAAACTAATGTAAAATGTAAATATTTTCATTAATAATTATTGTAATTAAAATTTAAAAAAAGGTTTATTTACGTAAATGTTACATAATTACAAAGTCTTCTGAAAATTTATTCATATTTTTTTGTTATAATGGTATTGGTAGGTTGTAAATTTTAGGCTGATCATTCTTCATTTTAGGGTGAGATTCTTTGAGCATATTTATTAAGATACCTGGGTATGTTGAAATAACAAGGTCCATCGTTGCAGTTCTTCTGATATTTTAAGCCTGTTCCACTATTTTATTATATTCAGATCAGATGTTTGTTAATTCAAAATTTTAACCCACAATATAGCACGAACAGATAATAAATCTACAGAATTGTCAAACAATGATTTAGGTACATAAGGTCTCTGTTCAGCTTTGTTAAAGAGCAATTTGAATACAGAATATTGTATATTTTTAGTGACTGGTTTTTGTTTAATATTCCCATGTAGTTATTCCATATCTTATTAGGAATTCCGCATATTTCATAGAAAAAAGTGTAAGTTTCGTAGTAAAAAGTGCTCACGACGTAGAAGACTACCTATTTTAATTCACGAACAAAACCGTACATGTGATTTTGGCGACAAATCAAAAATGGCGCATTTAAAATTTTTACAGAACAGTTCAACATAAAACATTTACAGAACATTTCAACATAAAAATAAAATATAAATGCTTTCAATGTTATAGTTTTTTCATCCACTGGCGACATAAATTTTATTGGAAATCGGTATAAATCCCATTTCTAACCTACCTTTTTATTTAATTAGTAAGAACCAATTCTGTACCCTAAAGGATAAACCACGTAAGTCCATAGCTAAGTCTATATCCTACAGAATGATTTGTTCACTGGTTTTTACTAAATAAATTAAAGATAGGTTGTTGGATTTTTTTTCTATTTATTTTTAAAGATTATAATAAATATCCTAGATCTAAACAACACCACAGACGTACGTCGGAGCCAGAAGAGCGTACGTACATTTTTGAGCAATTTTTGTTCATAATTTACGACGTCGCTCCAAGGTGCACAGTTCTTGTGAGTGGATGGGGTGGGTGGTGGGAGGTAGGTTTAAGGATGTGGGTATCGGCCAGTGGATGACGTATTTTGATTTATGCCTTCAGCGAGGCTTTTATTCATCTTTAATTGTGATATAGGGAGCTCGCTCGGACCGTTCTTCGGGTTCAGGTAACAAGTCACTGAAATCCATTTTACTTTTTATCGGCTCCAGATTGAAATCTACATTTTTGTGACCTTTTGCTACATTTCCTCGGATCAGAGGAAATTCATTTGCCCTTCGAATAAAGAAAATAATATGTAAAGTTTGTATAAAGCCTGGAACTTCTTAGCGCATTCGTACATGGAGCTACTTACAAGCGACTCGAGCAACTACTTTACTGCGTGGCGGGCCGGATCGGAAGAGACTTGAAGAGGGAGGCGTTTTGAACTCTCCAGCCGGACTCTCTTGACCCAACGCCTTGCACCGCAGTGGAGGGATAAACATACGTCCGTCACTCCTGGACACATTGACCCCCAGATTCCTACTCACTCCCCATATCTTTTTCCTTCCTAGAACTTCCTATCCTTCTTTTCCCTAAAAATAAACTCCACAGAGCATCTCGAAAGATGACATAGGCCTTGAGGGAATATTTTCCCTAAAAAAACTGCTCCCAACCGCTTGGGACCAGTGAGATTATGGCATCCCCAATTTTGGTATGTTTGTAAATCAGAAAGTACAGGGGGCGCAAAACTACCGATATGGTTTGAATGTTTAATAACTTTTTAAATTTATTTATATTTTTTATTTTTATTTCAGAAGTTTGTGGAGAAAACTTGGGGAAATAGAAATGGAACACTACACAACAGAACAGCGGTAAACAATTGTTGAATTTTATTTTGAAAATCAACGGTCAATTGTTTTGACGCAGCGTGCTTATAGTCGTTTTTTTAATGTGCGTGCTGGACCTTCAGCACCAACAATAAACCACCTGGTTGCAAATTTTCGACAACATGGTACAGTAAGACACCTTACATCTACCGGAAGACCACGCACGGTCCACACGGAAGAAAATATCCAACGTGTTGTGGATAGTGTGCAGGCCAGTCCAGAAACATCAACAAAAAGACGTTCGGCACATCTGGGGCTATCGCGGAGGTCCGTTCAGAGGATTTTGGCCACATTGCACAGGTTCCCATAGAAGGTTCAGCTTGCGCAAGAATTGTAGCTGATAGACTACCAACAACGGCTTCATTCATTTCATTCCGACAAAAAGCAGAAGAAAATGCAGATTTCATTTACAATTTGATAATGAGCGATGAAGCCCATTTCCAATTTAATGGTTTCTTAAACAAGCAAAATTGCAGGATATGGGCTACAGATAATCCAAGAACAGTTCATCAGCAACAATTACACCCACTTAAGTGTACTGTTTGATGCGGTGCATCGTCTGAAAGGATCATTGGTCCATATTTCTTTGAAAATGCACATGGCACCTCAGTTACGGTTAATGGTGCTGAATATCGAACGATGCTTGACAATTTTTTGAGGTCAGATGTAGAAAACCATCCACAGTTGTGGTTCCAACAAGATGGAGCCACAGCCAACACTGCAAGGGACACAATGGCTATGTTACGGGACCTCTTTGGCGAACGCATGATTTCGTGCAGAAGCAATTTCACCGGATTTAACAGCGCCAGACTGTTTTATTTGGGGTTATTTGAAAGAAAGGGTATACGTAAATAAACTAGCGACCATACCACAACTAAAAAAAAATAATCGCAATGAAATTCAAGCCATAAAACCAGAAATTTTACGAAAGTCATTCAAAATGTACTGAAAAGAGCACGAATGTGCGAAGCCGAAAATGGCCACCGTATTAGGGAGGGAAGGAGATAGGGAAAAGGAAAGTGGGGAAGTATCTGGCCATTCAGATCTATTCACCAAACGTGGCTTAAGCCATTTTAACTCTGAATGGTGGTCTTACACTAAGGCGATACTGAGAATATCTTCCACTCTGGAACGTGCCGCAAATATAGCTTATATTATTTTTAAATGATTAAATTGTGAAATGACACAAATCGATCAAATAAAATTTATTTGGGCACGCCGGGATTTGAACCCCGCGACCTCTAAATGACTATTTGAGAGCCTTACTCCTCGATATAGTTCCATTGGGTTCGGTTGTCGGGACAAGGTGCGGTATCTCATATTAAAAAATCTGCCCGATTAATTTTAGAATATAATTCTCTCGTTTATTACGACGATGATTCCAGCAAACATACCTTTTAGTTACTCTTACCTATTTCATTACTGATCCATATACATTTTTATACTTTTATACGTGCATTGTTTCAGCACGGTTTTATGTCCAGTTTCACGTAAAATGTTGCTTTGAAATTTGTCGATAGGCTTTGTGCATTATTATCCTTGGGGAATCTGTTTGTTAAATACAGACAGCGCGCAGTGGACCGAAATTATTGAGTTTAACTGCCAATCAACATTGACTGGTCAAATTTATTATTACGCTTTCGATCGACGGCCATTATTAATAGGCCGTGGAGCGCGTGTTGTCTGTGATTATTATTGGTTTTGACATGCGTATGTCACGTCATATTGAAAGGGTAAATCAGCCCTTATTCTCACCTCGCCGAAGTGTGGAGTTTCGAGTAGGCACGATAAATCAATTAGTAATAAAAAACAAAACCCGTAAAAAACATGTTTTTTTTTTTACTGTAATGCTTCTATTTTTAATTTTCGACCTAGAAGCGCCATCTCTTGGGCCATCTAGTAGCCAACATTAAAGTTTTTGAAGTGAAACTTTTTCAGCCTCGTTGTGATTTGGAATTAAGATGAAACGGAAATGACGCATTACAGCACCTGCCGAGCATCAAACTGCACTCATTGGCCGCTTTAATTATGATGTCACTTTTTAAGGCTCCTATTGGTTGAGAATTTTTTTAATCTCATTAGGTCGTTCACACCAGTCCAAAAATCACCTTTCACTTCGTCGCTTTGAGAATTAACAGGAGCGTAGCAAATAACAAGAAACACCCTTGTCAAATCAATTTTGAATCGGATCCACATTATTCTGGGACTTACACATTCATACTGCAACATAAATTCCACCATTCTGGGAGACAATAGCTCTGCAACACACTGAGAAGCCCTCTCCGTATCTGGTCTCCTAGACCAGATGACGAACCCTTTCTTTTTTCGTACTCTCTGTCACACAAAATAGTCCAAACATTTACTATCCATTGTATCGCATAATTCATTCATATTTCTTTCCATCCCTCTGATATTCCATGTAGGTACCAATTCGACATTGTTCAGGTTCCTTCCTCCTCTTTGCGCCACCGACATGCGGGCCTCATCCTGGGTAGCGAGCCTCATCGACACCTTCTTTCCGTATTCAAACTATATTGTTAACAAATACTAATGCACATCTTCAGAAAATCAACGAAATGAACACATTCTTTCCGTATGCAAACTACTCCGATTAGGTAGTAGTCCGCCGACAGTAGGGCGGACATTATAGTATATCTCTTTTGTATTTCAATGTCTTTGGTCCAATTAGTCTGATTTAACCTCCAAAGCTCCCAACGCTCTAACGCCGAACGACCGGAAACTACAAAATCCGGTCTACCCGCACCGATTAGCGCGTTCCAATAGTGGAACACGTTTCGACGAGATATTAGTACGAAATAGCGCTGCTAATTTATTGCTACATACATAGGTGGCGAATCCTTCAGCTAATGGCTCGCTGGCTCCGCTGTGTGTGTGTGATCCCCGATCCAAAACTCCGTTCAGTGTGAATTCAGACCAGACCTTGAATCGGTGAGTCGATATGAGTCGTAATATTTCTAACCACTTCATTTTTATAAATCTTTATTTTTTGACCAATTATTTCTTATTTCAATAATTCTGTGAAAAATAATTGTTTTATCTACTTATCTGCAAATACCTATTAATTTTGGTGACCGGACAACTCAACACCGTGCAACTTCATTAATCTCATGAAAAGTCATTAAAAGTGATGAAAAGGTCACGTTAGGTTAGGTTTTAGGCTAGGTTGTGGTTATTTATTAGCTTAAATTAGGTTATAGGCTATTTTTCCATTACTTTTAATGAATTTTCAGAGGGGTGTTGAAATGCCACATTGTTGAGTTGTCGTGGAACCATTATTTTTTTCTACAATAATGTTAAATATTTGTAAATTTTTTTATTCTTTTACATGCATTATTCTTAATGCCTTCTTAGTATTAAACTATACCCTTTATCGAATATTTGTGATTTTTTGTTATTTGTTTACCTATGTCGAATATTTGTGGAAAAAAACTATTTTTTTTAAGAACCTATATCCTTATTATCCAATATTGCAAAAATAACCGAAAAAGTAATAAAAAAACAAATTGTTGATTATACATATAGATAACCAAAAATGTATTATGTAAATGTAAAGCTAAAACATGGTTAAAAAGTTATCTCCACCAAAGAACTCAACAGGTAAAAGTAAACAACGAACCAAGTGAAATAGAAAATATAGATTTTGGAATTCCACAAGGAACTGTATTGGGACCTCTACTATTCATATTGTATGTAAATGAACTTTTTGAACTCCCAATCATTGGAAACATTATATTTTACGCAGATGATACAGTGATTACTATTGAAGGAAATTCTTGGAATGCAATTAATATCGTAAAACTATGGTTTGACGAAAACTTATTGACACTAAATGTCGAAAAAACCCATTTTATACCTTATAGCCTAACAGGGAATATCTCAAATATAAAGGTAAACATAAAAATTCACGAAAAAAATTGCCTTCTTAGGATCGCACCCTGTAACTCAAACTGTATAAACATTAATAGTAAAGAAAAAATAAAATATCTTGGAATAATTATCGATAATAACATCAAATGGAAAAGTCAAATAAATTCCACAGTAGACAGAATGAGAAAACTGATCTATATATTTTTTAGACTTAGAAATACTGTAACATTAAAAATACTAAAAGATATTTATTACGCACTTGCGCACTCTGTACTACAATATGAAATCATAGCTTGGGGGGGGTGCATATAAATCATCCCTACTTTCACTGGGAACAATTAAAAAAATATTATATCTTAAAAAAAGCCCTATACTACCCAACAATAAATGTTTTCCAAGATTTCCCGGTTCCCCCACTAACAAAAATTTATGACAAAATTGCACAATTACATAAAGATTTCTTTAATAAAAATACTATACCACAATTAAATATTAGCAAAAGAATCATATCTGTTGGAGGACTAACCGTACATTCAAGGGTTTAAAATTATTCAATAAATTACCCCTAGATATACGATCGGATGAAAACTACGACACATAAAAAAAAAATTAAATTTAAATACTCTAGTACCACCTCATAACTTTAATTATTGTTTAAAAATATGTTTTGCTTTATCAATCCTCTGAATTTAACTAACCAATAATTTTATTACATGTATCGTATTTTCTCATAAAATTACTATTAGTTTTTGTAATAATATTTTTAATTTATATACTTAGATGTAAAAGTATTTAGTTGTCCTCTCCTAAAGACAAGCAACTGTTTTATTAGGAGAGCGATTGAAATATTGTTGTTATATAATGTTGTAAAATTGTAATTATAATAAATGTTTCAGTAAATAATAAAATTTAATAAAATATATATATATATATTTTATTAAAAAAGATCCGCGCACGTGTTTTGCGACGAAAATGCTTCAGTTTGTCTATTTATTTACGTTCCTACAAACTAATACATTTATTTTGCCTTACTTTTCAAAGACATTATTGAAAAATTAAAAAATACTTATGATCAAACAATAATTACAAATAGTACATAATTTTGTCATCACGCGTTTGAGTATTTTTATTGCTAACTCGAATGTAGGTATATTAAAGCAAAATTGTAGTGAAATAAAATCGATATTGAGTTATTAGTGAAAACGATGGTAGGGAGAATAATCAATCTTTCTCATCGGAGCCGCCCTGTTCAGTTGCAAGGGTACGATCGCAAGACCTCCCTTTCTTAGACAAAATCGCAAATAATAACTGCCATATTGACTTTCCTCGTGAGTTCAGATTCCACAGTGGACCGCAAGCCACTCTTGACTCGTTTCGGAACGGAAATAATTTTCAGCACTAGCCACTTTCGCGGGATATTATAGTCAAAAGATTCGGAGAGCGATACAAAAAATAGGAAATAAGCATTTTAGACTCAATTGAGTAACTGTAAAATTATAAAGGTGCAAAGCATTTTCGCCGAAATTAGCTTCCGAACTTCGATTTTAAGCCTTGTCCTTGAACATATAGTATTAATTACCCTTTAAGAGCCATTAACCAGCGGCCGCGAATTTAAATTACGTTGAACGATGATTGTACTCTTGCGATCGTACCCTTACAACTGTATAGGGCGGTTCCGATGAGAAAGATTAATTATTCTCCGTACCAGCTTTTTAAAATTATAACTCAATATCGATTTTATTTCTTTCGAAAGTTGCTTTAATTTATACCTACATCCAAAAATGCTCTAATTCGTGATTATAAAACTATTAAAATTATGTACTTTTTGTAATTATTTTTTTAATCATACGTATTTATAATTTTTCAACAAAGTCTAAGCAAAATAAGAATGTAAATTTTTTAAAAATATATAAGTTTACTAGCTTTTTCCCGCGGCTTCGCTCGCATGGCATTAGGGGATTTCCACTCAGCCTCCTCCACCTTCCCTCTCCCCACTCCACTCCCTCCATCAATCCCCCTCCCCCTTCACCCACCCCTCCCCCCACTCCACTCCCCTCCATCAACCTCCTTCCCCCCCACCCCCTACCCTTCCCCACAACCTCCTCCATCCTTCCCATTTCCCCTTCCTTCCCTCCCCCTTCTCTCTCACCTAACCCCCTTCCCCCCCCACCCTCCTCCCCCTCCCCCCACCCTCCTCCCCCCACCCTCCTCCCCCAACCCTCCTCCCCCCACCCTCCTCCCCCTCCCTTTCCCCCCTCCCCACTCCCCCCACTCACCTCTCGCATTCCGCACATTCATTCCCGATACATTCAGTTTTCAAACTGCTCGCATGCCACCTGTTATAATTTCTTGTACAAAATTCATTAAATTTACGATAAGCCGCCGCACTTTTAATAGGCACAGATTTTGGAAAGTACACTATTTTTAAACTTACCGCAAAAAACATCGGATTAATTTTTGGGGATCGCTGGCAACGGTTAATATGCACTTTTTTTTTAAAAAAACCTTTTGATTCACCTTAATTACATCAAAAGGCAACTATTTGCATTGGGGGAAGTGGAAAATATTTCATTCTAAATTTCGATTACGTAAAATTAAAATTAGCTTTCGTCTTGTGAGATTGTACGCCAGAATCACAAACCATGTTACACAAACCTAGCGTAGCCGCTAAACTACTTGAAAACTGGGATGTTTTTCTTGCCTTGACGCGAGTAGGCGTTATAAAGGGGCACTTTCTTTTGTATCACAAACCATGTTACACAAACCTAGCGTAGCCGCTAAACTACTTGAAAACTGGGATGTTTTTCTTGCCTTGACGCGAGCAGGCGGTATAAAGGGGGCACTTTCTTTAATGTGTGCAAATTATTTTACTATGAATTTGTTTTGTATGGTTGGCACTACTGATATACGTCACTATGTGGTTTCTATGGACAAGATTCAATATGGCGTCGGCGTCAAAACGGAAAATAAACGGAAAACGAATATAAATTTAAATGCACGTTTTTCCGCCGTTCTCGACTGAAACAGATGGTTCTTGTGGTAATTAAGTTTAGGGGTAGTTTATTTTTTAAAATATATGCCTATTAAAAGTGTAGTGGCATGCGGCGTCTAGTCGTAAATTTACCCAAAATTCATAATGCCAGAACTCAACGGTAGTTTTATACAAAAAAAAACGAACAAAAAATGAATTATCCAATTTGGTTCAGTCGTTCGGGTTTATAAGCGCATACATACATTTTGGTGATTCATTTTTATAGATAGTTATTAAGTACGAATTATTATTCTTCTTTTTATATTCTAGCAAAAATCCAGTACAGCAGTTTTATACAACCTTTTGGAGGCCAGGCTATTTAAATAATGTTCTTTTAAATAACTTTCGCGGCCACCGGGTGACAAGCGGCCTCCCAGTGCGATACCTGTCTATCCAATTAAAACAATAATTGTTGTGTGACATTATGTCAACATTTGAGAATGACATTTTGCAAAACAAAGATTCCTAAATAAAAATTCTATTTTAGAAAATATTTAAGCGAATTTATTTGAAGTACCTACTTCCCTAATAATTTGAATCGATTAAAGAATTATAGATATCTTACTAATCGTGCCACCTATTGCAATTTTTTCATACAAATTTCGTAATGCCAGAGCTCTGAGCTATAACCTATACGTTCATATTATTGTAAAGTTTCATTAAAATCCATTCTGTAAAGTAGGAATTAGTATTTTATACATATTTGAATTTTAACATCAAATGGATGTCCATAGTAACCTAATTAAAAAAAAAACATCGTTTCTAAGGCGACAATTGGCGTTTGCAATAAATCGATTTTGTTAGCGACAGAAAACGTATGATAAATAATTTCATAACGCCAGAGATTATTCATAACGCCAGAGCTTACCAATATATATATAGCCTATAGATCTCGAAAATAATGTAGCTTTCTATTAGTGAAAGAATTTTAAAAATCTATTCAGTAGTTTTTGCGTGAAAGAGTAACAAACATACATCCATACAAACTTTCACCTTTATAATATTAGTAGGATAAGACCGTAAATAAATAGACAAACTGAAATATTTTCGTTACAAAACGCGGGCGCGGATTTTTTTAAATGATTTTATTTGAACTAAAATTAAAATTCTGAAAAGTAGCTTTCCCAAATAATTTATTGATTTATTTTACTGCAAAATAAATTATTTATATGCTTTGAAATGTATGTTGTAATACAAAATACGTGTGTAATACAAAATTTTGTTTGAAAATTTAACAAATCTGCCAACGACCTACGGTAAAACCTTTTTGTACTAAAAATAAACATATTTTCTCAAAATTTAAATCATAGCTTTACTAGATAGTAATATATTTACTTTAGTACAGTCTTTCAAAATCAATTTATAATTTAATTCAATTTATAATTTGATTTAAATATGACATATTTCCGATTTTGTTCAATTATTCCCTCTTAAGTTAGTTTTAAAAGATTGTTCTTACTAGATGTTCTTATTTACAAGTACAAAATATACCACGAGCACATTCATAACACAGAAGAGAAAAATAAAATTTTAATTATTATTAAAATTCCCAAACTGTGAAAAAATCTCCACATATTTACGGACAAACCAATTAGGAGCACAAGAACTCGAAGAGGTAAAAAATACAAAAAATATTATTAAAAGGATACTCCTGGTGTATAACTTATACAATCCTAAGTACTTTGGCGCTATGAACATTACAGAATCATTTTCAAACAGGCGTTTTGTACCAAAATCATAATACATATTTTGTCCTAAAAAATAGTCAAATTGTCATAATTATTTTGAAGCACTAAACATTATGCCATTCCCTTTATTGACCATATTTGATTAGATCCACCTTTTCCAGAGCCGTACTTAAGACTACGCGACCCTCTTCAGCTACCTATGTCCTAGGGCGCCAAGTTTCGAAGGGCTACATTTCGTTGAAGGTCTAAGGACCACGTACCTTTAAAAAATATTTACCTAAACCCTGGTAAAAGGAGACTTCGACTTTTAAAGTCTTTCAACTATGATATTCCTGGTTAGTCACATGCTAATAAACATAGGGCCAGTTGTTTCGCAGAAATTCAAATGTAACATCGTCATCAAATTGACATTTAGTGCCATTTTTTTACATTTGAAAGGTCGGCGTTAAACGCTGATTTTAAGTGTGTTTCAATTTTCTATCAAATTGTAATAAGATGACAAGATTAATAACCTCATAGTTGTCCTATTCTGGTGATCACAATTTTCAGATCAAAAGCTGAACCGTCCGTACTTATAATCGGTTGTCAAAAAACAAAATGGTGCTGAATGGTCAGTGGCCATATTACATTTGAATTTCTGTTAAACAACCCATCCTTAGTGTCTTTCGTAATAAAGGTTTCAAAGAAATAGTGCAGCATTTTCCACTTTATCCGTGTTTTCATCATTTGGTCAGATAGCAGTTTCCTGCTTATAAGTTATAATGTAGATACTGCCTTACCAACTCAGGGAACATTATTCTCGAGCTCCGTTGGTCCTTTTCAAAGTTCTTTCTTTTCTAGTTTTATTGCTCACACTGAATCTTGTTCAATTCTGAACATAAGAAGTCAGAGGTCGGTTGTCAAATTTTTGAAAAGTTTTTCTTGAGATGAAATATTAAAATATTAATAATTATGAAAAATGTAAGAACTACGAGAAGGAAAAACACTTTTACACTGCACATACTTGGGACATATGTGTATATCAACTTAATTGAAAAATAAATTATAATGGTTTCAAAAAATACAATCATTTGAAACCAAAAAAGGTGACATTTAAAAAAAAGCATGTTGGTTATTGGCATAAAGGTGTATTCTATTATTATCTTTGGTTGATAGATTTATTAAATCTCTTTTGGGGCATTATTTTCATGAGAACTTTAGCAATCTAGTGAGGGTGCTCTCGATTTGTGGCATTTGCTTCTTATCGTTCAGTTCTGGCTTCTTGCTATACGATTCATAGTTCCTGGCAATATTACCATTGACCAGTGTCAGGTGCTGCAGCAGGTCCCACCGGTCCAGCTCCCCCTCTAACTGATCGCAGAGAGCCTGAATGAACCAGCTGCCCAACGAATCCCTCACGGATGCAAAGCCTTGAAACAAAACATAGTAGTGAATTTTTTGTCCAAAAATAAGAAAAAAATAACTACTATTATAATGGTATGTTAATATAATTTTTATGTTGAAGATTTAAATATGTCTTTTTTGATTGGCCCCCAAAACGTTCGTGACGTCACATCGGCCGACCGAATGCGCGCTTTTATAATTACAGTGACGATTCATGGTTACGGTACGGCAAAAAAGGCAACACGTATAGGTTGCTTATCGCTATAATGCTGCAGCTTTTTCTTATACATTAAATAATGGTGAGACGTTTCCTTGAAAGTACCTACTACTTTTTTGCAACGAGAATTGCGTTTCATTTTTTTTATACGTATGAGGGAGATGTATGATAATGATTGTATGTTTCCTTTGGGGGGGTGCAGAAATACGTTCACCGTTTGTCTTATTTTCGACTGATTTTATTTAGTGTATAAGAAAGAGCTGCACCATTATTGTTTAATGATAATTATCTTATTGCGGTTGAGGTCGACGAATAATTTCATTCATTCATCTATGCTTTCATTTAAAAATAGCTAACCCATTTAAATCATTATCACAACCATGTTATAAAATTGTAATTTTATGTACGAACTTCCTTCTTCTTCTAGCGCTAACAATATTATCTAATATTAAAAAAGAGGATAAAATAATTTGTAAAATGTGTAGTATAAAATATGTATGTATGTATATATGTGAATACAAAATCCTCAAACTGCTTCGACTTGCAGCAATGACTTTTTTTTTTAAAGTTTCTTTATTCATTGAAAAAATCTTTTTTTACAAAAGTTGGGGATTTTTCGACCACCATGCTAGGCACATACCCGTGTTGTGGTGGTCGATTTTTTATACAGTAAATTATCATATGCAATATAAAGAATGTGTGAGAGTATTAAGAAAATATACATATGCATAAAATAATATAATAGAATACAAAATAGTATAAAATAATTTTATTTAAAAGAGTTACGAGTATAAAATCAAAGTGAGTACTATATGGTAAGCACATGAGAAAGGATTTTTATGTTGAAAATCTACATTATCTACATTATTTAACACCAATTTTAGTACAATTAAATGTCGGGCTTTATTCTTCAAGTCCGGTAAATTATATTGTACAGCTGTACAGTAGTATGTAGTATATAGTACAGTTGTTCATGTTTCAATCCGACGAATACTAAATAATAATTATTGTTACCATGGTTTAGTGCTGGGAAGTACACATGGGACTTCGTCGGATTCGATATACAGTGGTGCCAAACAGTTTTAAGTAAATAGTTTAAGATAATTTAAAATTTCAGCTAATTACATATAGTTCTTTACAGACAAAAAACTTTTATTGGTGGTATATAATCAATTATCAATTTTATTTATAAAAAGTAACTAAAACTTGATTACACAATTTCGTCGTGGAGCTGGTGAAATAAAACCAAGAAACAAAGAACAAAAAAAAAAATAATAAAAAAGAGGCTTGGAGTGGAAAGAGCTAAGATTGTTAAGTTAAGTTAAGTTTATTAAGTTAGTTTAGGTAATCAAGTTAATTTAAGTTAATTCAAGTTAGCCTAAATTAATGATGTGAGGCATTCTTTAAAATAGTTCCTTCCCTTTACAATCAACCAGTTCTGAACACTTGTGATATAACTATCGCCAGTTTTCGATTTCCTGGTATCAATACTCAGCGAATTGAACATTTTGGGCGCAATGTAAGAGTACTGGTGCTGTGCGAAGGCTGTTTTTGTTGGAGGAATTATGCATTTTAGTTGGGATGAGTACCGGGTGCGAATTTTTTGTTGTGTTTTTTTCATCAAATCCTTTTTCCATATGTATATGAGAATCGTCTTTATGTATAATTGTCGGATGTCTAATACTGTGAGTTTTTTAAAAAGTGGTTGTGATGGGTGTGATGGGTTACATTTGAATATTATCCCTAACAATAGTTTTTGTATTAGAACCATGGGATGAAGAATTGATGATGCACACCCTCCCCATCCTATAATACCATATGTAGCAATTGATTGAAACAGTGCAAAGTAAACACATCTTAGTGTTACAAACAAACCTACAAGGTTAAGGATAGATCTAAGAGAGTAGAAAATGTAACATAATTTTCGAAGTCTTTTTGTTACAGAATTTATGTGTGTCTCCCATCGTAATTGATCATCTATGATAACTCCCAAGTACTTAATTTCGTTTGATAATTTTAGGTTATCGCATGAGCAGTTTTTGTGAGGTGATGTAGGTGTGTTAAGGTTCTGTGAACATGAATGTATGGTAAGTTTTTGGCAGTTATGGAGGAGATTTGGTTTACGTATGGAAAAAAGTAGATACTTTGTTTTATCTATATTAAGAGTTAGAAGGTTGGAATCTAACCAGTTTTTAATTAAGTTCATGCCATAATTTGCTTTTTCAAAGGTTGAATTTAAATCTTCGTCATCAAATACGATAACTGTGTCATCGGCGAAAGATATAATAGTGCCACCAGTATTCAGATTGCATAACATGTTAATGTATATTAGAAAGAGAAGTGGGCCGAAGTTTGCAATTGCATCTGAGGCACTACGACCTTTGCGGAAGCCGTATTGATTATTTGACAGGATTTTATTATCTTCAAGAAACTTCTAGAGTCTTCGTTTAACTGTTTTTTCAATTATTTTTGAAATCGGACCCAGTAAGGAAATTGGTCTAGAGTTATTCACAGATGATCTGTCCCCTGATTTAAAGATAGAAATAATAGTTGAATGTTTTAGGGTGCTTGGGAAGAGGCCAGTTCGAAAACTTAGATTTGTGATATGTTGGAGGGGTTTACTGATGATTGGCTTGAGGTGTTTAATTAGTTTAGTGGATATATTGTCAATTCCCGTGGAGTGTGTGTTTTTGAGTGAAGAGATGATTTCAGTGATTTCTTGTTCTGTTGTTGGAGTGAGGTTAAAACTGAGATTATCGAGAGAGATATTATTAGCAAGGTTATCTTCAGATGTTCTATTTTTTTTAGGATATTATTAGCTAGGTCTGATCCGATTGTGGAGAAGAATTGGTTGAAATGATTTGTAATTGTTTCTGAGTTTCCAGTTGCACTTCTATGTTAGCTGTTTATATCTTTACCTGTAGAGTGTAAAATTTTGTTGATTACTTGGTAATATTAGATACCTGGCAAAACCGAAAATTTAATTGTTAAATTTAAATACCTAATTTAATTGTAAATCTCTAATTTTAAGTCAAGGTTGCAAATATGATATATATGTCATTAGTTTTAAGTCAGTAGTAATAAGTCTTAGTTGTAAGTTACTAGCTACATATAAGTCTTAGATGTAAGTCCGTAGTTATAATTTTGAATCTTAGTTGTGAGCTTATCGTATTAATTTTATTTTATTGTATGCTTATATGTACAGCGCCCTTAAGGTGATTTTTCACGAAAGCGGCGCTTTATAAATGAGCCTAATATTATTATGTATTATTAAGAACAAAAGCAAAACCATCACCGCATTGACATTTGACGTTTTTGAATTGTTGGAAATCACTCACGTCACGGTGCGGTGTGTTAGAGAGATGCAAGAAAATTATTATTTATTAATGAAAAAACACAGTTTGTAAAACACCACTTTTTATTTGAATTAATATTTAACAGCCAACCAGGTTTCGCTTAGCTCAAGCTTCATCAGGGCTTATTATTTCAAGAAAAGATAATTAGATACAGACACGTATATAAAAGAAATTAAGATAATGAGTGAAAGAGATAGCAATAGAATAGGCGACACCCTATTGGTGCCAGAAAGATATACAAATAGAAAAGAGGGAGACAAAAGTAATTACAGGATGGATAAGTAAGGGGTGGGAGGGAGAGGGAGGGAGAGGGAGGGAAGAGTTTCAGAAGAAGAAGCTTTTTTTAGAAGGGGCTTCTAGATTGTTTAACCTAATTCCAAATCCATGTTTATGTAATATTTGGAATGAGTGGTTAGTTATATATGTGTCTTGAGTTTATGTTATGTTTTAGTTATTATGAAGCTTGAGCTAAGCGAAACCTGGTTGGCTGTTAAATATTAATTCAAATAAAAAGTGGTGTTTTACAAACTGTGTTTTTTCATTTAATATACTCGTATAATGTCACACCACAAAGTATTTGCTTCCTTCGATAAAATTATTATTATTTTTCCTTTGGAGGAAACAGACCTACGCACATTGTGTGTATCTCATCTTTTGAAAGAGTTGCAGCATTATTGTGTTAAGGAACGTATGTTTATTGCCTTTTTAATGGCGTCACCGTAGCATAACCGCGAATCGTCACGTCAATAATAAAAGCTCTCAATTGAAGAGGCAGTCCCGGTCTCGGTGACAACTGTCTGCAGTTAGCAGTCTGTAGTGTTACGTCATAGCCAAAGTCGAACCGTTTTGGAATTAGCGATGTTGGATACTTTTGATAATCAATTATAATAAAAAGTACACATAGTAAAAAACAAAATTTAACATCTTTGGCACAACGCGCAGTACAAGAAATACATCTGTCTATATAAATTAAAATGAATCGCCGAAATGTATGTACGCGCATAACTTCCGATCGAATGCATTAAATTGGTTCATTCTTTTTTTTTGTGTTCGTTATTGTCAGAAAAAGGTTTGTATAAAACTACTGGTGAACTCTGGCATTATGAAATTTGTATAAAAAAATGCAATAGGTGGCACGCGAGCTGTTTGAAAAAAACTGGGACTGAATGTATGGAATGCGGGAGGGGGGAGGGGAACTCGGGAGGGCGGTTCCTAGGACGGGGGAAGGGTGGGAGTGGAGAGGGGAGAGGGAAGGTGGAGGAGGCGGAGTGGGAACGTGAGAGGGGAAGGGGAAGCGGGAGAGGAAGAGGAAGGGGAGGGCGGAAGGGGAACGGGACGAATGGGAAAGGACCGCAGGAAGAAACAATTTCTTTATTAAATGGCATAGCAACGCATGCCGGGAACCAGCTAGTTTGAAATATTTCACACATTTGAAAAAAAAAACATTCCTATTTATTTCATTTTACTTTACGTGTATTATTTCGCTTAAATTCATATTCTTTCTGAAAAAAATAATAGCTTTAGATAAAAATAAATGTTTTATCTTCTTCCTTTTTTGTAACAAATAGAGAAAATGATATTATCCTCTCTAGGATCTCCCCTGCTGAGCACTTCATTTACTTATTAAAATTTAATAGCGTGAATAATATGAAGTAAGTATAAATATATTACGTAGTGTTTTTTTAGTGCAGTTTTTTGGTTTCAGTTTCAGTCTGTACTTATTTTGTGTTAATTTCTAATATGCTTATGTTATGTAACCAGCTTTTTATTTGGGATATACACATATCGCAACAACATTATAACGTTGTTGTGATTTTTTAATGAATGTAGGATTTGTTGTAGATAAAAAGCTATTTTGTTCAAATGTTTTGTGTGTAGTTGATTTGTGATGTAGTTGTTTTAATATAGCTGTTAGGAGTGTTGTTTAAGAATAGAGACGTTTAATTAACATAATGTTAAGATAGCTGGAGATTTCGTCAGAGCAAGTTCTTGGGGACGTCAGTATAATTTTCATTATAGCTTTTTAAGTCTTAATGAGAGAATTTAGAATGTTATCACTAAGACAGTGTAATAAATATAACAATAAAATCACATGTTATTTATGTACCTTCCTGTGTTGCGTACATTGTTAGAAAGTCGGCGTGCGTTGGGAATTTGCTTTGATATTCGTACTGACTTGCTCCATCCACCTCCGTTCTTCCTTCATCCAACACCGTGCCCCGGCAAGCCTGGGGGGGAAGTCGATGGTAAGTATAATTTTCGGATAAATTTTTGTTAGATATCTTAAATGAACTTTCAGGGAGCCTTGCCTCAATCTCACTCCATTCAACGAATTAGAAGCTCGCAACTGTCAATGACTCCTTGGAACGGTTTGTTCAGAACACAATACTGGGTATGTTTAGATGTGGACATTAATGTGAAAGTGCCATTGATTTGAAATTGCGTCGCGTTACCTTTTTTCCGGTCATTTCCGAATTGTTTCCTTCATCTAGGATGGATTAAATAGAGACAATTTTTGTTAGCATGTTGATAAGTTAAAAACAATCAACCCCTAAAACCTTTTATTTTTCGTTAGCTCCACTCAGGAGACCTAGAAGACAATGATTCTCCTTGGGGACTACGTCAACTTTTGGGATGCTGTATCAAGGATCTTTTGAGGAAAGGAAGGAGATAAAGTTCTAGGAAGAAAAAGATATGAGAGGTGGGTAGCAATCTGGGGATCAGTGGGTCCAAAAGTGACGGACGTATGAATCCATCCCTCCCTCTCCGGTGTAAGGCGATGTTCTGAGATCTCCGGCTGGAGTGGTCAAAAGGTTTCCCTCAACCAGTCTCTTGCGATCCGGCCACGCAGTTGGTGGGCCGATGCATCCACCTCAAGAACCGGACAAACCTCACCCCAAACGTAGCGAACCATTTGGGGTGACCAATGACAGAGGTGTTCCAATATATGGTTCCAGGGGCGGCGGTGCCCATACCCACCTCCCAAATTGAAATATCTTTTAAAACTTTATGTATGTTTTTTGGCTTGACTGAGGTTAAAACCTTCTTACCCAGTGATATGAATCAACCGCGCTACCAACCGGGCTAAATCGAATGTGGGTTGTTTAAAAAAAAAATTAACAATTCACCAAATATTTGAAGTTAATTTTCACGTTCTGTATAAGTTCTATTCAAGTTCTGTTATTTTATCACTATTGGCCAGTTGATTCATAAAACTGAAATAATCACAGAACTTGAATAGAATTTTCACAGGAACGCGAAAACTAACTTCAAATATTTGATGAATTGTCTAAATTCTTTGAAAAATTTCTTCGAATTTCATAAAAATGTGTAAAAATTCGCTTATATCGTATTCGTGAATGCCACCAAAACCAATGCAATGTCGTCGAAAACGAATCTATCTGCCAAGTTTCAAGTCGATCGGATGTCGGTTTATTTCTAATTCCAAGAATCCGAGGCATCAAAAAACCAAAAGTGAAAATCAAAAAGATATATTTAAAAAAAAACAAACCTGAATAAAGAAGAGTTTCGGCACGCCAACCAGCTTGGTGTTTTTGTCCAGAAATGGTTCAAAGAGCATTGATTTAGGATATTGATGACTGTTTGCGCGTAGAACTCCATTGGCATTCCCGTGGGTCATCACCACTACTATAATGCAGCTCACTTCAGATGCTGACTTTTTACTGACTGTGATACAAAATATAAAATCACGATTAGATAATAATTTAAGAAAAAATATTACAAGGAAAGCTCATCCGTTAGACTCCGATCGACATTTCATAGATATTCGAAGGAGAATTATTTATTCTTACTTTGATAGATACATAATAATTGAATTTATTGGAATGTACATAGTGTTTACTATGCTTATTTTAATAAGTGACTTACTTAAGTCAAGTACACCCCTTAACATCCTGTACAGCTGTTGAAGCTTATCAATGCAATATTTTTTAATCATTGAAGAAGAATACAATATGAACAAATCTCAATAACAGAAAAAGATACCGAAAAATAAAAAAAGGTAATAGTCGCATCTGGGAATTGAATCCAGGATCCCTGTGTCTTATTAACTTGTATTTATTCGAAATAAATTTCTGAATGATCATGATTTGCTTCCGAACAATACGATGCGCCCAGTTTTTTAAATTAATTTTAATATATATATTTTTTGCTCTTTTATAAATTAATACAACGGTTTTGCATTTAGAATATTTTAAAATTAGGTGTTATAAATTGGTTTCCATTTCTTATAAGTTTGTAGTTTTCCTGATTTTCTTTAAGATTTTTCTCTTTGCACGTTTATCAAATAGATTCTTGCTTGAATATGTCTTCCCATATACTGGTATACTGATACCTGATACTTATATAATATGCGTATTTCAGTAATTTTAAACTTAATTAAATTATTATTAAAACTGCATGACTAAATACAAATAATTTAAATAATGTTGTTAAATATAACTGTGTTCCATGCTCTTACCGCGAAACTCGGCAGGGTGAATTTTTCATTCAAAGCTTAACAAAAAATGTAGACATTTTTTTACATCACATTTACAAAAAATTTTTTTTTTTTTAAATTCCTATTTTTGTGTGGTTTACAAAGGGTTCGTATACAGTATACAGGGTGTTAAGCGACGTATTTGACTTACTTTAACCAGTGATTCCTGACATTATTTGGAGTAAAAAAATAATTTTGGTCTCCGGTGACATTTTTAAAGTTTTTTTTTTCCTCAAAATAAAACCAAAAAAAAATGGTCACTCAGTCGAGTAACCGAACAACCCCTAACCCCGCCTTCAACTGTTCAACACATACCTTTTTGTTTTTGTTTTTGTAAAAAAAAAACATCAAAAATGTCACCGGCGACCAAAATTTTATTTACATTTTTTACTCCAAATGATGTCAGGAATCACTGGTTAAAGTAAGTCAAGTACGTCCCTTAACACCCTGTATATTCACCTTTATAAATTATGATATCTTCCCACTCGGTCAGCTGTTCTAGATTTGAAATGTGAGGGTGCCATTTTGTTATCCGAACTCGTGTATTACTCGCAAAAGTTAAGCTACGATTCTATGGACAATAAAAAATGAATTTTTGATAATAGTTTTAATTTGGGTGGCGGGTATGGGTACCGCTGCCTCAGGAACCATTTATTGGATAACCAACACCTTTGCCACAAGTCGAGGTTTGTCCGGGTCTCGGCGGCGAATGCGTTTGCCCACCTGCTGGGTGGCGGGTCAGATCGGGAGAGACTGGTTGAGGGAGACCACTTCTCTAATCAGACTCTCCCGTCTAATTGCCTTGCACAGCACTTGGAGGGATGGATTCATGCGTCCTACACTCCTGGACACACTGATCCCCAGACTCCTACCCACCCCTCTTACCTTTTTCTTTCTGAGAGCTTTCTCTTCTTCCTTTCTCTAAAAAAGGTCCTCCACACAGCATCCCCTAAGATGACATAGGCCCTGAGGGAAATTGTTGTCATCAGGGCTTCCTGTGTGGAGCTATTGTAAAAAAATTTTTTTTCTTTGTTAGGATTATTTTTAAATTATCATGAATAACCACCTCAAAGTTACGCGGTATGAGCGTGGAACACGGTGTATAATATTACATGAGATTAAATAAGTAAACTTTTTACCCTCATTTATTGTCGTACGAATTGTAAAAAGTTCAGGATCTTCATACACAGTGGTGTTAAATCCAAGTTTTTCCGTGAAGCATTTAGTTAACCTCTCGCAATCCACCTCCGTTCCCCTTCTCTGCTTAGCTGTGGTTTCCCCATCATTTGAATCAAATGAGTAGTGATTGAATATGATTGCGATTTTATCTCTTCCATCATTGATCCTGTAGTATGTGTCGTCTTTATTGTAACTGGTCCAATCGTCCGGGGTTGGTTGAGCCTTTATTGGTGCGTTTAATTCGTCTTTTGGTTTCACGGGAGAGTGGTCGCTATTGTTTTTTGTGAAATATGCATACGAATTTATTGCATGTGCGTCTGTCTCACTCCCAGGAGGGCTAGTTGTATCAGTTACCGCTTGTTTGCTGAAAATATATATTATTACATTTTACCACAGTTGCTGACAATAATCATCAATAACTCGTTGCAGTCAAGGAAGGAGTTGTAGAGTGCGTGAGCAGGAACCTAAACGATTCCTTCAGGACTTGTTTAGGGTGCTTAGGGTGTAAACATACTAAAAGTCCTGACGTCTAGGTGGTGAGCTAGGGGGGGGGGGGAAGGTCCCGATTTTCGGGTTTCCGTTTATATCTCTAAAACGGTGCGTTGCAGAGGAAAACCTTTGTAGAATAAGTAAAAGCTCATAAAATTATCTACAACTTTTATTCTATATGTAATTTTGGAAATCCCAGCCGTTTTTGAGTTACACCCTCCACAAATGTCAATATTTTCGAAAAAAATCATTCATTCCTTCAAAAATCATTCATTCAATCAAACATTCCTTCATATCATCTAAAATATTCATCAAAGAAAGAAATTTAGTTGAAAGAAGTTGTAAATAATTTAATTACCTTTTAGAATATATATACATATGCAAATAAATCTTCAACCAGTAAATATTTACAGCAATTTTAAGTTTTTTCGTAAAATGTCGTCATTTTAAAAAAAAGCTGTTTTTTCAAGTAATAGGTTTTCATCTTATTTCTGACGCACAACTTTTGTTTGTTCGCCTAATAATATGTGTGACCACACTTTAAAGCCAGTTATTAAATAAAGTAGACAAAAATCATATAACTTGAAATTTTTTAATTTTATAATGATTTTAAAATTTATAATGATAATGATGATAATCTCATTGTAATTTTATTGTATTTCGGTACATTAAGTACATAAAATTATAAACCTCAATGTTATCACTGTTCTCAATAACATCATGTTACACTCTCAACTTTATGTATATGGATTCACGTTTACATCGTCTTTGGACGTGAGGGTCCTGGCAAGCGTTGTTCATCCGTGGCATCGTCATTCTCAGTGGTGGATGGTTCTTGCTGAATGGGCTCTATGTCGTCTTCATCGTCATCCTCGGCAACAGGCACGCTATTGAGGCATCTCCCTTGGCAGTGAAGGCACGCTGCAGAACAGGTCAGCATTGCTTTTCGGCATCCACATTTGCCAATTGCACAATCCTTGGTGCAGCGGCAAAATATCATTTTCAGAAGGACCTCTGGTGCTGGAGGATCTTCTGTTGTAATTGGCACCAGGGTGTCTCCTTCGTGTTTCCACCCCCATTCTTCAGGGGGCAGCTCAATCCCGAGCCACTGCTGAAGTTGGTGGTATGTCTGCCCGGAATGCTGTTTAGCTGCACTCTCTGTTGGAGGGAGGGAGCTGATGTCAGGCTTCATATTTGCCACTGACCCTGTGAACGACTGGAAGCGGTACTGGTTAAGTGAGGTCTGTCTTTTTGGCGCCGCATACCATTTCAGGAAGCATTTATTTCCAGCCTCTTCAACCTCGTCGTGAGTAGAAGAGGGGTTGTAAAAGATCATTGCCGCTTGCTTGATCATTTCTCACTCCAAGTACAATTTTGAAAAGCCCACCTTGCTTCTCCTGAAAGTTGCAGACATTGTATCGCATCCGGTAAATGAATGTAAAAATAGGTGTTTAAATCCACGATGCTGCATCTCTTGGGTGGACAGTGCCATTGTTTTGGTTTTTCCTCATCCGGGTTTCAGCAGCAGAATATCTTAGGTGGGAGGAGTGGAAGCAATCAATAGGCCAGTGAGGTCCACATCCTCACCAAAGACAGCCACAAAGTTATGAAAGGATAGTTCCACAGCAGTCTTCATGATAAGGACGTCCGCATCATCGGTGGCCTGATGAGTCTGTATCCCATTCTCCCGAAACTTTGTCTGTAGTAAGGAGATGAAGTTACCTTTGTTGGTAGGATTGGATAAAAAATCTTCCTGTTTAACGGGTATTGATTTGTTCCATGTCAAATTGATGTCGGCTGACCTTCTCAGTCTGTATCGTCGCATCTGTTCTTGTGATTTTGTACTATTGGCTGGGTTTGCGTACCCATCAAATACCACGGTGCGAGTCATTCCAGGATAGTGGTGGTTGACATAGGTGATATAAGGATCACAAATTGCGGCAACGGAGGCATCTTTTTGTCAAATTACTCTATGTAGTAGAAATCCTGGGTCCACAACTATTTTCATCTGAGACAGTACAACAGTTTTTTTGGTAGGCTCGAATAAGCTATACAGAATAATTATTATAAGCAATAATTATCATCCTGAAACACTCATCCACATTGAAAAAATCTTCCGAGAAAAAATAATGTGGATGAGTGTTTCAGGCTGATAATAATTGTTACCCTTTGTGCTATGCATAAAAATCTTGTCTTAAAAACGTTAGTTTAACAATTAAAAATAATAACTCTACAGAACAGATTTAGTTGTCTTTCGCATCCCACTTTCATTGAACAGTGCCAAGGGTAATGGGGCCAACTCATACTCAAAGAATTTCATCAAATCCTCATCTGATCGTTTGCTTATACACATCCGCTGAAACAGCAATGTTGGGTCAACTGCAACCTTTTCATCGTGAATTTTTATCGACGAGCTGACAGAAGACATTGGGAATGCCCAATCTTTGCGGGACAACTTGATGTCTGAGAATGTCAAGCCCACTATCGCATTCATTGCCTTTTCACCAACTCGAACAGCATCGTAGCACGTTATTGTAGCATCTCCGACGACTAACCTAATCATCCATCACAATAATAATGATTATAAAATGAATTCCACTAATCATCTGTTCGAGAACAACTTACCTGCTTTCTTGCGTGCAAAAATTAATAAGGAATTTCCCATGAAGAAAAATCCCGTGTCAATAATTTTGTAAGAAAAAACAGCAAAAACAGAATAAAAGTTGTAGATAATTTTATGAGCTTTTACTTATTCAAAAAAAGTTTTCCTCTGCGACGCATCGTTTTTGAGATATAAACGGAAACCCGAAAATCGGGACCTTCCCCCTCCCCCCCCCCCCCCTAGCTCACCACCTAGACGTCAGGACTTTTAGTATGTTCACACCCTAAGCACCCTAAACAAGTTTCTGAAGGAATCGCTTAGGTTCCTGCTCACGCACTCTACACCTCCTTTTGGACCATTCGTTTACTGGACTATATGTCATGGTATTTGAATGAGACGATAAACTTTGCAATACAGTGGTGAACTAAAAAATTCACTGCAAAAGTGGTGGATTTGTGTAGCGGTAGTTTGAAAGTACAAAAAACCCATTTCCTTAATTAATTTAACCCCTCAATCTAATTTGTTCGCTTTTCGGAGCAACTCATACAGGTCTCAATAGAAATCACCTCCCTTACTGTCACTATCACGGTTAGAAATATGATCTAAACGGTGTTGGAGAGAGTGAATATTGCGCTTAACCTTTAACTGTTGATATGGGGCCGCTCAGACCCAGCAATAATAATAATATCGAAATACTCCCCTCCCCCGCGCGTGATGCATACGCCGCTTCCAATAGCTTCGAATTTACTGACGCCAGAGGCGTAAGTTTCAAATTTAAAAATTTAAAAGTAAAATTTCTGTAAGTAAATTCATTCCAATTTTTTTGCGGGCCTCGATGACCCATCGTCAGTACTTGCTTGACTTTTTAAAGTTGATTTTTACTATATTAAAATAAACATAAACAACTTTACTAAGTGTTTATTCGAAACACTATTGAAATATTATAATAAAAGTTAATTCATTGTTTTTATTTAGTTTAATAAATAATACAGACTGATTTCTAGTCTCAAGTGATTTTTATACATTTATACTAATTTCCAAATTGTAAAATATAAGTTACTTAACAATAAAAAATAATTTTATTTTATTTTATTAAAATATATTTAAATTGTCCAATAAATAATAATTTGGACTCCAAAATTTTCGTAGATCTCTTAGATTATTAGAATATCTAAACTTTTAAAGTAACAGGCCGCGCGACATTTTTAAAGTTGATTTTTACTATGTAAAAATAAACATAAACAACTTTACTAAAGCTTTATATATACAGTTTATTCGAGTCACTATTGAAATATTATTATAAACGTGAGTTTCTTGTTTTGATTTAGTTTAATAGTTAATGCAGACTGATTTCTGATCTCAAGTGATTTTTGCCAAAAATGATAACATAATATCGAAATTCTCAAATATAAGTACTTAACAATAAAAATGTACTTTATTTTATTTTATTAAAATATATTTAAATTGTCCAAAAATATATTATAAACATTTAGGTAAAACGGGGCGCCCAGGCACCACGTCAGAGAATACTTTAAAAAAATCACGTCAGCAGTTAATCAAAGTTTCCGACCGCAATTTGATAAAAAAATGTAACTTTGTGAATTTTTTATTTTTACATTAAACGACAAAAAAGGTGAAAATTACAACCCTATTATGTCCTTGAGATGATTTTTCGGAAAACCGGCGCTATAAAATAGTGGAATTATTATTTATGCTGTAAATAAACAACTAGACTTCCACCTGATTAGATTCACGTTTTTGTAAACACGATACCTATCGCGATAATTTCTTTAGAATGACGGAGATCGTACGATGTCATTTTTTTTATCGCGATTGTCAAAATTTTCCTTTGTTTTATGTTTTGTCATAATGATTTATGGAAAGTATACGAAATACCTATTATTTATATAAATATATAAATCTCGAAATAAATCTATATAAATATAAAATAAATCTCTAAATACCTATTACCAATTTAAAATGCTAAAGAGTTCATGGACGATTGACCACAAATTTGCAGCAGAACAACATAGAAAAAGTGTTTGGACTAGTTAAGCGCCACCACCAAGGTATTTGGTACCATTTTTAAAGTAGAATTCCTGAACAGAAAACAAATATTGGTTCTCTTGTTTTCAGATTTGGTGGATTGATTCATTTATTTATTTGGGTTATTTATTTCGCCTTTATGATTACACTGATGATGTGAATACTAAATTAATACTTGCATTTAGTTATATATTACTGCTGGGGTACCCGGCTTCGCTCAGGGAGTTGATATGAGATTGAACTGACTTTCTAACACAAGACGGATCTTGATTTATTTCCCCTATCAATGGGTATCCTCACCCACACAAAAAAGGCTTCGAATGGTCCACAATATTCCAAAACATTCCACAACATTCGAGAGTGTTTTGGTATGTTCCACAAGGATGTTCCCGATTCCCTATACTTTCACATTCCACAATGTTCCGGGATGTTTTGGAATGTTGTGGAATGCTCTCGAATACTCTCGAATGTTCTGGGGTCCTAGCATGGTCAATCGTTATAACCCTACATCAATACGATATCGGTATAATCCGTCATTATGGTCAGTTATCAATATGTGCTAGCACGCTCAACAATTGATAAGGGATATTCCGACCGACGATTGACAAAAGCCCACCAAATCGTATGCGTTCTTGTATGGATAAAACCCCAATACACTAATACGAAATGTAATAAATCCGTTGTCTATGGTCAGTTAGCGATATTTGCGAGCACAGTGAACATACGATTCCGACAGTCGGTTGACAAAAGACGCCGTTTTTACCGTGGCTTCCGGAGTGACAGATAAGCTGTCAATGTACAGATTTTTAAAAATAATGTCGTTTGTTACGCAAAATAACTGGCTAATTAATGAGTAGAGGTGAACTGAAAAAAACTCTTAGAATTTAAAGAAATCGCATACGAGACCCATAGACTCAGTTAATTCATTAAAAAGGCGATCAATTAATTGCTTTCAATTTCGAGAAACGAAATTTGTTAAAATGTCGTTTAGTCTCAAACAGTATACACATGCGAAACGCCAATATTTATTTGAGTTCGTATTTCAATTCGAAATTGTCAATTTATTGGTATTTTTCATTTGTACGTAGGAGCACATTTCAAATTAAGAAACGAAAATTCATTCAAAAGATCCCCAGTGTTGCCATCTTATGTCGATTCCTTATTTATTTCCCTTCGACGTCGGTCTGCCTATCGATGGTGCAAGCGTGCTAGGGCAATCGGTTCGTTATCGATACGAGATTGTAAATCACTGTGTCCTTTATTTAACTGGCGATATATCTACACAACTTTATTAATAATGACATTCTTTCTGCATAATTACTGGTTTATTTATGAACGGAGGCAGATTATCGAAGATTGCAGGATTGAATTAAATCGGAATTCAGACGTTTTCGTTTGACAGTTTCGTACATACGAATATATCTCGTATTACGGCAAATGATCTCATTGTCCAATTAACTCTCAAATTTTTTATTGTCAAAAAATACATGCGGACTTCCAACGTATATTAAAGTGTGTGTATTTAATATTATTATGAAATCTCAGCAAAAATCTCGATGTAAATGGATCTTTAAATGTTCAAAAGAGAAGATTATTAGTTAGTTGTCATATTATTACATTAATGGATTACGATATTTTTGACAGGTATTATAGACCGGGAGCCTGGCTATACAAACCCACGTCGTCGAGTACACTGGTGAAACTACTTTGTAGTGATAATGGACATTTAGTAAGCCTTAAACAAGCTAGTCTGCCGGTGCACCTCTTGGCAGGTTCCACGCAGTCATGGAAATAGTGAGCGATTTTTTAAGTAAAACTTCTTTACGCACGATCGACATGGGGGGTAAGCTGGTGAATGTGTTACGAAAAAGGATTTTATATACATTTTATGCGAACGGTAATCGATGCGAACGGTGATCGGGTGAGGCGAACGGTCGGGCCTTTCGCACGCTTGGGGGATGGGGACGGGGACGGGGACGGGGACGGGGACGGGGACGGGGACGGGGACGGGGACGGGGACGGGGACGGGGACGGGGACGGGGACGGGGACGGGGACGGGGACGGGGACGGGGACGGGGACGGGGACGGGGACGGGGACGGGGACGGGGACGGGGACGGGGACGGGGACGGGGACGGGGACGGGGACGGGGACGGGGACGGGGACGGGGACGGGGACGGGGACGGGGACGGGGACGGGGACGGGGACGGGGACGGGGACGGGGACGGGGACGGGGACGGGGACGGGGACGGGGACGGGGACGGGGACGGGGACGGGGACGGGGACGGGGACGGGGACGGGGACGGGGACGGGGACGGGGATGGGGATGGGGATGGGTACCCGGCATGCGTTGCAAGGCTCCTGTAACCTCGCGGTCAACTGTAATGGTTCCATGCTATATAACATTATATACAACGGGTACCCGGCATAAGTTAGTGAAGTTTTACTTCAGTCGTGTGGTCTAAACTAAGGCACACTCATTTTTTTTTCGAAAAAGTTGCGTCATCGGGTACACGAACGGGAATGGTTTCATATGATAAAGGTCAATTAGTAGATGAGAAAATTAGCAGGTCTGCCAAATTGGGATAGAAATTAGTAAATTTTACGTCATCGAGTACACGAATGAAACCAAGGAATAACTGTAGTCTAGATTCTAAACCATCCCATTGAAGAATTTCACTAGTTCCATGACTGCGCGGAATCTGCCAAGAGGCGCGGCACACCAGCTTTTTTAAGGCTTACTAAATGTCCATTATCACTACAAAAGTAGTTTCATCCTTGTACTCGTAAGGTTTGTGACCTAAGATTTATGTACCGGCTCCCGGTCTATAACTGCGATACCATAGACATTGTGACAGCTACGTAGAAAGTACCTCAAGTGTTGCCAGCGTATAACAATTTCTTTTTGATTACCTTACATTGCCCATCAATATTGGTTCGGTACAAAATCGTCGGTTGTTATGCCATATCGATTCGATATTGTAAAGATAACGATTTCAGTGTGCTAGGACCCCTGGACTGTTCTTGAAATTTCTAGAGTTCAAAACTTCCAGCCCTTATATCTTCAAAAGCGTACCCTTCAGGTTAAATCAGGCACCTTCTTCTACCGCACCATATAACTCCTTTGATCGTACCAGGATTCCTTTCTGAGTTTCAGCGGGTCGCACACTTTTGTACACCTTCTTTTGTAAATATATTTTGATTATTTAAATTTGAAATTTATTTATTTATTGTTTCAAACATTTACAGAGTGTTAATAATTATTACCTTAATGGAATTGCCATTGGGTTGTGCATATATATTAATAATCCGATTAAAAATGTTCACAGCATGCGTAAATCAAGGATAGTTATTACAAGGTGGAGATGCTATTAGTGAAATAAGAAATAATAATATTGAATTATTTTTAGTTCAAATACTTCTATTTGCATAATGTCATATTAGCGAATAGCTGTGGATGTGTAGATTTGTGTTGCAATTGTAACCCCAATATTTTATAAAACCGACACATCGAATGCACAAAGTCAATGAAACGTACTCATACACAAGTAACGATTTCAATGAAATTAAAATGTTAATATAATTTTTTTAAATTAATAGCTGAATATGACGCGCTCGTGAATCGTGAATTAAACATAGGTTTAATAATATGAATATAGGTACACAGAGAAGAATCGTAAACAATTTATAGGACAAGTTAGAATTACCTTGAATTAATGTAATTTTGAGACATCTTGCATAGCTTTATGCTCACTGCAACTTCTTCGAAAAAATACCCACGCTTGTCAACTGAGTAAGGAGCCCCTACTAGATAATGTATGCTCTTATCTTTATACCATATGCATATCTAGTATCTGAACAATAAATAATAATTTTAAAAATGAAATTATATTGGTATATGCACTGAAGAGATAGATATTTGGTATGAGCGTTTCGGGTTCCTATGATCGAAGTGAGGTCAGTTTTGACTTACTTCGTAAGAAATGATCGATCTTTTTCAATAATCAAATTTTTATTTATGCGTAGGTACCTATATAGAAATAATATCTTCTTTGGGAGGCGGGAATGGGTACCGCTGCCCTGGGAATTTTATTGGATAACCAACACCTATGCCATAGGTCACCTCAAGTTGTTCGCTACGTTTGGTAATTTAGCGGGGGTGCCCGGGTTCATGGGGTGAGGTTTGTCTAGGTCTTGGAGGCGGATGACTGGGGCACACTGAATCTCAGATTCCTACCCATCCCTTAAACTTTCTTCCTTCGCAGAACTCTCATCTCCTTCCTTTCCTTAAAAAACCTCCACACAGCATCCCCAAAGATGACATAGGCCCTGAGGGAAATTATTTTCCTCAGGGTCTCCTGTGTGTAGCTCATGTAAAAAAAAACAAAGTGGCCTAAACACTGTTTGATAATGCCTTCAGAAGGCGAATCAGCTGTCACGCGTAATAATAATTACACAGGAGAACTTATTTATAAATAATAAAGTATTTTTATTAATTAAATAATAATAATATTGTACACATAAAAGAAACATAATAAATTTTATTTGATTGATATGAAATATTTCACAAATAATTAATTTAAAAATAATGTATAGTATATTTGCGGCACGTTCCAGAATGGAAGATGGCCCAGAATCGCCCTGGTGTAGGACCTCCACAACGCAAAAACGTTGCTTGGAATGGCTTTAGCGGTGTTTGGTGACCAGATATGAATAGCCAGGTACTTCCCCACTTTCCTCTTCCCCATCTCCACTACCTACCCACAACCTTCAGCCTCACAACATACCCCTATTGGAGATGCCATTGTATCACTGGGTCCAGACGGGAGCAGCTGGGACTCTAGTGAGGTAAAAAATAAAATGAAGTGCTACAAATTAAACTTGATAACAATAACTAATAAACAACCTAATACATTTCAAAACAGTTAACTCATAAACAACTCTTAATGCGTTTCAAAACAGTTAACTCATAAACAACCCTGAATACGTTTCAAAACAGTTAACTCATAAACAACTCTTAATACGTTTCAAAACAGTTAACTCATAAACAACTCTTAATACGTTTCAAAACAGTTAACTCATAAACAACTCTTAATACGTTTCAAAACAGCTAACTCATAAACAACTCTTAATACGTTTCAAAACAGTTAACTCATAAACAACTCTTAATACGTTTCAAAACAGTTAACTCATAAACAACTCTTAATACGTTTCAAAACAGTTAACTCATAAACATCTCTTAATACGTTTCAAAACAGTTAACTCATAAACAACTCTTAATACGTTTCAAAACATATTGAAAAATTTATCATCACTCCACTAACAACAGCAATAATCACTAATAAATACCTACAACTAAACTGAACACGTGTGAATAAAATGAATGGTATGCATCTGGACAGGATTCATAGCACCAACACATATAAAAAAAAAATTTCAATGTTAGCTAAGACATATTTTTTAACTAGCAGACACGGCCACATGTTGCTGTGGCTAACGAAACACAATGCCATCTACTGTCAACGCCATTAACCAACCTTTATAACCAACGCCATCTGTTAATTTGCATACATATCAAATCCACACCGCCCGCTTGCCAGCCCGCTGCCCGCTTGCAAGCCCGCTCCCTTTATATTATATTATATATTTCAATCAACTTACACAAAACCTTGACAAATTATATACCAAACCCTCCTCATGAATCACTCTATCTATTGTTGAAAACCGCATAAAAATCCGTTGCGTAGAAAGATCTAAGCATAGACATACAACACTAGAGTCTTGGCCACTACAACACGGGCATGTGCCTAGTGTGATGGCCAAAATATTATCCATTTACTGTAATGAATAAACTTTACTGAATAAAGAACATTAAATATATATATATATATATATATATATATATTAGTAGACCTGCCCTAAGTGATAAAAGCGTTTTATTTCCCCCTCCCCATACCGGTTCCTTGGAACCGGCTGTGATTGAGTATGGCTTCGCGAGAATCATTCTTCTGCGAGCCAGCGTCGAACGCTCATCGGTGCATTTTACGAAATAACACCGCAAAAACATGGTTTGTGTTTTGAAAACGTGTAAATATTATATACTATCACTCGAGATACATGGCGTGTGCTCGTCGATGTTTACGGGGTAAGTAAATTATGAAACATTTGTAAAAGTGTCCTGCTAAATACGGCAACAAAATATTGACGACTGAAAATAAACGAACTTTACTTTTCCGTATTTAGACTTCGCAAATTTGTTCAATACGCAGCGAGCAATTCGTGCTCCCATGTAAAAAGGTCTATTCATTCTTACTTTTAAGAACTAAATGGTGATATTATAATGCGAGATGCCTATATACTGTCATATTGAGTTATCGACGAATAACATATCTCCAAAGTCATCTTCCCGCTCTGCGCATCGCTGTAGTTGGTTTCCCCCCTCACCTTTATATTCTGGTCTACTAATATTCATATGTCTATGGATCTAAGCGTACACACAGCGGGAGCGACCTTGCTTTGTAACTACTATGTAAAGAAGATAGTGGCGCACACAGAAAAAAATTCGGGGGGGGGGGGTTACAAAACATAAAATGCATGCTGTATCCATGTCTATTCAAACGTTTATATACTAATGCACAGTGTATATCAGAGGTTCCTAGCCCTCTTCAACGCCCTCCTCAACGCCCTTTTCAACGCCCTCTTCAACGCCCTCCCCCCTATATTAAGAAACGCGTGACAAAACGAATAGAGAAAGCGCCGCAGGCGAAATTTTTTTTGAATGTGAAAATTACGTAACATTTGCAAGGGGAAGCTCATCAACGCTCCAGTCGGCGGTGCGGTATCGCCCGCTTAGGAATCACTGGTGTAAATGAATAAAACACTCCATTAAATTAAATTTTAAATGACAAGAAATTTTTTTTTTTTTAAGTAGGCACGAGTACATTTCTTCGCGCGGTGCGAAATTATTTGACTCTGAATAGGCCATGACAGTTTACATCAGCAATTAATATAAGTCTGGCTTTTTCTGCTGACGTTTCGACATTTTAAATTTATAAACAATAATTGGGGACCCGAGTGAAAAATTTATCGTTTACAATAATATTATGCACGTCACACGTTCCACTCTGCACTACTGCTACGAAGCGCGTAAATAACTCGTCTGTCAACAATATCAACGTGTTTGTTGTGATGTGTGATGGACCGGAGCGTCTTAGTGCTGCCATATCCCAAGAATGAAATACCGTGTTTTCCTAAACTTTTAATTGAAAATTAATTTAAATACGGAAATAACAGTTTATTAAATAAAACATTTTTACAATATTTCTTTGAAAATTAGGATTTTTTTTAAGTACACACGATTTTTTTTGTTATCAAGTTTAATTTACAGAACTTTAATTTTAAATTTTAAATAATAATATTATTAAACACAAATAATAATAATAAAGTTTTTTCAAATCCATGAGATGGGGGAGAAAAAAAACCCTCCATTATTCAAATAATTTATTTTTATACATTTATCGTAGTTAGTCTAGGGCAGTGATTCCCAAAGTGGTCCAGGTGGACCCCCAGGGGTCCACGGGAGACTCGACGGGGGTCTACGTTGGCGTAAAATCCTTAAAATGGGGGTCCACAAGTTGTATGTGGGGGTCCACGAAAATTTATCTGGTTTCGATAGTAAAGAACAAAAATGTTGGCTTGGCTTTACCTATCAATGTAGGCAGATAATACACTACTCAAAAAAAAATTAAGAGAGCAAAAAAAATCTAAATTTGCGGTGATTTTTGACAGGCTCTATTTCGGGAAAAAATGGTCGTATTGAGACTTTTAAAAAAGCATTTTGAAGCTTTAACTAAGCTTAATGTGTACAATTTATTGAGACATTGAGGTCATTTTATACATTAACTTAAGAAAATATTGACAATTTTTCGAAGCATTTCCTCGGAAAATATAAAAATTATCAGCAGTTATGCATCGAACGTCACCATCAGACGTAGTTTTGTGTGCATTTTGGAGGCCATAGTTTTCATCTCCAAACAATATGGTTTTAAATTTAATTTAAGAAAATGACGTGTCTCTTCTATGTAAACCTTACTTTTCTACGAATTTCGGTTCACATAGACATAGATAGAGCATAATTATATAAATAAGGCATTTGCAAATATTTAAAATATTTGGTTAGAACTTTCTGAGCTAGAGTGCATACAAATTAAAAAAAGTCGTTTCGATAAAAATGCATTTCAAGTTTACCACGCGGTTCAGCACAAACACCCTCATAACACCGGAACGAATTGAAATTTTTATTTTAAACTTTGGGAACATATTGAATAGTTATACTAACAATTTATGAAATAAAATAATAAAAACATTTTTTTGAGCCATCTACACGTATTTCCCCCCTAAATCTGTCATCATATTATTTTAATAAATAGAACACAAGAAAAAAACACTATTTTTATTTTTATTTATACCACTCCGAATTTAGGGTTGGAACTAGCCGCGATGCAGTTTTCCATGGTTAGATCTAATCTTCACATTTTTTGACGAGTTTTGTGATCGGTAAAAAAAAACAGGTTTTATTAGAAATGTTTAATTTTATACACCATGGATGTATAAATTAACTAAAAAACAATGCATCTGGCAGCACCAGCTGCGCACGGTTTTGGAGAGAGGTGACGCGGGCGGGAGGGCAGAGCGGGCGGGGACATTCGGTCATATTGTAAACTTTTGCATTTCGCACAACGCACCGTGTGGCGATCGCGAGTGATACTGGTAGCCGGCCGGCTGTAGCACCGCGAGCACCGGAGTTCTCCCCTAAGAAATTTTGCGTACAGATTTATCTAAACGTTTCTTATGTTGATTTGGTAAAATAATATATGCTTGTCATCGAAATTCAAGGGGGGGTTTAAACCCCAAAACCCCCCTCATGTGTGCGCCAATGAAAGAAGATGTTCTTAAATTACACGAAAATATGTCCATAGAATTCTCATTAGCAGTAATAATACATGCAGAATGCAGTGGCCTGTATCTGGCTGTCTTGAACCTGTCCAAATATCTTATGAAAAATTGACTACAAATCGGGAGTACAGTTACAGTTCTAGGGAGATATTATGTTCAGTGATGATATCTGATTAGATAAAGTACCACATCAATGCGTTTTGTTATCGATCCGCCATGAATAACTTCATGACTAACCAGATTGTACTAGGTAGGTAGGTATTTTAAAATGTTGCGAAAATTTAACATACAATATTTTCAATATATTGTCATTGTTATTATGAGAAATATGCACTATCAATGTAAAAATTTAAAAAATACTATCCGACATTTTCAAGAATAGTCTCTTCACTGCAAATTATTTAAAAAAAATAGTTAACCGGTTTAAAAACTTTTTTTACTATAATTTAAACTATTTTCAAATATCTTCATTATTTTTTTGTTGTTTGTTGAATATTTTTTCCTCAGGGCCTCCTGTGTGGAGTTAATGTAAAAGAAAAGATTAAATTCATGCAACCTCGGAACAGGCTCAGCCTAACGAGGTTGTTTATAATTTTTCCAAAAGAAGTATTTACTCTTATTCTATCCACAAGGTGGGGCAAAAGTAATCACCCTATTAGAAAACGCTATAACTTTGGCAAATGGCGCCAAATGTCAATTCGGTTTTGACATTTGTGATGTAAACAAACGCAAAATACAAATAGACAAGCCATGAATCGGTTTACTCCGCAACAACGCGGAATAATTTGTCCCATATTTTGCGCAACAATTCGTCGGTTGTGTTGTGCCCAAGAGCCCGGAACATCGACCAGATGACGTGCCACGCAATTGGGCATTAGCCGGCGGTCCCTACGCAGAATTTTGGTGAAAGATTTGAAGATGTTACCTTACAAAGTGCAGACAATGCATCAGATGTTAGCTGTTGACCGCCAAACGCGGATAACCTACGCTCAAGTCATCCCGAATCTCAACGAAAAGGTGGACGATTTTTCATCGAAAATTGTCATGAACAATGAAGCTCATTTCCATAATAGCGGTTACGTGAATAAACAAAATAATCATTTCTGAGGCACCGAAAATCCGAGTATCACCCACGAAGAGTGTGATGTAAGTCTTTTCTACCCTCTTATATTTGTCTGTATTTTATTTACTCCTGGGCACTTGGCACCAGTCGTAATATTCTTCTTTTCTCTTGGCTCTGATCGATATTTAAATTCTTAAGGCTTTGCATATGTGTGGTAGGGATGGAAAATTCCTCCCCTACGTCACACAAGCCTTTATAAAATTGGACCCTTATTTCCTCTGATAACTACAGAAAGCTACTTAAAGCTCCCTTGTACTACATACCTTTAGCGATATATGTACTAAACTAATAAATACGTTATTTACGACTTTGAACGTAATTATTTTCGTATTTAGGTTGTAATTAAACTCCATCAAACGTTGTGTAATTTTTTTGATTTATGATATAGGACTTTAATTACTTTAAATTTTTGTGGTAACCCTCTTGATTCTAAACAGAGTGTTGAATTTCAAACTGTATTGGTCTTTCTCTTGCAAATTTAACCTTAAGTAATTTCTCTAAATGAACTAACTTCCCTTTGACGTTTATTATGATTCCCTACATCCTAATGAATTCATGAATAAGCAATACTAATCGAAACTACACATGACTAATTGAACAGATAATTAAATATAACTCAAATGGTTAAATGTTAGTAAATTTGATTATGATTGTATCTCGTATCTGCTGGGCGCCCCTACGTTTAGATTCAGCTGCTATAAGGTACATATAAAGATGGATTTAGTAGGTTAATGTAATTAGTTAATTGCATATTTGACGAACTCAGAATAACCCTTTTTCTGGCAAAATTTGGCTCCTGCCTCCATCAAGTAAGCAGGGTGATCAGAAGTCAACCCAAAATTCGCACAGTCTTTTGGCACGGTTCAATTGATTGATACCTAAGTTATCGCGTCCCAATTGACCTTCCTTCGCCATCATGCACTGCCTTCAGGTCTTCCCCCAAGCCCAGATACCTCCAAATTCCTACTCCTCCAAAGTTTACTATTTACTTAGGGCGAACCGGTTTCGTCCTATATGCAATCATATACTCACGGGTTTGTGTGGAGTTACGGGTCGTGAATCCTCCCTCCACGTTCAAGAAATGAGACGAGAGTGACCCGACAGGCCTAAAGCACTAATTGTAAGTGAGTTCGTTTCATTCAATGAACAGTACATAAAAAGATATATATGTAAACATACGTTTTGGGAAGGTTTATAACTCGCAATACGAAACTACTTGCAACGCATCCCGAGCTCGGATCTCGCCCATCAAATTCTGCGAAATTTTCAGATTGATACCGAATATATACGTAAGAATAGTGTGAAATATAAATAAATATTAGTACATTAAGATCTTATCTGGCGATGTGTTCTGGAGATTCGCCATAACTCCAAGCTTTTGTTTGGTTTTGTTGACGGTTTTGTTTGAGAGATCCGCCATCTCTATGGTTTGATTAATGGTCCTTGTTACAGAAGCGAACACTGCCTTCTGTTGGTTGAACTGTATTTTTTTTTTCTTTCCCTCCCCTCCAATGTTCAACTTTTGATAAATTCTTGCTATCCCGTGATTCTCAATTGAAGCATGTAAATCCTCATTACCCCTTATTAAGCTATCCCGTGATTTTTCAACTGTTTCATGTAAGTCTTCATTATCCCTTATTAAGCTATCCCGTGATTTTTCAACTGCTTCATCTAAGCCTTCATTACCCCTTATTAAGCTATCCCGTGATTTATCAAATGTTTCATCTAAGCCTTCAATACACCTTTTTGAACTATCCCGTGATTTATCAAATGCTTCATGTAAATCTTCAACACACCTTTTTGAACTGCTATAATAAATCTGTTAATTTTCAATTGCTTAGGTCTGTAGATACCTCTTTACGTTCAAATTAAAAATAGTGTTTAATTTTTTTTTCTTTTGTTCCTAATAATTGCGCAATATAATAATTTTATCCCGTTCCTAGAAGTTAATACCTAAGTACGATATCCACTAATCAAGGTCATTTTTTTTTTTCTTTTTACTGTATTCGAACTAGTGCCCCAGTGACCGAATTATTTTGTAAACAATTTGAGCTTTGTAAACATTCTCTACGTCCTCGTGACCTAGATTCAAGCGTATGAGGTATGTTTACTTTAGACATTCCGGAGACGTGTGAGATGACTCTAAAATTTTCTTTGTTTGATAATGATGTACTTAGCGCAATTGTCTAGTCTGATACCCGATTACGTATACATATTTATTCATTTATATATACTTTGTCTCAGTAAATAATTTATAATATTGATATGTATATACATAAATTTTATGATTGAAATAATTTCTAATATCATAACTTATTTCAAATGCTCTGGATTTTCTGAAATTATATTAATACATACATAACATTAAATATAAAATATTGATTTGTAAATTTATCACACATAACTACTTTTAATAGTTATTGATGAATTCAGAGGTAGGAATCGATACCCTTTTCCTCTTTTTATATAAGTGTTTTTTTTTTTTTTTTTTTTTTGATTATAATTTTTCTTGGGAACAAAAATTACATATATATATGTTTATATACTTACATATATAAATATAAAAAATATACTTATTATACTTATAATATTTTAATATAGTTACATATCACATATTAAGCGAGTAATATCTTGGTCAAATAATTAATCCAAATACCAATGTTTGCTCCATTCCGCTTTCTCCTTGGAATCTGTAAAATTTTATAACGGAAAAGACTTACCCCTACCAAGGGTTTTTTCCGACCGGGAAATACACGGTAACCTTGCTGCGATTTTCCTAAATTAATTTTTTATTTTCCTAAATTTAATTAAATCTTTTTGACTTCAATTTTTTTTTTTTTTTTCATTTAATCTAATTAATTAAAATGATGTATGAACTCTATCGTTCTAAACTGTATTTTATCTCAAAACTCGTTGGTTAGATAACACTTTAAATGATAGTTACTTCACGATTAATTTAGAGATGGTAAATTGTCGTTAAATTAAATTTTTATCCCTCCGAACTTTTATGTATTAATAAAATATTATTTTGTTTTATTATTATTATTTAAGATAATTAATTTAAATATTTATTATTTGTTAGAACACTTTCACTTAGATTGAACACACGTATTTAATTATAACTTCATCACGCTAAATTATCACATCACTTCAGTTATTTATTGCACTAACATTAAACGCGAAATTTCTAAGTTTAAAAATACGATATTAAGTGATTATAAAATCCGAATTTTCCACTAAAACAAATTGTATTTATCACGAGCACTTTTATTTTTCACAAGTAAATAATGCGTTGGCTTTATTGTTATTTTTCACTGACTCTAACTGCAAAGTATTTTTTTTTTTATATCACTGACTAGAATGTGAAATTTTTCTAAGTATCAAAATAATTATCACTTAGAATTTTTCTACTTTAAATCACCCACCGTTTCGTCACGTTCCGCGAACTTAAAAACTTTTCGACCACGACCGTAGACTGTCCTCAACTGGCATTTGTCTAGACTTTTATACCCCTCTCAGGTCCAAAAGATCGTATCTGAATCTCCTATAATAAACCAATCTAATTACTATCAACTCGTAATTTCTTGAAACCTCCCCATTATTGTCGAATGCGGTCTCTTTGTACGTTTTGCGTTTGATACATTAAATTCTGTCTCGTACTTCCATACTTACAAGATCCGGATTTAGTAAGATCCATGTTTAATGGCCCAACTTCCTTTGTCCTGTTGTTCATACAAAATTAGCTTGAATTTAATAATTTTAAAGTTCTATTTCATCTATTCCGTAACATGTCCGTGCGTACGGCATCTACCATATGTTCCAAATCTGTCCCCAAATTCGCCTATCAGAGATATCTTCATGTCGAAGTCTTTCTCGCAAATTGTTCATTTTTATTTTATTATTTTTCCACGAGTTTTTCTGTATTCTATATGAACCTTTCCATTTAAAACCGAATTTTCTCTATTTACGTCGTATATTTGAATTTTCCATTTTTTTCTCGAATTTTCTTTTATTCACGACACTCTTTCCATGAATTTCCTTATTTATTCTTACGCTATTGTTCATATCTCTATAGATTTTTATATTTCAAGCCGTATTTATTTTATTCACTGTTAATCTAAGATTTCCTTTGTTTTTCTCTGTCGTATCTCCTTTCCCCTCACTTCCCCGTACTTCCCTGATATAACCATATCGTTTTTTGATGTTTGCTGCCTCTTGGAAAATTTCATTTTCTATTTGTTATTAATAAATATATCATTTTTTTAACATCTTTATAGGAGATACCCCCACTTCGGCCCTTAAATTCCTGTCATTTTTATTGCTTCATAGAGAACGCCTTACAAATTTTGTCCCGTTCTTACGAAAAATCCCATAAACCATATGTCTTGACAGTTGTATACATTAGTTCCTGTACCCACCTGGCAATAAATCCTTTTTTATTTCAGTGTCGTTAACTTTTATGAGAATTCTTTAATATAAATATTTCATAAGACCCATGATAATTTTTATTACCTTTTTAACGGCTAATCGTCCTTATCTAAACAATTTTCATGTTCGAATATTCCTTGTTTATCACAACAAAATACATCTGAAATCGACAACCATTGTAATGCCTCATTTTTTTATCTGCAATCGCGTACTATGTTACTCTATAACCTCCATTTTAATTACGTAAAATGACTCCTTTTCCTGAGTTTTTCTATCGCAATGTTTTCAGCATTTTCCACTCCCCTCCGTACTGCACTCTATCTTCTTCTCTAACACTTGTTACTGCTCTAGACATCTGAAATGTACCCTCGCCTATTCTTTAAAACTCTCATTTTTTTTTGACGTTTCCTCCCTAAATCTTTCATCGTAATATCCTAGCTCCGTCTAAAATTGATAACAATAATTTTCCATTGTTTTTTTCAACATTTCCATTTCCTTTAGCACGTTTTCCCTCGAATCGATCATCTCCGGTCGTCACAAACAATCGTATTATAGATGGAAATCTCCCTAACGCCTTACAATACGTTTTCGTCACTTGCTTTGCAATTTTTCACTTAAACTTTTGCATCGTGTTTACGTGTATCCTTTTTTTCCGCACCTGATATGTTTTAATGCGTTCGAGAACTAGGGTTTCTGATCCCTGGAATGTACCGGTTAATGATAACATTTCTTGGGGTCATCGTTCTTTTGTCCCTGAACAGATTATTTCTTCCCATGGAGTTTATTCACCTCTCGGTTTGGTGGGAACGTCAAACTCATTAATTACATTTCTAATTGCTAAGTCCAAAGGTCGTTCCTTTGTTCTAAAAATGGGCTCGGCCCTCTTCTTGTTGATAGGCTAACTCGGTTTTTAATCGTTTTTGCTGTAATTCAATTGGCTGTCAATATATCACGGCCCAAAGTATATGGGGAGTCCCTGTCTTTGATTATTTGTTGATACCATCTGTGATTTTTTTATCAATACTCGTCTCACCTTGTCTAATTATAGATCCCTACCGTAAATATGAATTCACTTTACTCTAATCCGATAGATGTCGTAGACGTGTCCGTTTTATAAGTAATTGATATTTTCTTTTTTAAATTAAAGTGGGAAGCTACGATATTTCCTAATTTTCACTGTTGATCAATGCAATTCATCACAGTTCCCTCCTCTGAACTCAATTTGCTGTGGCTAACGTTGTATTTTATTTTAATGTCCTCTTCTTTTTTTTTTTTTTTTTTTTTTTTTTTTTTTTTTTTTTTTTTTTTTTTTTTTTTTTTTTTTTTTTTTTTTTTCGTTAGACACCGAAATTGTGTTCAAATTTAGACTAGCTATCTTCCCCTCCTCATTTGGTTATCCCCTATCTCTACTCCGTGTCATATTACTTCCTATCTCCCCCTCCTCATTCTGTTATCCCCTATCTCTTTTTCGTATCCTATTACTTCCTATCTCCCCCTCCTCATTTTGTTATCCCCTATCTCTTCTCCGCATCCCATTACTTCCTATCTCCCCCTCCTCATTTTGTTATCCCCTATCTCTTCTCCGCATCCCATTACTTCCTATCTCCCCCTCCTCATTTTGTTATCCCCTATCTCTTCTCCGCATCCTATTACTTCCTATCTCCCTCTTCTCTTTTGCTCGGATTGTTAACAATCTTGAATTTGAATCTCATTGTATTCTTTATTTTCTTTTCGCGTAGATTTTACTTTATGAAATTTTCTTTAATTTTGATAGATTCAAAATTAATTTCTTTTTGCTGGAACACGCCCCTCGACTCGCGTGTTTTGGTGGTCCCCAACCAAATTGGACTAAGACCTCCCTTACAATGATTTAAGTAAAGATTGTTTACAATCTCGCGGCCTTTCGAACAACTGAAAAGCGGGTGGTCTCTTGGTGTGCAATTAATTGTTTTTTGTTTTGTAAGTATGAATATTTTTTGTGAAATGTGTGTTTTCGCACGACCTCACCCAATCCGACAATCAGTGGTATACATGTTTCATATAAATTTTCCAGCATTTTTTTTTTTCTTTTATTTATTTAAACTTTATTTTATAATTCTTAATTTCTAATTGTAATTTCTTAATTCATCCAAAGTTGTTCTAGCCTAAGTGTTGTCCACTCTAATATTTAAATTTTTATAAATGTTCTTTATTATCCTCAAATTGGTTCAGCGTTCCTTTTTTCCTTTTTTTTTTTTTTCGAAATCTAAAATATTTATACCTTAATTCAAATGTTACCTTTTTATCTCTATACTTAATGTCTACCCTATATCTATAGATAAACTTTCTTATTTCAATATTTCAAAAAAACAATCCCTAAGCATTGTTTATTTTTATTCAAAATGTCCCTTTTGTGTGCCATATAATATCTCTAATTCTCTCCTTTTGAGTGTTCTTACTTATCTAACATTTTTTTTTTTTTTGTTGGCACCTGTCCCCCTATAAAACACAATATTTTCAATTATTTATATTTGTTTGCATGATGATTGTAACCCAAATTAGATCAACTCTACCATCACTCTTCATTTCAATTAAATGTAGGTAATTGCAAAAAAACGGAATGAATATTGTTACTCCAATGTTAATGAATATCCCGTGATTTTCGTTCAACCAATAATTACTCATTGTTTAGAATGCCAACCATTCCTTCAAGTTCCGCAATACCTACGATATTTTCGCAAAATCTGTTTAGAGTTCGCAATACCTATCTTGATGTTATTTCGTCAAATCCCCTCCTTTTTTTGGTCCGAATGATCAAATGTTCCCTTAAATAGGTATATACCTATAAAACATTCGTCTGTGATATTAAAGCTCTCAACTCGACACTATCCCCAATCAAATATTTTATGTTATTTTTATTTTATGTTCCTTATCTTTTATGTTATGACTTTTTATGTGATAATCCTCACATACAAACCCACAACATTAACTATAAACAAAGGGTCACTTTATGTAGGTAAGTTCCCCCGTTTTTATCTGTAAAGTCTGTTTATTTTTTCCGTAACCGAGTGTTGATATTATTTTCGAGTTTGTTTATTCTACAATCTCTTATAGAGATACGCGTTACCCCCGATGTCACCTACTTCAAAATTTTTCGATGTTTTGTTATCACTTTCGATGCTTAGGTTATCAATCTTTCGATGCTTACAAACACCGCGGTATCTCGTATCAGATTGTTTACATTACGGTCATTAACATTCTGGATTCAGGAATGTCAATACCATTATTCTGTCAATTTATGGCCTGCCTTGAATAAACTGTTTACGCTTGTATCTGACCTACATTCTTTGTTACGATATTTATAATCTCATAAGCAATCAACAAATTCATGGTCACTTGATTTAAACTTTATCGACACTTTTATAAATTATTTTAAAACATGTAGAGTTTATTCGTTAACACTTTTTTTTTTTTTTTTTTTTTTTTTATTTAAATGTATTGTTTATTTATTTATTTATATATTTTTTTCGTGTTTATTTAACGGCGCACTGTTCTGATTTTTATTTTATTTTTATTATCACTTCATTTAACATAACGTCCTACTTATTATTATTATTATTTTTTTTTTTCACTTTTTGCAATAGATTGACCAATAAAAGTTTTTTTTTTTTTTTTTTTTCTAAAACAACTTGTAAAACTCTGATCTCCTGTCACGGCTGTGCAGTTGTGATGTAAGTCTTTTCTACCCTCTTATATTTGTCTGTATTTTATTTACTCCTGGGCACTTGGCACCAGTCGTAATATTCTTCTTTTCTCTTGGCTCTGATCGATATTTAAATTCTTAAGGCTTTGCATATGTGTGGTAGGGATGGAAAATTCCTCCCCTACGTCACACAAGCCTTTATAAAATTGGACCCTTATTTCCTCTGATAACTACAGAAAGCTACTTAAAGCTCCCTTGTACTACATACCTTTAGCGATATATGTACTTAACTAATAAATACGTTATTTACGACTTTGAACGTAATTATTTTCGTATTTAGGTTGTAATTAAACTCCATCAAACGTTGTGTAATTTTTTTGATTTATGATATAGGACTTTAATTACTTTAAATTTTTGTGGTAACCCTCTTGATTCTAAACAGAGTGTTGAATTTCAAACTGTATTGGTCTTTCTCTTGCAAATTTAACCTTAAGTAATTTCTCTAAATGAACTAACTTCCCTTTGACGTTTATTATGATTCCCTACATCCTAATGAATTCATGAATAAGCAATACTAATCGAAACTACACATGACTAATTGAACAGATAATTAAATATAACTCAAATGGTTAAATGTTAGTAAATTTGATTATGATTGTATCTCGTATCTGCTGGGCGCCCCTACGTTTAGATTCAGCTGCTATAAGGTACATATAAAGATGGATTTAGTAGGTTAATGTAATTAGTTAATTGCATATTTGACGAACTCAGAATAACCCTTTTTCTGGCAAAATTTGGCTCCTGCCTCCATCAAGTAAGCAGGGTGATCAGAAGTCAACCCAAAATTCGCACAGTCTTTTGGCACGGTTCAATTGATTGATACCTAAGTTATCGCGTCCCAATTGACCTTCCTTCGCCATCATGCACTGCCTTCAGGTCTTCCCCCAAGCCCAGATACCTCCAAATTCCTACTCCTCCAAAGTTTACTATTTACTTAGGGCGAACCGGTTTCGTCCTATATGCAATCATATACTCACGGGTTTGTGTGGAGTTACGGGTCGTGAATCCTCCCTCCACGTTCAAGAAATGAGACGAGAGTGACCCGACAGGCCTAAAGCACTAATTGTAAGTGAGTTCGTTTCATTCAATGAACAGTACATAAAAAGATATATATGTAAACATACGTTTTGGGAAGGTTTATAACTCGCAATACGAAACTACTTGCAACGCATCCCGAGCTCGGATCTCGCCCATCAAATTCTGCGAAATTTTCAGATTGATACCGAATATATACGTAAGAATAGTGTGAAATATAAATAAATATTAGTACATTAAGATCTTATCTGGCGATGTGTTCTGGAGATTCGCCATAACTCCAAGCTTTTGTTTGGTTTTGTTGACGGTTTTGTTTGAGAGATCCGCCATCTCTATGGTTTGATTAATGGTCCTTGTTACAGAAGCGAACACTGCCTTCTGTTGGTTGAACTGTATTTTTTTTTTCTTTCCCTCCCCTCCAATGTTCAACTTTTGATAAATTCTTGCTATCCCGTGATTCTCAATTGAAGCATGTAAATCCTCATTACCCCTTATTAAGCTATCCCGTGATTTTTCAACTGTTTCATGTAAGTCTTCATTATCCCTTATTAAGCTATCCCGTGATTTTTCAACTGCTTCATCTAAGCCTTCATTACCCCTTATTAAGCTATCCCGTGATTTATCAAATGTTTCATCTAAGCCTTCAATACACCTTTTTGAACTATCCCGTGATTTATCAAATGCTTCATGTAAATCTTCAACACACCTTTTTGAACTGCTATAATAAATCTGTTAATTTTCAATTGCTTAGGTCTGTAGATACCTCTTTACGTTCAAATTAAAAATAGTGTTTAATTTTTTTTTCTTTTGTTCCTAATAATTGCGCAATATAATAATTTTATCCCGTTCCTAGAAGTTAATACCTAAGTACGATATCCACTAATCAAGGTCATTTTTTTTTTTCTTTTTACTGTATTCGAACTAGTGCCCCAGTGACCGAATTATTTTGTAAACAATTTGAGCTTTGTAAACATTCTCTACGTCCTCGTGACCTAGATTCAAGCGTATGAGGTATGTTTACTTTAGACATTCCGGAGACGTGTGAGATGACTCTAAAATTTTCTTTGTTTGATAATGATGTACTTAGCGCAATTGTCTAGTCTGATACCCGATTACGTATACATATTTATTCATTTATATATACTTTGTCTCAGTAAATAATTTATAATATTGATATGTATATACATAAATTTTATGATTGAAATAATTTCTAATATCATAACTTATTTCAAATGCTCTGGATTTTCTGAAATTATATTAATACATACATAACATTAAATATAAAATATTGATTTGTAAATTTATCACACATAACTACTTTTAATAGTTATTGATGAATTCAGAGGTAGGAATCGATACCCTTTTCCTCTTTTTATATAAGTGTTTTTTTTTTTTTTTTTTTTTGATTATAATTTTTCTTGGGAACAAAAATTACATATATATATGTTTATATACTTACATATATAAATATAAAAAATATACTTATTATACTTATAATATTTTAATATAGTTACATATCACATATTAAGCGAGTAATATCTTGGTCAAATAATTAATCCAAATACCAATGTTTGCTCCATTCCGCTTTCTCCTTGGAATCTGTAAAATTTTATAACGGAAAAGACTTACCCCTACCAAGGGTTTTTTCCGACCGGGAAATACACGGTAACCTTGCTGCGATTTTCCTAAATTAATTTTTTATTTTCCTAAATTTAATTAAATCTTTTTGACTTCAATTTTTTTTTTTTTTTTCATTTAATCTAATTAATTAAAATGATGTATGAACTCTATCGTTCTAAACTGTATTTTATCTCAAAACTCGTTGGTTAGATAACACTTTAAATGATAGTTACTTCACGATTAATTTAGAGATGGTAAATTGTCGTTAAATTAAATTTTTATCCCTCCGAACTTTTATGTATTAATAAAATATTATTTTGTTTTATTATTATTATTTAAGATAATTAATTTAAATATTTATTATTTGTTAGAACACTTTCACTTAGATTGAACACACGTATTTAATTATAACTTCATCACGCTAAATTATCACATCACTTCAGTTATTTATTGCACTAACATTAAACGCGAAATTTCTAAGTTTAAAAATACGATATTAAGTGATTATAAAATCCGAATTTTCCACTAAAACAAATTGTATTTATCACGAGCACTTTTATTTTTCACAAGTAAATAATGCGTTGGCTTTATTGTTATTTTTCACTGACTCTAACTGCAAAGTATTTTTTTTTTTATATCACTGACTAGAATGTGAAATTTTTCTAAGTATCAAAATAATTATCACTTAGAATTTTTCTACTTTAAATCACCCACCGTTTCGTCACGTTCCGCGAACTTAAAAACTTTTCGACCACGACCGTAGACTGTCCTCAACTGGCATTTGTCTAGACTTTTATACCCCTCTCAGGTCCAAAAGATCGTATCTGAATCTCCTATAATAAACCAATCTAATTACTATCAACTCGTAATTTCTTGAAACCTCCCCATTATTGTCGAATGCGGTCTCTTTGTACGTTTTGCGTTTGATACATTAAATTCTGTCTCGTACTTCCATACTTACAAGATCCGGATTTAGTAAGATCCATGTTTAATGGCCCAACTTCCTTTGTCCTGTTGTTCATACAAAATTAGCTTGAATTTAATAATTTTAAAGTTCTATTTTCATCTATTCCGTAACATGTCCGTGCGTACGGCATCTACCATATGTTCCAAATCTGTCCCCAAATTCGCCTATCAGAGATATCTTCATGTCGAAGTCTTTCTCGCAAATTGTTCATTTTTATTTTATTATTTTTCCACGAGTTTTTCTGTATTCTATATGAACCTTTCCATTTAAAACCGAATTTTCTCTATTTACGTCGTATATTTGAATTTTCCATTTTTTTCTCGAATTTTCTTTTATTCACGACACTCTTTCCATGAATTTCCTTATTTATTCTTACGCTATTGTTCATATCTCTATAGATTTTTATATTTCAAGCCGTATTTATTTTATTCACTGTTAATCTAAGATTTCCTTTGTTTTTCTCTGTCGTATCTCCTTTCCCCTCACTTCCCCGTACTTCCCTGATATAACCATATCGTTTTTTGATGTTTGCTGCCTCTTGGAAAATTTCATTTTCTATTTGTTATTAATAAATATATCATTTTTTTAACATCTTTATAGGAGATACCCCCACTTCGGCCCTTAAATTCCTGTCATTTTTATTGCTTCATAGAGAACGCCTTACAAATTTTGTCCCGTTCTTACGAAAAATCCCATAAACCATATGTCTTGACAGTTGTATACATTAGTTCCTGTACCCACCTGGCAATAAATCCTTTTTTATTTCAGTGTCGTTAACTTTTATGAGAATTCTTTAATATAAATATTTCATAAGACCCATGATAATTTTTATTACCTTTTTAACGGCTAATCGTCCTTATCTAAACAATTTTCATGTTCGAATATTCCTTGTTTATCACAACAAAATACATCTGAAATCGACAACCATTGTAATGCCTCATTTTTTTATCTGCAATCGCGTACTATGTTACTCTATAACCTCCATTTTAATTACGTAAAATGACTCCTTTTCCTGAGTTTTTCTATCGCAATGTTTTCAGCATTTTCCACTCCCCTCCGTACTGCACTCTATCTTCTTCTCTAACACTTGTTACTGCTCTAGACATCTGAAATGTACCCTCGCCTATTCTTTAAAACTCTCATTTTTTTTTGACGTTTCCTCCCTAAATCTTTCATCGTAATATCCTAGCTCCGTCTAAAATTGATAACAATAATTTTCCATTGTTTTTTTCAACATTTCCATTTCCTTTAGCACGTTTTCCCTCGAATCGATCATCTCCGGTCGTCACAAACAATCGTATTATAGATGGAAATCTCCCTAACGCCTTACAATACGTTTTCGTCACTTGCTTTGCAATTTTTCACTTAAACTTTTGCATCGTGTTTACGTGTATCCTTTTTTTCCGCACCTGATATGTTTTAATGCGTTCGAGAACTAGGGTTTCTGATCCCTGGAATGTACCGGTTAATGATAACATTTCTTGGGGTCATCGTTCTTTTGTCCCTGAACAGATTATTTCTTCCCATGGAGTTTATTCACCTCTCGGTTTGGTGGGAACGTCAAACTCATTAATTACATTTCTAATTGCTAAGTCCAAAGGTCGTTCCTTTGTTCTAAAAATGGGCTCGGCCCTCTTCTTGTTGATAGGCTAACTCGGTTTTTAATCGTTTTTGCTGTAATTCAATTGGCTGTCAATATATCACGGCCCAAAGTATATGGGGAGTCCCTGTCTTTGATTATTTGTTGATACCATCTGTGATTTTTTTATCAATACTCGTCTCACCTTGTCTAATTATAGATCCCTACCGTAAATATGAATTCACTTTACTCTAATCCGATAGATGTCGTAGACGTGTCCGTTTTATAAGTAATTGATATTTTCTTTTTTAAATTAAAGTGGGAAGCTACGATATTTCCTAATTTTCACTGTTGATCAATGCAATTCATCACAGTTCCCTCCTCTGAACTCAATTTGCTGTGGCTAACGTTGTATTTTATTTTAATGTCCTCTTCTTTTTTTTTTTTTTTTTTTTTTTTTTTTTTTTTTTTTTTTTTTTTTTTTTTTTTTTTTTTTTTTTTTTTTTTCGTTAGACACCGAAATTGTGTTCAAATTTAGACTAGCTATCTTCCCCTCCTCATTTGGTTATCCCCTATCTCTACTCCGTGTCATATTACTTCCTATCTCCCCCTCCTCATTCTGTTATCCCCTATCTCTTTTTCGTATCCTATTACTTCCTATCTCCCCCTCCTCATTTTGTTATCCCCTATCTCTTCTCCGCATCCCATTACTTCCTATCTCCCCCTCCTCATTTTGTTATCCCCTATCTCTTCTCCGCATCCCATTACTTCCTATCTCCCCCTCCTCATTTTGTTATCCCCTATCTCTTCTCCGCATCCTATTACTTCCTATCTCCCTCTTCTCTTTTGCTCGGATTGTTAACAATCTTGAATTTGAATCTCATTGTATTCTTTATTTTCTTTTCGCGTAGATTTTACTTTATGAAATTTTCTTTAATTTTGATAGATTCAAAATTAATTTCTTTTTGCTGGAACACGCCCCTCGACTCGCGTGTTTTGGTGGTCCCCAACCAAATTGGACTAAGACCTCCCTTACAATGATTTAAGTAAAGATTGTTTACAATCTCGCGGCCTTTCGAACAACTGAAAAGCGGGTGGTCTCTTGGTGTGCAATTAATTGTTTTTTGTTTTGTAAGTATGAATATTTTTTGTGAAATGTGTGTTTTCGCACGACCTCACCCAATCCGACAATCAGTGGTATACATGTTTCATATAAATTTTCCAGCATTTTTTTTTTTCTTTTATTTATTTAAACTTTATTTTATAATTCTTAATTTCTAATTGTAATTTCTTAATTCATCCAAAGTTGTTCTAGCCTAAGTGTTGTCCACTCTAATATTTAAATTTTTATAAATGTTCTTTATTATCCTCAAATTGGTTCAGCGTTCCTTTTTTCCTTTTTTTTTTTTTTCGAAATCTAAAATATTTATACCTTAATTCAAATGTTACCTTTTTATCTCTATACTTAATGTCTACCCTATATCTATAGATAAACTTTCTTATTTCAATATTTCAAAAAAACAATCCCTAAGCATTGTTTATTTTTATTCAAAATGTCCCTTTTGTGTGCCATATAATATCTCTAATTCTCTCCTTTTGAGTGTTCTTACTTATCTAACATTTTTTTTTTTTTTTTTGGAACCTGTCCCCCTATAAAACACAATATTTTCAATTATTTATATTTGTTTGCATGATGATTGTAACCCAAATTAGATCAACTCTACCATCACTCTTCATTTCAATTAAATGTAGGTAATTGCAAAAAAACGGAATGAATATTGTTACTCCAATGTTAATGAATATCCCGTGATTTTCGTTCAACCAATAATTACTCATTGTTTAGAATGCCAACCATTCCTTCAAGTTCCGCAATACCTACGATATTTTCGCAAAATCTGTTTAGAGTTCGCAATACCTATCTTGATGTTATTTCGTCAAATCCCCTCCTTTTTTTGGTCCGAATGATCAAATGTTCCCTTAAATAGGTATATACCTATAAAACATTCGTCTGTGATATTAAAGCTCTCAACTCGACACTATCCCCAATCAAATATTTTATGTTATTTTTATTTTATGTTCCTTATCTTTTATGTTATGACTTTTTATGTGATAATCCTCACATACAAACCCACAACATTAACTATAAACAAAGGGTCACTTTATGTAGGTAAGTTCCCCCGTTTTTATCTGTAAAGTCTGTTTATTTTTTCCGTAACCGAGTGTTGATATTATTTTCGAGTTTGTTTATTCTACAATCTCTTATAGAGATACGCGTTACCCCCGATGTCACCTACTTCAAAATTTTTCGATGTTTTGTTATCACTTTCGATGCTTAGGTTATCAATCTTTCGATGCTTACAAACACCGCGGTATCTCGTATCAGATTGTTTACATTACGGTCATTAACATTCTGGATTCAGGAATGTCAATACCATTATTCTGTCAATTTATGGCCTGCCTTGAATAAACTGTTTACGCTTGTATCTGACCTACATTCTTTGTTACGATATTTATAATCTCATAAGCAATCAACAAATTCATGGTCACTTGATTTAAACTTTATCGACACTTTTATAAATTATTTTAAAACATGTAGAGTTTATTCGTTAACACTTTTTTTTTTTTTTTTTTTTTTTTTATTTAAATGTATTGTTTATTTATTTATTTATATATTTTTTTCGTGTTTATTTAACGGCGCACTGTTCTGATTTTTATTTTATTTTTATTATCACTTCATTTAACATAACGTCCTACTTATTATTATTATTATTTTTTTTTTTCACTTTTTGCAATAGATTGACCAATAAAAGTTTTTTTTTTTTTTTTTTTTCTAAAACAACTTGTAAAACTCTGATCTCCTGTCACGGCTGTGCAGTTGTGATGTAAGTCTTTTCTACCCTCTTATATTTGTCTGTATTTTATTTACTCCTGGGCACTTGGCACCAGTCGTAATATTCTTCTTTTCTCTTGGCTCTGATCGATATTTAAATTCTTAAGGCTTTGCATATGTGTGGTAGGGATGGAAAATTCCTCCCCTACGTCACACAAGCCTTTATAAAATTGGACCCTTATTTCCTCTGATAACTACAGAAAGCTACTTAAAGCTCCCTTGTACTACATACCTTTAGCGATATATGTACTTAACTAATAAATACGTTATTTACGACTTTGAACGTAATTATTTTCGTATTTAGGTTGTAATTAAACTCCATCAAACGTTGTGTAATTTTTTTGATTTATGATATAGGACTTTAATTACTTTAAATTTTTGTGGTAACCCTCTTGATTCTAAACAGAGTGTTGAATTTCAAACTGTATTGGTCTTTCTCTTGCAAATTTAACCTTAAGTAATTTCTCTAAATGAACTAACTTCCCTTTGACGTTTATTATGATTCCCTACATCCTAATGAATTCATGAATAAGCAATACTAATCGAAACTACACATGACTAATTGAACAGATAATTAAATATAACTCAAATGGTTAAATGTTAGTAAATTTGATTATGATTGTATCTCGTATCTGCTGGGCGCCCCTACGTTTAGATTCAGCTGCTATAAGGTACATATAAAGATGGATTTAGTAGGTTAATGTAATTAGTTAATTGCATATTTGACGAACTCAGAATAACCCTTTTTCTGGCAAAATTTGGCTCCTGCCTCCATCAAGTAAGCAGGGTGATCAGAAGTCAACCCAAAATTCGCACAGTCTTTTGGCACGGTTCAATTGATTGATACCTAAGTTATCGCGTCCCAATTGACCTTCCTTCGCCATCATGCACTGCCTTCAGGTCTTCCCCCAAGCCCAGATACCTCCAAATTCCTACTCCTCCAAAGTTTACTATTTACTTAGGGCGAACCGGTTTCGTCCTATATGCAATCATATACTCACGGGTTTGTGTGGAGTTACGGGTCGTGAATCCTCCCTCCACGTTCAAGAAATGAGACGAGAGTGACCCGACAGGCCTAAAGCACTAATTGTAAGTGAGTTCGTTTCATTCAATGAACAGTACATAAAAAGATATATATGTAAACATACGTTTTGGGAAGGTTTATAACTCGCAATACGAAACTACTTGCAACGCATCCCGAGCTCGGATCTCGCCCATCAAATTCTGCGAAATTTTCAGATTGATACCGAATATATACGTAAGAATAGTGTGAAATATAAATAAATATTAGTACATTAAGATCTTATCTGGCGATGTGTTCTGGAGATTCGCCATAACTCCAAGCTTTTGTTTGGTTTTGTTGACGGTTTTGTTTGAGAGATCCGCCATCTCTATGGTTTGATTAATGGTCCTTGTTACAGAAGCGAACACTGCCTTCTGTTGGTTGAACTGTATTTTTTTTTTCTTTCCCTCCCCTCCAATGTTCAACTTTTGATAAATTCTTGCTATCCCGTGATTCTCAATTGAAGCATGTAAATCCTCATTACCCCTTATTAAGCTATCCCGTGATTTTTCAACTGTTTCATGTAAGTCTTCATTATCCCTTATTAAGCTATCCCGTGATTTTTCAACTGCTTCATCTAAGCCTTCATTACCCCTTATTAAGCTATCCCGTGATTTATCAAATGTTTCATCTAAGCCTTCAATACACCTTTTTGAACTATCCCGTGATTTATCAAATGCTTCATGTAAATCTTCAACACACCTTTTTGAACTGCTATAATAAATCTGTTAATTTTCAATTGCTTAGGTCTGTAGATACCTCTTTACGTTCAAATTAAAAATAGTGTTTAATTTTTTTTTCTTTTGTTCCTAATAATTGCGCAATATAATAATTTTATCCCGTTCCTAGAAGTTAATACCTAAGTACGATATCCACTAATCAAGGTCATTTTTTTTTTTCTTTTTACTGTATTCGAACTAGTGCCCCAGTGACCGAATTATTTTGTAAACAATTTGAGCTTTGTAAACATTCTCTACGTCCTCGTGACCTAGATTCAAGCGTATGAGGTATGTTTACTTTAGACATTCCGGAGACGTGTGAGATGACTCTAAAATTTTCTTTGTTTGATAATGATGTACTTAGCGCAATTGTCTAGTCTGATACCCGATTACGTATACATATTTATTCATTTATATATACTTTGTCTCAGTAAATAATTTATAATATTGATATATATATACATAAATTTTATGATTGAAATAATTTCTAATATCATAACTTATTTCAAATGCTCTGGATTTTCTGAAATTATATTAATACATACATAACATTAAATATAAAATATTGATTTGTAAATTTATCACACATAACTACTTTTAATAGTTATTGATGAATTCAGAGGTAGGAATCGATACCCTTTTCCTCTTTTTATATAAGTGTTTTTTTTTTTTTTTTTTTATTATAATTTTTATTGGGAACAAAAATTACATATATATATGTTTATATACTTACATATATAAATATAAAAAATATACTTATTATACTTATAATATTTTAATATAGTTACATATCACATATTAAGCGAGTAATATCTTGGTCAAATAATTAATCCAAATACCAATGTTTGCTCCATTCCGCTTTCTCCTTGGAATCTGTAAAATTTTATAACGGAAAAGACTTACCCCTACCAAGGGTTTTTTCCGACCGGGAAATACACGGTAACCTTGCTGCGATTTTCCTAAATTAATTTTTTATTTTCCTAAATTTAATTAAATCTTTTTGACTTCAATTTTTTTTTTTTTTTTCATTTAATCTAATTAATTAAAATGATGTATGAACTCTATCGTTCTAAACTGTATTTTATCTCAAAACTCGTTGGTTAGATAACACTTTAAATGATAGTTACTTCACGATTAATTTAGAGATGGTAAATTGTCGTTAAATTAAATTTTTATCCCTCCGAACTTTTATGTATTAATAAAATATTATTTTGTTTTATTATTATTATTTAAGATAATTAATTTAAATATTTATTATTTGTTAGAACACTTTCACTTAGATTGAACACACGTATTTAATTATAACTTCATCACGCTAAATTATCACATCACTTCAGTTATTTATTGCACTAACATTAAACGCGAAATTTCTAAGTTTAAAAATACGATATTAAGTGATTATAAAATCCGAATTTTCCACTAAAACAAATTGTATTTATCACGAGCACTTTTATTTTTCACAAGTAAATAATGCGTTGGCTTTATTGTTATTTTTCACTGACTCTAACTGCAAAGTATTTTTTTTTTTATATCACTGACTAGAATGTGAAATTTTTCTAAGTATCAAAATAATTATCACTTAGAATTTTTCTACTTTAAATCACCCACCGTTTCGTCACGTTCCGCGAACTTAAAAACTTTTCGACCACGACCGTAGACTGTCCTCAACTGGCATTTGTCTAGACTTTTATACCCCTCTCAGGTCCAAAAGATCGTATCTGAATCTCCTATAATAAACCAATCTAATTACTATCAACTCGTAATTTCTTGAAACCTCCCCATTATTGTCGAATGCGGTCTCTTTGTACGTTTTGCGTTTGATACATTAAATTCTGTCTCGTACTTCCATACTTACAAGATCCGGATTTAGTAAGATCCATGTTTAATGGCCCAACTTCCTTTGTCCTGTTGTTCATACAAAATTAGCTTGAATTTAATAATTTTAAAGTTCTATTTTCATCTATTCCGTAACATGTCCGTGCGTACGGCATCTACCATATGTTCCAAATCTGTCCCCAAATTCGCCTATCAGAGATATCTTCATGTCGAAGTCTTTCTCGCAAATTGTTCATTTTTATTTTATTATTTTTCCACGAGTTTTTCTGTATTCTATATGAACCTTTCCATTTAAAACCGAATTTTCTCTATTTACGTCGTATATTTGAATTTTCCATTTTTTTCTCGAATTTTCTTTTATTCACGACACTCTTTCCATGAATTTCCTTATTTATTCTTACGCTATTGTTCATATCTCTATAGATTTTTATATTTCAAGCCGTATTTATTTTATTCACTGTTAATCTAAGATTTCCTTTGTTTTTCTCTGTCGTATCTCCTTTCCCCTCACTTCCCCGTACTTCCCTGATATAACCATATCGTTTTTTGATGTTTGCTGCCTCTTGGAAAATTTCATTTTCTATTTGTTATTAATAAATATATCATTTTTTTAACATCTTTATAGGAGATACCCCCACTTCGGCCCTTAAATTCCTGTCATTTTTATTGCTTCATAGAGAACGCCTTACAAATTTTGTCCCGTTCTTACGAAAAATCCCATAAACCATATGTCTTGACAGTTGTATACATTAGTTCCTGTACCCACCTGGCAATAAATCCTTTTTTATTTCAGTGTCGTTAACTTTTATGAGAATTCTTTAATATAAATATTTCATAAGACCCATGATAATTTTTATTACCTTTTTAACGGCTAATCGTCCTTATCTAAACAATTTTCATGTTCGAATATTCCTTGTTTATCACAACAAAATACATCTGAAATCGACAACCATTGTAATGCCTCATTTTTTTATCTGCAATCGCGTACTATGTTACTCTATAACCTCCATTTTAATTACGTAAAATGACTCCTTTTCCTGAGTTTTTCTATCGCAATGTTTTCAGCATTTTCCACTCCCCTCCGTACTGCACTCTATCTTCTTCTCTAACACTTGTTACTGCTCTAGACATCTGAAATGTACCCTCGCCTATTCTTTAAAACTCTCATTTTTTTTTGACGTTTCCTCCCTAAATCTTTCATCGTAATATCCTAGCTCCGTCTAAAATTGATAACAATAATTTTCCATTGTTTTTTTCAACATTTCCATTTCCTTTAGCACGTTTTCCCTCGAATCGATCATCTCCGGTCGTCACAAACAATCGTATTATAGATGGAAATCTCCCTAACGCCTTACAATACGTTTTCGTCACTTGCTTTGCAATTTTTCACTTAAACTTTTGCATCGTGTTTACGTGTATCCTTTTTTTCCGCACCTGATATGTTTTAATGCGTTCGAGAACTAGGGTTTCTGATCCCTGGAATGTACCGGTTAATGATAACATTTCTTGGGGTCATCGTTCTTTTGTCCCTGAACAGATTATTTCTTCCCATGGAGTTTATTCACCTCTCGGTTTGGTGGGAACGTCAAACTCATTAATTACATTTCTAATTGCTAAGTCCAAAGGTCGTTCCTTTGTTCTAAAAATGGGCTCGGCCCTCTTCTTGTTGATAGGCTAACTCGGTTTTTAATCGTTTTTGCTGTAATTCAATTGGCTGTCAATATATCACGGCCCAAAGTATATGGGGAGTCCCTGTCTTTGATTATTTGTTGATACCATCTGTGATTTTTTTATCAATACTCGTCTCACCTTGTCTAATTATAGATCCCTACCGTAAATATGAATTCACTTTACTCTAATCCGATAGATGTCGTAGACGTGTCCGTTTTATAAGTAATTGATATTTTCTTTTTTAAATTAAAGTGGGAAGCTACGATATTTCCTAATTTTCACTGTTGATCAATGCAATTCATCACAAGAGTCATCCCTCCTCTGAACTCAATTTGCTGTGGCTAACGTTGTATTTTATTTTAATGTCCTCTTCTTTTTTTTTTTTTTTTTTTTTTTTTTTTTTTTTTTTTTTTTTTTTTTTTTTTTTTTTTTTTTTTTTTTTTTTTTTTTCGTTAGACACCGAAATTGTGTTCAAATTTAGACTAGCTATCTTCCCCTCCTCATTTGGTTATCCCCTATCTCTACTCACCGATATTCTGAAGGAAGCATTTCCGGGTCGCCTAATCTCTCGTTTTGGTGATTTGTGGCCGGCCAGATCACCCTATTTAATCGTTCCAGACTTCTTTTTATGTTTTTTTTTTTAAGTCGCGGGTTTACGTCATCAAGCCTCAGACTCTTGAAGCCCTTAAGGAGAATATTCGCCAAGAATTCGAGAACCTGTCGTCCGAAGTTCTGGCAAGAGTGATGGAAAATGCCATAAAACGGGCCCGTACGGTCATCAACTCTGGCGGCGGCCACTTGGCCGATGTCGTTTTTTAGATATGATGGAATAAATTATAATGGATTAAATAAACAAATTTCACAACCACAAACAAATTTCATAAATGTCTATGGAGCTTCACCGACAGTCATCCAGAGGAAGACCGAAGAACTCCTGGATGACTCAATGTTTCGAAATTCTTCAGAGAAACGGCCTGGATGAAGGCGATAACGAGAAGAGCCGACCCCAACAGCCTACCTAGGCAATGCGTTGGGACAGCGCAAGGAAGAATACAACTAGAACCAAAGTTTTTCATTAAATAAAAAAAATACAGCAAAAGAACATCCGATGATTACTTTTGCCCCACCTTGTATGCTTGATTAATAAATATATGCTTTTTAGTTACTAGCGTCGAATATGCACTTGATTTCGTCACTACTATTCAAGAAATTGCTCCGTGTATCCGACACATTGTCTGATCAAAACTAAAAATATATAATCAAAATATGACTCTCGCTTATCTATACAGTACTTACCATTTTTTACAACCTTACTCACCCATTTATCCAATAGTCTTAAAGTACGTAATATAATAGGTACCGCTTCATATCGAATAATATAAAGACAAAAGAATATTTATTTTTAATTTTAGTGTTAAGTATTATTTGATCCTTGAATGCAGATTTAGTGGGCTTAAATTTTTTTTGTATCTCCTGTTATTTATAGCTTTTTCGGAATGTTCTGAACATTCAATTTTTTATCTTTTAAATTGCACTGCAATCAGAAATTAAAAAGCAAAGAATTTTAACTATTTCAAAGTTAATTTTCAATTTCTGTGAAAGTTGTTTTCCAGTTCTGTTATAATTTCAGTTAAAAAAACTCCCCAAGGGCTTTAAATATTCTTTGAATTGCTTCTTTTTTCACTTAATTTATTCAATACACAGTAAGAAATAATAAAATCGTAGGTATTATCCGATGGCAGGTATCATCTGATGGCAGATATCATCCGACGGCGGGTGTCATCCGAAGGTAGGTATCATCCGATGGCAGGTATCATCTGATGGCAGATATCATCCGACGGCGGGTGTCATCCGAAGGTAGGTATCATCCGATGGCAGGTATCATCTGATGGCAGATATCATCCGACGGCGGGTGTCATCCGAAGGTAGGTATCATCCGATGGCAGGTATCATCTGATGGCAGATATCATCCGACGGCGGGTGTCATCCGAAGGTAGGTATCATCCGATGGCAGGTATCATCTGATGGCAGATATCATCCGACGGCGGGTGTCATCCGAAGGTAGGTATCATCCGATGGCAGGTATCATCTGATGGCAGATATCATCCGACGGCGGGTGTCATCCGAAGGTAGGTATCATCCGATGGCAGGTATCATCTGATGGCAGATATCATCCGACGGTGGGTGTCATCCGAAGGTAGGTATCATCCGATGGCAGGTATCATCTGATGGCAGATATCGTCCGACGGCGGGTGTCATCCGAAGGTAGGTATCATGCGATGAGAGCTGTCATCCGACGGTAGGTATCATCCGACGGCAGGTGTCATCCAACCGTAAGTATCATCCGATGGTAGGTACAGTTTGTAAAATAAGAGTAGAAAACAGGAGGGCGCCACGGTTGTTCAAATGGCAATAGTAAAAAAAAACTCAAGGTGAAAATATAAAGCTGTGTAATCTACATTTTTATTTAAAATTAAAAAAGGCATAAAAGTGAAAAAAATATATTATTATTACACCATTGCAATTTTGTGGTAACATAAAGAAGAATAACGAAATTGTTTTAAAATGTAAAGCACAGTTTAGAAATTGCTCACATTTATTTAATACCAGCTTAAGTACCTAGCGTTGCTCGGGCTTTAGATCACGTCTCTAATTTTAGATCTGAATATATTTAACTCATTCAGATCTCAAAGTAGTGTAACTAAACTCACCATTAGTTATTCTTCCTTTCTACATACTGTTAAATTCAAATTTATGTTAAAATAAATGAAAGCCAATCACTTTGTAAAACACCATTTAATCAAATTTATGTCTTTAAGTGGGTACCTAACAACAGTGCTTCTTCTTGATTTTAATTTTTTCCTTAAGAACAAAAAATGTTTTTTTTAATGTGTATACAGTGTTCTATATTTTCAGCGTCATTGCACTTTAAATGAATATTTGACAGTAAATTTGGTGTTGCCAGCCTACAAATTATGTAGTTTCATTTTTTATATTTTCTACTCTTATTTGACAGACTATACCACCCAACTATAGGTATCATTCGATAGTAAGTATCATCTGACTTGTATCTTCGACGGGAGGCACCATTCGATGGCAGGCATCATCCAATTGCAGGTAGGGGAGACCTGTATAAAACCGTATACCGGTGTAAAAGGGTATTACTCTAAAAAATCTCTCAAGTCAGCAGAAACTTGTCGGCACATGTCTGCTCGCTGGCGAGATACCACATGTTTTAAGTTTTTCGGTGTCCTGACGTATTTTTTTTACGGATTGAATTGATTATTAGTGAAGTTATTATAATTTGCAGGTGAGTGAAATGTTAAATACTGTAATTATGAATATTTGAAATTTTTTTACGTATAACTTTTGGGTAATTTTCGTAACATTTTTTACATTTGTGTAAGAATGTCTGTATTTTTTTCTCGGGCCACAACCTTATGGGGTAAAACCGGCCATTGTACGTTGACCCGGAATATTTTTATTACAGTTTTATTTTATTTGTTTACACGTATTACATACAAGCCGCGTAATAGAGAACTCCAGTCCATTTTTTTAATGAATAATGACTTTCTGACTTAAATAACTGCATATTTTTATTTTTGAGTTTGTTTTAATAGTTAAAATAATTGTCAAAGTTTTAATTTTTCAAGATCCCCCGAAAACCACCGTACGAGTATTGAATCGTGTGACGTCATCATCCCTGAAAAGTTTTTCAACAGGTGTTCATTTTGTATGACAGTTATACGGAAGAAAGTATGGTACTATTCGATAAGTTAAAACATTATTTAGGTGGAATTATTTATTTATTAAATTATATTTATTATGTTATTATATTTTTCAATATTATTACGGGAGACAAGGTATAGAAATTGTTAGAAATTATTATTTTTTTTAGCTTTTATAATCAATATCATCTCAAACGAAGCATCACCTGCACACTGCATAGGTTGACGGCTACTTTGATTTCGAAGTTCGCAGTAGAAGTGAGTCGTTCGCGAACGAGTCGGTTCAGTGACCCGGATCTTCATACGGATCCCTAAGATCCGGTTCCATAAGATCGATCTTCAAAGCTACGGACACACTTGCTCGCGGTACGCAGATCTTTGCGAACGACTGAGCGGGTAGCAATTGCTACTAGGTAGCATGCTCTTTGGCTTCTAATGAGCAAGTGTGTCCGTAGCTTATTCAGTCGTTCAATTGAGCCGGTTCACCGAACCGGATCTTTTCATTGAACGAGACCTAGTGAAGCGGCTCATTCAACTGAGCCGCTTTGCCCGTCTCTAGGTAGCATTATGATATAGCATATTAATCAATTTTTTCGTACAGTTTAAAGTTTTTCAATGTTTTAAATAATAGAGATAAACTAATAGAGATACCACGAATAACATTAAATGTTGTTAATACCGATGGCTTGTGTCATACCTACATTTCAATACAATGACTGGTGAGGCGTGACGTCAGCACTAACTATTCAATAATACCAACTTTACAGTGTGTTTTAACGAGACGTTTAAAAATGCACATTTTAATATTTTTTTAAGAATTCTACGTTTAATATTATGAAATAAAACTTATATATTCAAAATCAGCGTTTATTGGTCTGTATGAACATATTTCTTTAAAGCCATAATATTTTTCATTGGAGTTCATATTACCAAAGAAAAACAACCAGCCAGAAAAAATGGGGACATCAATTTTGAGAGTAGGTGAAAGAGCAATGGGATACTTAAAAGCAGCAGAAACCTAAGGAGTGCCGAAATTCACATTACAAGACCGTGTCAATAAATACAGAAATAATCAAGGTTTGGCTTTATCTACAACAAAAGAACTAGGCCGTTTTAAGCCTGCATTTTACACAATACAAGTCCGGTATATGGTTTTACTTACCCTACGGGGCAAAATCGGAAATATTAGAGGTCCTGTTTTTTTTTTCATAAGTTTATGACTAAGATTTTCTGACATGTTTTTTTGTGTGTTGTTCCTTAGTAAAACCAAAAAACCGAATTTTATTTTAATTTTCTAAACTTCAGAGCTTCTACCTTAGGTATACGGTTTTGGAGAGGTCTCCCCTATTATCGAATGGATGGTATCTTCCGATGGAAGGTATCTTCCGACGGTAGATATGATCCGACACTATGTGTCATCCGACGGTAGGTATCATCTGAACGTAGGTATCATTCGATGGCAGCCATATTCCAAAGGCAGGTATCATCGGATGGAAGCTATCATCCGATGGGAAGTATCACCCGAAGGTAGATGTCGTAAAATGGCATGTATCAACCGATGGCGATGGAAGGCATAAGTGGTGTGCAAAATCATATTGATAGATAGCGTTATCAATGTAATATATCAAAAAATTGATAAATTTGTTATAATTAATAACAATAAATTGGGCAAGACACGTCAAGTGGATTTGCATTACCTACTTATATCTAATCAAAGATTATTTTTAAATGCGCTAATTCTGACTAATCTGAACAATCGATCTTTATTTTTGCCTAATTTGATGGTAGAGGTTCCTATTCTAGGTATTGCAACCAGGTTGAGTCGATCACAGTTACGTGCTTTCAGTATTCAGACAGGTGCATTGCTTGCTTACATTATATAAAAATACATTAAATTGAAAAGTTCGTTTTTAACTGAAAACCGTACTTGACTTACTTAAGCAGGAATCAGACGATTCACAATTCGTTAATTTCTATCATTCATTTTGCCTCTTTCACTCAAGGTGACTGAACACGAACACGGATTGAACACGGACTGAACACGGACTGAATACGAAATGAAACAAAAGTACCGAATGAACTGATTAGTGAATTGATCCGTCGATGTTGGATTTTGGCATTTAGCATCTTTCACAAGCTCTCAGAATGAAATAAAAAAGTCTGAATAAGGAAATATTCGATTCCTTTGCTGTCTTAGTCCTCCATCACGACACAAGCAACATTTCTCGCTTACTGTGGTGCCGGTAGGAGATTTTCAAGTACTCTGTATAACCTAATTTTGTAAATATTTTAGCCCACGAGATCTTGACCCATAGTTTTTTGTTACAATTAACATTTGAGGTGTCTAAATAGTGTAGGTTTTTCAGGATTTGCAACGCACCTAAAAGATTTAGATCACTGGTTTGATAAATCTTCGAGGATAGATGTACTGTATAGAAATGGGATAGGTCTATGACTAAATCTTCTAGAATTTAGAAGCTCTTGAAATAAATAAAAATAAAAAATAAACAAATGAAACCAACTTACTAATTAAACAATTAGATCTGTAAAATTAACCCATTATAACATAGTTCCCTTCCCTACACCTACTTTCACTCCCTCTCTCTTAGGTACATCCCCCTCGCCCCCCGCCCCCCGCCAAAGTTGATTTTCTCTCTCCCTCTTCATCTTTTCCTTTAAATATTTTGTAACTCTGTAATTTATTTAATATGTTTTATACACCCCTGATGAAGGTTCAGGTCGAACCGAAACTGGTTGGTTAAAGATATATAATAAAGTGGACTTCAAACATTATTTTTTGCAATTATTATAAATGTAATGTTTTCTTTTTATGAAAATCTGTCATTAGATATTTGGAGATTTTTTTAATAAGTTTATTATATATGTAAAAAAAATAATATTCTTAAAAAAATATATTTCAGGGGCTCCAAAACTCTCATCGGTAAAAAGATATCTCAGTACAATTTGCAGTTTTATTCGTGCTGGTACACTCTCTATCATCAAAGTTTGTTTTTTCTTTATTGACGGAGCAACAATTAGTGGCAGTTCTTCAAATTCACTTTTATCCATTAGAATATGATTAAAGTTTGATTCAGAATCTTGTTCTGCTATTTCTCTCGACAATGTATTTTAAGCTCTTAATATGTTTTCCCTTAAAATCCATAGACGCGCCCCACCACCGTCGATGTTTTATTTTATTTTTTTAGTTAATTATTGGATCAAATGATCACAAATCAAACGAATGCGCACTACTTCGTTCGACGACATCGTGGGACGTGGTGGAAAAGAACGAATGAACGTTCATTTCCACACTATTCTGTATGTCGTGAGAACGCGGAATGAAATAAAAATGAACGTTTACCAGAGTGAACATTACTCGAGTGAAATGTCTTATTATTGCTTTTTATATATTTTTCCATGCCCAAAATTAAATAAGTTACACAACGCACAAAATCTTAATATATAAAAAGTTAACGAAATAAATAGTTATAAAGAAAATTATTTTCCCCATACATTTTGTATGGAACGAATTCTCGTATTTTGAAAGAACTGCAGCAATATTGTGAGGGGTATAATATTGAACTGTGCATGAATTCCAAACATTCAAAAACGTCAAATGTCAATGCGTTGATTGTTGTGCATTTGTTTTTAATCATATAATGCTGCCCTTCTTTCTTACACACTCAATGTCAATAGTCGAAAATGAGACAAATGGTGAGCGTATGTCTGCACACCTCCAAAGGAAAAATACAATAATTATAACAAATCTCTGAAATGAAACGCATTTTTTTTACGTAAGCTCCACACAGGAGGCCCTGAGGAAAATAATTTCTCTCAGGACCTATGTCATCTTAGGGGATGCTGTGTGGAGGATCTTTTTAAGGAATGGGGAGGATAGAAAGTTCTGGGAAGGAAAAAGGTATGAGGGGTGGGTAGGAATATGGGGGTCAGTGTGTCCGGGAGTGACGGACGTATGAATCCATCCCTCCAACTGTGGTGCAAGGCAATGGGTCGAGAGAGTCCGGCTGGAAAGGTCAAAAGGCCTCCCTCAACCAGTCTCTCTCGATCCGGTCCGCCACGCAGCAGGTGGGCAGGCGCATCAACTGCCAAGGCCCGGACATAAGTCACCTCATCAACCCGGGCACCCCTGCTAAATCACCAAACGTAGTGAACCACTTGGGGTGATCTATGGCAGAGGTGTTGGTTATTCAATAAATGGTTCCCGGGGCGGCGGCACCCGTATCCGCCTCCCGAATTCCCGTAAGTAATTGTAAAAGTAATAAAATCACAAAAATATAAATCCGTACACAACGCCATCTCTGATACTGACAAAAACAAAACACGGACAGTTGCGAATTGATATTTGCTTCATTGCGTAATTTTTAACTTAATAAAAAAACTGAATTTAATTCAACAGCTATCGATTCTGAGGCGGTACGAAGTTCGTCGGGTCAGCTAGTATTATTATAAATTATACTTACCAACGCACAATATCATTACATACATATTATATATATTATACAAACCAAATTACTTATCATCGGGCCGTAGCCCCGGGAACCATTTATTGGATAACCAATACTTCCGCCACTTAGCAAGGATGACCGGGTTCATGGGTGTGAGGATTGTCTAGGTCTTGGTGGCGGATGCGTCTGCCCACTGTGTAGCGGGTCGGATTTGGAGAAACTGCTTAAGGGAGACCATTTTACTTTTCCAGCAGACACCAGTGGGGGGAATAAATTCATCGTCCGTCACTCCTGGATCCACGAACCCCTAAATTCGTACCCACCCCTCATACCTTTTTCCTTCACAGATCTTTCTCTCCTTCCTTTTCTTAAAAAAAAATCAGAGTGTGCAATTCGAGTGGCTAGATGTCGCTTTCTTTTATTTTGCCTGTTTATTTTAAAGTGGTTTGAAGATTGGGTATTGATTTTTTTTAAAAAGGTTTATTTTTTTGGATTTGGCAGGATTCGAACCTCCGTTCACTGGATGTTTCTCTGGGCGCTGAGAGTCAGGCGCTTCATGCCCCTGCGCAATGGGAGGCTCGCGCGGAGCTGTGAATTTACCGCATTATATTAGAACCGAGGACCGGTCAAATAATAAATTTTAGTGATGCACTTCCGTTTCATCCGAATTTCAAATCACAACGAGGCTAAGGAAGTTTCACTTCAAAAACCTCTCCATACAGCATACCCAAAGACATAAATAGCGTGTGGAGCTAATGTAAAAAATAAAGTTTCTTAATTTACTCAACCAATGACACCTCCGAGCGTGACCAGTGACCATCCAAGGACGGATTTCGTGGGGGGGGGGGGGGGGGAAATACCTTCTGGGGGGGGCACGTGCCCCTATTTTTCTGTACTGTGGAGATTCTATAACAGTACATACTTAGAAGCTAAAACTGTCTTTTTTAAACATTTAATTTTTCGATTGTTTTGACACTTTCATAAACCTTTCTATACATACTTGAACTTGTATCATACTTCAAGTTTATTTCTAACAGTAATTGTTGATTTTTTTTGCCCGTCCTCCCATTGTGCCCGCCCAGAAAAAAATCCCAACAGTAATTGTTGATTTTTTGCCCGTCCGCCCCTTGTGCCCCCCCTCAGGAAAAAATCCTAACAGTAATTGTTGATTTTTTGCCCGTCCGCCCCTTGTGCCCCCCCTCAGGAAAAAATCCTAACAGTAATTGTTGATTTTTTTGCCCGTCCGCCCCTTGTGCCCCCCCCAGAAAAAAAATCCTGGATCCGCCCTTGTGACCATCCAATGCCACAACTAGTGATACTGATTTGAGAAATAGATCGGATACAAGACATTACTGTGAGCTGTGAGTGGGAAGTATCATGTTGCGGAAGAAATTAATGCAACAAAATAAGTTATTATAATTATTATTATAAATATAAAAAAAGTCATTATAAATTTTATCAAAACTATTCATAAGCTGTTTTTAATTTACTTATCAAATAGGTTAACACATTTGGTGGCATTATTATATATTACATTATTATTTTGAAATTATTCACACTTTTTTTTTTCACTGTAATGGATGCACGTTACGAAAAGGTTGAGAAATTGACAGTTTTATCTTATCTTCAGTTCACACCGCATAACAACAAAGAAATAACTATACTTTATTTAAAACATTTTTTTCATTATGGCCAAGATAGATAACAAATGTGTTTGGCAAGAGATGTGACTTTTGATATACTGACACACAGAGCTCCGGGCCAAAAAGTAACCCTGTCTCTTTCATCATCGGTTAAAAAACTGGTTAATGGAAAAATAGAAGTGCATCCGCGAACCTTATGTAGGAGGTCTAGCTGTAATAATGCTAAAATAATAATAGTGACTAGCGCGAGAAGTTGAGCAGTTTAGTAAGGGTGCTCTCCAGCTGCGGCATTTGTTTCTTCCCATGACTCAGTTTGCTCTTCGCGTCGTTTGCCACATATGTGTTGCTCGCATAGCTCTTGGCTACCTTGCCACTGACAAAGGTCATGAGGTCGAGCACATTCCACTTGCAAGGCACTCTGTCCAGTTGCTTGCATAGCTCCTGTATCATCCATGTCCCATCCAGCTCTCGCCATGATACAAAATCTAAAAAATATTCATATCAAAATGTTAGATTTTTTGTTGTTATTTTTTGGCTTCTTCGACCTTAAACTAGCACATTTTATGGCTTATTGATGATTTTCCGTCTTATAACTAATGGATGGTATTCGATGGTAATCGAATTGAACAATCGATGTTGAATAACGTTGCAGTGTTTTCAAAAAAATCGTGCATTAAAGTTTGGATTAAAGTCTTTAAGTGGATACCCTGACGGGTTGTTTCAGAGAATCTGAACAATTCATCACATGTCGCAGTTATTTACAAGTTATTATTTCAGTTTTGTGAAGCAACGGGCACATCGTTTTTTTTTTAAATATATATAAATCACGCGCATGTTTGGTCGAGATAAGCTCCGAAATTACTTAACCGGTATTGATGAAATTTGGATTACTGTGTGTAATTTGGTCCAACTTAAGAGACGGGATAGATTTATCTCGATTATTGACCTCAATATTTATTATTGCTGATTAAATGCTCATTAAATGTTTGTTATAGGACAATGAAATGAAATTAATTGTAAGTTTTATAAGGTTCAAACAGATGGCAGTCTGAATTAATTTGCATTTTGGACATGCATTGGTTTTCTAGGTAATGGCGTTGGTAACAATTGGTTACCTAGGCAATGGCGTTGTTTCGATTTCACGTCAGTCCATTCTAAGTGTTTGTTTTCGCATGTGTGTATGTTTACGTTATAACCGAGTTTCTTGAATTTTTCGTGTATTAGCAATATTTCACCAAGAAAACGGTGGTTACAATGCAAAAGATGTTATTGACTTAATTTATAATATTATTATAATATGATGACCACGCAGCATTTTGCTGATGCGCTCCGTACCTGTTTCACGATAAGTTTATTTATTATAAGTTAATTGAGTTGTTTTGAATTTTAAAATAAACTGGTCTTTCTTCTCTCCAAAGATGAATCCAATAGAGTTTAATTGGTTTGTATTAGTAGCATCAATGACATGTTGAGGAAGTTTGTTCCATGCAAGATTTCCTATGTGCAAAGAAGTGTATCATAGGATTAAATGCAAAAGGTGCTTTGTTAATTTTTATTAGTGTCCACGGAGATTAACAATATTGTTGTGAAGGTGATGATGAAGATTTCTTGGATGTCAGGGCAACTATATGTACATTGTATAGTAAAGTGGGTCATTTAAAAAAACGTTATTTTTAAATTCTAAGAGCGATAAAAGGCTGCCAAATAGGTTCAAAACGACGTGTTTAAAATTTTTCAGATTTCTGATACGGTCTTCTTCCTCCGGATTCACTTCAAAGTTTTGAAAATTTTCTCTTCTATAGCAAATGTAGTATATATTTACGAAATCATTTACAAAAAGTCCCAAGATTGAGTTTCGCAAAATAATGCCGAAATTTGGGAGTAAGAAGGATTTTGCTGGTATCTGAATGCACTGCCTTGAAATAGGTAATTTGAATTATATTCATATATTTTTTAAACAAATAAAACAAAATATTCCCTCTGTTTCGTTTTTTATTGAAAATAGTTCAATTTAATGCTTTATCTCACTTCTTTTTAAGATTTAACAAGGGTGGATTTTTCTCTATTACGTGAAATTTCAAAGTCAGTCAGGAGGAAGATGATATCCAAATATCATTAAAAGAATTACGTGATTTTATATCTTCATTTAACACCCTTTTATCACTATTAGACAAATAAAAACAAGATATTTTTTCATACAGTCGTGACCCACCTTACTGTACAGTATATGCCGATTCCCCATCTTCATCAAATTCCAATGGGAACTGGTTTTGAATGTATATTTTAGTTCAGGCATAAAATATTTCGCAATTTTAAGTGCACATTTTGGTATTGATAGCATATTCGCACGTATGTTCACCATCTTGTTAGTGCATAAGAATGCGATGTCCACTTGTAATCATGTTACATAAAAGTATTTGTAACAAGGTGTGTGCACCTTCTTATACACACTTTATTTATGGTTTCGGTGTATGTCACCTCTAGTGCTTGCCGATTGGAATTTGGGCATTGGTAATATTAGTTCTGCAATATTTTGGAATGGAACAATTGTTGATCCTGGACAAATTCAAATCAGCAGATTTGAAAAGAGACCTTGTCATTCTTTGGGTAGTAGCCGACAGCCCATGGCGGTCCCCTTGACCGCAACACGACGGATCCTTTTTGAAGATCGCTACGATCGTGATTGTGAATTTTGAACGTGATACTCGCCATCTTGGGTTGACTGGAAGTCATCCTGGAGGGATAAATGGCATCTAGAATCATCCCCCCTTTCTGTTTCTGGAGGGTCCTTTTGGCTGGGAGCCATTTCTCTGGAGTCCTGCCCTTCTGACGATGTGAGATTCGTTTCACAATAGAAGATTTCATCATGCGTCATTTCAATTTACCACGGTATCAAAATGACCTATTTAAACCTAAGCAAGCCCATGCCAGACAGCCTTGGTTTCAGGATGTCATTTTTGTTTTAATATATTTCTTTTGCATTTAAAATACATTATTTTCTTCAAAATCATTAACCTACTCCTTACATCTGCCATGCGAGTCATTGCTCATAAATAACCTACCTTGTACATTGTTGCCACCCAAAGATATTCAAATACATTGCCACCTCATCCCAGGTAACACTCTATGCAAAATATTGAACTTAAAAATGAAGAAGGTAACTTACTTTCTACAGTGGAGTACATCATTAGCAGGTCCGCATATCTTGGCATCCTCTCTGAGATATCTTTTTTATCTTCTCCGTCTAATTCCACTCCTCCGTCCATATCGGTTCCACGACAAGCCTAAACACAAGTCATTGTAAGATTATTATTGAGATATCATTCCACAATGGAGTGCTGGTACCTACCCTAATGTGTGACAGTGAGGCATGGAAGTGGTAGAGGAAGAATGAAAGTAGGTTGAACGCTGCTGAAATGAGATCCCTGAGGCGAATGTGTGGTAAAACCATGTATGATCATGTGATAAATGTGGTGATTCGCGAATAATGCAAGGCTGATGTAAGCGTAATGAGTAAGATTAAGAAAGGGACCTCAGATTTAGAGCAAATGAATGAATTAAGGATTGTAAGGAAAATACGTGACGTAAATGTGAATGGTGCAAGAAATCGGGGATGCCCGAGAAAGACGTGGCACGATCAAGTGAATCAGATAATTAAGTCGGTCCATGACAAGAGTCAGAATAATAGAAGAGTCTTTATGAGAAGATGTACGAATCTGAATGAGGCAGAGTGTGAATTAAGCCCTAGTTGATTGTTGGTCCGACTTCTCTGCCTACCCCTGAGGGAAACGGTTAATTAGTTAATGAGAGATATCACTCACAGTTTGCTATATTCCCCAATGACTAAATAAAATACCCTAAGGGAGGGCTTGGCATACCAATAAAAAATTCTGTCCAAACGGTTATACAAAAATGGTGGCCTAGATGGCTGCCGACATACATCGTTTCCATGTTTACCAACATATATTATTCAGTAGCTTTGGAAACGGTTCGGCGTTGCGGCCATCTTGGCCAGTGTATAACCGTTTTTTTTTTTACATTAACTCCACACAGAAGGCCCTAAGGGGTCGCCCATTAATCACGTGATGTTTTTTTAGCAACTTTTTAACCCCCCCCCTGGTGATATTTGGTGAGGTTTTAGACTAACCCCCCCCCCCCTAAATTCACTTGTATTTTTTTAGTATAAAGAATTTTGAAATTTTCAGAATATTATCACGAAAAATAAATACACGTGATATCTCATTTTACCCCCCCCCCCTCGTGATATTTCGTGATTTTTTCCGACCCCCCCCCCCCTTTTTGAGCCTCACGTGATTAATGGAAGACCCCTAAGGAAAATAATTCCACTCAGGGCCTGTGACATCTTTAAGGATGCTGTGTGGAGGGTCTTTTTAGGGGAAGGAAGAAGTTCTGGGAAGGAAAAAGATTCCTGCTGGTGAAGTCAAAAGACCTCCCTCAACCAGTCTCTCCCGATCCGGCCTGCCACGCTGTAGGTGGGTAGACACATCTGCTGCCAAGATCCGGACAAACCTGACACCGGGCACCCCTGCTAAGTCACCGAACGTAGCGAACCACTTGGGGGACCTATGGCTGAAGTGTTATCCAATAAATGGTTCCTGGGGCAGCGGTACTAATACCCGCCTCCCAAATTGACAGGCGTTTTGAAAAAAATTGTCAGGAGAAAAAAATTATTGTGTTCGTTGTAAAATTTGAAAATGAACCATTTTGAATTACTTTTATACATCGCAAGAAGTCAATTCTTGCATTTAAAAAAAATCCAAAGTGATCCATTTGTTCAATATTGTTAAGAACAGTGACATCTACGAGATAAATACTGTAGTTAATCACATTGATTTAATCTTGATTAGCTTATTAAGAGAGTATGAATGCTAAAGACCTCTGGATGAATTTTATGAAAGCTATTGTTACCGACTAACTAAAATAGACCACGTGACCCAGTAGGTGTCTAGTACCAGTGTTATTGTTATTATCGTATTTTCAATATTCTGAAAGACGGTATTTTTACAGTTGTTAGCAGTATAAAAGGGGTGCTATTTAAAATATTTCCCTCTCTCGCATTAATCGATACTTAGAGTACAGTCCCTGTACTGCCCAGGCGGGGTCCGGGCCAAAATTAGTTACAAAAAGTGTTGATTTGATTGTTGCTCAAAAGTGTTTGTAAATAAAACGACTCTGCATTAAAAAATGTTTTACAATAAAAAAGTCCACCACCCCAGATGAAATGAAGTGACTTAACAAATAGTTTTATTGTTAATATACATATAGTAAGTTTTTTTTTATTCGTAAAATAAAAGACAATTACTTGGAGATTGGCGGGTCAAACTCCAGTAACTTTTTAAAAGACAGACATTCTTAAAGACGAAGCCAAGTGCCACGTTTTCTTCTTCAAAGGGTTAGGAATAACCTGACAATATTTGAATTCCTCCATTGGACTGCCATCCTTGACTACCACCCCAGTTAGCGAAAAATGTTGCTTGTGTCGTGATGGTGGACGACTTATTAATTATTATTTGACCATAAGAAGAAGTCAATCAATTCACAGTAGATATAAAAGGTAACAAAGGGAGTAACGGCCGTTGTTTTCAACTTTTCGATCGATTGATCTGAGTCTCCAATCAGCTTAAACTAAGTGATTTGTTTAGTAATGTTCGATTCGCCTGTTGGTCGGAGAGATGCATCGGGAAGAGCGTATTTGTGCTTTTCAGTTGATCAGTAGGATTGGAAACAACGGCCGTAAGTTTCGGCCGAACTATGACCAAACTGCACGGACTATTAAAGCGGCGGAGCCAATAAAAAAAAATATGGCAAATTCTAAGAGAAGCCACAAATACACAAAACACCGAAGACAAACAGGACATTAGTAAACTTTGTATTGACGGAAAAATTATTGACACCTCAAAAAACCCCAAGCTCGTTGCGGATTACATCAATAACTTCTTCATAAATATTGGTTCAAATCTTGCTTCTCGTCTACCAAATTGTAGAAATGCTCTACCTGCTGAAACAGAACTTCAATTTCCCAATAGAAGATTCAATCTCCAAACTGTTTCAGGGGAAGAGATTCTAAAAATAATCAATTCCCTTAAAAACACTTCTTCTGCCGGGGTTGATGGAATAACAACCAAGATTTTGAAAACGCTGTCTACGGAAATTACATTGCCCCTAGAACACCTAATTAACCTTAGTATCAGTCAAGGACACTTCCCCTCAAACCTGAAACAAGGTATTGTTATTCCCATACATAAAACAGGTAATAAGACAGACATAAACAATTACAGACCAATAACTCTACTGACCAGTCTATCCAAAGTATTTGAAAAAATTATAAATGCTCAGTTAGTAAAATTTCTAGACAGCCATAAACTACTTTCAGCAAATCAATACGGGTTTCAAGAAAGCAAGAGTACCTCAGATGCTATGGCCGCCGTAACTGACTTTATTGTAAAAAACCTTGACAAAAGCAAAAAATGTATTTCAATTTTTTTAGACCTGTCTAAAGCCTTTGATACAATATCACACAGTAAATTAATAAACAAACTTCAAACAATCGGTATTACAGGCAATGAACTTAACTTTTTTAAGAGCTACCTTGATGAACGCAAGCAACAAGTGAAAATAATGAACACACTTAGCAATCAGCGCTCAACTAACTATGGTATACCACAAGGTAGCATATTAGGACCGTCTTTGTTCCTTTTATATATCAACGACTTATGTAACATTAACATTCAGGGAAAAATAGTTAGTTTTGCCGATGACACTGTTTTATTGTTTGAAGCTGACACTTGGCTAGCTGTCTACAATAAAGCAGAAACGGAAATAAACATTGTAAAAAAGTGGTTAGATACAAATACACTCACATTGAACACCGAGAAAACTAAATATGTCACATCAAGCATAAATATAACAGGTCAACCTCATGATGATGCCACTATTAGAATACACACATGTATGAATTGCGATGAATATTGTCAGTGTCCCTACATTGAGCGCACTACACAGATGAAGTATCTCGGCCTCACAATTGATCCATATCTCAAATGGAATTTTCACACTCAAATAATTGCAAACAAAATAAGAAAAACCATGCACTTTTTCAGAAAGATACGAAACTTTCTCGACTTGCAACACTTGAAAATGATTTATTTTGCAGTCTGTCAATCTGTTATTGAGTACGGTATCATAGCATGGGGAGGCGGTACTGCATCAGCACTAGATCCAATCATAAAGGCACAAAAAACGATTATAAAAATAATTCTTAGATTACCCCTAATTACGGACTCGAACTTTATCTTTAATATTATGAATGTGTTAGACGTTCGTCAGATATATGCAAAAACAATCCTCACTCATTTATACACAAACATACATAAATACTATGAAAAAAGACTAAATTCTCGCTATACTCGAAACAATAACAAAGATTTACTACAAATTCCCATAACTCATACTACTTTTGGTCAACGAAGCTTTAGATACCTTGCAACATTCTTCCAATTAGTATAAAAAAATGTGATTCACAAAAAAATTTAAAAAAAAACATAAAAATTTGGATAAAAAATAATGATAGAGCATTTACCGGTGCACTCACCCAAATTCGAAATTAGTAATGAACCAATGCTGTTATTATTGTACCAATGTTATTGTTATTATTAATACAACCAATCTATTGTGTGATTACATTCTAATATAAGTGTAGGTATGTTCACAGCATTATAAATTGATGTAAAATAACTGCCTCAACACAGGCTAGCCTAGTGAGGCAGGTTACGAGAAATCTAAATTTAAAAAAAAAAAAAAAATAGTTATGCGTTTGATGTGCAAGTTGAAACAGAGGCGGGGTGGCACTGTGCGTACATAATGATGTAAAATGATATTGCCGACATATTGGTTCATGGTTCATCTACCTTGTTTCTATCATCTATGGATTTTAAGAAGCGCATTAAAAATTCAGGACTTTTAAAATACAAATCTAAACATTTTCAGTAAAACAAATACAAGTATTTAAAAAAATCCTGCCTGAATGAAGAAGAGTTTTGGTACTCCGCCCAATTTAGACGTCTCCTTAGTGAAGGGGTCAAAAAGCATGCTCTTCGGGTACATGCAGTCAAAGGCTTCCAGGACTCCATGCACATTACCGTGTGTCATGATCACAATCACGATACAGCTCACTTCAGAAGAATTCATCTCACTGACTATAAAATAAAAATAATACCTTTTTAATCATTGAAGACGTTATTAGTAGATGTTATGTTATCAAATGAGAAACAGAAAATACTGAAAAAGATTCAGGTGCATCTAGAAACTACTCTGCTCTGACCACTAATCTAATTCGACCATTCATCTTACGTTATTTTAAACTGAATTATGCTTCAATTGTGAGCAATTCTTCAATTTCATAATGCATATTTTTGGCAGCTGTCTACGTACGATTGCACAATTCTACCCGAATTATTTAATTACATATGTCATTAGTTATAGTTTGATGTGAGGTAATTAATGTGATTTGAAATTATACGGCTGATAGTTTAGCAAGTTGTTCAACTATGAGAGTAACTTATTTCTTAAGAAATAATTAATCAGTTAGACATGATTTTTTCCCGATAGTCCTACAAAAATTGTTCTGATATGTCATTGAAATCAAAATTGTTTTAATTTGACAAAAATTGCTTCTACAATATTAAGTATTTTCATTGGAAACTTTAATGCTGAAATTCTGAAAACAAAATAACTCGTATGGTATGTATAACTCATTGCGAATTAATAAAAATAAATAAATAAAATAAAAATTTACGTACCGTCTTTGATGACGTTCATTATTTGCATTCTATTGAAATCCAGGCATACTTTAGTATTTTTAAATCCCAATTTGTCTTCCAAACAACCTTTTATCCTTTTACAATCCACTTCTGTCCCGTGTCTTCGAGACGGAGTTCCGTCAACTCTGGGCAAATACTTTTTATGATTAAAAATGATTGCAATTTTTTCACGGCCATCGTTAATTTTGTAGTAAAGATCATCTTCGTCCTGACTACAGTCAGTTTTTGATGGAACCCTTAGCAACGGAGTTGATGTGATTGTATCGGCTGAATTCACTATCACCGTCTGCTCAAAATCATCTCCCCTGTCTTTTGGATAAGTAGGAGTCGCATCAGTAACAGGCACTGAATTCACTATCACCGTCTGATCCATATCATCCCCGCTGTCTTTTGGATAAGTGGAAGTCGCACCAGTAACTGACACTGAATTCACTATCACAGTCTGCTCAACATCATTCCCCTTGTCTTTTGGATAAGTAGAGGTTGCATCACTGGTATTTTTCTTCTTTCGGATAGAGAACACTCTAAAAAGAAAAAAGCAAGTATGACGAAGATTCAGAAGGTACCTACACAAAATTTGTATTAATAATTAGTATTTAGTAACCGATGAATCCAGACCAGAGAGTTTACACAACTCGTACAATTAATGGTAGTCTTATATAATAAAATATCTATTTACTTAAGTTATAAACCTTAATATATTTAAATTTTGATCAAAGCTCTATGATTCTTCCGATTTAAATCAATTTAAGTGAGTTTCCGCACAAACAGTGCAACTGTGAATGATAAAACATACATACCTTAGGAATTTTTCCGACACGGACACCTTTATCTTTTCAGAAGTAGCTTTATTTTCCTCCATCTTCTGTTTTCTAATGATGTTTTCAACTCTTCACTTCAAAATTCAATATCATCAACTCAACGAACAAAATAATAAAAAATACATCTTTAAATATTATGATTAGGACTATCAAATTATTATCAAACTGATAATTGATAACAGTGATAACCATTATCTTTGATATGTGATATCTGGTGACTTATTTCATTTCCTTTTATACTATAATTCAGGGGTGGCCAGCTTGATTAGACCCAAGATCTACCGTTTACTAACGAAAACCTGTGGTTGAGAGCACAAGGACGGTTTTAGCTTAAGATTGTTTCTGCATCCCCCAAATAATAGGAACACACGGAACAGTCAATTTCTCAGAATTTTTCAGCATTTGGTGTGAAAGTCAAATGAAGAGCTTCACTCGGTACACGATAAATCTGCAACTTGTTATTTTAATTTATCATTATATTCTGAACATAAACCTGGCTTAAGTTAAATCTGTATGTGGCGAAAACACTCTGATGAAAATGGTTTTTCTTTATTCTGGCAGCACATACATAGTCTGCCACTAGAATTTTATAACTGCACTTCAGAATGTTTTCCTTCAAACGCCCCGGCGGCACTTTTATGGGGCGGTAAAATTCCACAATAAATAATAATTATATCTTGTAAAATATGTATCCATTTCATTTCATATTTTTGTCTCACCTACGATGCGGACCGATTGAAATGAGCACGGAATTTTTCATTACTTATTCTGTGACGAAACCGGGGAACACCTTTTCTTAAAATGAATGAATAATAATGTCATCTTGATCACTGTAGCGACTGGCAAAACCGTCTGTAGTGAATTGCAAGAATTCCCCCTATTTTGTTTTGCGCTTGGATTGTTTAAGATAACTAGTCAGTGAGAATGATTGAGGGAGGTCCGTGGGCGATGCTTTGACAATTCTAAGAAAGTGTCATGAACCATCATCTGGGTGTAGTATCAATTAAAACTGAGGACTCACGTTCAGATTAACTCTTAGGTTAAAACCAGTTTCATGTTCCGAATGATCTGTCAAAATTCCAGTAGCGGATTAATCTACTGACGCATTTTTGACGAAAATCGTTCTAATATTTTGAGTGGAGTTAAAAATATTGTTTCAAACCATTTTTAAAAATTCGTACTTCGTAGGAAAACCATACGCACATTATGAGATTAATACTGATACGAACATGAAGAGTGACCCAAAACCCCGTCACTAAAATATAAACGCAAAAGGGAATCAGTCACGGCTCGAATCGAGCTACCCAGTGTAGTCTAGGTACTTTCGTACGGTGGTTACACAAATCCATTTTTTTTTAAACGCACCAGAATTCGAATTGAATTGTTTTGTTTCATTTTTTTCTTTTTTTTGACAGATAGGAGTTTTTTTTTAAGAAGCGTCATGTGAGACTATAAAAAAAACATTAAATGATATTCTGTGAACTTGTAAAATAAACTATCGTACTGAGATACTTGTATTTTGTTTCTGAGCCCACTAAATTGATACTCGACCCTATCAATTGGCGCCCAACGTGTTTGTCAGATCAATGAGTTTTAACGAATAAATTCAAAGACAAGAGTGGCAACAAACCGAACAAAAGTGGGCTCAAAACACTGAAAATGCCACAAACACGTAGCACAACAGCGGGCAACGCTACCACAGTGGAGAATGAGGATAACAGTCCTCTAGCTCAATCCTCAGCGGATGTACCAAATGAAGAAACCTTTACGACAGACACCCAGACGACACGAATCCTTGAAATGTTAGCAACAAAACTCACTAACATAGCCGTGTGTCAAAGGGAGCCTCGCCTGGAGGCAATATTTTCTGGGAGACTGGAAGAATTTCCACGACTTTTCCTGGAACGTTGCGAAGAGTATTTCCAAATAGCTAACACCTACGAGGAAAACAAAACGAGGGTGGCAACGGCCCAGCTCCGGGACAAAGCGAAGGACTGGGCGAATACTTATAAACACCCAGAATGGTCGATTTTTAAAAGATTTTTCCTTCGGGAATACGAGGGACCAGAAGTGGAACTCCGATTTCAAAACCAGATCTACCATAAAACCCAAGAGAACACGGAATCCTTGGCAGAGTTTATTGCTAATAAACAAAAAATGTTTGCACGACTCCACCCGGCAAAACAATTATCGGAGTTAGATGTATTCGTGCCTGCGTTTTGTAATAGCCAAATGTTACCCCAGTACATACACATATATGCCACCACCATGGAAGAGTGGATGAACCAGGCCATGAGGTTTGAAAATTCTACAGGCAGATATAAGATCCTAGGCCAACGCCAAACAAGAAGCAATTTATCTCCTCGCCGGTCAGCTCAACAATATTCTCCGCGTCACCGTTCATCTCAGCGCAGTTCACCTCAGCGTCAATCACCGCCACGCCGTTCACCGAATCGCCAATCGCCATACCGCCATCCCCCGGCCCAGCGATCCCCAGCTCAACAAAATAGAAGAGATAGAAACTTGGGAAACCGGTACCGCCCGGGAGCTCGTTACTAAAACGGCAACCCGGGCAAAGAAGGAAGAAACCGAAACAAACCGCAGAGTGCCACACGGCAATAGCAGGTTCCTTCCTTCCAAGGGTGAGAGTCACCATAGAGGGGCAAACCTATCAGGCATTGGTAGACTCTGCATCTTCACACTCTATAATAAGAATGGGCATCGCCCAAAGTACCAAATTACAACAATCCTCGATTCCATGCCTCAAGTTGGCGAACAAAAGAAACGTGATGCGAATAAAGGGTATGATATCGATAAAATTCGACATCCAGAATACAACACGGGAATGGAACTTCCTCGTGGGAGAGAACCTAAGGGAGGAAATCATCTTAGGACGCGATTGGCTGTCCAAAGAGGAAGCTTCAATAGACTTCATGCGGAACTGTTTAAATTTCGGAAGCTCAATCAGGACATCCACCCACTTTGTGCCCGTTCGCCAGGGACAAAATAGTAACGATGTCCACGGGCCACTATTAGATCGAGTCCCAGAACAGGAGAAAAAAGGATTCACGGATCTATTATCCGAATATAGTGAAGTATTTTCCCCCTTGACAGGCACAGCGAAAGTTCCACCGCACAGAATCCACCTGAACACTGACAGACCAATCTGCGTTCCACCACATCGCCTTTCGGACGAGAAGAAAAAGGATTTATACAAACAACTGGAAGGGATGCTAGCGGATGGAGTAGTAGAATCCAGCAGATCCCCATACAGTTTCCCAGTAGTAATGGTGGCCAAAAAGGGAAAAGAAGGGCGACGATTCTGCATAGACTACAGAAGGTTGAATCAAGCAACAATAACTGAACCCTCCCCACTGCCAATCATCCACGAAACACTTAAAGACCTGAGCACAGCCAAGGTATTCACAGTACTGGACCTTAAAAGCGGGTACTGGCAAGTGCCGATGGCACCAGAAGACAGAGAAAAGACTGCCTTTACCACACCAGATGGGGGCAGTTACCAGTTCCGAGTAATGCCATTCGGGTTAAAAGGTGCACCCAAGACATTTCAAAGAACCATGAGCCAGCAAGTATTAGCCGGGTTCCTTAGAAAATTTGCCATGGCCTATCTGGATGATATCGTCGTATATTCCGAAAACTTAAAAGACCACTTACGACACCTCCGCCTCATCCTAGAACGATTGGCAGAGTTTGGGTTAAAATGCTCTCCAGAAAAATGTATCATCGCCACAGATGAAATCACATACTTGGGACACACAGTCAGTGCCACGGGCAACAGTCCCCAGAGGCCACACGAAGAAGCCATTAAAAATACACCATCACCTCAAACAAGAAAAGAACTTCGCAGTTTTCTAGGAGTGTGCAACTGGTTGAGGGAATACATACCAAACTTTGCCGAAATATCAGCACCCTTAACAAATCTTACCAGAAATAAGATAAAATTCCAATGGACCGGAGAAGCCGAAGAAGCCATGCAGCAAATAAAAAATGCAATGGCGGGGCCGCTGGAACTCAAGAGACCTGATTTTAGTAGGGAATTCATGCTACAAACGGACGCAAGTAAATTAGGAGCCGCAGCAGTACTCTTCCATAAAAATGAAGATGGTTCACGAGATGTGATATCATACTCGAGCACCCGGTTCTCACCAGCTGAAGAAAGGTACCATAGCAATGAACAGGAAGCACTGGCAGCAATATGGGCTATTAAGAAATACCGGCCTTACCTAGAAGGGAGGCACTTTAAGCTCATCACAGACAACCGAGCTCTAACATGGCTAAACGAGGCAAAGAACGAAAGAGCCAAACTCACAAGATGGGCCCTACTCCTACAAGACCACGACTTTACTGTAGAGCACTGTCCGGGGAAAGCTAATGAGCTCGCCGACGCGCTGTCTAGAAACCCAGGACCAACGCAAATGATACTCGAAACGGTTACCGGAAACACCCGAGAAAGCTATCCGGAAGTCGGCGGAGATAACGGCATAAACCAAATAGACTCAGAAGAGGAGGAAGAGCAACAAACCCTAGCAAGTGCGGTAAAATCAGGACAACCGACAGATCGGGAAACACGGAAAAGAATAGATCGATGGAACACTCTAAACGACAGAGAAATCCTAAACAATGCCATCGATATAAATCACTACACAAGGTATAACGTCCACCAAGGAATACTTTGGAAAAGAGACGAAGGAAAGATGGACCGGCTGTTCGTCCCTCGAAGCACAATTCCAAGAGTTCTGGAAGAATACCACAACTCGGACACCGCAAACCACCCGGGAGCAGCAGAAACAACGAGAGCAATATCAGCACATTACTTCTGGCCAGGAATGAACGAAGAGATCCGCAGACTGGTACGCCAGTGCATGACATGTGCCACATCAAAACGTGGCCCAAATAGACCCGCGGCTCCTCAAGGAGGCACGAAACCAAATAGACCATTTGAAGTGGTCGCCGCCGACGTCATGGGACCGTACCCAAGAACCCTGCAAGGAAACAAATTTATTCTTGTAGTAACAGACTTATTCACAAGATGGGTAGAAGCATTTCCGATTAAGTCTAGTATAGCAAAGACCATAATCCACCAGTTAGAAACTGAAGTATTTCCAAGGTACGGCTACCCGAAACGCATTCTCACGGATAACGGACGACAGTTCATCCACCGCCAATGGTTAGCCGCAATAGAAAGATGGCAATGTAATCATTGGACAACAGCTATATACCACCCACGCTCAAACCCCACGGAAAGGAGAAACCAGGAAATCAAAAAAGGCTTGAGAATTCTCCTCAGAGATTCACCTCACAACAAATGGGATGAGAAACTGTCGGGAGTAATAATGACGACCCGAAACAGAAAGAACGAAGCGACAGGCGTATCACCCAGTCAAGCACTACTGGGATACGATATACCGCGACCAGGAGAGTGGCAAGCTTTCCCAGAAAACGCGAACGAGGCAATCGTTTTACCCCATCAGCGAGAACCAGCAGATGAGGAAATAAGAAGGAATCAAGCAGCGTACCAAGAGAGGTACGCCCCAGCGGTGGAAGCCTTACTTAGATACCAACAAGGAGAAGAGGTGTTAGTAAAGGAACACCAATTATCTGGGTCTCCAGAAGGAAATTTCGCAGGGTTTGCACCTAAATGGAGTGGACCTCACAAAATCCTCATGAAAAGTGGAAGAGGTAATATATACTGGGTAGACAAAAGAGGTAAACCCACTAAAATCCACGCAGATGAATTAAAAAGGGTACCAACAATCCAAGAAGTCCGGGTGGAGGATCAAGATAACGAGGTTTTGACTCAAGAAGACCGGGTGGATTGATACGAACATGAAGAGTGACCCAAAACCCCGTCACTAAAATATAAACGCAAAAGGGAATCAGTCACGGCTCGAATCGAGCTACCCAGTGTAGTCTAGGTACTTTCGTACGGTGGTTACACAAATCCATTTTTTTTTAAACGCACCAGAATTCGAATTGAATTGTTTTGTTTCATTTTTTTCTTTTTTTTGACAGATAGGAGTTTTTTTTTTAAGAAGCGTCATGTGAGACTATAAAAAAAACATTAAATGATATTCTGTGAACTTGTAAAATAAACTATCGTACTGAGATACTTGTATTTTGTTTCTGAGCCCACTAAATTGATACTCGACCCTATCAATACTAATTAAGGCTGGGGACTCGCTAGCAGGTTCACGCTCAATTTTAAACCAGTTTTGTGTTCAGAATGTAAGATTCCAGTTGTGGATTCATCTGCTGACACATTTCAAAGGAAAACATTTTCTTATTCGAAGTGCAATTATAAAATTCAAGTTGCAGACTATGTATGTGCCGAAAGAATCAAAGAAGTACCACTTTCATGTTCTGAGTGTAGTTTTAATTCACCCCACACAAATTTTATTTAAACCAGTTTAGTGTTCAGAATACAACGGTAAATTATATAACAAGTTGCAGATTTATCGCGTACCGAGTGAAGATTTACACTTGAGGTAAATAATTAAGACTGCTCCGTATATAACTATTGAATCAATCTTAAGTTAAAACCTGCCTTGTGTTCTAAACACAGTGTAAAAATCCTATTACGTGGATACCATTTTCGATTTCCGAGAATAGTTATAAATTTGTAGTAGAATTTATAACATGACTTTTATTGGAGGAATACTCGTCACATGCGATATAAAAATCGGCATAAAATGAGGTCGTAATAAAAAAAGTATTTTTACTCCCCCCTCCCCCCCCTGGCGCTTGAAAATCTGCTGTTGAAGAACCTAAATAGGGGGGCGGCGAAATTTTTTTAGCCATTTCATAAATATCACTATGACCAATGGAATTATTAAACGGATAACTGATGACTTCCACCAACTTCCCAATTTTCTCGAAATCACTAAAGCGATTTTCGAAGTCTGATACCACTGCCCTAATTTCTGCTGTGTGCTTGTGAGGAATGAAATTGTAGGTAATATTTTTTGCATATTTTTTTACAAATTGTTGATTTTTTTCTTTTAGATGTCGACTATCATAGAAGCTGTTTGACTTTGGAATGCTGCAACAGTATTCATTATTTCTTTTAATGATTTATTCTTACCTTGAAATTCCACATTTAATGTCAGTTTTCGGGTAAAATCTGTTAAAAGTGTTAAATCACATTGCCAGTCTAAATCACAAGGTTGCTGATAATCATCACCCCTCTCTTCAAGACAATTTATTATTATGTCCAATAATATGATGGATCGGCATTTGAAAATCACACAAGACGATATGCGCAGCTCTTGTGCGGATTCTTGTCCGGCTACGGGTACGAGGTCCGAGTTCTTGTACGGGTGCGGGTTCGAGTCCTTGGCCGGACCCGTGCCTCCGATCGAATGGACTAATAGCTGCGATCGACCGGTTGGCCATCCCTGCTATAATAAATTCTAGATATTACATGAAGAGTTAATTAGTAACTCCAGTTTGTTTCAAGAGGAATAAACAAGCAAACATATGTCCATTCTTAGTGAATCTTATATCAACTCGAATGCAGATATCGGCATAAAAATCGCTTGACAATCATGGTCTGGAAATGTTCGATTTAAACACAAAAATGATTTTAGTTTATTAATTTTAAAAGAGAGAAATATAAATAAATCCGGGAAATAATAAGTATAGTCACAAATAATCTTAGCCACAAAACAGTATTAAAAAAATAGAGTTTTGATATGCGTTCAGAATTTTCTAATAAAAAATTCTATTTAGTAGTCAAACAGTAATAACAGTTTTATATTAATTCTATTCAAGCGAAACAATAGAAAATACTTAAATTTATGAAATACATATTTTTTGATATAAACTGACCCGTAGAAAAGATTATTCTAAATTAATTTAGAAACTGGATAAAATTACCTTTTATATTTTTGTGTTTGAATTTTGAGTTTGATATTTATACGAGGGTGAGTCAAAAAGTAATGCCTCCGTTTTTTTCCCTTTAATTGTCAAGAAATAAATAATGCAATTACATGAGTTGAAAACCACACTATTGACGATTAATTTGTTACTTTTCAACATATCTAATCTCCGTCCATTTTCACAGCTTTTGTCCATTTTTTAACAAGGGCTTGTACAACAGAGTACCACACCCAGAACACCATCGTTATAACTTTCCCGCCGATCACACAATTTTCAATTTTTTTTTATCCTTGGTGAGTTTGTGTGATGACATTCCATTGACTGCCTCTTTGATTCAGGTTCAAAATAATGAATCCATGTTTCGTCTCCGGACACAACTTTTTCCAGAAACTAAGCGCAACAAGTGTTCTGAGGCTATTGTTTTTGTTGATTCTGGCGGGTTAACTTACTTGGTACCCACCTTGCACAAACGTTTGTTGAATAATCAGTTGTTGAATAATCGTCATCACTCTGCCTTTATTGAGGGAGAGAATGCGACATCTATAGTTATCTGGGGCACCACGAATGATGTCATTAACTCGCTCAATGTTGCGTGTAGACACTGCAATCAACGGCCTGCGCCGCTCCGCTTTTCGTCAGACAGCGGTGTTTGTCCTTCAGCTTCGTTACAGCGACGAATCCATCGTCTAGAAGTGCTGACATCCACTGTCGCATCGTGGTACACATTTTTCAGTCTTTCATGAATGCCAATGGGCATTTCACGTTTCACATCCCAGAATCAGTCACACAACGTTGTCTAGAACATCGATGTCGGCCATTCAGCAAGCGACTGCAGTGCTTGTTGAATGGTTGACAATTTGTTGCATTAATTTGTTGCTTATTTTGAATTTAACGGGGACCTTACACCTGTTAAAAAAATGCTCACCCCTCATACCTTTTTCCTTCATCCTCTCCTTGCTTGTCTTAAAAAAACCCCTCGACACAACATACCCAAAGACATAGCGTGTGAAGCTAATGTAAAAATCAAGTTTTCTTAATCTATTACCGGAAGAATCAATCAATGACGTCTCCGAACGTGGCCAGTGACCAGTGACCATCCAATGCTAGTGTTACTGATTTGAGAAATAAACAGGTTACAAGACATTGCTTTGGGCTGTGACTGGGAAGTGTCATGTTGCGGAAGAAATTAATGCAACAAAATAAGTTATTATAATTATTATTACTAAAATAAAAAAGTTGTTGTAAATCATAACCGATTTAAAAAACATCAAATAGCTTTACATATGGTAGCACTATTATGTATAACATTATTATTTAGAAATCATCCACAATTTTACTTTATTTGCAATGAATGCATGTTACAAAACGGTTGAAAAATCGAAAGTTTTATCTTATCTTATGTTCACACCGCATAACAAAGAAATAACAGTATTTTATTTAAAAAAAAAATTTCATTGTGTCTAAGATGGATAAGAAATATGCTTTTATTTTATCTTCCATTTTTTGTACATATTTTACAATTACATTCTCATATATACAAGATTTTGGTCGTATTTAAATAATTGCAGCATCGTAAAAAAACCTATGACGCACAACAAGCCCGGAATTGGTGGAGGAACTATGTCATGTAGAACTAAATCCGTCAATTTTAAGGCCGGCGATCAGTTTTTTTTTAATATATTTTCAAAATAGTAAAAAATAAATTAAAATATTGTAAAAGCAATACAAAATAACAAAAAAACAAACATTAGTTCACGTATTTAAATTGTAATAGAGAGTTAGCACTAAAAGTTCCTACAGGTAATATGGAAATTTCCACATTTTCTCTGAGGCAGCAGTAAGCTAGTAAGTCTTCCCAGGGGAATCAAAATTGGTAAATTGGCTCTGCATATTATAGAGAGTATTAAAAGCATGTGTTGGTGGCCTCGCGTAAAATTAACCGAAATATAGAACCCTACACCAAGATATTAGGAAACGGCAGGATTCCGGTCAGAAGTTTATGCACCATAAGCACCAGCGCAAAATCCCTTCGAGAGCAAAGAAACCCTGCAAATTCTGCCTCTGCAAAATTTGATGGTCTCCGTGGTCGAAGGGTAAGGATCTCGACTAGCGCAAGCTCAAGAAAATTTTATTTACGATGTTTATTCATTCCAGGGTGGAGGATGTTATCTGTATCGCCTTGGTGTAAGACCACTATCCATAATTGAAATGTTGCTTGCAATGACTTTAGCCGTTTTTGATGACGTGATATATCTTCTCCACCTATATCTTCCCGATCTCCTGCCATCCCGATTATTTTCAGCCTCATAACATAACCCAATTGATGGAGATGCCATAGTCTCACTGGCACCAGGTGGTTGGAAAAACTGCAATGCTGTATTTACTGCTTATTCTGCAAATACTGCCAATACTACAAATGCTGCAAATTCTGCAGATTTTTTGTGGGGCAAAAGTAATCACCCTGTTGGAAAACGCTATAACTTTTGCAAATGGCGCCAAATGTCAATTCGGTTTTGACATTTCTGAAGTAAACAAACGCAGAATACAAATCGACAATCCACGAATCGGTTTACTCCGCAAGAACGTGGAATAATTGTTTCCATTTTTTTGCACAACAATTCGTCGGTTGTGTTGGTGCAGCGTGAATTTTGTCGCAGATTTCCTGGCCGTCCGACACCACCGAACAAACACTGCGGCGTTTGGCCACTCGCCTTGAAGAGACTGAGACAACACGAGATGTTCCCAAGGCTGGCCGGCCCCAGAGCAGCCGTTCTGCTGTGAATATCGCTGCTGTTGCCCAAGATGTCGAGAATGAGCCCGGAACATCGACCAGACGACGTGCCACGCAATTGGACATTAGCCGGCGGTCCCTACGCAGAATTTTGGTGAAAGATTTAAAGATGTTTCCTTACACAGTGCAGACAGTGCATCAGCTGTTAGCTGTTGACCGCCAAACACATATAACCTACGCTCAAGCCATCTTGAATCTCAACGAAGAGGTGGACGATTTTTCATCGAAAATTATCATGAGCGATAAAGCTCATTTCCATCTTAGCGGTTACGTGAATAAACAAAATAATCATTTCTGGGGCATCGAAAATCTGGGTATCACCCACGAAGAGCCATTGCACCGATGACTGTGGAGGGTGCGCGCTACAGGGCCACGATTATCGATTTTTTTCTTCCTCAATTGGGACTGGAGAATATGTGGTTCCAACAGGGCGGTGCAACGGCGCACACTGCTCGAGCCACAATCGATATCCTGAAAGAAGCATTTCCGGGTCGCTTAATCTCTCGTTTTGGTGATTTGCACTGACCGGCCAGATCACCCGATTTAACCGTTCCAGACTTCTTTTTATGGGATTTTTTGAAGTCGCGGATTTACGTCAACAAGCCTCAGACTCTTGAAGCCCTTAAAGAGAATATTCGCAGGAATGCGAGAACCTGTCGCCCGAAGTTCTGGCAAGAGTGATGGAAAATGCCATAAAACGGACCCGTATGGTCATCAACTCTGGCGGCGGCCACTTGGCCGATAACATTTTCTCGACTTGATGGAATAAATTCTATTGGATTACATAAATAAACTAATTTCACAAGAAGAACCAAATTTTTCATTAAAACAAAAAAAATACAGCAAAAGAACATACTTTTGCCCCACCTTGTATTTCTACAAAAATTTACTGCAAATTCGCCCTATACTGCCATAGTTCGACTTATATTGCGTTATAAGTTATAGACCGTTCCTAGTTCTGAAGCGAATGAAGCGAGTGCAGCGTGGCGAACTAGCAATAAATCAACCCTTCTCTATGCACGGCAAGAGATGCGACTTTTGATATACTGGCATACAGAGCTCCGGGCCAAAAAGGCCCCTTTCTCTTTCATCATCAGTTTAAAAAATGGTTGATGGAAAAATAGAAGTGCAACTGCGAACTTTATACAGGCGGTCTCGCTGTAATAATGCTAAAATAATAATAAGGACTAGCGCGAGAAGTTGAGCAGTTTGGTTAAGGTGCTCTCCAGTTGCGGCATTTGCAGCTTCCCATGACTCAGTATGCTCTTCGCGTCATTCGCCGCATAGTTGTTGGTCCCATAGCCCCTGGCCACGTTACCACTGACAAAGGTCATGAGGTCGAGCACATTCCACTTGCAAGGCACTCTGTCCAGCTGCTTGCATAGCTCCTGTATCATCCATGTCCCATCCTGCTCTCGCCACGATACGAAATCTGAAAAAATATTCATGTCAAAATGTAAGATTTTAGTTTATATAATTTTTTGGCTACTTCGACATCGTACAAGCATGTTTTCTGGTTTATATTGATGATTTTAGATTTTATGTCGAGTATTCTGTCATGGCCTTTTGACCTTTCCAGGTGGAATCTCTCGATCCATCGCTTGCACCGAAGTTGGAGGGATGGATTCGTCCGTCACTCCTGGATCCACTGATCCCCAGATTTCTACCCACCCCTCATACCTTTTTCCTTCCCAGATCTTCTTATCTCTCCTTAACTTAAAAAGACCCTCCACACAGCATCCCCTACGATGACATAGGCCCTGAGGAAAATTATTTTTCTCAGGGCCTCCTGTGTGAAGCTAATATAAAAAAAAAACAAAAAATGTTTCGCTCTTCTTAGTGCACATTTTGGCATATATATATATATATATATATATATATATATATATATATATATATATATATATATATATATATATATATATATATATATGTTATGATTAAGGTTTTCACGGGTGTAAGATGTAGAACAATTTTCTCGGTTTACCCGCGTAACGTAGTCCTTAAAAGGACTTTTTAACTCCTGACGTTTCGGACAGATCACACTGTCCATCTTCAGAGGCCTTATGTCTTGAGTTTTTGTCTCAAACTGATAGCTTTCGCATGTCTGTTCGGTCCAAAAGCTAAAACTTAGGAGTTAAAAAGTCCTTTTAAGGACTACGTTACGCGGGTAAACCGAGAAAATTGTTCTACATATATATATATATATATATATTTAAATTACGTATTTTACCGAGGCTTCTGACTAACACAATGTGTCATTTTTTGCCTCATTTGTTTTAAAATTATAATATTCTTCTTCTAAATATATAAAAAATCTAAAAATATTTGTATGTACGTATGTACGTATGTATGTATGTATATATGCTTTGCTATATTAAGCATAGGAAATGTTTGAAACTTTCAAAATACCTTCTTTAAACCCCTGCGAAGGTTTCTGGATTATTACAACCACATGATAATACACCTGAAAAGTTTTTTATCATTACAAAAACTCTTGGAAAACGTATCAAAAATGTCAAAACTTGAGAATTGCATTTTGCAAAACAATGATTGTTAAATCAAAATTCTCTTTTCGAACATCTTTAAATTAACGGATTTATTTGAAGTACTCGCCTCATACGTTGAATTGAATCAATAATTATAGATATTTAAAGTAGGTACCTATGTTAGTTACCGAAATTGATTGATTGATCTTATTATATACAAAAATGAATATTTGTAATATATGGAAAATGAAAATTTAAATAAAAAAAATTTAATAGGTGGCACGCGGGCTGTTGGAAAACTGAATGTACTGGGACTGAATGTATGGGACGCGGGAGGGGGGTTGGCGGGACGGGGGAGCGGGAGAGTGGAGAGGAGACGCGGGAGTAGACAAGGGACGCACGGGAAAGGACATACAGGTAGAAACAATTTATTTCTTTGAATATGGCATCGCAACGCGTGCCGGGTACCAGCTAGTATTATTATATATTCTTTATAATCTCTAGTCATTTTATATAAAATTTCACTTTCAAATATTTTCAAGTTTACGTGATCTAATAAATTTCATTATTCTCGATATGGCATGAAACTCTGTTGAGGCTATTAAATTCTGAATTTCCTATGAGTTCGAGATCATTAGTATTGTTACTCTCTGTCTTTCATATTTAACGCACTTCGATAATGTATGTTCGACATCTTCAATTTGTTCACCTATAGAACACATTGGGTAGTACTATATTAGCATGTATGTTTCAATATTTTGTTAGCGCATTCTAATCCGATGTCCACTTATAATATGTATGCAAAACATTGAACTAAAAATGTAGAAGGTGACTTACTTTCTACAGTGGAGTACATTATTAGCAGGTCCGCATATCTCGGCATCCTCTCTGAGACATCTTTCTTATCTTCTCCATCTAATTCCACCCCTCCGTCCATAGCGGTTCCACGACAAGCCTGAACACAAGTCATTGTTAGATTATTATTGAGATATCACTCCACAATGGAGTGCTGGTACCTACTCTGATGTATGGGTGAGGGTGAGGCAAGGAAGTGGTAGAGGAAGGATAAAAGTAGATGATGAAAGTAAATGAATGCTGCAGAAATGAGATCCATAAGCCGAATATGCGGTAAAACCATGTATGATCATGTGATAAATGTGGTGATCTGCGAAGAATGCGAGGCTGATGTAAGCGTAATGAGTAAGATTAATAAAGGGACCCTTAGATGGTTTGGGCATGTACAGCGAATGAATGAAAAAAGGAGTGTAAGAATAAAACATGACGCAAATGTGAATGGTAGAAGAAGTCGGGGACGCCCGAGGAAGACAAAGAGTCGGGCCATGTCAAGAGTCAGAATAATAGAAAAGTATGTATGAGAAGATGTAAGAATGTGAATGAGGCAAAGCGTGTGCCAATACCGAGTTGATTGGTGGTCCGCCTCTCTAACTACCACTGCGGGGAAACTTCGTATTCACAATTTGCTATGTTCCCCAATTGCCGACGTTTCCATGATATATACCTACATATATTATACAGTGACTTTAGAAACGGTCCAGCGTTGCGGCCATCTTAAGAGTTTTCTTTACCACATAGGAGGTCCTAAGGAAAATAATTCCTCTCAGGGCCTATGACATGTGCGGATGGTTTTTTTAGGGGAAGGAAGAAGAGGAAGTGCTGGAAAGGAAAAAGGTATGAGGGGTGGGTAGGAATCTGGGAGTCAGTGTGTCCAGGAGTGACGGATGAATGAACCCATCCTTTCCACTGCGGTACAAAGCGATTCTCCGAGAGAGTCCTGCTGATGAGATCAAAAGATTTCCCTCAACCAGTCTCTCCCGATCCGTCTTGCCACCCTGCCACAGACACATCTGCCGCCAAGATCCGGTCAAACCTGACCCATGAATCCGGGCACCCCTGCTAAGTCACCAAATGTAGCGAAACATTTGGAGGGACCTACGGCAGAGGTTTTGGTTATCCAATAAATGGTTGACGGGCGTTTGGACAACATTTGTTAGGAGAAAATAATTTATTGTGTTCGTTGTAAAATAAGAGTTATGCATTTGATTGTGATTCGGCGATCGTTCATAAACATTTTTTTAACTTTTTCCACGGTTTCACCGGTTGTTCGTCATCTTCAACGTCTTCACAGCCATCTTCAACGTCTTCACAGCCATCTTGGAAATGCTTAAACCACTCGTAAACCCTTGTTTTACTCATAACAGACTCACCATAGGCCTTTTTTAACATTTCCCACAGTTTATTTCATGTTTTAATCAAAATTTGATACAAATTCTTTGATCCATTTAAAACTAAAAAACGAAAATCGCCAAGCTCATGAAAACACGTCTAACCATAGCGGCTGCCACAGACAAACGTAATTAATAAATAATAATGAATACAGCCGAAAAAAAGATGTTGACAATCGGACTCTCCAAACCCGCGAAATTTAAAAATCCCGTTACATTTTGAACAACCGATATAAGGTGATATGATATGAGGTGGCACTATGCGTACATGATGATATAAGACGATGTTGGCGACATGTTTGTGCGCGCAGATTCATACTAATGGTTCATGGGTTCATCTACCTTGTTTCTTTTATCTATGGATTTTTAAAATTAAGCTTTTTAAAATTAAAATCTTAACATTTTCAGTGAAACAAATACAAGTATTTAAAAAATTCGTGCCTGAATGAAGAAGAGTTTTGGTACTCCGCCCAATTTCGACGTTTCCTTAGTGAAGGGGTCAAAAAGCATGCTCTTTGGGTACATGCAGTCAAAGGCTTCCAGGATTCCACACACATTGCCGTGCGTCATGATCACAATCACGATACAGCTCACTTCGGAAGAATTCATCTCACTGACTAGAAAATAAAAAAAAATACATTTTTTAATAATTTAAGACGATATTAACGACTATGAAATTCACAAAAAATGTGAAACAGAAAAGACTGACAAAGATTTAGACGCAAATAGGAAATGAACACAGATTTTTTTCCTTGCCGGGGAAGTGCTCTATCACTGATCTAATTCGACCATTTCATCTAGTAAAATTTTAATGGATAGCTGTCGAAACATAACCTAAGATTAATAACATAACCTCGCATTCCATACATTCAGTCCCAGTACATTCAGTTTTCAAACAGCTCGCGTGCCACCTATTTTATTTTTTTATACAAATTTCATAATGCCAGAGCTAACCAGTAGTTTTATACAAACCTTGTCTTGACAATGACGAACACAAAAAACAAAGAATTATCCAATTTGGTGCAGTCGTTCGGAAGTTATGCGCGTACATACATTTCGGCGATTCATTTTTATATATATATATATATATATATATATATATATATATATATATATATTAAATATATATATATATATTTAATAGATATATATAGATAGAAGATTTTCATTGGAAACTTTGCCGAACAAATTCTAAAAAAAGATAAAAATTGTGGTGCAACTCATTGCGGACAATCAAATAAATGAAACAAAATTTAGCGTACCGTCTTTGATGACGTTCATTATTCCCTTTCTATCGAAATCCAGGCAAACTTTAGTATTTTTAAATCCCAGTTTGTCTTCCAAACAACCTTTTATCCTATTACAATCCACGTCTGTCCCGTGTCTTCGAGTTGGAGTTGGTCCGCCAAGTCTGGGTTTAAACTTTTTATGACTAAAAATGATTGCAATTTTTTCTCGGCCATCGTTAATGTTGTAGTAAAGATCATCTTCGTCTTGAATACTTTCAGTTTTTGATGGTTTTGAAGTGATAGCATTGTCTGAATTCACTACCACCGTTGGCTCAAAATCATCCCCCCTGTCTTTTGGATAAGTAGGGTTCGCATCAGTAACTGGAACCGAATTCAGTGTCACCGTCTGCTCAAAATTATCCCCTTTGTCTTTTGGATAAGTAGAGGTCGCATCAGTAACTGGCACCGAATTCACTATCACCGTTTGCTCAAAATCATCCCCCTTGTCTTTTGGATAAGTAGGGGTCGCATCAGTAACTGGCACTGAATTCACTGTCACCGTCTGCTCAAAATTATCCCCTTTGTCTTTTGGATAAGTAGAGGTCGCATCAGTAACTGACACCGAATTCACTATCACCGTTTGCTCAAAATCATCCCCCCTTTCTTTCGGATAAGTAGGGGTCATAGAGGTATCAACTTTGGTATTTTTCTTTTTTCGAGTAGAGAACACTCTAAAAAGAAAAAAAAGCCAATTAGAAAGTACACGCACTTTGTATTAATAATTACAATCCGATGATTACAAACTATAGAGTTTACACAGTACGTACAGTTAATGGGAATCTTAAATAATAAAATACCTATGTACTTAAATTATAAATTTTAATTGAAATTTTAAGAAAAGTTTTATGATAAATCCAATTTAGATCAATTTAAGCGAGTATCTACATAAAAAGAGAACTTGTGAATGATAAAACATACATACCTTCGGAATTTTTCCGACACGGACACCTTAATCTTTTCAGAAGTAGCTTTATTTTCTTCCATCTTTTGTTTTCTACTCTTCACTTCAAAATTCAATGTCACAACTCAACGAACAAATTAAAAATACTAAAATACATCTTTTGATATTGTGATTACCACTACGAATCAATTTATTATCAACCTGATAACTGTTACGTTATCTGATATAACCATTATTTTTGATCCGTTGTATCCGGTGACTCATGTGATTTGCTCTTATGCCTTTTTATTTAATATATTCTCTACTATACTTGAAGAATTGATCGCTAAGTACAACATCAAGTTTGTTTTAAGTGCAATACACAAGCCAAAAATTGTCTATTATTAGAGCGTCTTACATCACCTCGAATGAAGGTAATCCGTAATAAAAATCGCGTGGCAAACATGGTGGATTTAAACGCAAAAGTAGATTAAATTTAATTATTTTATAAGAAAGAAATAAAATTTTAAGCGAGAAACTGTCACAAATAATCTAAGCCATAAAATAGTATTAAAAAAATACTTGTAGTTCTTCACATGCGTTCAGAATTTTCTAATATTTTTATTATTATTAGTAGTGGTCTACGCTTGTATTTTTTATAAAATAATTAAGCGTTTTAGATTTGGATTCACTATCTGCATAATATAAACGTTGATTTCTTAGATTTATATTTATAGACATATTTATAAAGCATTTACGCTATTAAAGAACATCACTTTCATGGAATTTTTAATAAATTCAGTCGGTAACAGTCAATTAAAAAATAACACATCTGAAATAAGCTAACTTTTTCAATACGGGAATCATATGTCTGCCAAAATGCGATTTTTTTAATTTTTATTTATTTATTGTACGACAGACAGGTGAGTCCAATTACGGTACAATTTTAATTTTCTTATAACTAACAATACATGTATATAGTTTTTTTAAAACATGGTACGGTGATATCAAACAATCCGCTGGTAGGGCATTAAGCAATGCCATACCTCTTGTCATGCTGTGTTGAGCCATGAAATCTGTCCGACCCTGCGGTATGTAGAATAGGGCGTGGCTACGAGTTCGACAGTATTTGTCAGGAGCGAATAAGCCACAGCATGACAGGAGATATGGACAATCAATAAGGTTTTTTATTAACTTTAATTCGAATACCATGAGTCCGGCATTACGCCTGGTCTCTAGGCTTTGATAATTTGTCTCCTTTAGCAGTTCCACGTGTTGCAGCACTTTAGCAGCCTTTTAATTAGTAATACAGAGATCTTATACGAGTATAGTATTTATTCAATTTGTAACTAAAATACCGCTATACAGTGGGAAAGATTTAAATGTCCGGGTTTAATTTTCCCCACAGGAAAAACTAAACCCTTTCACACACTTCCCAAATGATCTTCTGGTCAATCCACGTTATGCAATTGCACTATATGTATTATAATTACAAAACAATACAAGAACAACATGTCAACCTACCAGAGACCAAATGGGAAAATAATTCACCGACTCCAGATATTTTCATATCAGAGGGTTCGGCTCTGTGGAATTCCTAATTGAACCTATAAATCCTACTGATCCCTCAATATAAATATTTAAAAAATCTTTTGTAATCCTACATGTATTTAAAATTACCGATTTTTGCATTTTTATATATAAATTCTTTGACAAATCTAATACGCCTAAATTTTGAATCAGAGACCTAGGTATAATGCCAGTAGCCGAAATAACAAATGGTAATATTTTTATATTCCGAGAATGCCAAATTCTTTTAATCTCATTTCCTAAATCTGTGTATTTTCTAATTTTTTCAGAAACAGTTTTTTGAATATTACAGGAATTTGGAATAGCTACATCAATGATATAAGTTATTTTTTTAATTTTGTCATGTAAAACTATATCAGGTCTATTATGACTAATTGTTCTGTCTGTTAGTATAGTTTTATCATAATATATTTTATAAAATTCATTTTCTAAAAATGAATTTGGTTCATATTCATAATATGGTACTATATTACGGCAGTCAATCAAGTTATGTTTAATTACCAAACTTTGGTGGATTATTTTTAAAACCTGATTGTGCCTAAATGTATACTCGGACGGCGCTAATATAGAACATCCCGATATAATATGTTCTATAGTTTCCGGAAAAGCCAAACATTTTCTACATAAATCATCAATTTGATTTATATCTTTGATTATATGTATCTTTAATTAATTTTTTTTTTTTTAATTAGTAGTATAAATCTCATTTTCATTTATTAATTAATCTAATCAAAGTATATTTTGAGGTAGTTAAATATAGTTTAAAGTTATTTTCTTACTTTGAGCGTCCATGATATTTGATAATAATTTCATTATTATTCAATTTCTCGAATTCCATATCTCTCCATCTTCTTCTTTTTGAGCCCTGTTGCGGCGCCTTAAGCTGTTGGTATATATTATATTCAATATAGTGATTACAGTCGCAGTGGCTTGCGAGCCAAATGGGATTGAAATCAATAATTTAGTATTTAATAAAAAAAATATGGTGTTTCAATGATATGACACAACTATGGGGATGTGAACAGTGGATTTAAAAAGGGAATCTGACTCACCTCGATTTCCCACAGCGTGTTCTTGTTGTGTTATTATATCACTGATGATCACTTGGCTGAGCATATTTATTATTTATTTATTTATTATTTATTTATTTTATTCAGGTTCTCCATAAAACAGTTATACACTAAAAAATTATGGAGAAGATTACATTTCTTTTAAAAAGTGCATGAGGGCAGTTTAACTATGTTGTGACGTATGTCAAGAGATAGTTACTGAAATCTCTGTAGGTGACATTGAAGATGTCGACGCTCAATGCACAGTCGCCTTGCTTAATGGTGCATTCTGATAGGCAGAAGTTCTCGCTTCCGGAGCATAAAAAAGTGCATGGGATCTCCCACGAGTATACGCGTTAGGGACATTTAAGTTTATCTCTTTCAATATTGTCGGATTTAGTATGGTACCGAAGATTAACTTAAAAAAATGTTTGCCTAAAAATATTTTTCGGCGGGCTTCTAGAGTGTTAAAATCGAGCATTCCTGTTAAGAACAATGATGGACACAGGAATGGATAATATGTATATTCCCTGATATACAGGTAACGCATAAACCTTTTTTGCCCTTTTTCTATTTCTAGGATATGGTTTTGTTCAGAAGGGGCCCAAATAATGGAGCTATATTCCGGGATGCTGCGGACAAGTGCTTCATATGTTCTCCGTATTGCAATGCCATTAGTAAATGATCTCGCATTACGAAGAACAAATGAACAAGTCTCCGTTTGAATCGATATTAAGAACTGAGAGATCAACTCCTGTGTGAGTGATCATTGCCACACACTAACAGACTTCTTTAACAGTCGATATTAAATACACCGAGTGATCACCGTGGATCATTGCACAGCACATAACGGACTGATCAAACACACTGATTCTTCCTCGGGATTTATTGGTAATATTGACCCAGGTAATATTGTCAGACAAGATAAGTTTTGAAAGTAGGTAGGATGAAGAATGACACATATGTAGATATATGTGTATAGTTGCTTAAACAGTGGAATTCAAAACAAAAAACCTTTTTATTGAAAAATATCTACTGACAGCTTACTATGAAAGTTTAATTTTATATAGGGTTTTCCAATAAGAGGTGTTATTTTGAATAGCCCGCTATTTCGGTAGCTGTCACTTTTGAAGCTGTCATTTTTTGACATTTGACAAGTAAAAACTACGCCATTAATAAAAATGGAACGATACACGCTTCAACTTCGCATTGAAATTATTAAAATTCACTATGAAAATGAGGCTGGAGCAACAGTTACGGTGAATGGATTGCGCTATCGAGAGATGAATGATTTTTTATTGCCGGAATTGGATGATATTGATCTGGAAAACGTTTACTTTCAACAAGACGGCGCTACGTGCGACACAAGCAACGAAACCATTTTTTAGTTTCCGGACCGTGTTATCTCTCGAAGAGGTGAACACAGTTGGCCACCGAGATCTTGTGATTTAACACCTTGCGACTTCTTCCTTTGGGGCCACGTGAAAGAGAAGGTCTACGCCAACAGCCCAGCGTCGATTCAAGACCTCTAAGATGGAATTCGTGAGGCTATCGAGGACATAGGGCAGCTACTTTGCGATTTGGTTATGGAAAATTTCATGAAAAGGATATGGTCCTGTAAGCGTGGTCGTGGTGGTCATTTGCCTGATGTTATTTTCCACTATTAACGGCATACCTTCCTCTTTATAATGAAATAAACATCCGATCATTTATATTAAAAAATGGCATGTTTCTTTGAATATCAAAATAACACCTCTTATTGGAAAACCCTGTATTATATCTCTTTAAAATAATATTTGATTATATAAATAGGTACTAAGGTAAGGTTTGGGAACCTTAAGGCAATGATTGAATCCAAATTACCTCCGCGTTTGTGCCGATTTCAGTTCTTACTCCATCAAAACTTAATCAAAGTTTCGAGTCTGAGTTTAATTCCTCTCGTGGTAGTTGGTGGGTGGTGCATTATGAAATTATTCCTGAAATATTTTGGCACCGTAATTAAATCTCTCTCAACAAACACTCCAAGTTGTTCGGGACTTCTCCTCGCATAGTTAATCTTTTGAATTATCCGTCCAATTCACACCGGCTCCATTCTCTCTTCCTGTTCTGTTTCTCTGGTCCCTATTCCCATCTCCTCACTTCCCCAACTTATTATTGTCGTGTCTCATTTTCTCCGTTCATCTCACGTCTGAGCTTATTTCCCCACTGAAATATAATTAACAAATTTGATGCGGTGTTTCATTCCCTAATTTAACCCCCAATATTACTGAATTGAGGTAATTTTTTCACATTATGGATTGCGTATTGCGTAATGCGAAACTGGAGTTTCAGTTTCAGTCTTGTCCATAAAACAGACAGAAATTCTAATGCAACTTTGTCATCACATGGCTATTTATTGCGATTTTTTTTTACATTTGTGTTTTGATTTTTTTTTGCAAATTTTAATAAGCTGGTAAGCTTAACAAGATTATAGTTATCCTCTTCAGTTGTTGAAAAGCAGAAACAGACTTAAAATCGGCATTTAACGGGGACCTTATATCAGTAAAAAAAAAATTGTGACGAACGGCCATTTTTTTTTTTTTTTACATGTGCTCCACACAGGAGGCCCTGAGGAAAATTATTTTCCTCAGGGCCTATGTCATCTTTAGGGATGCTGTGTGGAGGGTTTTTTAAGGAAAGGAAGAGAGTTCTGGGAAGGAAGAAGGTTTAAGGGGTGGTTAGGAATCTGGGGTTCAGTGTGTCCTGGTCGTCCGCCTCCAAGACCTAGACAAACCTCATCCCATGAACCCGGGCACCCCTGCTAAATCACCAAACGTAGTAAACCACTTGGGGTGACCTATGGCAGAGGTGTTGGTTATCCAATAAAGGTTCCCGGGGCGGCGGTACCCATTCCCGCCTCCCAAATTTGATGACAGCATAGAATAAATATTATATCACTAAGGTTGTTTCACAAAATAATTATTCAAGTTCTGTTGTTATTTCATAATGGGCCGGTTGTTTCACAGTACTCGGATCATAACAGAACTTGAATATGACTTTCAAGAACCTGAAATTTAAATTTGAAATTTAACGATTGTTCAAATTCTGTGAAACAACCCGTCCTAGAAGAAGTGCCTTGCGTACAATTTTGGATGGAAACAAATGTGACACTGACTTAGTACCTTTTGGTTCTAGATCATTAAGTATGCGGTCTATCTCTCTTACTTTCACCTGAAATTGTATACAGCCATCCCATTTGAATTTCGAAATGAAATATAGGCTGAAATCAGGTCAATAACTGAATCACGAAACACACCCACAAGGCACTTCATGTATTACTTTTTATTCTTTGTTGATTTTGAATTTCTGTCACATAACCAGTCTTTAGTTTTTAAATAAGTAATTTTAAAAAGCCATGTACCGTATTATAAAATCTTTGTTAATAAATGTGTTTACCAATCATTCTTCTTTTTTGCAATGTGAAGGTAAAAGGGTTATCTCTAGTTGATGTCGCCAGAAATTGATGAAGGGGACTTTCTTTTATGATGTATCCATATGCACATAATTCAGAATCATTTAGGCCCCATCAAATAATTTCACCATCACGGCGACTGGGTTTGGTGGGGTTATCTACAAAAATGTTGTCAATCGTCTATAGCAGAGGTTCCCAAAGCACCCTGGGGTGCCACGGAGAGAGATCAGGGGTGCCGCGATGCGCCCCTGATGTCTCTACTAAAAATCAAAATTGACCTGAATACACAATTTACGTTTGAACCGCGACTAGAAATTCACACTCTTCTGGAAGAAGATGATCAAGTGAACGCCAACAATTTCGCTCATGATGACTTTCTGCTGAAACTGGCATACTTGTGCGACATATTCGAAAAACTACATGTCTTAAATCTGTCTCCTACAGGGCCATAACATACAAATAATTAAGCTTGTAGGGAAGATTTCATCATTCAGGGAAAAACTACAAGGTGGAAGAGAAAAATGAGTGATAATGAAGACAAAGATTGTTTTCCAATATTGCAACAGTACATGACCCATAGTGTAGTTAAGGTTTCACATAACTTTCTGACCCTTTTTACAGAGCACCTATCATAGTTAACTGACTGGTTTGCAAAGTACTTGCAGAGACCAAGTGGAGAAGTTTGTGTGTATCCAAGATCCATTCCGTGCTCAAGCTCCACAAGATTTTACTACGCAAGAAGAAGAAAATCTAATTGACCACTCGAGCGACAATAGCATAACAACAAAATAAGCTTGTTTAGATTTGACGAAGTTTTGGGTATCAGTCGAAAATGAGTATCCGATTCTAAGTGCAAAAGCTGGTCCTCATTCCCTTTGCGACTAAAAAGCAAATATCGCTCGAAAATAAATGTGCAAAATGAAATTAATGAGAGTAGCTGTATCAAGCCTTATTCCCCGATTCGAAAAATTGTGCAGTAAACAGCAGGGAGTATGTGGAAGGTTTTTGTAATTATATTTGCATTTTTTTTGTATTTTCACCTATGTTTTCCTACCAATAAATGTACTTTTTATTTTAAATACGAGTTGTATTAGTTTCTGACCTGGTTTCTTCTTCATAGTCGTACAACTATGGAATATAGCTACCACAGATAGATATTATATGACTAGGGTGCCGTGATAAAATTCTAATATTCTAAGTGTGTCACGACTTTTGGAACGAGTTTGGGAACTCCTGGTCTGTAGTATATTTAAAGGTGCGTCGTTTGTAGGTATTGGATTGGTGCACCAACTGATAACAAATGCATTTGTAATTGTGTTTCCACACCTAGGTAAATAGGTACTTGAAAGTTCGGTATTTTGTATTTTCTTTATTTGTTTTGTCAGGGGCGGATCTTTAAAACAAGAATCTTTACTGAACCATCCTTCCGCTCATGGAGAAACTGAAACCAAACTAAAACTGGTTGGACACCAAGCTAATAAAATTTATCATAATATACAATAATAATATACTTAATAATTTATCAACCTTCTGAACAAAATCGATGGACTCGGAAATACTCGGAAATACCGCAAATTACTCAAAACTGACAACTCGCGACGCGCAAACGTGGCAACCTGGCAACCGAGGTTCGTGGAAAATGTCTAAAATGCATTTTCTCCGAACCTTGGGCAACTTTCCCCTTTTTTTCACGCTTTATCAAGTTTAATATTTATTTAAAATACCTAAAAATACCTTAAAAAACACGTGGATCTGAGGATCGATTAATGACAGGCGACCTATGCCTCTTTACACATGAGGATTTAAAAAGGATAAGCGACCTATGTTTCTACATTCATTTGAGGACTGGAGAAGGGTAAGCGACCTATGTTTCTACATACATTTGAGGACTGAAGAAGGGTAAGTGACCTATGTTTGTATGTTATGTACATACAGTGGAGTAGCGAGGGGGGTGGACGGTTCGCCTCGGGTGCCACTCGACGGGGGGGGGGGGGGGTGACACTACACCCGACGGGGGGTGACACCCGACCGTGGAAAAAAAAAGGATATTGTCACAAAAAATATTGAACACAGTCTGTTATTTATATTTTCGTTGCTCTATGGCTCCCCTTGGGGTGCTCCAAATCGGAAGAATTTTGTGCCTGACGGTCTTTTTATAGGCGAAAATAGCCTATTTCTGAAATTCTCTAGCCTCTTCTCTAGGACGGACCAATTTTCGACACATTCGTGAAGTCGAAATTGGAGGGGGGGGGAGGTAACACCACGTTATTCGCCCCGGGTGTCACCCTTGCTAGCTACGCCACTGTGTACATACCTATGTTATGTACATACATTTGAGGACTGAAGAACGATAAGCGACCTATGTTTCTACATGCGTTTGAGGACTGAAGAAGGACAAGCGACCTATGCTTCTTTACATACATTTGAGGATTGGCGAAGGATAGCGTAATGTGTTTCTTTACGCACATTTGAGGACTGAAGAACGATAAGCGACCTATGTTTCTACTTGCATTTGAGGACTGAAGAAGGACAAGCGACCTATGCTTCTTTACATACATTTGAGGATTGGCGAAGGATAGCGTAATGTGTTTCTTTACTTACATTTGAGGACTGAAGAAGGATAAGTGACCTATGTTTCTACATACATTTGATGACTGATGAAAGATAAATGACCTATGTTTCTTTTTCAACTGTTAATTCGGAGCTCGACTATTGTGAACTCCTGTTCCTTAGTCTTGTCAACATAATTTAGTCATTTGATTTTTTTCACGTCCTGCTGGGCTTTCACTTGTTATTTTTTTTAAGTTAATGAACATCAATATATATTCATATCAACATTAGAAACACAGGAAAAACTGACCTTTATCTGACTTGTCAACCCAAATTGTCGATTTATCAATGAAATACTTTGGTAAGCGAATACGCCACTGATGTCGACGTTTTTGGAACGGAAAATTCGATGTTTAAAAGACATCCTAACAATTTCTTCATGTCACAATATTTTTACTTGGGTACCTATGTATGTCTAGTTGTTTTCCATTTCTAAACCATTATGGTAATGTAAGTCTTTATTCCATGTTACCATAATCATCTTATGCAAAAGTACCATGGGCGAATATGACACTATTTCCCTACGCCCTTTGCCTTTTTACCTACGTAGGTACCTACTTGTCAAGCTAATATTTTCTGAGAATGCAAAAAAGCGCACATGAGATTACTAAACTTATATTTATTATATGATAATAATTATTACAAGCAATAATTGTCAGCCTGAAACACTCATCTACATTGAACAATCTTTTATATGATAATAGAAAACCGTTTCTGGTTAGAGATTAGATAACGTCGTTGTAAGTTACTCTTTATGAATGTGATTCTTATTGTCAGTTTACGTGTCGAGTTGATAGTTTGTATTTTGCGATACCTAAATAACAGAAACTAATATTGAAGATGGGGGACCGTACAGCTCCAAAAGTTACACGGTATGTAGTTATTTTCCTTCTTGTTCAACGGGATTCAGTTGTTTCCTTTAAAAGTTTCATTGTTATGCAGTTATTTTCCTTCAAAAGTTCCACGGGATGTAGTTGTTTTCCATCAAAATTTCATCGGTATGTAGTTATTTTCCTTCAAAAGTTCAACGGGATGTATTTGTTTTCCTTCAAAAGTTCATCGGAATAAAGTCGTTTTCCTTCAAAAGTTCAACGATATGAATTTGTTTTCCCTCAAAACTTCATCGAAACGTAGTTTTTTTTACAATAATACTCTTATCGATGCACTCAGAGGCTCTCTCACCTTTTCTTTTGTTTCGTATTACGGGGCAAATCTTATTGGCAGTGATTACTTAAAAATTATTTAAAACTGAATGAACAAGGTGAATGAAAAAACCCTACACGCTGCATCCCCAAATATGACAAAGGTTCCGAAGGATTTCTTTTACCTCGGGGCCTACTGTATTGGGTTAAATAAAAATACGGTCCGCGTGCCGCGAATTTGACGTGCTAGCTGTAATCGATTCAATAATTGATCTGGCCGAGAAATTAGCGTTATCACAGAAGATAAGGAAAAATTGTAAACATTATTTTTGTATTAATTTTTGGCGGCACTCACACATTCACGCGCGCACACACACGCGTGCACATACACGCATTTCTCTGGAATTGGCTACTGGCCGGCACAAGAGATGGCGTAACTAGGTCGGAAATTGAAAATAGATTGATTTATTTACTATAGGTATTAAAGATATTAAAATATAAGATGTGCTATTCGCATTTTTTACTGGGTGGGACTGTGTTTTCTGGCATCGCCGATATTGTTAACCAGTGCACACCTTAAAAAAATCAACTAAATGAATGAATTCTTTCCGTATTCAAACCAACATATTTTTAAACAATACTATTGCACACCTTAAGGAATAACCAGACAAAACAGGAAATATGTCATTTTTAAATAAAATTTTAGCCGTGTTGACTCTTTTTCCCAAAAAAATATAAATTGATTTCGAAAGATTGTTCTGGTAAAGTTAAATCTGGTAAAGTTATGTTTTAAATTATGAGAAAATATGTTTACTTTTAGCATAATAAGGTTATACCGTAGGTCGTCGGCAGATTTGTTTAATTTTCAAACAAAGTTTTGTATTATAAAACACACATTTATAATCATATAATAATAATAATAACATTACTTAGAAAGGCTTAGAATTTTTTTCCATAGGAAAGCTAATAGCTCAGAAATGCACAAAATAATTTGTAAGGCAGATAGAAACATTACACCTTTAAATTTATATGACGAGAATGCCAACATTCTTATAAATACTAACCAGGAATTATTAGATTCCTGGTCAAATAAAATTATTCATGCAACACACTTCAATTATCTCAACCAAACGTATGTTGACAAACTTTCGTCAAACAAATGGTTGAGTATTGGAGAGTCGAGCGCAGAAATAGAAGGATTTATGCTTGCCATTCAAGATAGAGTCATTAATACTAAAAATTATAGGAAGCATATAATCAAAGATATAAATCAAATTGATGATTTATGTAGAAAATGTTTGGCTTTTCCGGAAACTATAGAACATATTATATCGGGATGTTCTATATTAGCACCGTCCGAGTATACATTTAGGCACAATCAGGTTTTAAAAATAATCCACCAAAGTTTGGTAATTAAACATAACTTGATTGACTGCCGTAATATAGTACCATATTATGAATATGAACCAAATTCATTTTTAGAAAATGAATTTTATAAAATATATTATGATAAAACTATACTAACAGACAGAACAATTAGTCATAATAGACCTGATATAGTTTTACATGACAAAATTAAAAAAATAACTTATATCATTGATGTAGCTATTCCAAATTCCTGTAATATTCAAAAAACTGTTGCTGAAAAAATTAGAAAATACACAGATTTAGGAAATGAGATTAAAAGAATTTGGCATTCTCGGAATATAAAAATATTACCATTTGTTATTTCGGCTACTGGCATTATACCTAGGTCTCTGATTCAAAATTTAGGCGTATTAGATTTGTCAAAGAATTTATACATAAAAATGCAAAAATCGGTAATTTTAAATACATGTAGGATTACAAAAGATTTTTTAAATATTTATATTGAGGGATCAGTAGGATTTATAGGTTCAATTAGGAATTCCACAGAGCCGAACCCTCTGATATGAAAATATCTGGAGTCGGTGAATTATTTTCCCATCTGGTCTCTGGTAGGTTGACATGTTGTTCTTGTATTGTTTTGTAATTATTATACATATAGTGCAATTGCATAACGTGGATTGACCAGATGATCATTTGGGAAGTGTGTGAAAGGGTTTAGTTTTTCCTGTGGGGAAAATTAAACCCGGACATTTAAATCTGGTGCGTATATAGCGCAGTTTTGTGACATTTCACTTCAAGTGGGCTTGGTTAATATAATCACGCAGTATGTAAAATAAATTTTCTGGGAAAGCCATGTTTCAGAATTTTAATTTTAGTTGAAAAAAAAAGTCTTTTAGAAAAATATCCGCGCACGTGTTTTGTGACGAAAATACTTTACAGTCATACAAACTAATATATTTAAGATTTTTTTAAATACTGATTTTTCTTAGACATTATTGAAAAATTATAAATACTTATGATCAAAAAATAATTTCAAAAAGTACATGATTTTAATAGTTTTATTATCACGCCTTTCAGCATTTTTTAATGTAGGTATAAATTAAAGCAAATGTTGAATGAAATAAAATCCATATTGGATATATTATTTAAAAAAGCTGGCATACAATAGTAAATAATTAATCTTTCTCACCGCCCTGTACGATCGTAAGAACATCTTTCGACTAAATTTGAATTCTCGGCCGCTGGCTGGTTAACGGCCCTTAAAAAATCAAGTAAATGAACGAATTCTTTCTTTATTCAAACTATTCCCATTATGTAGTAGTCCGCCAAAGGTCTGGTGGAGATCATAGCATTCCTCTTGTATTTCAATATCTTTGGTAGAAACAAATAGCATTAAATACAGAGAAAAACTTAAAAATGAACTCAAAACAATAACACTGTGTAAACATATTATTTAAATAAAATAAAATCTCAAATAAAATATAAATTTGTAAACTAATAACCTTTTCAAAAAGTATGTGAAACAGTTTTTTGTAATTTTTTTCATTGCTATTATATTATATTTATGGAAAATAACTGCTACATATGTGAATTTGTGTCCTAAGCGTGTATTATATTGAAAATACTTTGTTTTTAATGGTAAATTTTTTTGAATAATAATTTTTATACACTAGTCCCGGTTTTGCTTGGGATTTACACAGAGTTTCACGAAATCAAATATATCGGTTCCATAACAACTCAGAATCATGCAATTTCAACACCGCTTTGAAAAGACATTAAAGTTATGAAAAAAATGCCCATAACCTAAACTATTTAAGCAATGTTTTGCAACACTTTTAATAACTTTTCAAAGGAGGTGTTGAAGTTGCATGATTCTGAGTTGTTCGCTCACGGTAGTTAGCTATACCTTCCTCTTTGTTTGAAGGTCAAGTGTGCAAATTTCATCAAATTCAGAATAAAACCGTACTTGTGTTTCGCCACGCGGCCGTCCGCTACACAAACTCTTCTTCATATAAATTATTATTATAATATACAAAATCACTAGCGGCTCTTGACTTTTGAGTGAGATAGAATACTTAATACAAGATCCTGATTAAAACCGATTTTCAGTTCACCAATCTGCTTACTGCGAATGTAAAATATTTTTCAGAAATCATAATACATGAACAAATAAATATATTGCGAATAGGTTGCCTGCTGAAATTAAAAATAATGTAATGTTTTTCAACTTTTTCACTTATTTTTTTCCAAGCTAAATCAATATTGATTGAGAGTACAAATCATAAGGAACGAGAACAGGTTGGGTTGTTTATCTTTTTCGGGTGCATATTTCAGGGTTATCAGGTATAAATAGATATGTTGATATCAGATCATCGGAAGTCTCTTGCTTAGCCAAGTTCCAAGGAATCGTCATTATTATCACTGGATGTTAATTAAAGTTCATCGTCTAGTGAAGTATGAAAGGGGATTTGATGCCCAACAAACCCTGTTGGTTTCATATATCCATCCACAAACCAACCACAATTTTCAGGATGTAGTATCACAGTAAGGATGAATAGCATTAAGCTACATGTAATTTACGTAAATTGTGCGTAAATTTTTTGAAGTGAAAACTTCTTTAGCACTGTTGCGATTTTAAACTCAATGAAACGAAAAAGAGCGAGACTAAAGAGAGACAGATAAATCTATAGGATTCAGCTTGCGAGATAATTAGATAGAAATAAAATATTTATTTATTTCACGGGTATTCGGTGCCAACATAATACAATAAATTCACAGTCCCACGCAAGTCTGCTTTGGTGAAGTGGTATAAAGTGCCTGGCGAACCTCTGCAGACATTCAGCGGACCAACGATCTGAGGGAGCGGACTCCGGATCGGCAGAGATGGGGGACGAAATGAAAGGCGTCAGGTCGAAGTAGTGAGCCAGTCTTTATTGTTGAGCTACATAGCGAAGGTCGAAGCGGAGCGGGATGACAGTGGTGCAGTGAGTGATGCTGGGTGTTGCTGATACGTGATGATGGTCAGGAAGCTCACAGATCTTCAGGGAGCCGGCGTGTTACTCTACACCGTGGCGGTGGAGAAGTGACCTTGGTCCAGGCGGTCGATCGACGTCGTGATGACGGATATGGTGGCTATGTGTCCTTTGAGCCGGAGCACACACGTGACGCAAGGAAGGAACCTTGAGAGGCGGTGAGGATGACTCTGGCAGCGGAACGCGATGGGTTTCGAATGCCAGTGAACGGGTTGCACCTAAACAGCAAGCGCGTGCGGGGCTTGGTAGTTGGTAGGTCGGATGATATCTCATGTTGAGGCGAGATGGTTAGAGATGGAGGCCTCGAGGGTGTTATGGAGATGTTCCTGGTGTCACACTAGAAATTCGTAAATCACACGTTGCTGACTGCGCGGGCGGCAGCCCAGCGAGGGCTTGCACTACGTTGCGGCACTGTACTATTGTAATCAATGATGTTGATGTGAGTTGACCAATGAATTGAGACTAGACTCCGCTAGCGTTGAGTTGCAACGCTTATATAGCCGACCAGTAGAGTAGCTACCGAGAGCTCCTGGTAATGTTGCGAATTCACGCAAAGCGAAGAAAGTGCTCGAACGTTCTGCTGCCGTAGTGATGAACGGCCGTTGACTCGAGGCCTTTCGATGTGTTTCCTGAAATGTTACACGGCGCTGAGCAGTGTTCGGTAACTCGGTAACTCGTCTGGTAAATTCTTACGGACCCAGTAGCGGTGCAATAATTTTAGCAAAAGTGGGCGTTACAAATTCTGGTCGCCACAGATCTAATCCCACGAAATTAAAAAAATATATATATTTATATTTTTGTAAAATCAATATTCAATGTTCAAACCACTCCAAAACGAACACGCAAAAGAAAACACAAAAGAAAACAACATTTAGCGACTCCGAAGAAGAAAACACAAATACTAATAAGATGGCCAAATGTATAGAAAAGGTGCACCGGAATTCAACACCAAAAATATGAAAAAAATCATCCTTCACATTGATAAAAAAAGTGCTTCGTAGTCTACCTACACTTGTCTACTTTTAGTTTTCAACGTAATAAACAGCATCATCAAGAACCAAACAAACACGCAAAGTAAACCATGTACAAAATTAAAGAACGGTAATGAAATCATCACAGAAGACATCAAGATATGCGAATACTTTAATAACTACTTTTGTAATATTGGCGCTTCTTTGGCTGATAATATAATCAACAAATACACCCATAAACTGGATGATAAAATTACATTAAAGTATGAAAGTGCGGAATCAATATACTTGCAACCCACAACTGAACCCGAAATATTAGCTATCATTAAATCCCTAAAATCAAACGCGAGTGCTGGACATGATCAACTAAAATGTACAACAGTACAAAAACTTGCCCCACTACTAACTCCTACACTAACTAAACTGATTAACCTGAGCCTGAAAGAAGGTCAATTTCCGGACAGTTGTAAAATTGCAAGGGTTATTCCAATTTATAAAGGGAGCTTGAAAACTCAAACATCTAACTATAGGCCCATTTCTGTCCTACCGAATCTATCAAAAATATATGAAAGAGTAATATACGATAGGCTAGACAACTTTCTGAAAAAACAAATCATTTCTATATGCCAAACAATACGGTTTCAGAAAAAAAATGTAATACTCTCTCTGCAACTAATGATCTCATAAATAAACTTAGAACTAGCATAGATAATAAAAACTATGTCATAGCAATTCTCGTAGACCTTCAAAAAGCCTTTGACACCGTAGGTCATGAAATACTGATTAAAAAAATAGAAAAAACAGGTGTAACCGGTCCAGCTATTAAACTAATAAAATCCTATCTGTCCAACAGAAAACAATGTGTTAACATAGTAGATAAAAACAGTCTACTCGAGAGTATAAACTACGGAGTTCCACAAGGATCAATACTGGGGCCACTTTTATTCCAAATATACATAAATGACATCTGTCAGCTAAAACTACATGGTGAAATTTTCTTATACGCAGATGACACAGCAATTTTTTACTTCGGCAAAAACTTAGAAAGTCTATTAGAACAATCTCAAACGGATCTTAATGTACTAAACGATTGGCTAATATAAAATATAAAAACCAGTTTGGTTTTATTAAATCACTCAGCACACAAGATGCAATTGCTAACGTAACTTCATACATTTACGAATCATTAGATAAAGGTAAAAAATGTGCGGGCATATTTATTGACCTCAGAAAGGCTTTCGATAGCATATCCCATGAGATACTATTAAAAAAATTAAATGATATTGGCATAAAAGGCAACGCGATTAAATGGATCACCAACTACTTAAAAAACCGCCCTCAAGTGGTAAAAATCAATCGTATTAATAGTGATCAAGAGATTTCAAGCTTTGGAATCCCCCAAGGTACAGTGCTTGGACCAATCCTTTTTACCATATATGTAATCGATATTTTTTTTCAACATCTACATGGTCAAATTACATCATATGCCGACGATACAGTTTTAATAATAAGTGAAAATACTTGGGAAAATGTAGAATTACAGGCCACAGAAGAAATCAATACGCTTAAGAATTTTTTCGACACTTATTTACTATCACTAAATAGTGAAAAGACATTTGTAATTCCATTTGCAATCCATCCAAACGACGCTCCCAAAAATTTTAACATTGTCATACACGATAAAACTAAAATTCACAGCCAACATTATTGCAAATCAAACTGTACAATATTAAAAACAACAAATAAAATTAAATATCTCGGCGTAATTATCGATAAAAATCTGAAATGGAAGGAACAAATATGTCAAGTAGTAAACAAAATTAGAAAATTAATATATATATTTTTAACAATTAGAAATTTTCTGTCGATAAAAAATCTATATTTAATCTACTATGCCTTAGTTCAATCCACTCTACAATACGCTATTATTAGTTGGGGATCCACGTATAAATGTAACCTTCTTCCAATAGAAATTGTACAAAGAACAATTATTAAAATTATATTAAAAAAATTCTTAGACTACCCAACAGTACGCCTGTTTGAAGAATTTCAAGTACCCACATTTAAAGATTTATATATTAAAAATTCAGTAATTCAAATAATAAAAGAAAAAGATAAATATCCATTTTTAAATGAAAACAGAACTCGACTTAAACATGTTTTTCTATGCCCAAAACTAAATACGTCTTTTGCACAGCATCATTATACTTATCAGGGAAGAACTTTTTTCAATCGTCTACCAGAAGAAATCAGAAGCATCAATGATAAAACCCAAAAACTGCTCTCTGTCAAGAGACATTTTAAAAATATTCTTAAGAAAAAAACTACTGTCAACTAATCTTACAAATATCTTAGTTCTCCATAACATTCTTTCTTTAAAAAAAAAAAACACACCATTATCAAATAAATACTGCAGCTCACACATATTTATGTACAATTAATTATTAAGTACTAACTTATACCTAGCTAATAACTAATAGCATTTATGTACATACACTCCCCTTCCATACACAAGCAAATGCTTTTAATGGAAGGGTAGTAAAAAAAACCTGTAAAAAAAATATTTAGTTGTAAAATTGTAATTATAATAAATGTTTCAATAAATAATAAAAATAAATATTAACAATAAATATAAATAAAACCGGTTACATGATCTTAAGCACACCTAAAAGAATAATACCATCGCATAAACCATTACAAATAGAAAAAAGAGACCTACATATCCTAGATAGCGAAAAATACCTGGGCTTATATATTGATAAACATTTAACATTTAAACAACACGTAGAAAAACTAAAAACAAAAATCATCCCATTAATTGGTGTATTTGGTAGAATTGCTCATCTTCTACCAACAGAGGTAAAGAGGGGCTTATACTTTAGCTTAATCCAGTCCCACCTAAATTATTTAATATAAATATGGGGAAACACATACATTACGTACTTAAACGACTTACAAATAATACAAAACAAAGTTATTAAAAAACTCTTCAACTATAACCCAGACACTCCCACAAAAAAACTATACCAGGAAATGAACCTTTTGAAAATAAGAACATTGTACGAATATAACATATATCTTTTAATCTATAAAATACAAAATGGACTTATACACACAAACACAACATTTATAAAAAACATCACAAGTACACGAACGTTATACTAGACAACACAATAAATTGTACACAAATACTGTCAAGACTAAAAGTGGCAAGAGAAGTATTGGTCACGAGGGAGTTCATATATATAATCTCCTTCCAGCCTAAAAACGGAAAATAACATAAAAACCTTTAAAAAAAAACTATTTAAACTGAAAATGTTGGAACAAAATTAAAAATATTACTTCTTACTACTGTACTACTATATATGCTCTGTATTTAAGTTAAGAAAGCGAAATATTATGTTTCTTTTAACTTAATAATAAAAATAAAAAAAAGGGTTTCACTTCTACCGCGTGTGAATTGCACACTCTATTTTTTTTTGTTTAAGTGACGTCCGACATCGCCACTCTCCATCCTTCTCTAACTCACTGAACAATGCGTGCAATGCTTCTCTGTTGGGATTTTGCTTAGCCAACGTAAGCAGATATATGCGTTAAAAATACGATAGCAGTCAAGTACAATAAGCGTGTTTATACGTCAATGCGTGTGTCTCCATATAAATCGTTCTAACTCCGTTATTCTTTTAGTGACATCCCTAAAACAAAAAGTAAAAGGTCGATAGTGAATCAAGCTGTACATCCCTATTCAAGTTGTTCATAGAAATACATAACAAGAATATTCTGTCATTCGCGCAATCTGACACATAATTTATCCCGCCAAATTTCCTACCGGCGGCTCGACCGCGCTCGACATTGTTAATTTTTATTAAATATTTTTATATGAAATGATAAAAAGTGAGGTGACAAAAGTGTTTATTATACATTTATACAATAGAATAAGTTTAAAATAAAACAATAACTTTGTAAACACCACTTTTATTTTTATACTTTATGCCGACCGGGTTTCGCTACAACCGTAGCTTCATCAGGGCAGTATAATACTCTACAGTAGAGTATTATACTGCCCTGATGAAGCTACGGTTGTAGCGAAACCAGGTCGGCATAAAGTATAAAAATAAAAGTGGTGTTTACAAAGTTATCGTTTTATTTTAAATTAATAATGTCACATCACAAAGTATCCGCTTCATATGAACAAATAGAATAAGTGTTGTTGTTTACATAATCTGTGATTTTAGTACCGTTTTCACATAAAAAATATCACGTGAGTCATTTTTACATTTTTTTAATGTTTGCATTCTTATTTTTAATATTTACAAAGGTTAATATTTATTTGTAATATAATAATTCAAAAGCTTATTTTATAACCTTTCTAAAACAGTTTGTACTATTTGGCTACGTTCAGAAATGTTTCATTTATAGAGCTTTAATTGTGAAGCAGTAATAACACAAAGTTTTCGTAAAATGTCATTTCGTTTGAGACATCATAAGCGAATATTCGCGAAAATTCGGAGGGGTTAAAATTATCTGTATTTTAATACATATAAGCTAAGCATTAATATTTCAATAAGAAAATATATATTAAAATACAGATAATTTTATAAAATAAAATACAGATATACTCCGGCCGGCGTAGTCCAGCGGTAAGGCTCTTGACTCGCACTCCGAAGGTTGCGGGATCGAATCCCGGCGTGGCAAATAAATTTTATTCGATTAATTTGTGTTATTTCGCAATTTATTAACTAAAAATAATATATAGTATATTTGCGGCACGTTCCAGAGTGGAAGATACTCTCAGTATCGCCCTGGTGTAAGACCACCATTCAGAATTGAAACGTTGCTTGAAAAGGCTTTAGCCGTGTTTTGTGACCAGATCTGAATAGTCAGGTTCTTTCCCACCTTCCTCTTTCCTATCTCATTCCCCTCCCCATTACCTTCAGCCTCACAACATACCCCAATTGGGGATGCCAGACCGGCATCATCTGGCTCCAGACGGGAGCAGTTGCGACTCTTGTGCGGTATTCATGTAAAAAAAGTTGATTTTAAATATATAGTATCAACGTACCTATTTATACCTGACAATCCTATTGAATGGACCAGAAAAATATAGACAACCCAACCGTTTCTTGTTCCTTAATGTTTCGTAATCTCAATCAATATTGATTTCTTTTATTTTTAATTTTTAACTTTATGAGTAAAACCTCAAATTGTAATATTTAAATAAATGAAGACAATATAAGCGAAACTCAATCGAAAATCTGGAAACAGAAAAATCAGAAAAACATATTGACACCTCTGGGACTCGAACCCAGGACCTCTTGCTTTCCGGGCCTGTACAGTTAAACATGACCGAATTTCATATCGACACCGTGGCGCAGTGGTTAGCGCGTTTGCCCGGAAAGCAAGAGGTCCTGGGTTCGAGTCACAGAGGTGTCAATATGTTTTTCTGATTTTTCTGTTTCCAGATTTTCGATTGAGTTTCGCTTATATTGTCTTCATTTATTTAAATATTGATTTCGTTTGGATAACAAATAATAAATAAAAAAATTTATTACGTAATTTTTTACAAGGGTAGGTTTGACTTAATTTCATCAAGCAAGCTATTCGCAATATGTTTGTTTAAATATTTATTTATTATAAAAAATATTTTTACAAGGGTAGGTTTGGCTTAATTTCATCAGGCAAGCTATTCGCAATATGTTTGTTTGTGTAGTATGACTTCTAAAAAATATTTTTACAAGGGTAGGTTTGACTTAATTTCATCAGGCAAGCTATTCGCAATATGTTTGTTTGTGTAGTATGACTTCTAAAAAAATTTTTTTTCGTTCTCTTATGTTATACTTACTATGATTTTCAGTTTGCCACTTAGAAATCTTGTTAAAAATAAAAATAATTTTCAGGTGTTGCAACATCAATTAACATCTTAGTATTCAACCTCAGCACACTAGCAACAGTCACCAGCTGCCACTGTCCCCAATATGACAACATAAATAAAATAAATCTTATTATTTTATTTATGTTGGATTGTGGTGTATATTAATAAGTAAAACTGTGTTCTTTGTCAAACTTTTGGTAAGCTTAATTAGTTAGAATTGAAATTAAAACACTTTTGAATTTTGTTCCACTTATTTATTTTCACCAGGACCGGTTTCATCGTACTACGGACATTTTCAGACTGGTAGTTGTACTGGTAATATATATTCATGTGAATTAAAGATATCTATTTACTACGTATCTTTAATTCACATGAATATATATGTGAATTAAAAATATCTATTTTAATAATAAACTTTATAATTACCTATTTGTACCTTAAATTACCAAAATAACTTATAATACCTTTAATTAATAAAATAGAAACATTCATAATTTCAACTACCGGTCTGAAAATGTCCGTAGTAGGATGAAACCGGTCCTGGTGAAAATAAATAAGTGGAACAAAGTGCAGAAGTGTTTTAATTTCAATTCGAATACAATGGAATTCCAACACGAATTAACAGTCCAAAAACTTGACTCATTAATTGTATTATTATTTGCATTTTAGAATGGATGATAGTGATGCCAGACCCATTGAACATGGTCATGATACAGTCCACCAAGCCAATATGGAGTCATCAAAATCGTTGCATGGAATTTTACCAACACCAAAAGTTGGAAAAAATGAGGAAGAAAACAATCTCTACTACAAAATGAACGATGCGAGAAAAAAACATGCTGTAATTTTTAATAACGTCAAGTTTTCAAATGAAGAGCTTAAAGAGAGATTGGGTTCGGACAAGGACTGTAAAAGAATGAAAGATTGTTTGATAAATACTCTTGGATTTGATGTTAAGGTTTGCGAGAATCCAGCATTATTGGACATACAAAAATCAATCGATGAACGTACGTAAAAAAGTTTATATAGTTATGGTAAAAAAAAATGTTTAAGTGAAACCGAATTTTTCGCAGATTTTTAACAATGTGTTTCAAATGGTTGACACGACGACATTACAGAAATGTGACTTTCACGTACCAATGCCAGAATTACACACGGGCGGAATTACACATGGAGACAATTACACCTACTTAAATAACTACTAGAATTACACATGGAGTTAATTATATCTACTTAAATAACACTTACTAGAATAACACATGGATAAAATTACACATGGAGAGAATTACACCAACGGGAATTCCACGTGAAGGAAATTACACAAGCAGAGAATTACACCCACTTAAAATACACCTACTGAAATTACATTTGAAAGAAATTACACATGGAGAGAATTACACCTACTTAAATTACACCTGCTGGAATAACACACGGAGAGAATTATTCCTACTTAAATTAAACTTATTGTTATTACACACGCCAACAAAACCTTATTTTATCTAGTGTGCCTAATTTCGTGCCTGTGTAGTTCTGGCACGGTAATGTTGGCACGTGAAATTCAAACCTATGTAACTCCGTCCTGATACCGTTTCAAATCAATCCTTTGTAAGATTGTCACAAGATCTTTTTATGGTTAAATTACGAAGCCGTGGTCGAGGGGTAAGGCTTTTGACTCACAATCCTAAGGTCTCGGGATCGAATCCCGGCGTGCGCAAATAAATTAATTTGTGTTATTTCACAATTATTCATTGAAAACTAATATATAGTACCTATATTTATGTCTGGTACAGGAAAAATGGGTCTGAATAACGCAGTACAGTCAAAATTGTCCAAAGACTTATTAAGTTATTGGGCCAATGTTTAGTGTACAAAGATAAAAATGTGACAAAACAACGAGAATCAGAGGTTAGTCAAAATGCGATTAATTGTCGATCAAATTATTGTTACACGGGTTTAGAAAACGTGGGGTTTTTACAATCTACAATTCTTGTATCTTTTCGTATATCTACATTTTTTTTAATTCATACCATTATATTTGTTCCAATAGTCAGTAATATGACATCTTCCGAGGTGAGCTGCATCGTGGTGGTGGTGATGACCCACGGCTACGAGGGGGGCTCCCTTGCGGCCAAGGATCTCGATTATGAAAAGAATTTGCTTTTTGGCCCGTTCACCAGAAAGAGTACTAAATTGGGCGGAGTACCGAAAGTTTTCTTCATTCAGGCAAGTTTGATGAGGAAATACTCTGAAATACTAGTACATTTAGATTCCGCAGAAATTCACGTGCGACAAAGTCATTAAATGGTCATTTTGCGACATTGTTTTTTGAAAGTTGAAAAGTTTCCGATAAATGCCTTAGTTAATGTTTTAGCTTTTGAACAAATTATAATCAGCGGAAGATGATAACTGTCATGTTGTAGAGTCAGCTTAATATAATTTGATAGATATCTATTCGATGACTTTGTTACATGCGAATACCTGCGAAACAACCGGGCATTAATGACTTCACTGTTCTATTATTTTTTTTTTGTAATTATATGATGAACTTCTTGTGAACTATTTTAAAATTAAAATTAATATATCGAAGTTACACGACGAAGAATTGGTAAATCTAAGGCAGCCCGCAGACGAGATTTTTTAGTTGCGGAGACAGCTGTGTTAAAAGCTGCAAGTTGCAGGCATAAAAATCCTGTACGAGACCTGTAGGTCTGCACAAAACTGTAAATAATAAGCGCCGGCACACAGAGACGCCCGACTATTGCAATGTATTGATAGAGATGTTTTTGTCGCTTTGGCAGTTGTTAAAATTAACGAGTAATACGCAGTGGGGTACTGCAACACGCATACATGCGTTGTAAGGAGAGAGTACCCGTTTACCGAAGCGCCCATGCTAAGAGGGTATCTTCCACCGCGCATTGTAAGGTGGAGTGCTATTGCATTTTCCGCCGCATATTGTGAGATGGAAAGCTCTCGCATTGAAACATGTAGGCTGCGGTGGACGCCAAATGTGCATTCTAGAGGTGCTGCGAGTGGCCCAGCTTAGTCAGAGCTGCCCGAGGCAAGGGGGCTCAGACGTCATCATCAGAGCAGAAAGATGCGAGGCTCGGGGCAAGGGGGCTCCGGGCCAGGGAGCCCAGAGCAAGATGTCCAGGGTAGTAAGCGCAAAGACTTCAAGGGCCTCGGTAAGAGACAGCAAGTTCAGATGAGCTTTAGGCAAATGGACTCAGGTGTTGTTCCGGCGAATGCTTCAGGTGAAAAGAGACCGTTAGTGGCGTTCTATTTATAGTGCCGGTTCACAATATTTCGAGTGTTGTGAATACCTCATGTCAGAGTGTGGAGAAATTGATATTTCTGTGACGTGCCTTTCGGATGCGTAATATTTTGTCTTCGAAAAAGATTCATGTTTTAAAGAGTTTTGCTGAAAGTTATGATGTAATTTCGGTTCCTCAAAGTGTTGTAATATTAAAGTTTAAGACATATCCATCGCGTAACAATCCAAAATGAGTAATTGCAAACGTCAACTGTCATAAAAAAATTTGGTGACTTTGTTGTTGCGATATCAAGTGCCACGTTTCATCTAGTCTGCATAACACCTTCGATATTTAAATCCATTACGGTATATGGCACATGAGAGACTTTTTACATGGGAGCATTTTTTAATTTGTCTGAATTGATAGGTAATACATATTTTTATGACGTACAAATTATTAATTCTACAAGGGAAACGTCGATTATTTCATTTACAAAATCACGTACCTATTGATATGTACCTGTTAACATATTGATACTCGTAAGTTGAATACTTATTCTTCTCTGTTATTGCACTCGTGCTTATATTAGTAGTAGGTAGGTACCTAAACTAGATATAATATTTTATGAAATTGAAGATTGAACTATTCGACACTGATTTCTCAATGATGAAGGTTGACTGTTAGTTTTTAAATCCGGGTATTGATACCGCATTGAATATTTGAAATTTTTTGCTTTATATTTTATTATCATCGTAGGCGAATTGTTGTAGCCAACTGAATAAATGATCTTAGTAGCTCCTAAACCAAATTTATGAAGAAAAAAAAAATCTGACGATTTGAAATTTGAACAAAATATCCTAGTAAAAAAATGAAGATTTAACTAATTTCTGACTTTTACATGTGTTTAGGCTTGCCGGGGACACGAAGTGGACGATGGGGTGAGACACAATGGACCCGAGGACAGAATGCCGAGCCATGCAGACATATTCGTATTGTACTCTGCTGTGGAAGGTAAGTTCGTTTTATTCTATTTTATAGAATAAAACGAAGTAAGTTCGTTTTATTCTGTTTTATTTTATTTTATTTTAATTCCTCAATTTGGGAGTCGGGTATGGGTACTGCCGCCCAGGAAACCATTTATTAGCTAACTCAACACTTCTGCCATAGGTCACCCAAGTGGTTCGATACTTTTGGCGACTTAGCAGGGGTATCCTGGTATAGGGTGAGGTTTGTCTAGGTCTACTACCACAGGCGTGGGTCTGAGGCGTAACCACGCGGTCTCGATGTCCTTCCATCCCCCCTCCGGTAACTCGACGCTCATCTTTTCCTCAAGGTCTTCAAAAACTTCCCCTTCTCTCCCAAGTACATTTCTTCGAGGCAAAATCGGGGAACCGGCTAAAGGGCGCGGACTTCGAGCATCGTCTGCGGTTGGGCCGATAGCTATACGCATTCTCATTGGGACTGCCCGGTGGTCTATGGATTACTTTCTCTGGCTTTTCTTTATATATATTTTATTTTCTTTCCGCTACTATAGTAATTACTTACATTACAACATAATCATACAACTGTTTTTTCCTCACTACTTATTTTATGTTCAGAAGGTTTCCTCGACTGGTCATAGCCGTTATTTTTCTTTTTCTTTTACTAACACTTTTATCTCTTTTTGGTGTTACCTATTTCAGAAGAATTATTCCACGGGCTGCTACTTCTATTTATCTTTTCTATAATGTTAATGTAAGTACTTGAATACTGCTTACTAACCCTGTATGCATGGACGTTGGAGGGTCTAGAGTCGTTCAAATAAATATAAATGTAGCTTCGTTCAAAAAAAGGTAGAGTCTTGACGTGTGCGGTGAAGGAGGAAATTGCGTGGCAGGCCGGATCGGGAGGCTGGTTGAGGGAGACCTAACCTAGACCTCTCCAGCCGGAATCTCTTGACCAATGGCCACGCGTGGCCCATGGCTAGCAGCCTTGCACCGCAGTGTGAGAGATGGATTCTTACGTCGGTCACTCCTTAATACATTGACCCCCAGATTCTTACCCACCCCTCACAACTATTTTTTTCCCAGAACCTCTAAAAAGAGCCTCCAAACAGCATCCCCAAAAGATGACATAGGGCCTGAGGGATTTTTTCTTGAGGAAAAAAATAACATGAAAATAATATTAAACTCTTTAAAAGTCGTCGCAAAGCGTTACCGCAAGTAAAAATGTTTTGTCGATGATTTTGCACAACAAAAGCTACACCGTAGGGCGTAGCTACAGCATTCACAGAATTTAATTAGAGACATCTACTTACCACAACTTATTGTTCACATCACATTGATAAAAGTGATGATGCAAAAATAATATCTACTTACTTAAAATATTATCTACTTACCACAACTTATTGTTCACATCACATTGATAAAAGTGATGATGCAAAAATAATATCATCGTATCTTCCAGGAATGCAATCTAGGAGTACTGTTTTTGTCGATTTGGTTTGAAAGATATAGGTACATTAAAAATACATGTTTCCACAATGATTTTCAAATTGTCACCTAATCGGTATGTCATTGTCATTAGTAACTTTTGAGCTGGTGTTTACTATATACATCCTGTCTTCTTATTGCTACCACTAATTGACAATTTATGTATATGAATATTGTACAATCAATAAATAATTCTGTATTAAACTTAATTAAGGGTGAGTCTGGTACAGTCGATCCGAAAAATCCGAAAAATATTGTTTCCAAAAAAACTTCTATACATGTGGAGATACATTCCCAAAGTTACAGCATCAAATTCGACCTGTAAATATAGTTAGGAGCTCCATAAAATACACGTTTTTCATACTAGGATGCAAAACAAGACCGATTTATGTTTTGTATAATTTTCTTATAAATTCCATTTTTTTAACCCCGACGCAAAAACGACGGGTGTTATACTCGTTTGTAAGTTTGACGTGTCTGGTTTGTGTTTCTGTCTGTGGCATCATAGCTCCTAAACGAATAGACCGATTATGAGGCGGGTTTTTTTGTTTGAAAGCTGACGTGATCGAGATGGTTCTTAGCTACAATTCATGGAAATCTGTTCAGACGTTTCAAGGTCATCAGCTCTTTTTTGTGTCGGGGGTTACTTAAAATTTTGAAAATTTTACTCATTATGTTATATTATTAGAGGTAAACTCACAAGAAGGAAATTCATAATTGATTTTATTTTGGCTATACATATACTAGGAATCAATGTAAAGTTTTCGATATCCCGAAAATTAATTAATAAATAAATAATTCCACCAGGAAGATGACATTGTATAACATCTAATATGTAAATTTTTCGAAGAAAACTTCTTCTAAAAGGTTGTTACTTTGTGATGTCATTATTTATTTATTAAAAGAAAATAACTTAGTTTACATCACTTTATTTTTTTTTAAATATTTTATAATATCAACATGTTTCGTGAACCATGTTCACTTCTTCAGGAATAAAAGTATACCTTTATTTATATGTATACTTTTATTCCTGAAGAAGTGAACATGGTTCACGAAACATGTTGATATTATAAAATATAAAAAAAAAATAAAGTGATGTAAACTAAGTTATTTTCTTTTAATAAATAAAATCTAATATGTACACATATTATTTATATTTTACAATTTAGTCGCAAGGGTCAAAAATGTGATAAAAGTTTTAAAACTTATATATTTAACACATCATTCACTAATATAAACTAGTCATCATCATCATCATCACTATTGGCTCTATAACCCCTGGTGGGTCTTGACCTTCTCAAGAGTCTTCCTCCATTCATCTCGGTTTTGTACCAGCTCTCTCCAGTTTAGAAGCTCCAAAATGGATATGTCTTTGAGGACGTTGTCGCTCTATCTAAGTCTTGGTCTTCCCAGGCTCCTTCGCCCTATTGGTCTTGAGTTCAGCAGGGACTTTGGTGCTTGATGCTCGGTCATTCTCTCCACATGACCCAGCCACCGAAGTCTTTCCAGTTTTATAAATTTTGCGACGTTTAGCTCCTTAAACAAAGTATAGAGCTCATTGTTATAACGTCTGCGCCAAAATCCATTATGTAGAACCGGTCCGAAGATGCGCCTCAAAATTCTTCTTTAAAAAAATTCCAGTGCTCGCTCATTCCTCTTAGTTAGTACCCAAGTCTCAGCTGCGTACGTAAGTACTGGTCTGATAAGTGTTTTGTACACTAATATCTTCGTGTTTCTGGACAGCAGTCTGGACTTTAATTGGTTTTGTAGGCGGAAATAACAGCGATTTGCGTTCACTATGCGCATCTGGATCTCCTCTGTGATATTATTGTCGTTTGTTATCAGGGAGCCTAGGTATGTGAATCTTGGTACCGTTTCGAAATTTTGGTTTCCACATGAGAGAGTTGGGATTTATTGGGTGCATCCTACCGCCATGTATTTGGTCTTTTGCTGGTTTACTACGAAACCCATACTTTTGGCAGAGCTTTCAAGATTTATGAAGGCGTTACGTAAAGCATCTGGAGTTTTCGCGATTATGTCGATATCATCAGCGTAAGCCAATACGGTAATAAACTAGTCATAGTAGAATTTATATCGGAAAGAAGAACTTCAAATTTAATTTAATTAAACGGACTACATAGCTCAGCTTCGACTTATCTGGCCAATGTATTGTACTTTTCCCTGTACACTACTTGTCCATCTTGCATGGTGAAGTGTTTTGTTTTTATTTTATTTCGTTTTTGACTTTGTTTTAGATTTTGCTTTTGATTTAGAATTTGATTTTGATTAGGATTTTGTATTGATTTTATTTTATTTTTATGCTTATTTAGATATTCTTTGTAAATAAAAAAAATAACATGTTATAAGCCAGCAAGGCGTGAAATTCAAAATAAATAAACAAATACTTTTAGGTTACAAGTCGTTTCGAGAAGTACTTGTACGTGATGGATCTTCGATGACTCAGGAAGTCGACAAGCAAGCTGTAGAAGGTAAGTTCACTTAATTTCTGAATATGGGAGTCAGGTATAGATACTGCCGCCCCTGTAACCATTTATCGGCTTACTCAACACCTCTGCCACAGGTTCGCTACGTTTGGTGACCTAACAGGGGTGCCCTGAAGATGGCGTGAGGTTTGTCTACGAATGTATTAGCACACCTTCTGCATGGCGGGTCGGATCGGGAGACTGGTTGAGCCCTGACCTAGACCTCTACAGCCGGAAACTCTCCACCCATCGCCTTGCACCGCTGTAGGAGAGATAGATTCTTACGCCCATCACTCCTGAAAACATTGACCCCCAGATTCCTACCCATCCCGCATACCTTTTTTTCTTCCCAGAACTTCTTTTCCTTCTTTCTAAAAAGACCTTCTACACAGCATTCCCAAAGTTGACATAGGTCCTGAGGGATTTGTTTTCCTCAGGGTCCCGCGTTAAAAAAAAAATTAAACGTCGCTGCAAAGCGTTACCGCAAGTAAAAAAGATTTGTAGATGATTTTGCACAACAAATATACACTGTAGGACGTAGCTACAGCATTCACAGAAATTAATTAGAGACCTCTACTTACCACAACGTATTATTTACATCACATTGATAAAAGTTATGGTGCAAATAATATCATTGTATCTTCCAGGAATGTAATCTAGGAGTATTATTTTTTCAGATTTTTTTTGAAAGAGATAGGTACCTACATTTAAAAATATACATTTTTGCAACGATTTTCAAAATGTTACTAAATTGATATGTCATAATTCATAATAGTCTATCAACAATTGACATGTATGAATATTGCACACCCAAAAATTGAATTGAACTTAATAGGGTGAATAACCTGGTCCAGCCGATCCGAAAAATCAACTTTTTTGTTGCTTAAAAATCTTCCTATATATGTGGAGATACATTCCCAAAGTTACAGCATCAAATTCGACCTTGAAACATAGTTACAAGCGGTACGCGCCAAGCAGGTAGACCTGAAAATGGAGCGGCCCGGTTACAAGACGCTTTTTTCTCAAAACCACCATATTCAAGTTGATTCACTTCATATAAATTTAAATTAAAGAAAATTAAATTTTTCGAAAGAAGCAAACACATTGTGACTTGACATTTTAAATAAATAAAAATAAAATACTTTGTTTTACGTCACTTTATTGTTATTTTTTTTTTGATGATGATTTTCTGATGATGGTACGGAGGTACCAACATCAGAAAATAACTTTAAAGTGACGTAAAACCAAGTATTTTCTTTTATTTATTTAAAATAAAATTTGATTGCGGATGAACCTCGACTTATGAAAATTATTATTTAAGGTTAAAGTTATTGCAAAATTAAGGCCGTTTTTCGTAAATTTTCTTTTTATGTCCGCCATTTTTGCAATCGACAACTTTTTTTTGCAAACTGTGGTTCATCCGCATTCTACATTCATACGATAACGATTTTTTTTTTATTATTTTCATGTTTCAAATGATTTCCAAGGTCTCCAAGAATCCAGCCGATTTGGTCGAACCCTCCGCTTGCGGCCGGTTTATCTATATGGGCTTTCAAATCAAACTTTCAATAGTGTTTTTTCTTGTACTGTAACGCTGTCCGAAACGTTGGCTAAATGAGGAGGTAGCGCAACACGGCATAACATCCCAAAAACAAATAACAAAAAAATATTTTTTTTCTTGTTCAAATGTACACAAGTAACAAAACTTTCTTGAAAGAAAATAAATTTTACCTTTGAAAAAAAGGCATTGAAAAATACTCGGCTGGACCAGACTCCCTTATTTTATATCCTGTCTTATTTTTATAATATGATATCTTGTCTTAACCCTTAGTTACGTAAGGTGTCAAACACCCCGTTTTAGTTTATAGAAATAAAACTATAATTATATACAAAATAAGACTTTTATCAATTAATGTCTTTGAACTTTCATACATATTTAAACTATTTTTTAAAGTAAAAGTAAAGTGATAATAATATTTATAATAATTAAATCAAAAAATATTAGTTTTTTTCTGTCACAATTTTGGCAGACAACAAGTATTGGCATTTGGAGCACGTAGTCTTAGTTTTCTATCTTTGGTTCTTTGACATGTATGACATATTTTTTATTCGGCGGTGTGTACCTCCAGAAGATGAATCATGACTCATGACCATCAACTTCATGAATCCGTTTTAGTCGCTTTAGTCGCGCGCTCTAAGCATAACCACACTCAACCGAACACCTCTCGAAATTGATACCAAGCTCACGCGCTTACACGAAGCTACTAAGAGAACAAGTGCAGCGAATTCTAATTTGAAAAAGTTAGAGGCTTTCAAACACGGTCAGGGGTGTTTGGCACCCCATGCGGGTAATAAAGGGTTAATATGACATATTCATCTTCAATTATCACCAGATAAAGCTCAGTAAAATACATGTTTTTCTTACTTGTTAAGAGCGATTTTGTTTTGTATAATTTTCTTATAAATTCCATTATGTGTTTGCTATGAATATGTTGTCTTGTTAGAGGTAAACTCACAAGAAGTATATTCATAATAATTTTTATTTTGGCTTTACGCTACACACGTACAAACTAAATGATATTGTATCACCCCGAAAATGAATTACACTTAAATCGTACAAACAGTATTTATATCACACAATTTAATCGCAATGGTCGAAAATGTAACAAAAGCGTTAAAACTCCATGATTTTTTTAGGTTGCGAGTCATTTCGTGAGGGGTCTTGGATGATTCAGGAAATCTGCGAGCAACTGGAGAAACTGCCTTCACATGAGAAACATCTCACTCACAAGTGGCATCTCTTGGAGCTGATGACTTTTGCCATCAGTAGGGTGGCTGTGGCCTACGAGACCAATACCTACGATCCCAAAATACCTGAGACGTTGAAGGATCACAAGAAGAAGGGTATTCCCCAAATGGAAAGCACCCTGACTAAACTGCTCAACTTCTCGCGGTAGTCACTTGTATTGTTCAAAATTGTAAATGGTAGAATAGACAGCCCTGATTTAATTATCCTCATTGAATTCCATTTACCCACAATAGACACTCGTTCTAAAATCCTGTTTAAATGCAACAATGCCAGGACTGAGTATACAAAACACTCGCTTGTATCTAGGTTGCATGAAGTTACTAATAGATATGCAGATGTGGCAGATCTATTTAACTGCATGGAAGGTAGGTACAAGAGGGCTATGTCATCATTTTTTTTAATCAATATTAATTTTATTTGTACTATAGATTTTTGTATGTATAATTGTATCTCTAGTACCATCTCATAACTTCAATTATTGTTTAGAAATATGTTTTGCTTTATCAATCCTTTGAATCATTTATTAACTAACCAATAATTTTATGACATGTATCGTATTTTCTATAAAATTACTATTAGTTTTTGTAATAATATTTTTAATTTATATACTTAGATGTAAAAGTATTTAGTTGTCCTCTCCTAAACACAAGCAACTGCTTTATTAGGAGAGCGATTGAAATATTGTTGTTATATAATGTTGTAAAATTGTTATTATAACAAATGTTTCAGTAAATAAAAAAAAATAAAATCTCTGGTGTCACTTCTCAATGAAATACCACAATTAACTGTTAAACAATTTTTTTATTATTTGTAATATTTTTTCTATATTTTTGTGACATGTAATCAGTGTTTATGGTACCTATATAAACCGTTGATATTAAATAGAATTTAAAAAAATCTCACTCCCTTACAATCTCATTAGTAAGAGATGTTTATGAAATTTTTGTTTCCGGTGAATTTTAATGTGCGCGCGGGATGAGGGATTGGTTGGTTATACGGCTGATTGACCAGTGGCGACGTGTGGAAGAAATTTTATTTAGTTTGATTTTGAAGAAAAAAATTCACCGGAGACCAAAACTACGTTTGTAAATAGTATTTGATTTACGATGAGCAATCGAGTATTGCTTTCCTCATTATCTCAAACTTAGTTTTTGGAGATGGACTAATCAACTGGACGATCGATATTTGGTTAATTAATGGAACTTATGGTTTATGGGTATTAATGGAATTTATGAATGGTTCATTATAATTTTTGATTTTGCATTTTAATTATCTTATAAATAACTGTTTTTTTTTCTCTTGGGCATGCTCGGTATGAACCATCTATGGATCGGAAGGAAGTAACACATTTCTTCAGACTGATTCGTGAATATGCCAGTCGGGAGAGCACAAGTCAAACGGAAAGCTTTTTTGCTGTTAGTCTAAATCTGTTTATCTCATCTAAAACATTTTCAATTTTAAAAATGTAATTTTTTTAAATGAATAAATTGAATTCAATCGAATTAAACATAATAAAATTAAAAATTAAAAAATGTATTTTTCTAGTTCACTTTTTGGATGCATTAACCGAATAAAGAGCGGCTAACGAGAATCTGCTGACAATGTTAATGAGTTGTATACAAAATCTCCATCGTTATGCACTCCACAATCGGCTGCGGGTTTAAGATCTTCAAAAAGCTCTCCGAATGAGAAAGGCTTAAAGACGAAATAACAACTTGGAATACGTCACCATTTCACGAACAAAACTATTTCATGAAAGTAATAATTTCATAAAAAAAACAATTTCACAAAAGTTGCTACACACGTAGGCCATGGAAATAACTATAAATATCATGAAAATATGGATTTCATGATAAGAACCATTCAGGGAAAAAAATATTTCGTAAAAATAACTATCATCAATTCACAAATTTTATCAAAAAAAAATTATTTAAAAAAAACTTTCCAAGAATAAAAGTATTTCATCAACGTGTTTTGAAAGATAACCGCTACCTACCTGTATAATATTGCGATTGCGGGTTCAAATCCCGGCCAATTTAATAAAAAAATATTTTATTGAATTGTGTATTTCACGATTCATTATTAAAATATAATAATATATAATGGAACATTTGCGACACATTGCAGAGCGGTAGATACTTTCAGTAACGCCTGGCGCTAGACCATATCGAAACAGGTCCCGTCCGGAACAGAGGAAGGCCTCTTTCACATTTTCCTCCCTTCCTACTAAGGTACGGACGGTCAGCCACGCAACATACCCCAATTAGGGATGCCATAGTCTCACTGGCTCTAGACGGTCAGGAGCATTTGGGATTTTTGATAAGTTAAAAAAAAAGGTTTTGTATACCTAACCGCAAAGATTCTGTATAAAATGAAGTTACTGACTTTAAATCGATCCCCCAGGGAAGGAACACGTGTTCTGTTTTAAATGAAACATGTGAAGTAGTTCAGTAGACATTAAAATTAAAATATCATTAAAAATAATATTGCTTGCATAAACTTAAAAACAAATTTTATTTTAAACACGGAAGTAATACGTGTTTAAAATACGAAAAAGAGGCAAACACATACACCTATAGGATCCTGCGAGAGAATGAGATAGCAATAAAATATTTATGTATTTCACGGGTGGTCGGTTCCATTATAATATGATAAATCCACGGTCCCACGCAAGTCTCCTTTGATCTGGTGGAACCAAGGATCGAATCAAATCGAAATACAAAAAAATATATTTTCGTGAAACCGATATCCAATCTTCAAACCGCTCTAAAATGAACAGGCAAAGAAAACACACAAGAAAGCGACATCTAGCGACCCCAAAGAAGAAAATAAAAATACTAATAAGATGACCAAATGCATAGGAAAAGGTGCACTGGAATTCGACGACAAAAATATGGAAAAAATCATCTTTGATAAAAAACTGCTTGTTGTCTCCCAACTCTAGACTACTTTAGTTTTCTGAAGGTTTCACTTCTGCCGTGTGTGAATCGCACCCTCTCACTTTTTAAAATATTATTTTACTGCCATGATTGTCACATTTTTTTGAAAAATGCCTCAAACAAATTTTTGGTTTTTATTATTTAGATTGCAATACAATAAAAATAAAGCAGAGTTCGATAGAAAATAGATAAAGCAAATAAACGTACTGACACTTATTACGTAGAATATATGTCGTATATTTTAAAGTAAACTTCATGTGTGTACAAATACAAGCACCAGAATACTTGCTCAAATATTTCTTAAATGCTTCTTCAATATCAGTTTCAAATTTAACGTGAAATCGTTTTACCACGATAAGATAAGAAAAATATATGGTTAATGCATTAAGACATTCCTAAAAATTATAGGTGTTAAAAATAATTCTTTCTGAAATCAGATAAACAAAATAATTCAAATATATGTATCTTACAAATTTATAGCAACAAGTGGAGTGCCGCAAGGCTCCCATTTAGGGCCCATTTTGTTTATTATATTTATAAATGATATTATTGAAATATTTACTGACATAAATGTGCTACTGTTTGCCAATGACATGAAACTATATAAAAAGATTAACCACATTAATGATTGTATTACACTTCAAACTAACTTGATATATCTTTTTGAATGGTGCTCTATTAACAAACTAGCATTAAACATAAATAAATGTCAGTTCATTCATTTTTCCAAAATAAATAATCCTATTATTTTTCAGTATTCTTTAAATGATGAAAATTTAAATTGTGTTAGTGAAATTATGGATCTAGGCATTATGTTCGACAGTAAACTCACCTTTGTATTTCATATTAATAATATTATCAACAAACCCCTAAAGACTCTTGGCATTGTTTTGAGAGCTGCAAAAATTTCAATGATTTAGGCACATTTATTATGTTATATAAAACCCTTGTCAGATGCAAACTTGAATATGACTCTATGTTAAGGTCTCCCTTTTACAACATTCATTCAAACAATATTGAAAAGATTCAACGGAAGTTTCTAAGGTTTATAAACTATAAATTGCATATTCCTATACTAAACATTGATTACAATTACCTCCTGGATAAAACGTCTCTATTGAAACTTTCAGAAATAAGAATAAGCACAGATTTATTACTATTACATAAAATACTGCATTACAAAATTGACTGTCCTGAATTACTTCAATTTATCAATATCCATGTTTCCCAAAAATCATGTCGACATTTATTACCCTTCTACTTCAATAACACCAGGACACTAGCTTATCAAAATTCTCCGTTTCCGAGACTTCACAGTCTATATTTATTTCATCTTAAAACTAATCAGTATAAATGTTGTATATTCTATCACTTTTATTCTTCTAGACACAAATAGATTTACATAATTTCTTCAATTTTGGTTTATATTGAATATGAGACTTCTTATCATTTTTACATAATTTGTATTTTTATTTTATTATTTTTTTGTTGTTACATTGTTTGTGTATTTTCTTTTCTCATTGTATTATATTTTCTTCATTGCTTGTTACTCAACTTATAAATTATAATGTAAAAGCCCATCAGGGCGTGTAATAAATAAATATCATTGAAGGAGAAGATAATTATAAAAAAAAATATTAAGGGCCGGTTTTATTACCATCCGTTTGTACTTGACACCATTTTTAACAAATAATCGGCCTACCGCCGAATGAATTTTGTTAAAAATGGTATCAAGCGTAACAACGGATTTAGATTATAAAAATTAAAATTCATTTTAATTAAGTATTATTACTTATATATGAAATTGAAATATGAGATCGACAAAAATAACATAAAAATAAAAGGTCCCAATGACCGAGTTGATTAAGGCTTTTGTCCCGGTAAGACCTCAAGAGATCCTGGGTTCGAGACCCAGTTTCGAACATTACGTTTTTATTTTTCTGGGTCTCGTTCTTTGACATTATTTTTATATATCAGTATTGATTTCTTTTTAATGATATATTACATTGATGGGTATAACTTTAAAAGGTTATTATAACAAGAGTTGTTTCAATCAAAATTGAATTATTGTAATAATTTATCTTCCAAGTATTTATAATGTTCTTTTATGCAAATAGTTAATCAATGGATAAATGTGCTGATAAATCATTTTCATATGCTTCTACAGAAATTATTAGAAATAAAGGGAATCCGAAGAATGAGTGCACTTGGCAGGGCCGTATTATAATTTGTAACCATTTGTAATGCGGGCCCATATGCTGCAGACTTGGCCGCCTGTGCTTGAACACGGTCCGGGCCCTGGCTCTCGGTCTCAGGAAGTCAGTATTACTAGCATATCTGCATATGTTGTAGTTGTATATGTTGAGAGGGGAAAATACTCCAGATACTAATATCTACAGCCTGTATGTCGGACGAATATCTACTGCTCATATGTTGGACTATAATATCTATGAACTTCAGAGTGAGGACTAATATCTACAGAGCTAAGGTCGGACGAATATCTATGACGGTCCCAGTGGTGACTAATATCTATGGAGCGTAGGTTGGACTAATATCTACAGAGGGCAGCTGAGCAAGAGGATGTACGGAAAAGCATAAATTACTTTAATTACGTAATAACTAATTACGTACAGGCTTAAACGTTTAAAGTACGTACATGAACGTTATTTGTTTTTGGGGTGTTATGCCGTGTTGCGCTACCTCCTTCTTTAGCCAACGTTTCGGACATCGTTGCAGTGTCCATCATCAGGGCAGATCCGGCAGATCCGGTAGATGTGTCTGCCGGATCTGCCCTGATGATGGACACTGCAACGATGTCCGAAACGTTGGCTAAAGAAGGAGGTAGCGCAACATGGCATAACACCCCAAAAACAAATAACGAAAATGCTTTTGGCCGTGAAAATCTTAAAACTTATCTACGTACATGAAGTTTTTGCATAATATTACGTATTTTGCAGTTTACGAGGACAATAATTTATTGAACAAACATGGAGGTCATAATACAAAGATATTTATTTATTTCGAAATACACGGCACCACAACCTAACCTAACCTAATCTAACTGACATAGAAATGGTCATGGTAACAGACTAAATAATTTAGAAGCACTCGAAATAAAGAAAGCTACTAAAACAAAAACCCAAATCCTTAATAATCAGCTGAAAGTGTCAAATACTCCGGTATTAGGGATTTTTACATACTTACATACATAAATTAAGTTTTTTAAATTGCATACGCAATATAACGTTATTCCAATATGCTATACATAATTGCAAATCTAACCTTTGCCAGTGCTGTAGATATTCGTCCACACTTTGGTTCTCATAGATATTAGTTAGCAGTTTGACCTGTAGATATTCGTCCTCACTTTGGTTCTCATAGATATTAGTCAGCAGTTTGACCTGTAGATATTCGTCCTCACTTTGGTTCTCATAGATATTAGTCAGCAGTTTGAGCTGTAGATATTCGTCCTCACTTTGGTTCTCATAGATATTAGCCCGATTTGTTCAGTTTTTGGAATTCCTGTAGATGTAGACGCCCCCGGGGAAAATACTGCCTGCACCGTGCGATAAAATTGAGTAGAACGATTCTTAAAACCGGACACCCACGGCAGATCCAATGGGTTCCGCGACTTTTCAACCCGCGACAAAATAACCCCCGACAAAATATCCCCGAAAAATATCCTTACCTAACCCAACAAACCTTTAGGCGCCAAATTTAAAATTTAAATCGAAATAGTCTATGAAGTGAAGGAAAGTGGCGCGTTCGACATATTTTTAATGTTTTGAATCGAAAAAAATGTCATTGTACAGCAAAATGACATCTAAATTTTTTACTCCAAATATGCTAAGGAATCGCTGGTTAAAATCCTTCGGGTACGTCCTGTGTATATTTTATGAAGTAGAAATGTGTTATATCTCACCCTTAAATATATCAAGGTACCCATGATTTTTATTTCAAATTAAATGAATTTTGAGACTATTGATATTGTGTTGAAGGGGAAATACAGTCGACTCTCGATAATTCGAAACTCGAGGGACTCTTAAAATATTACGAATTATTGAGTGTTTGAAATATCAAATGGTTCGAAATTTGTGAGAGTAAATAAATAAAACTTCGAATTCTTAAGTGTTGATCAATTATTATTTATTAACTCCTATTCTATAACAATGACAAAAGTTTATAGGTACATTCGTGTACATACATGTAATCATAATGTGAATTAATTAATATTTCGAAAGAAAGAACTCTGTTATACTGGTTTGCTTCAAAGCACATTGCTGCTGCTCAGACTTCTCAATAAATTTTTTTAAGAGAAAAAGTGCCTGAAATGCTTTTTCATCACTTTCGTTTTGTAGACAGAAGGTTTGTAAGGTATCGAATGAGGATCTTGCTTCCTTAACTGACACTTCTGCCAAAGGTTCTGATGTATCGTCCTCATCTTCATCGTTACTTTTTTCATTAGTATCTGTCGCAGATAAAATTTCGCCATCGGTTAGTGAACCTGAGACAGCAACATCTTCATCCACTTGAACAAAGTCAAAAAAACTCACATCGCTGATGTCAATTAATGGTTCTATTGCTGGTTCTTCATCATCCATAAGTATTGGAAGATTTTCTTGATCTTCTTTTAAGAAACCAGATTTTTTGATTAATCTGTATACACAACGAAAGACTAACAGTAACTGAATGATAACACAAACCAATTCGTTTGAATTAAAAAAATTTAATTAAAATTTAATTTTATTTAATTAAAACCAATTCGTTTACCAGAGTGTGTGTCACAAACTAATCAAAACAAAAACAATACACGTTTGAACTTGTCGCAAAATTGTATTTGTACTAACGTGTGTGTAACAATCTTTCCGCCTCTTTCTCTCTGCAACTTTGAATTGTCGAATGTTGAACGCCGATGAGTTCGAATTAACGCGTCGTTTTGTTATATAGCAATGATTTTTTCGTTTGAATTACCAAGTGTTCAAAAATGTATGGATTTAGTTCGAAATATAAAGAGATTTCGTAGGGAACTCGTGATAACTTTGAATTATAGAGAGGTTCGAATTATCGCAGGTTTGAATTAACGAGAGTCGACTGTACCTGGTAACTCTAAAAATATTCAGATTCAACGACAAATATTCAAGGCTTTTATCCTTTTAAGCGCAGAACGCTTTAAATTGAATTAGAACAATTTGTCACTTAAGAGTCGATACAAGGCCGACAGTTGGAAAATTCGACCCCACCCCCCCTCTCCATCCCACCCCGTAGGTAGGGTTGCTAAATGCCAGCAATTCAATTTAAATTTGTTTTCAGCAAAATCTAGAGATTGTGAGCTATTTTAAATGATAGAGTAAGTCAAATACATTAAATCATACTTATGTTCATCGTGTTGGGGAGATTATAAATATATAATATTATTATATTGTGGGGGTATTTCACCATCCTCTTTATAGCTTATTTACAGAATGACGTACATTTTAGGTATACCATTTAACTTATAAAAAACTTGTGTCATGGTGTTTGTGGACGCACTCCTCCGAAACGGCTGGACCGATTTTTATGAATTTTTTTAATGTATATTTGGTAGGTATGAGAATAGATTTTAAAGTATATTTCATACAGGTGATCGCTAGGTGATTAGGGTGTCCCTATCCAGGAAAAAAACTGTATTTTTTGAAGAAATTTTTATTTTGTATTTTTATTTATTTTTCATCAAAAATTACATAAAATCTCAATTTTGACCCGCCTACCTCCTCCCTCCAATTTTTTAATTGCGATTTTAGTATTTTTGTATAAACAAATTTAACCGTCTTACGTATTTCAAACAGAACGAAATTACTTATGTTGTTGAATGAGAGATGGCGCTACGTCCGCCTCATCGAACTTTCATCCATACATGCGCAAGACATTCACGAGAAGTGTCGCGTCTTTTTTATATTTTATTCGGCATCATGTTCTCGCGTGGGCAAACCATCGAGCTTATTTGTGTTGGCGAAAGACGGACAAAAAATATTGTACACTATCGTACGCTCTTCAAAATTCATACTGATTTTATTTATTTTATTTTCCTACTTTAGTTGGTGTTTTTTTGCTTTTATCGGCGGTCTACAGGGCTCGATTCCTCTTTCTGTCATAGATCCCATCCCCACACACTTACAATACATTAGTTATATTTTAAACAACCAAAATATTCACTAGAAATAATTTATATGGCAGAACAACGTTTGTCGGGTCAGCTAGTTTATTTATAAAATCCGAGTTTACTATTCGGTATTCGAACCCATGAAAAGTGGTTATACAGGGTGGCGCAAAATTAATCATCCAATTTTGTTTTTGAATAACTTTTTTACTAAATAAAAAAATGATTTTGTGTAATAGAAATCTTTATTTGGACTTTTACAATTTTTTCGGTTAAGTGGAAAAGATGATATCCGTAAAGTGGCTGCCGCCAGTGTTGATACACGTTTGTGCCCGTTTTATCGCATTTTCCATGACTTTCCGCAAGATTTCCGGTGATAACTGTTCGCATTCCTGTCCAATATTCTCTTAAGGGCTGCGATTATCTGAGGCTTGTTGGCATAAACCCTCGACTTCAAATAGCCCCAAAGAAAGAAGTCTGGAATGGTTAAATCGGGCGATCTTGCTGGCCATGCCAAATCACCAAAACGAGAGATTACGCGACCAGGAAACGGTTCCTTCAGAATATCCATTGTGGCTCGTGCTGTGTGCGTGGTTGCACCGTCTTATTGAAACCACATGTTCACCAAGCCCCGCTCATCCAATTCGTTCCAAGTCGTTTATCATGGCCCTGTAGCGTTCGCCAGTAACAGCGACCGTAATGCCAATGGCGTCCTAAAAAAATACGGCCCAATCACTCCTCCCGCGTGAACGCCGCACCACACAGCGGCTTTGGGTGGATGTAATGGCTCTTCGTGAATCATACGCTGATTTTCAGTGACCCAGAAACGAATATTTTGCTTATTGGCGTAACCGTTTAAAAGGAAATGCGCCTCGTCACTCATGATGACTTTCGACACAAAATAGCTAAAAGCGTTAAAGCTTAAATCGACACAATAATTCCACGCTCTTGCAGAGTATAGCACTCCATTGCTTGTCTGTTTGTATTCTGCAGCTGTCTAGTTCACAAATGTCAAATGTGATTGACGTACGACGCCATTTGCAAAAATTATAACATCTTCCGATAGGGTGATTAATTTTGCGCCACCTTGTATAACTGATAGATTATTCGAGTTTCATTCAAATTTGGAGTATTGTTTGTACACGAAGAGAAATCGATTTTGGGCCTCACGATAAATTATAATACCTTGTAAAACATTAAATATAAGTTAATTTAATGCGATACACCATGTCGTGTAAAATTCAGGATGAGGTCACTAATAACAACACTCCTTATGTAGATGGCGATAAGGTTTAAATACCCATTTAACATCAGCCGCCTCATTTGCTTTATTTAAAAAAAAACATCACATAAATCGTATTTTATTTTATTTTGCGAAGCAAAAATTTCATTTTTGAACTGTTTAAAGATAATTTTCTAAAAAATGTAATTTTCCACATTATACAACAAATCGTAACCGAAAAGAGGTTCGAAAGTAGGAGATTTTGAAATTTATAGGCCTGATACTCAATTTTTTTTCAGTACTCTTAAAAAAAGTAGTTAAAAAAAACTCAATTATTTCAAAGACAAATAGGAGTTACAAATAGAAATAGGTTCGTGTTCTACTCGTATTATTTAATTAAAGCATCTAAAATATTTCTAAGCGATCTAATTTTAAATCAGAAAACTGATTTTCATTACTTAGTACAGCATCGAAAAATGTACTATATCAGTATTATATGCACATTATTTGATGATAATTAATTTATTCTTACATTTTCTTAGAAAAGTGTACGTCCATGTATATATTTTAAGCATATATTTTAAATGGTTTTAAAATTAATTTCCTGTGATAAGTCAACCCTAGGTTGCCACGGGGGTAGGGGGTGGGTTGGTGCCACCCATTGGGCAGGGTGAGGGTTGCTCCGGGGGGAGTGTGAGGCGGTATGGTACAGGGAGTCCAACGACAATATGTCTTAAGACGGTTCAATGCATTTGTTAAAAATTGAGATACTACCAGCACCTATGGGTTGCTTGAGCAAGCTCCCAGACGTTGATATTTCGAATGGTGCGAGGCTTGGCTGGACGCTGAGTGTTCGCAGCCTGTTTTAACTACCAAGTACATACTATGGAGGAAGCCATTTTTTTGTAGATGCTTTCGAATTGACATTAGTATAATCGTAGATTCTTTAAATGTGTGCAGGTTTTTACATTATAAAAGTGCTAGCATCCCATTATTATCGCTTCTTCCCAACGCAAGTTTTAACAGTAAACAACTGCCAGTGTTTGGCCCGGTGTATTGACACCGTATTATAATACATTTATAACATGTCCAAGTGAAATAAACAGTGAAGTTTTTTGCAAGGATAATTATTTTATTTAAAAGGACCCCTATCAATTTTGAACATGGGCCTTACGATCCGGATTGCAATCAGAGGACTGCAATAATATAAAAAAAAACAAGAACCAGCTGCCAATTAATACAGATGACCAAAATTACAATTACCGGAATCACAAAGATGAACAAAGGAAGACTGGATTCACATCGGAAATGAGATAAGTTTTTAGTGCCTTCCCACCCATACCCATTCTTTAACATCCATTCAGAAATCATTCGTAGTTTTTTAACAAGATTAATCCCATAAATATTGTATTGTAAAAAATAAAATCACTACCCACGTAAAGATTTTATGCAACTCATGATTTTCAATTAATGATTGAACATTAGGTTCTCAATTAATAATTGCCAGGAATATTGTCGTTGTTGTCTTTCAGGCGGGTAGCTTCTCAAATAAATAAATACGCATTGTCGGAACACATTTTATCAGGGATTAAGCTACGAAAAGGTATTTGTACACAAAATGGATAAGATCAAATCTTTAATAGCCAAGAGAGGCGTGATTAAAGGGAAATTGACGCGTTTCGCGGATTCTATAAACTCCTTGTCCGCGATTGAAATTAAACTGAGGTACGACCGAATAAAGCCATTGTTAGATCAATTCGAATCTATACAGGACGAAATTGAAATTTTATCGGATGAGGAACTGGAAAATTCTATTCAGCGCGAGACGTTTGAAAATCAATATTTTTCAGTCCTTGCTACTGCTAAAGGGGCGATGGACTCAATTAACGAGGGTAGAGTCGACATCAAACTCCCAACTCTCCAATTGAGAGAATTCGATGGGAATCAAAAAGATTGGGTAAATTTCGTTGAAACCTTTAAAACTTTGGTTCATAATAACAGTTCCTTGAGCAACGTCCAAAAATTCTTTTACTTACAATCTGCGCTGAAAGGGAACGCATTGAAAATAATTAGTAATCTAGAAGTTTCGGAATTAAACTACCTATCGGCTTGGGAATTGTTGCACGACAGATTTGCGAATCTCAGGGCTACCGTACATAAACATATCCAAACTCTATTTCAATTAAAGGATATGAAACATGAAGAGCCTGTAGCATTAAGGTATTTAATTGATGAAACTAATGTCAATTTGAAAGCGTTACAAAACATCGGAGTTAAAGTAGATCATTGGGATCCTTTGATTATTTACATAATTTCAAATAAATTGGATATAGCTACCCGGAGAAATTGGGAACAATATACATTGCAAGGTGAATTACCTACATTAAAGGAATTCATAAAATGTTTATCTGCTAGGGCACAAGTATTGGAGCTTATGAATGCTTCAGAGAAAAAATCTTCTAACCTACATAAAATGCAAATAGGCGACAATAATAACAAAAAAGATTCATCGGTATTCTTGGCAATAAAGGCAAACAACTGCATTTATTGTAATGATAAAGGTCATCAAATTTATTTTTGCAAAAAATTTCTAAAATTAAAATTACAGGATAGGATTGATGCTACGAAATCAATCCGGGCGTGTTTTAAATGTTTGAGGTTGGGTCATCGAGCACAGAGTTGCAAGACAAACCTAACCTGCAAAATTTGTGGCAAGTATAGCCACAATACTCTATTACACAAGGAGGTACCTCCGCCGGAGACCTCAAATATGGACGCTAATAACGAGGTTATAGTGTCGAATTTTTCTGCATCGGAAAAGGCAGAAAAAATAATATTATTGTCAACCGCCTACATAGGAATTGTGGGGGCCAACAATAAAATGTTTAAAGCTCGCGCCCTGATTGACTCTGGTGCGCAGAGTAATTTTTTGAGAGCTGAATTGGCTAATAAATTAAATTTACCATGTGAATGGATAAACAAACCCGTGTCTGGGATCCATAATAATATCACACACATAAAAAAGAGAATTTCAGTGGAGATGACTTCGCTTAATACGGATTATAAACGCGAAATATCATGTCTGATTTTACAGGAAATTACAACCAATTTACCACAAGTGACAATGGCGAAAAAAGAGTTCAAAATACCACCAGGACTGGAGCTGGCAGACCCGAACTTCAATATAGCTGCACCCATCGACATCCTGTTGGGCGCGGAGAGCTTCTGGGAAATGCTAAACAACGATAGATTGAAACTCGAGTCAGGACCAACGCTTCAACGTACACAACTGGGATGGATTGTGTCCGGTCCTATCAACGTGTACCCCAAACAAAGGCCTGTATCAGATTTTTGCAGTTTATCTATAAATAAGTTGAGTCATCAAATAGAAAAATTTTGGAAATTGGAAGAGATTAATTCCACTAAAATTCAAACTCAAGAAGAAAAGGCTTGCGAAGCCAGTTTTGTAAGTACTCATACTAGAGAAGATGACGGTAGATATGTAGTAAGTTTACCGCGTCGGGCATGCATTGATCAGTTGGGAAACTCATTGCTCACTGCCGAAAAAAGATTTAAAAACATAGAAAGAAAATTTGTGTCACATCCCGAGTTAAAGACACAATATGTAAAATTCATGCGTGAATATGAAGAATTGGGACACATGGAGATGTGTGACCAGTCAAAAGGGGATCGTGACTCCTATTTTTTACCGCATCACGCTGTAGTGAAAGAATCCAGCACTACTACTAAAGTGAGAGTCGTTTTTGACGGCTCCGCCAAAACCTCAAATGGAATTTCCCTCAATGAAGCCTTGATGACAGGACCTGTTATACAAAAGGATCTATATAACCAACTATTGCATTTCAGGAAACATCAAATAGTCATGACTGCCGACATCGAGAAGATGTACCGCCAGATTAACATGTGTGAAGATGACCTGGACCTACAGAAGATAGTATGGCGCGAGTCGCCACAGGATGTGCTCAAGCATTATCGTCTGAAGACTGTGACTTATGGACTGGCACCTTCCTCCTTCTTAGCCACAAGATGCTTAAAGCAAATTGGTATGGATAATAATTTAATTTTTCCTAGAGCTAGTCAGGTCATAGAAAATGACTTCTATATGGATGACTTGTTAACGGGAGCAGATGAGCTGGAATCCTGTAAAAAGTTAAAAGAAGAATTAATCAGCATCTTGTCATCTGCGGGGATGACGTTGAGGAAGTGGAGGTCCAATGCGTTGGAATTGTCAGCCGAGTCGGGCCAAGCTAAGTGTGCCGATTCAGGCGATTCCGACAAAATTATTACTGACAATCCAAAGACTGAGAAAATATTAGGATTAACATGGAACAATGAATCTGATTACTTTTCTTATGTAATAATGAAGCCATCAGGTCCAACCGAGAGCAAACGAGAGATATTGTCTTGCATCGCATCAACCTTCGATCCATTGGGACTCCTAGGGCCGATAATAGTCATAGCCAAATTGATAATGCAAAAGCTGTGGCAGTCCAAAGCAGCATGGGATGATCAGTTACCTAATGAAATATTAGCACCCTGGAGGACCTACCTGCAAGATTTAATTCAGCTAAAGGTGTTGAAAATACCAAGAAAAATTATTTGCAAGCAAGCAAAAGAGCTACAACTACACGGTTTTTGCGATTCGTCTGAGAAGGCTTTCGGAGCCTGTATCTATATGGTGTCAATGGACCACAGCGGTAAGTGGCATTCACACCTAATAACATCCAAATCAAGGGTAGCACCATTGAAGTCTATTTCACTGCCTAAGTTGGAGCTATGTAGTGCTGTACTACTGGCAAAATTAATGAAAACTATAAAACAAGCATTAAATATAATGAAGATCAACACATATTATTGGTGTGACTCTACGATAGCGCTGTGTTGGCTGAAAGGTCAACCTACTCGTTGGAGCACTTTCGTGGCTAATCGAGTAGCCGAAATACAAGAACTGAGTGATCCAGATCAATGGAGACACGTATCATCATCCGACAATGCAGCGGATATACTTTCAAGAGGAGCTACGGCGGATAAACTGATAAATTCTACAATATGGTGGAATGGACCCAATTGGTTGACCGACGGAGTCAACGATTGGCCTATATCGAACATTTCCTGTTCAAACCCTCCGGAGCTCAAGAGTAAAAATATTCTTTTATCTACTGATATTCAAGAATGGGAAATATTTGGAAAATTTTCCTCATTTATCAAATTGAAAAGGGTTACAGCATATGTACTGCGGTTTGTGAATAACTGCAGAAATATTAAAAGTAAAATTTCAGGTAATTTAAGTGTAGCTGAACTAGAAGCAAGTTTGAATTGTCTACTGAAATCAGCTCAGGCACATGCCTTTCAAAAAGAGTTGAAGACATTAAAAAACCAGGGAAATGTCAACAAAAATAGTAACTTAAAATCTCTTCATCCCTTTTTATGTGATGGTCTTATATATGTGGGCGGTAGATTAAATTTAGCTACACACCTATCGTACCAACAAAGACATCCAATTATATTGCCAGCTAAACATAAGCTAACCGAATTGATTATACGTCACTATCATTATGTAAACTTACACGCAGGACCTCAAGCGCTATTAGCTGAAATAAGATTAAGGTTTTGGCCTATTTTTGGGAAAAATACTGTTAAAAAGATATTACATAAGTGTATTGTGTGTTTTAGGTGTAATCCTCGTATTGGTAACCAGATCATGGGAAGCTTACCGAGCGAAAGAATCACACCGAGCCGACCTTTTGCTATCACGGGAGTCGATTTTGCTGGACCGATTCCAACCAAAAGTGGGCCACTGAGGAGAGCTCCACTCGTGAAATCGTATTTATGTATTTTTGTTTGTTTTTCCACAAAGGCGGTTCATTTGGAATTAGTTTCGGATTTATCTAGCAATGCTTTTTTGAACAGTTTAAAGAGATTTATATCCCGTAGGGAAGAACCTGATAAGATCTTTTCCGATAACGCTAGCAACTTTCGGGGGGCCAGTAATAGGCTCAAGGAGCTGTATACCAGTTTGAGAGAGAACAACGACAAGATTCAAAATTATTTAGCTAACAGAGGTATTGAGTGGAGGTTCATAACCCCTCGAGCCCCTAGTCAGGGAGGGCTGTGGGAAGCTGCGGTCAAGTCAGCAAAGTTTCATTTGTATAGAGTCACTAGTAATTCTGCTTTAACCTTTGAACTTTTGTATACCTTAATTTGTCAGATTGAGGCCTGTCTAAATTCCCGTCCATTGACTTCCTTGTCTGATGACATCCACGATTACCAACCCCTCACCCCAAACCATTTCCTCATAGGCACTAAATCCTCTATCATTCCGGAGAGAGATGTCCGAGCCATACCAGACAACAGACTGACCCAATATCAGAGAATCCATGCGCTAATGTTATCCTTTTGGTATAGATGGAGGCGAGAGTACTTGATGGAGCTACAAAAAAGGACTAAATGGCAAACCAGTAATCAACGGGCACTGCAAAAGGATGATCTGGTTATTCTGAAGGAAGATAATCTACCTCCACCATTATGGAAAATGGCGCGAGTTATATCTACACATCCCGGCGCGGATGGTGTAGTGCGAGTGGTTACCCTGAAAACCCCTCAAGGAATCTTTGTCAGGCCTATCACAAAGATATGTCTAATGCCTCTGGACCCGGAAACTGAACCTGTGACGGACGCCCCGGACCCTTCCGTCAGTCCGGACTCCCCGGACGACCATGATGAAACTTTTTAGGGTGAAAATATTAAAAAAAAAAGGACCCTTTAAAGATACCAATCCCAGGAACAACATGACAACCTATAAATTGATGATTGATTGCACCCCGCGCTGTGGTGCTTATATCGTGGACTGCACCTGGAGAAGATCCTAACCAATGGACTTGAAAAAAAAGACAATTGTGTTGTGTTGGGTTGGGTTTTATTATAATATTATTTTGTGTTAGGTTGGGTTTTATTATAATATTATTTTGTGTTAGGTTGTGTTCTATTATAATAGTATTTTGTGTTAAGTTATTATTTAAATATGTAAAAAATTTTTTTTGGTTAATTGAAGTTTATATAATTAGTTTAGGTTAATCACCTTAAAATTCAACTTGTGAATGTACATTTTTAAATAATAGTATAATAAGCAGTGCAGGATCATTTAGTTTTGGCTGCTAATTTATAATAGGTAAAATTATTTGTTAGTATTTGTACGGTATTTAGAGTTAGGATTTGTGTTTTTTTTTTGCTTTTGCTTTGATTGTCTTCCCCTGTTTTTGTTATGTTTTCTTGAAGGGTTCATAAATCGGCATAAGCGATTTAGAAACCCCGAGGCGGAAGCTATGTTAAAAATTGAGATACTACCAGCACCTATGGGTTGCTTGAGCAAGCTCCCAGACGTTGATATTTCGAATGGTGCGAGGCTTGGCTGGACGCTGAGTGTTCGCAGCCTGTTTTAACTACCAAGTACATACTATGGAGGAAGCCATTTTTTTGTAGATGCTTTCGAATTGACATTAGTATAATCGTAGATTCTTTAAATGTGTGCAGGTTTTTACATTATAAAAGTGCTAGCATCCCATTATTATCGCTTCTTCCCAACGCAAGTTTTAACAGTAAACAACTGCCAGTGTTTGGCCCGGTGTATTGACACCGTATTATAATACATTTATAACATGTCCAAGTGAAATAAACAGTGAAGTTTTTTGCAAGGATAATTATTTTATTTAAAAGGACCCCTATCAATTTTGAACAGCATTCTTTTGTCTTATGGCAAAGTGCTTCAGAAAGTTTCGATATTTTAATGATCATCTATAGCAGGTGTGGCCAACTTGATTAGAGCCAAGATCTACTGTTTACTGACGAAACCTTGTGCAATCTACCCAGTGACGTAGCGTGAGTTTTAGCCGCAGTTATCAAGCGCCGGGGGGGGGGGGATATAGAAATTCTATTCTTTTTATTACCGCCTCATTTTATGCTGATTTTTATAATCACATGTGCCGAGTATTCTTCCAATACAATACCTAATCTGCAACTTGTTATTTTAATTTATCGTTATATTCTAAACACAAAACTGGTTTAAATTAAATCTGTCAGTGGCGATTAAAGCTACACTCTGAAGAAAAAATTGTTTTTCTTTGATTCTGGCACACATACATAGTCTGTAACTAGAATTTTATAACTGCACTTCGAATAAGAGAATGTTTTCCTTAGAAATGTGTCGGCAGATGAATCCAGAACTGGAATTTAACTTTCTGAACCTTTAGATTACTGAACATTCTCGAAATCACTAACGCGATTTTTGAAGTCTGATACAAATTGTTGAAATTTTTTCTTTCCAATGTTGACTATCATAGATGCTGTTTGACTTTGGACTGCTGCAATAGCATTCATAATTTCTGTTAATGATTTATTCTAGCCTTGTAATTCCAGATTTAATGTGCTAAGTTTTCAGGTAAAATCTGCTAAAAATGCTAAATCTCATTGCCAGTCTAAATAATACAGTTGATGATCATCACGCCTCTCTTGGATGGATCGGCATTTGAAAATCACGCAAGATGATACGCGCAGATCTTGTGCGGGTTCTTGTCCAGCTACGGGTCCGAGTTCTTTTGCGGGTGCGGGTTCTATTGGGTTCGAGTCCTTGGCCGGACCCGTGCCTCCGATCGACCGGTTGGCCATCCCTGATCTGTAGCGTCATGATCAACAGGGACAATTAAAATTTTAAATATTTAGTATTTTTTTTAGATAAATATATTATTTTTTACATTAACTCTACACGGAAGGATTTGAGAGAAGCATTTCTCATTAGGGCCAACGTATACATATTTGGGGATATTGAAAGACGTATGTTGTAGGAGAGAGTAAGAAATATCATCCTACAGCCGAGCTATTGAATTTAAGAATGAATGTCAATCGCATGCAAATGTTTGGCACCGGTGCTGAAAGGATCAATGACCCTGGTTACTCAGGACATCTTCCATTAAAGTAGCGATAGTACTTACTTGTACCGATAGTACTTACTTGTACCGATAGTACTTACTTGTACCAATAGTACTTACTTGTACCGATAGTTCAAGAAAAGCATTTCCATAGAACGTCTATACTCTACAAATTTTTGTAGTTTAGAAGTTATTGATTTTTTTTTCAATAGTTTCACACATGACCCTGAGGAAAAAAAATCCCTTACGGCCTTTTATGCTGTGTGGAGGGTCCCTTTAGGGAAAGAAAAGAGAAGAAGTCCTGGGAAGGAAAAAGTTATGAGGGGTGGTAGGAATCTGGGGTCAATGTGTCCAGGGATGACGTATGAATTCATCCCTCCCACTGGAGTGTAAAGCGATGGATCGAGAGAATCCGACTGGAGAGGAATAGGTTAAGTCTTCCTCAACCAGTCTTTCCCGATCCGGTCGTAGTAAGTGGGCAAACGTATTCGCCACCAAGTCCTAGACAAACCTCACCCCATGAACCCAGGCATCCCTGCTAAGCCACCAAACGTAGCGAATCACTTGGGATGACCTATGGCAGGGGTATTGGTTATCCAATAATAGTGCTTGCGGTGGCGGTACCCAAACCCGCCTCCCCAAATTAAATAGAGATATATTGAAACACTATGTTCATTATTTTGAAGAACATTAGGTCTCAGAGGGACTATTTAATATACCTACCATGACAAATCGTTCACCGTATTCCACAAATATAACATTTTAATAAATTTAAAAAAATATGTTGAAAATAAAAATAACAGATAAAATGGAACCGTTAAGCACTGGAGCGCTTTTGGCCACATTTTATCCAATTTGCAAACACGTTAGCTGGCCAAAATGTGACCAATTTGAATAGATATTTTAAAACGTTTTTCGGTATTATTTCAAAATTTTAGTATACACAAATATAACTCAGTAGTTTCACTTTTTAATAAGAGAAAACTAACAAAACGTATTGAGCAAATCCCGTGATATCAGCAATTGGATAACGTAAACAGCCAATTTTTATTCGCTCTGGATAGTGAGAAAAAAGTTCTGAAATCCATGTATTTTTAAATGTACACACCGTCATAAAGGGTTAAAAGGAAAGATATTAATTTAATACTTCCTTCGCTTTTCTTATGTTATTTGTTTCCTTTTGCTGCTGACTACCATTTTGTATCCACATTATTTCTAACCACATTACAGTATCCTTAGAACTAGGACAATAGACAAATCAATAGCTATCCATTAAGGAGAACTTTTGTTATTTTGGATTTTCCGGAAAGTTTATCGTCGTAGCTCCGTACCGAACTAAAACCCATTTTCAATCTGCCATGTCGCGTTCGATGTGAATTTAAGGAATTAAGTTTTTACGACGTGAGAAAGGCGAACAGGCTAACTACATTACTTTTATTATCACCTGTGCTTATTTGTGAGGCGATACAATAAAATGTTTGTTGTAACCGTTGTGATCAAGTTGGTACCTTGCCTTGTAATAAGGTAGGTAATAACTTAAGAATTTTCTGAAAAATTTACCAAAAATCAGCGACATGTTATTAGTTTGTTAGTAACGAAATCAATAAATGTAGAAAATACCATATTATGCTATAAATAAATATGTGCACGTACGCTTATAACTTATAACACCGTATAACCAGGCGCGGCCGGTGCCTTAAATTTTTGGTGGTTCACCGATTTCATCAAAAACGTAATGTATGTAATTTATATAAATGCACTATCTTACTTATTTATAGAGAAGATCAATTCTTCGATCCTTTTGCCGAGCGAAGACTTCAATCACCCAATTTTATTTGCAAACAGAGACAGATATACTCACCTGACAAATTCGTTATCCGATAAACACATTTATATTAGTTTTTGCTTGGAAGATACAACTTTGCAAGCGGGGATACTGCAAAATTTCAGAAATCATAAATTATTTGCTATTTTACACTATGGTTCATTTCTTTATATATTATATCTATTAGTTTTAGAGGATTAGTGGCAAAGAAGAAAAGGTATTTATTTTGAAAGACCTTCGGATATTAATTAATATCACAATAATTAACACAAGCACAAGCAATTTTAATTTGCAGCGTAGGATGCATAAATGAACTAATACCGTAGGATGCAAGCGATGGCGGGTGTTTACTGACCCAATGAGCGTCGATATGAAGTTTGCAATAAGTAAAAAAAAACGCACACAAATAAAAGGTTACTTTCTGCAAAAAAAGCAAATAATAAAGTCAATGCCAAGTATGTAAATCCGTAGCACTCTATCACAAGCTGACCAGTGACCCGTTGACCCGAGGTTGCATTTTACAAGAGAAATATTATGCTTTTACTTAAATACTTCTTCAAACCCTACTTGGCTCGAGCCGTACGTTTGGAATTCTTGGATTCTTCGTTCGGATATCTCCGCTGTCCGTGCGGCGCACTGTCGGAGTATTTTTCTTGATACGTTTTGTCAAAACCACGGTCCGGAGATGTTTCGTATGGGCTGCATATAAAATAATATTTAGCCAAACGGGGCGCTTAGGTCTAACGCGCAGATTGATATGTACCTCGGTTTCTCGTTCCTAGCCAGTGTTAACCGCGCGGGTGGAGTGTTTTTGCCGTATTTATCTACAATATTCTTACATTTAGTATGTTATTAATTGCAATTTTAAAGATTTTTTTAATACTTTGTTTAATTTTATAATTAAAAACATTAAGTAAGATTACGATGAGCTGTAAATTGTTTTACAACTTTGTTGGTGGTTCGTTGCACGAGTGCACTAAGGCACCGGCCGCGCCTGCGTATAACATGTATGTATATATTTCTTCAAGGCGAAATCGGGGAGCCGGCTAAAGGGCGCGGACTCCGGGTTTCGTCTGCGGCTGGGCCGACAGCCATGCACATTGTCATTGGGACTGATTGATGGTTTGTGGAATACCTTCACTGAATATATATTTTTTGTGCATTTTATTTTCTCTCTATTACTGTTGTAAATACTTGCATTATATTATTACTGCTATGTTTTCGTTGTTTCTCTTATCCCAGGCTTCCTCAACCGGGCGCAGCTCTGATTTTTCTTTTTATTTACTAACACTTTAACTGTATATATTTTTCTCTATAGATTTCAGAAAAATTATTCCACGGGCTGCCACATTTATTATTCTTTTGTATTATGTTAATGTGAGTACTTGCATACTGCTTTCTAACCCCGCATGCATGGACATTGTAGAGTCTAGAGTCGTTCAAATAAATGTAGCTTCGTTCAATAAAATAGAGTTCGGTGAAGGAGGAAACCATATGTTTCCTTATAACGCCGTTGTGAAAATGGTGGGGTCCCCTCCAATTTATAACATATAAAAAATGTATACTTATTTTTAAAAGCTTTTCATGATTAGTTTTGTGTTATTTTGTTATGTTATGTTTCCTACTTATTTAGTCAAGGTTTAGGACAGCGATAGTGTCCTCAGGGCAGTCATCGTTACAGTCAGTGATATATACTGTAAGCGGGGTTTCCTCCGACCGTAAACACATTGCTTACACATTTGCTTGAACATAAACGTTGACAATGGGGGCGTGGCCTTGCACATTTTCGTATGCGTTTACAGTAAGGCCATGCCTCCAATGCTAATGTTTATAGTAATGTTAAAGCAAATGTTTTATAGGTTCAATTAGGAATTCCACAGAGCCGAACCCTCTGATATGAAAATATCTGGAGTCGGTGAATTATTTTCCCATCTGGTCTCTGGTAGGTTGACATGTTGTTCTTGTATTGTTTTGTAATTATAATACATATAGTGCAATTGCATAACGTGGATTGACCAGATGATCATTTGGGAAGTGTGTGAAAGGGTTTAGTTTTTCCTGTGGGGAAAATTAAACCCGGACATTTAAATCTGGTGCGTTAAGTAAATGTTCATGCTCACGGTTGGAGGAGACCCTGCTTAACGCTGTCCAAAACGTTAAGGGGAACGGCTACGCCACCTTTTTCATACAAAATTAAAATTTGGGCTTAAGGCCAAAAAAAAAAACTAAACAAAACAGTTTTTTTTTTTCAAAGAGTATAGCAAATATCCAGTACCTTAGGTTTTACTTTATTTTAATTTTGTTATTATTTTTTATTTTTTTGTTTATCCTATAAATGCTATTTTATAATATTACATTTTATAATTTTGTAACTTAGAATGAATGTAATGTATATGTAAGTATTATATTATCAATGCTGTGTTTGTCAATTAGTGATAGCATGAACCATGTTCAGTGTAAGCTTTGATGTAAATCACTGTTGACAAACCTAATAAAAAAAAATAAAAAAAACTTGTAATTTATACCGATCTTCGATTAAAAGCATTTGCTTGTGGATGGACATAAGTTTGTTTTTACGACAATGTAACATTGTCATACGTATGAATGACATAGAGGCATATATATGAAATGTATCATTATTTTAGAAACAACTTTGGTAATTATAACTAAAGAAGGAGGAAGCATCACGGCATAATAATAAAAATCTCCATTTAAATAAACTTATTTTCAATTTCGTAACCTATAAAATAAACGCGAATTAGACGTTACTCATAAAGTTTTATTCTAATAATTATCGCAGGAAACGTCGAACAAGAAAATGTCGTTTGAGAGAAATCTAGAGATAGGAGAAGTTTTGGATCGTTTTGGAGACCAATTCCTTAAAATGAACCCAACTGGATTCCACAGCGTGGGGTGGACTTGCTGAGGGTTGGTGGAGGGTAGTGGCTATGCGAGAAATGACCGGAAGAAGAAGAGGTGAATGTCTTCCTTCCTAAAGTGGGAACAATGACGCAGGTTAAGCGTTAAAGTTCATTAGGGTTGCTTAATGCTTGCATTTTAATAAAAGTAAATAAAAGTTTTAAAGTTCTGCTTGTTCTGTGGATATAAAATATAGACTGTTGGAGGTGTCCCACCCCTTTCCCAACGACGGTATAAGGAAAACCTCTTTCAGAGTACACATCGACACTCTATTTTTTAAATAGGTACAAGGAAACTATATTTAATTATTAAAAACGACTTAGAAATAATTAAAAACACTTGCATACGGGGTTTGTCGATTAAAAAAATGAAAATTGAAATTTCAAAGACTATGCCTTCCTATTTTTTTTTTTTCATGTGCAGAGAGAGTCCTATCAGCTTCCAACTACCTGGAGCCAATTAAACTATGACATCCCTAATTGGGGTACGTTGCGAGGCTAGAGACAACTGGGGAGAGGAAGGAGATTGCGAAGAGGAAGTTGGGAAGTATCTGGCTACTCAGATCTACACCAAACACGGCTAAAGCCATTTTAATCAACGTTACAATTCTGAATGGTGGTCTTACACCAGGGTATAGAGTCTTAGAGTATCTTCCACTCTGGAATGTGCCGCAAATGTACTATGTGTTATTTTAAATGAATAATTTGTGAAATAACACAAATCAATCGGATTGATAAGCGAGAGCCTTACTCTTCGACGAACTATATATTCGATTTACCTATATTAATTTGAATACCTAATTGTTGGATATTTGCGAACAAAAACTATTTTATGTACCCACGTACGATGTACGATTTCAGTTCACAAATTCGAGTTGTTCACTCGATGATGACATAGTTAGTGATGCCATTCCAATAATATTCCGGGGAATTTTTTCTCCCTGAATTTCTCTAGCCACCAGAAATATGACAACTAGCCCACACAAGTATTTGAAAATCTACCGATTTTCACTTTTGCGACATATATCAAACTGGCTCGGCTCCTCAGAGCGGTCTTGTTGGCCCCCCTAATAGGCCACTTGCATGGACTTCATAACGACTTGGAAAAAATCGTGTGGATAGATTTTTTTATTAAGATTACGAAAATGTTAGTAAATTTTTTTAGAAATGTACAGTTTTTTTAATTTTTAAATAAATTATTTGGGCTCGTGACGTCACTACATGAAAATGTCCCGTCTCCGAAAATGTTCCTATTAATTTTATAAAATTTCACACTGATTTATTTATTTTTTATCACTTTGATTTCAGGCGAATTTTTGAATTTGACATTTAACGTTCACAAGATTTATTGTTTGTTCTCTGCGAACGTATCATTTGATTTGATTTTTTGACAGGTGTTATGAAGAGAACCCCGTACATTTTACGTTGTCCGTACGTGTTTTAGAGGTATAATGATAATGGTGCGGATTTTAACAAAATCAAATTTTATAATATTTACGCAACAGATTTAAATGTCCGGGTTTAATTTTCCCCACAGGAAAAACTAAACCCTTTCACACACTTCCCAAATGATCATCTGGTCAATCCACGTAATGCACTATATAAGTATTATAATTACAAAACAATACAAGAACAACATGTCAACCTACCAGAGATCAGATGGGAAAATAATTCACCGACTCCAGATATTTTCATATCAGAGGGTTCGGCTCTGTGGAATTCCTAATTGAACCTATAAATCCTACTGATCCCTCAATATAAATATTAAAAAAATCTTTTGTAATCCTACATGTATTTAAAATTACCGATTTTTGCATTTTTATATATAAATTCTTTGACAAATCTAATACGCCTAAATTTTGAATCAGAGACCTAGGTATAATGCCAGTAGCCTTATATTTCTTATTATTATTATAATTTACAAGTACAAGTATATTACATTTGTTTTAGTAATATAGACGTTGAACATTATAATGATTTATGATGAATAAGATGGATCAAAGAAAAAAATATTTATGAGATTTAATATTTTTGGTATGGTTCACTATTCTCCTGTGCCATTCGTGTGGAAAACGTTATTTTTTTAAATAATTTTCGGCTATGTAACTACCGTTTTTTCGCACCTATACAATTATGGCCCGTCTTTTAGGTTTATAAAAAATGGTCTGATTTTTCGGATTGAAATTTTCAAAAAATCGCCTGGGTTTCAAAAATACGATTAAAAAAATACAGAATGTCTTAGAATATTTGCCTAAACCGGAAAAAATTTAAAAAAAAATGTGATGCAAGTGGCCTATTTGCATCGTGTCCAAATGGATTCAGCCAAATGATTCGGGGCCAAATGGTTCTGACGTGTGCGTCCATAAGGAGCGCTGGCTGATTGGGCTATTTAGCTATATGGAACATTTGATTTCATTCAAATTTGTATGGAAGGCACTACTAGTTTCCTTCATTATTTTATGAATTTGGTAAAAAACCAAAATTTATTTATTTAAATATTTAGTGATAATATATAACAAAATCATAACATAACATTATTGCCAATTAGTTTAATAAGACTCTCTTTCGGAAAGGACAACATTCAGGTTTAAATTTTTTTTTCCCAAGGTTACAAATTTGAAACAGAGTTCAATGAAGAGATAGAATTTTAAAACTGACTAGACACACTTGACACAGTTAATTAAAGGATATTTCTAAAATTGAACTATTCATAAACAAAAGTATTGAAAAAGCTTCCAAATATATCGCCAGATGTCAGCAGGGAAGTGCTTCTCCCGATGGCCGATAGGGATAAAACGGGTGCCAAACTCCGATAAGCGATACGCTAGATCTCTTTTCCCTCTCGTGTAGTTAGTAGGTCGACTGACTTGCAGCATTATTATTGTATATACGTAAACTCTAAATAAACACGATTGTTTTTTTTTTAAATAGGCAATTCAACCTGAACTGGTTATCGTGAACCTTATTGATTGTGAAGTTGTCGAGTATAAAGAGATACCCAACATTACAATAAAGATTTTGTCACTATTAAAACATTTAGCACGAGCTTTGTCTCTCTTATTCGGGATTTACATTATTTATATATATTTTTTAATGTAGCTATCACTTTGTGGTTATCCATTATAGAAAAATGAAACAATACAACTTTGTATAAACCACTTTATATAAGTGGTTTATACAAAGTTGTATTGTTTCATTTTTTTACATTATTTACATTATTTATACAATAATTTATATTATGTTTATTAAGCTGGGAGGCGGATATGGGTACCTCCGCCCCGGGAACCATGTGTTGGTTAACCAACACCCCTGCCATAGGTTACCCCAAGTGGTTCGCTACGTTTGGTGACGTAGCAGGGGTGCCCGGCAGATGATTGAAAAATACGACATTACTGATGTTGTTGTAGCTGAAAATGATTTTTTTTTCAGAATTTCAATTTTTTGTACGAAGATCTTTCAGTAAGTGAAAATTCACGGACCGCCACTGGTGACCGGGTTCATAAGTGAGGTTGGTCTTGGTGGCATATGTGTTTGTCCAACTATTCTGTGGCGGGCCGGATCGGAAGAGATTGGTTGATGGAGACATTAAATTTTATCTCTCCAGCCGGACTCTCTTGAACTATCGCCTTGTATCGAAGTGGAAGGGATGGATTCAAACGTCCGTCACTCCTGAACAAGACACCCAGATTCCTAACGGTGGAATCTCATACCTTTTTCCTTTCCATATTCCAGAACGAACCTTCTCTTCATCCTTTTCCTAAAAAGGCCTTCCACACTGCACTATTGTATAAATCAGGGGTGCTCATACTAGAACTGCTGGCGATCTACCTCAATATTATTAGACTCCGATCGATCGACTCTGGCATGGTGGCGCCGATGGGGGGGGGGGGAATTTGGTAGAAATCCTTTTTTTTATTGCGACCTCATTTTTTGCCGATTTATATATCACATGTGCCTGAGTATTCTTCCAATAAAAATCATGTTCATTAATTCTACTCTAATTTATGATTGATCTCGGAAATCGGGGATGGTACCCGAGGCAGGTTTTAAAATGTGTCAGCAGATGAATTCTCAACTGGAATTACAACACATTTTGAATACAAAACTGGTTTAGATTAAATTCTATGTGTGGTTAATTAAAACTACACTCAGAACATAAAAATGATTATTCTATGATTCTGGCAGTACATAAATAGTCTGTGACTAGAATTTTATATCTGCACTTCAAATAAGAGAATGTTTTTCTTTCGAAATATGTCAGCAGATGAACCCACAGCTGGAATTTTACATTCTCAGCACAAAACTGGTTTAAATTAAATCTGTTTGCGGTGAACTAAAAATACACTCAGAATATGAAAATGTTTTTTTTTAATCAGTACATAAATAGTCTGCAACTAGAATTTTATAACAGCACTTCGAATTAGAGAAGGTTTTCCTTCGATATGTGTAGCAGATGAATCTACAACTCGAATTTTACATTGTGAATACAAAACTGGTTTAAATTTAATCTGTTCGGCAAATTAAAACTACACTCGGAACAAGAAAATGTTTTTTTTTTATTCTGGCATCACATGCATAGTCTGCAACAAAAAATTTATTACTGCACCTCGAATAAGATAATGTTTTCCTTCGAAATGTTTCAGCAGATGAATCCACAACTGGAATTTAACATTTTACACAAAACTGGTTTAAATTAAATCCGTATGCGGCAAATTAAAACTACACTCCAACAATATTTCACCATGAATATGCAATAATTTTACGATTTTTTTTCTATGGGGACTTGTGGCGTCACACACCACAGATGAAGATAAAGTATACAACAACCAAAATGCGCGACCATTGACAATATAAGTTACAAATAAATTTTAAACAGAAAGGCGTGAAAAATGGGCGGTCTTATTAATTTAGGGTCAACTAAAACAAGAACTGTGAATAGATCTTTTTACATCGGCATTTTTTTCTTGAGATCGACTCAAAAAGCACTCAAAAAGCAAAAAGATCGCGATCGACCGTTTGAGCATCCCTGGTATAAATGTATAATAAATAATTTTGAACCGTATGTCTGACAGAATAGGTCTTTTTATGTATTTCTATGAACTTGAATAAGGATGTACAGCTTGATCCACTATCAAACTTTTACTTTTTGTTTTAGGGATGTCACTAAAACAATAACGGAGTTACAACGATTTCTGTGGAGACACACGCGTTGACGTGAAAACACGCTTATTGTACTTGACGGATGTTGTCATTTTAACGCATATATCTGCTTACGTTGCTGAGTGGTAGAGCTTTTGCCAATGTTTTTTTGTTTGTTGCTGTAAGTTTTAGGTTACTAGGTAATGCATTTTAGTGCTTATATGCGATGTATTGTAAGGATTTAATTCGAAATTTAGTCGTTTGAGTAGATGACGATAAGTGTATTTAGTTTTGTGATCGTGTTTTGTGCTCGTGTTTTGTGATCGTGCTTTGTGATCGTGTTTTGTTATCGTGTTTTGTGCTCGTGTTTTGTGATCATGCTTTGTGTTCGTGTTTTGTGATCATGCTTTGTGATCGTGTTTGGTTATCGTGTTTTGTGCTCGTGTTTTGTGATCGTGCTTTGTGATCGTGTTTTGTTATCGTGTTTTGTGCTCGTGTTTTGTGATCGTGCTTTGTGATCGTGTTTTGTGATCGTGTTTTGTGCTCGTGTATGTCGGAATCAAAGACTGGTTTAGTGTTTACTTTTACTTTATTTAGACCTGGGGACAATTATCAACAAAATATATTAATTAAAATGGCCTTTTCTTATTAGCAATGCTACTAAAATATTAAACGTTATGTAATAATTACAATAAAAAAGATTGCAGAATACCCTTTTTCATAGATAAACGTACGCCACTGTTGTAGGTATACCCCAAATGGACTGTTAAATATTTGGACATAATATGTTATAGCGGTATAGTAGGTATAATTATATAATGATTAAGGAGGTAAATAATATAATGATTTCGAATGAGAGTTGGAGTTGGAGGGGAGAGGAAAGGGAAAATGGAAGGTTGGGAAGGTCAACTTGGGAGGCGGGTACGGGTAGCTCTGACATAGATCACCCCAAGTGGTTCGCTACGTTTGGTGACTTTGCAGGGGTGCCCGGTTAATGGGGTGAGGTTTGTCCGGGTTCTACGCGGGGAATGCTTCTGCCCACCAGCTGTTTGGCAGGCCGGATTCGGAGAGAGTGGTTGAGGGAGTCTATTTGACCACTACATCCGTACTCTCTCGTAACGTCGCCTTGCACCGCAATGGGAGGGATAGATTCATACTTCCGTCACTCCTGGACCCACTGACCCCCCCAGATTCCTACCTAGCTCTAAATACCCTTTTCCTTCCCAGAACTTCCTTTCCTTCCTTTCCTAAAAATACTCTCTACACAGCTTCCCCAAAGATGACATAGGTCCTGAGGGGAATTATTTGACGTGGAGTTATTTTTGTGTGAAGCGAATTAAAAAAAAAAAAACCTGGCTACTTTGGTTTACACACTAAAGGGGTAAGGTTCTATCGAAAAATCCCTGCGTGTGCAAATAAATTTTATTTGATTATTTTGGTGTACTTCAAAATAACCCAAAATAATTGTATTCATTCAAAATAATATACAGAATTTTGCGACACGTTCCAGAGTGGAAGATTTTTTTTATTTATTTTTAAATTTTTTATTCATAAAAATATACACAATTTACAATAAATTTTATACAATAATTAATTACATAATATATGTATTTGATTTACGCCCATAAATAAGCGGGGCTTGTGTGTATGGGGGTGCTATTATATTGTTTTTTAATTTTTTTATTCAGTTTAAATTTTCGGTATAATTTTTAAGCTGAGTTTTAAATTTTTTTATGTTTCTCTTCATGTTTCTGATTTTTTATGTTTCTGTTCATGTTTCTGATTTTTCCGGTAGTGAATTAAAACAATTAACTCCGAAATATTTATGATTTAACTGTCCTATTGTTTTTTTACATTTTTTTAAATTTGTCTAAGATTTCTGTTATTTTTAAAGGGTGTTTGGCAATTACCAATTTGTTTCTTCATACTTGCCCATTACCAATGGGATAGCCAAGGTGTGTCAGCGAAATCAATCAATACACAGGTTGAGGTTCATAGACTCTATGTTTATTGAATATTATTTAGACATCGGATACAAAGCATGACACGACAATATTGTTTCAGAAGGATTTTTAGAAAATGGCGAGAATGCCAGCGAACGGCAGCGAGCGACTCAAGAGGGCGCAAGTAAGGGAATGAAATTACCCGCCGGTTTTATTTCGGCCCGCACTCGCTGTCAGATATCAGGGATACCCTTATACAAAAATAATTTATATGGCTGTAAAATGGATTCACTGTCATTCTCTACAGGTGCAACTTTATTTTGAATATTATCTTTATAAATTTGTAATGTTGCATGATAAAAGTATAATGCACTTAATTTTCTGACCTTAAATTGTTTGAATAACAGTTCTGATGAATATGAGTACCTACCTAGGTTTTTTTTTTAAATGGTTTTTATTATTAGTTTTTGTGATATGTAAATTGTTTGTGTTTGATTTGTGTATATACCGCCCCATCCTATAATGCCGTATTGTATAATTGATTGCGATACTCTCAGTATCGCCTAGTGTAAGGTAAGACCACCATTCAGAATTGAAACGTTGCTTGAAATGCCCCGTTTGGTGACCAGAACTGAATATCCAGTTACTTCTCCACCTTCCTCTTCGCCATCTCCTTTCCCTCCCAGTATATTCAGCATCACACACCCCAATTTGGTTTCACTGGCTATAGACGGGAGCAGTTGGGGTTCTTGTGAGGTATTCACATTTATAAAGTTTCTATTCAGAGAATGGTGATCCTGCACCAGGACGATTCTTAGAATACCTACCGCTCTAAAACCAGGTATCAATGAGGCATTATAAAAAAGATATTCGCCTGAAAAATATTTGTAGAAAATCTTTCTACAATTTCATTTTATCGTCCTTTTAAAATATCGTTTGAATTGTATCTCTGCTTTATATACTTTGTGCTCAGAGTTCAGAGTATGTTGGTTCATTCAGTAACAGTTGTGGTCTGGAAAATATCCATTCCCAACTGTCTGGTGTGGTTATGGGGTGGGGGAGGTGGGGGTTGGGTAGGTTTAGCGGTGGAGGCTCTCATAATATGTTTACCCATTGCCTGCTTCACTTAAAACGTCGCAGGGTCGAGGAAAAACAAAGTCACCACTTACCCCGCTGCACTCCTGGCGGAAGTGTTCTGCTATTCGAGTCCTTTTAAATTAAATTAGGCTATTTCTGATATTTGAAAGGTAAAATAGAGTAGATATAGGGGTCTTAAAATAAAACACTTCAAATATGAAATAAAACACTATCCATTTATTGGTACGACAGTTATCATAAAATCAATACTTAAAAATTGTAAAATTTCAATTAAATTCGATTGTAAAATACCATAGTTCTACCACAAGGGAAACATAAATAGTTAATTAATATTGAGTGCTCAAACCGAAACGACAGTAGAACTCTTAACACTGTTTAAACCATAGAATAAAGAAGAAAACTTCAAGTGCCTTCCATACAAATTTGGATGGAAACAAATGTTCCATTAATCCCAATGCCAATGGTTCCGCGCGTTTTCATACCCCGACAAAATATCTACTAAAACCTAACCTAACCTAAAAAAATGGGACAAAAATAATACAGACATCGGGTAAAGACAATAAATCACGGTTATCTTTAATATTTTTGTTTCGTTTACTAATTTTTAACAATAATTTATTGTCTACAGACTCTACAGGAAGTCTGTATTATTTTTGTCCCATTTTTTGTTAGGTTAGGTTAGGTTAAGTTTTAGTAGATATTTTGTTGTGGGATGTTTTGTCCGTAGGATATTTTGTCGGAGGGTATTTTGTCGGGGATATTTTGTCGGGAATATTTTGTCGGAGGATATTTTGTCGGGGATATTTTGTCGGGGGATATTTTGTCGGGGATATTTTGTCAGAGGATATTTTGTCGGGGGATATTTTGTCGCGGGACAAAAACGCACATTACCATCCCAAAAGCCAGTGCTGTATCTCACTTACACTAATCTGACTTCAAATTAATAAAATACTTAGTTTTTACCACTTTTATTGTTTCCAAAACCAACATGTTTCATGAGCAACGCTCACTTCTTCAGGATTTTTTATTGATACTCAATAAAAAAAACCCCGAAGAAGTGAGCGTTGCTCACGAAACATGTTGGTTTTGTAAACAATAAAAGTGGTAAAAACATAGTATTTTATTAATTTGAATCAAAATGGTGCCACAAAATAAGTTTGCCGTGTTAGAAGAAGTAATCTGACTTCGTAAATCTCCAACCCATTTGAATTTCGTAAACAAAGTTTTTTATTGGAAATTTAAGCCTCGATTGGGCAAATATTTGTAACACGAAACACGCCCACATTGCACTTCTTGTGTTATTCTTTATTCTGTTTAAAATTTAAACCTTCTGGACCAAAAATAATGTTCAAAACTTGATTTAATATTTTCTAGGTTAAGATTATTGAGTGGGAAGATATATCTAAAAAATACAGAAAATATATAAAAGTTCAAAAGTACCTACCTTTCGTTTTTTGAGCACTCGATACGAACTTTAGGACTTTTCTTCCTGAACATCATGTCTTTCGATTTACAACAATTAATTTTTTCGCTGACGTTTTGTTCTTTTTTAGCGTTACACATTGTTTCTCCACAATAAAATAAATGATCGATTTCAGTTTTTGCATTTAGTAGGATTTCTACTACACTAAATACTTTCGAAGACGATAATGTTGCATATTATAATGTTTATTCAAAATTTTAATGTACATTGCGTCTGGAAATAATGATAATTTTTTTCTCAGTTTGAATCTGTTTGCAATAAAAAACATATAAATTTGTTTAAGACCACTTTTATTTTAAAACACTCTACCGGTTTCAGAAGCACCCTTCCTTCGTCAGGAGAATATTATAACTAAACTATGATACAGAATGTTGGGTGTTTGAGTGGGAGGTGAGCAAAGGGGTGGGGGTAATTGCGCGGGATTTCCGGAAAGAACAGAGCGGTTAATTGGAAAAATATTTAGAATGGGACTGAAAGATAAATTAATTTATCTTATTTAGAATTGGACTGAAAGATAAATTAATTAATCCATTCTAAATATTTTTCCAATTAACCGCTCTGTTCTTTCTGGAAATCTCGCAATTACCCCCACCCCTTTGCTCACCTCCCACTCAAACACCTAACATTCTGTATCATAGTTTGGTTATAATATTCTCCTGACGAAGGAAGGGTGTTTCTGAAACCAATAGAGTGTTTTAAAATTAAAGTGGTCTTAAACAAATTTATGTGTTTTTTATTGTAAATTATGGCGAGCCACAAAGTTAGTGCTTTTTACAAATATGTGAATCTGTTTGATTTGATTTTTGCATCTAGTGTAGTTTATGTACAGTGCGGTTTAATTTGTTTACTGAGAAGTCGTCAAAATTAAAATGAACAAAATTTATTTTAAAAAATAAAATGTCTATAGGCATTTCTATTTGCGCTATATTATACAATATATGTACATGCAAAAATTAAAACCGTACGATTAATTTTCTTTTCTCGGATGGAACAGTTAACATTAGGGTTCATATTATAGACCACTGTCCGAATTATTTTCGCATCCAAATCCTTGCGAAAATAATCGAGATGAAAGTAACTGCGTAACTGCCGCTTGGGAGGTGACTTCCTGGAAGTTTAAATTAAAATTAAATACATAAGGAAGTTGATAAAGTAGATGATCTCAAATTAAAATTCAATACTATCGGCTTTTTGTATCAACCCGATAACCCAATACCAAGATTAATTTATACTTTATTAAGGGACGCTCTCGTATTTGGTAGTGCATACAATATACATTTTCTTGAAAACTCAACAAAATGGCATTTGAACACCCCTTTGTTAAGACATTAAAACGAAAAAAAAAAATTAAAAAATAGCCCATAACCTAACCTGATGTAACCTATTTAACCAAGGTTTTTTCATTAATTTTAATGACTTTTCAAGAGAATGATGAAGTTGCACACTGTTGAGATGCCCGGTCGCGTATTTACAAAACCTATACCGATTCAGTCGCTGTACCGACAATTTACATTTTAAATAAACCCCTATATTGGTTATTTTTTATCACATTGCAAAAACAAAAATTGTTCTAAAATCTAGAGAAAATAATCTTTCTGATGCGTTTATTAGAAATTAATAATTTTATTTCTAAATATTAAAATTTTAATATTATTCCCATATATTGCAAATACACCTCTATATTGATAATTTTTTATCACTTTGCAAAAAAAAATTGTTCTAAAATCTAGATAAAATAATCTTTCCAACGTGTATATTAGAAACGAATAATTTTATTTCTAAATATTTAAATTTTGATATTGAAAAATGGGGCTCAATGACTGGAAAGGCCACGGTGGAACATTTTCCTGCTGGGGGATGTGGGCCTATAAAATACCGTGATACGCCATCTTGCAATAACATCAGCAACATTTCCAGTAAGCCCTACTCCTTAGCGTCCTAGAGTGGTCTTTATGATCCCGCGAGTCCCGGGCAATATGACCACTGACCGTAACATCGAGGAGAGGGCGAATGGCGAGTTTCCGGCGCCATAAAACCGGAGCAGCTCAGCTAAGGGAAGGTAACCCCTACAGAAAAATCCCTGGAGAAGGCAATGGGAAACCACTCCAGTATCTTTTCCCAGCATATCACTATGGAGAGAAACCAAACAATGGCCCCGAGTCCCGGGCGGCCCTTAAATGGGCCAGGGGTGCGAAGAATCTCCCGGCTCAAAATAGTGAATTCAAAAATAAGATTAGGAACATGGAATGTTAGAAGTTTAAACAGCGGTAAATTGGATAATACGATACAGGAAATGGAAAGATTAAAAGTAGATATCCTTGGAATTAGTGAACTGAGATGGACTGGCAGCGGCATACACCAACATAAGAAAGGGAAATCTATACTACTCAGGAAGTGACCCACAGGATAGAAACCGTCGAAACGGAGTTGCTATATTTGTCATGGAGAAGTATGTAAAATTTGTTAAGAATTTTGTACCCATCTCGGACAGAATAATATTATTACAATTACACTGTCAACCCATCAACATTAATATTATTCAAGTGTACGCACCAACAGCGGAAGTGAGATATGATGGTGATGTGGAATCTTTTTATGACTCACTAGCCAGTACATTGCAAAGTTTGAAAGGAGGAGAAGTCAATTTTGTCATTGGAGATTTAAATGCCAAAATTGGCGAAGGTCGCCGCTCTCATATAGTTGGTGAATATGGCTTAGGCATAAGCAATCAAAGAGGTGATAGACTATACGAATTCTGCCAGGATAAAAATATGGTTGTATTAAATACCTGGTTTAAACTCCCGAAAAGAAGGCTTTATACATGGAGATCACCTCAGGATGGAACAATCTATGATATTGTCAGGAACCAAATAGACTATGTGTTAGTAGACCATAGATTCAGGAACTCTGTAAAGAGAGTCACCACGTACCCTGGTGCGGACATTGGTTCTGACCATATTTTGTTAACTGCCGATATTGTTTTACGCTTAAAACAAATAAAAAAGCCCAAAAACAAAATTGATATCTCGAAACTCCATGAAGAAGTGGTCAGAAATAAGGTATCTCAGACTTTGAACGATAATATTAAGCTACTCCCTTGTGATCCGTCGATAGAAATACAAACACAATGGGATAACCTTAAGTCAGATATATGTGAAACCTGTGATACAAATTTGAAAGCTGATAAGCAAATTAGAAAAAAGAATTGGATGACTGACCACATTTTGAACTTAATGGATGAGAGACGTAAACACAAACATAATGAGACACAATATAAAAACTTACAAAGAACGATTAGACGTGAAATTAAAAAAGCCAGAGAAAAATGGATGAAGTCACAGTGTGAAGAACTAGAGTCATACAGTCGTAGTCACAATGCATTCAAACTTCACAAAAAATTGAAGGAAATTACGGGCACTTCTAGAAGAATTACTCCATCATGTTTAGTTGACGATTCCAATAAATTAATATTGGATGAAAAAGATATTCTACAAACAGGGAAAAGTATATTCATGATACATTCAAAGATATTAGACCGGATATTAATATTCCTAATGATCAATTGCATGGACCATCGATTTTAAAATCAGAAATTCTTCATGCGATAAAGACTTCAGACAATAGAAAAGCATGCCGACCAGACGATATTTCAGTTGAGGTGTTGAAGCTCTTTAATGATGAAAATGTTGACTACCTGTTGAGGTTACTTAACTCTATATATGACACAGGGAATATACCCCAAGATTGGCTAAAATCCACCTTCGTGACATTGCCTAAAAAACAATACCTTAAGAAGTGCAGTGACTATCGATTAATAAGCCTGATGAGTCATGTCCTTAAATTATTCCTTAAAATAATACATGCCAGGATACGCAATAAGTGCGAGCAGGACTTGGATGACACTCAGTTTGGCTTCAGAAATGCGTTCGGGACGCGTGAAGCATTATTGTCTATCGACGTACTATTGCAAAAGTGTCGTGACCAAAGAAAGGAAGTCTTTGCCTGTTTTATTGACTACGAAAAGGCATTTGACAGGGTAAAACATGCTGACCTAATGAAAATGCTTGCGGATTGTAACGTTGACACCAAAGACCAGAATTTCATTAAAAACCTGTATTGGTTCAAAACAGCAGAAATAAGACATGGGAATGAGAGATCTAATGCAATTGCCATTCAGCGTGGAGTACGACAAGGCTGTATCCTGTCGCCACTATTGTTTAATCTCTATTCCAACTATGTCTTTAAAAGAGCCCTAAGTAATACTGATAAGGGTCTGAAGATCAACGGAGTTGTTATTAATAACATAAGATACGCAGATGATACTGTATTACTAGCTGACTGTATCGATGACCTCCAAGACCTATTAAATCTTGTTAATAATGCTGGTGAGCAACTGGGCCTAACAATCAATGTCAATAAAACTAAATGGATGACATTTGGACGACTAGATCACTCTGAATCAGTGATACTGTTAAATGGTTGCAATGTCGAAAAGGTGGAAAGATTTAGATACCTCGGCAGTATTCTCACGGAGACTCTTGACCCAGATGTGGAGGTTAGATGCAGAATTGAAGCAGCAAGAACTGCGTTCATTAAAATGAAATCCCTCTTCTGCAATGACAATATCAGCTTAAAACTAAGGCAGAGAATGCTAAAATGTTATGTGTGGTCGGTCTTGCTCTATGGATGTGAAACATGGACCTTGAAAGTAAATACCATGAACAGGTTAGAGGCTTTTGAAATGTGGCTTCACCGGAGAATGCTCAAGGTCCCATGGACCGACATGATCACCAACACAGAAATTCTCAGGCGGGCTAGAGCAGATAGAGAACTGCTTACATTAATAAAAATCAGGAAAATTTCATATCTGGGTCATATACTTCGAGGGGAGAAGTATCACTTGCTCCATTTGATATTGAAAGGCAAGATAGAGGGTCGCCGAGGGCCTGGTAGGAGACAAATGTCTTGGCTGCGTAACATACGAGAGTGGACCGGCATTAGAAGTGTGGAGGAGCTATTCCGGGCAGCGCAAGACAGAGAGACATTCTCAAGAGTGATCGCCAACGTCGGGGGGACCTGATACGGCACGCAAAGAAGAAGATTGAAAATTTAAAGCGATTGAAACGCGGTGCCGATTGTAAATACGTTGCCCAGTCACCGCAATATACACATCTACCCTTGGGCTCGATTCTCGAATCGAGGCCGCTCGCAATCGCTCGCAATCGCCGTCTAAAGGACGGGACCAAGAAACAATTTATTTATATACATTAAATGTTGGCTGAAGGAACTATCGGAAAATGAACTTACTTGTATACTTAAAACAACGTCATAGAAGTTTCTGGAAAACCTTTTCCAAACAATGAAGTTAAACCATAGAAGTCGCTGAAAACTTATCCAAAGCATAGTCCCCCTCAGCACAGGATCTCCTAGTGAGGAGGACTACGAATATATTTACTATTTTATATATGTTTCATATAAAAATGTAAAAAATAATAAATGTATAGTAACTAAATAAAATAAAAATATATAAGTGGATTTGCAACGCATGCCGGGAACTCGCTAGTATAAAAATAAAAATAATTTTTAATTCGACACCTCGGTTCCATTATTTGAGCAGCTGTCTAATTATTGGTGGCTGACGGATTTGGGTAGGCAAGTCAGGTATTCAAGTCATTGGGCTGGAGGAAAACCTCAGAGTCACCCGTGTGGAGTGAAATAATACATAATTAAATTAACAATGAAAAAAGAATACTAACGGCTGTGCGTGTGTCCCGTAGCAAGCACCAACACTTGCGCCGTCTGCGGCCTCTCAGCTGTCAGTAGCAGCTCTGCCTGCGCGCTGTATAGGCTGAATAGGGTGGCCTTGCAGGTCAGCTTCAGCGCCCCCTGCTGCAGGAACTCCTGCTGCACCCCCAACACCAGGGTGGACACACTCCTCTTCTTCACCATCTCGTCCGCCTTCGACACCTGTTTCGAATACACCCCTTCCCACGACCCTTCACCTTTGTCACCAGTGGAGTTACCAGTGGGTTGTGAATAGGGATCATTGGGTCTCCTGTGTTTAGATGCAGTCGATGTGTTATTGACTTGGTCTCCACTCGATGTACTGTTAGTAGAGTACTGTATAACTGTGTTTTCCGATGCCTTCGGACTACGCTTGTAGGATGTTGTCTCACTGGGGATGTGTTCCAACGTTGTAGCATTTATCTGAAATGAGAAAAGATTAACATTATTGTTTTTAATTCTCCATTCAATCCGAGAATATTAATGTTTCTGAAAAAACTACCAGAATCGATAGAAAAATAACGTAAATTTTTCATCCAGATATTTTTTAAATGTTGTGATGCTGAAAAACGTGAAGTGGGAAAGGACAAAGGAAAGAGGAAAGATGGTTTAGAACAGACAAAGAACATTATGTAATTGATATTTATATTTCAAGGAAATAAATCATTGACAGAAAGAAAAAATCTGATAACCTTCGATTTCACGAGTTAAGTGATTTACTAATAAAAGCTCAAAAGCTAGGGTAGTTGTTGAAAGTTTCGCAATAATATATTCTTCACTTGAAAAGCAATAATTTATGGCCATAATCAAGTTCCCGACGAATGTAAAGAAGAAGCTTTTACACTGAAAGCTTAAAGTAGGTACCTACTCCAGTAGCTAGTAGCCACCCAGCTACCAGTTTCCAGCTCCCGGCTTCCCGGAAACTTTGTAATGTTGGCACTGCGAGAACTGCGATAGCTTTCTTCTTAGTGCTTTTAAATAAGTGTTTACGATTATCAGATTTATCAGATTAGACTGTTATTTCATTTCCTGAATCGATTACGGCGTTCATTGGGAAGATTTGAAAAGGAACTTAATAAACAAGTTAATAATTTTTTCAGATTTTTCTTTTTATACTACTTATGATCATTAATATATCATCATCAATGTATTGAAATAGGTGTAGTGATATTGCTTTCGTACTGAAATTACTTCAATAATGAGAAAGAGAATGAGGTACCTAAGGTTTATGTTTAGACTTAGGGAATTCAATACTTCGTTTGTGTGAAAGCACTATGAAACCATACATGATTTAACTTCAATGGAAAGCCAGAGTAGGGAATGCAAATCTCGCGAGATTGGGGCTCAAGCGAGATCCCGCGAGTTTAGAATAATAATACTGCGAGATCTCGCCAATTTCGAGATCTCGCGAGATTGGCAGTTTTATTGTTTTTTTTGGAAATAAATACATTATTTGAATAAATGAGAAAAAAATTATAAAAATTATAAGATAAACATTTATTTTCACGAATTTTTCAATAGACTTTTATGCATCAAACATTGTTTGACGTATTTGTCTATAATTTTTTAATAAACTTCGTAGTAAACTTTGACGTACGTATTTATCAAATAAAAAATTAAAGAAACAACCAGTCTTCTAATATCAAACAAAAATCTTTTAGTAATAAAACAGTTCTTTTATAACAAACAAAACAACGAGAAGTCAAAAAAATAAACTTCACAACTTCACATAAGAAACTTTTTTGACAAATGACCAAACAAATACTCGAATGAAATCAGACTCAATCACGTAACACGTTAGCTAGCAACAACTATTAGTAAACAAAACAAATGCGCGCTGATGACGCTGCACGCCGGCTCAATTTTAGATTTTTTAATTTTCAACGAATCTGTGACCAACGAATCGTCCCGCGACCGCTACCTCAGATAGCCGGCCGCGGCGCCGCCTCACGCGCACCGAACGAAACCGACAGATTTTTATTTTATTTTATTTATTTTAGAGAAAGTTGACAGCAAATCGTGAGAACGATATTGCATTCCTTAAGCCAGAGGTTGTTAGTATGAGCTCGAAAAACTTAAACAATTTTATTCATTTCTACAAACTTATTAATTTCAACAAATTTATACATTTATTTTAAGGAGCGTAAGCAGTCATTCTTGTATGTACAGAATAATTTGATATAAACAGAGCAATTATATTAATTGAATGTATTAATTGATTTACTGATTCTCTGCCAGTCTCCAGTGAACGTGAAACCTTAAATTCATAAATTCAATTACCCACATTTTTAACCCCCAGGTTAATATGTTCGCTTTTCAAAACAACTCATATAGTGTGCGGAAATAATTGTGTCTCTCTTACTATCATGGTTAGAAAGAGAAAACACCCCGCTTTAAATTCAAATAACAAAGTTTACCTAAAAAAAATTAAAATTATTATATGACCTAAAAAAAAAAATTAGGAAACTTTGGCCATTTTCAATTAATTATTTTAATAACGTTTTGTAATACAATTGCCTAAAAAACGTGTTTTTTTTTCGTAATCTGTAATTTTAGTTAGAAAAACGTAATGTGAGCCATTTATAAAACTTTTTCAGTTTTGCTTTGAAGTTTTTTTATTTCAAAAATTATATGTATATTTCGAATTATAAAATATGGAAACATATTTCATCTTCTTTCAAAAACAGTTTTAAGTTTTCGGATTCTTTTAGAAATATTCCATTTATTTGGATTTGGATATTTTGACCCTGTGATAAAATGGGCCCAAGACCTGAGGGGTTAAAGGAAAAACAGTATAAAACTAACTAAAATAATATAGAATAACATCAAGATACTAAAATTACAAACTTTGCATATTGAAAATACCCACCTCTTTTTAGGAATTATTTACTTATAAAATTTTGGTTAAAATCTAAAAAAAATCGAAATTATTCATGAATTTCAGCTTAAATGAACAAATTAGCATAAACTACTAAGTTTATCTTATTTTATTTCATGTTATGATTATTACATTATGTTATTACTTATATGATTTTATTTATTTATTTGCGATTAAATTCTCCCACTAAATACAATAGCTTTGACTCTTTATATTGCGATTTTTTTTAAATTTAAATTAAAATTTTCATATTAATTTTTTTTTTTTTTTAATGAAACAACAGGTTAAAATTTTAACAACATAATATAAACATAAATATTTCAATCACTCTCCCAATAAAGTAACTGCTTGTGTTTAGGAGAGGACAACTAAAAAAATTTACACTTTTTTAAATTAAAACAAAAAAATATTAGTACTAGTACTCGTAAATTTACCAAAAAATATTAGTGATTTTATAAGAAAATACAGATAAAAGTAATTAAAATATAGGTTAGTTAATACATGATTCATATATATTATATTCGATATTTTAATACATACCTATAATATATGTTTTTACAAGAAATTTATTTATTCAAAAATATAAACGCAATTGATAACAGAGTAATTATTCATATGCATAATGTAAAGTAATATATCAGTATTATTATTATGTTCCCCATAAAAAGCTTGTAACTTGTTTTATTGATGTACCCCAAAGCCATGCTTGTGTGACCTTTGCTTGTGTGTAAAATGGGTTGGAAAGGGGAGGGGGGGGAGGGCGGAGGGGGGGAGCGGGATGTTTAGTTTTTTTTATGACTTTATGTCAGGGTTAAATCTTCCCCATATGAAAAACTAAACCCTTCCACACACTTTTCCACAAATGATCATCTAGTCAATCCACGCTATGCAAGTGTATTTACTATACAAGTATAATAAATTTAAAACAATACAAGAACAACATGTCAACCTACCAGAGACCAAATGGGAAAATAATTCACTGACTCCAAATATTTTCATATCGGAGGGTTCGGCTCGGTACGACTCCTAGCTGAACCAATAAATCCTACTGATCCCTCAATATAAATATTTAAAAAATCTTTCGTAATACTACATGTGTTTAAAATGATTGATTTTTATATATAAATTCATTGACAAATCTAATAAGCCTAACTTTTGAATGAGAGACCTACGTATAGTGGTAGCCGAAATAACAAATGGTAATATTCTCATAGTCTGGGAAAGCCAAATTCTTTTAATCTCATTTCCTAAATCTATATATTTTCTTATTTTTTCAGAAACAGATTTTAAATTTTTAAGATGAAATTTATTAATGAAATTATTTTTGTTAAATCTATTTATGTTTTGTTCTAATTTTTGTATTAGTTTAAAATATATATATATATTAGTTGTGTTTTGAATTCTTTGAAGCTATTATTCAGGGATTTTACATTTTCTGGTAAATTTAAAGGATTTGGTTCCTATGTATTCATAGTGCGGTTGACCAAAATTATGATTGTTTACTTTATAATGCGATGGTTTACGGTTTACTTTATTACATGGCCGGTCAGTGGTTGAGTTGGCATCGCGTCTGCGTCTCACCCAGGCGTAGTGAATACAATTCCTCGGCTGGCTAAGTCCTACATGACGACACAGACACTGGCAGTAGGAGATTTTTTAAATTATTGTCTGGTTTTTTGTAACCCGGGTTTGTTTTCCTTTAAAAAAATGCTCCCCTAGCGTTTCCCCTCTCATCGCGTGTTCCCCCACCACCTTCCCCGCCTTCCCCGTCCCCGCTCCGCGATCCCCTCCCATCTCCCACTTTCAATATATTTAGTCCCGGCACATTCAGGTTTTCAAACAGCTCGCGTGCCACCTAATGCATTTTTTTACAAACTTTCATATTTCATATATTAAAAAAAATCATTTTTGTATATTATAGGAACAACAATCAAATTTGGTACCTAACATTGGTACCTATTTAAAATAAATATAATTTTTGATTAGATTCAAAGCATTCGATTTTGTTTAGTATGTACCATATTACCGTACTTCGATTAAAGTCATTAATTTAAAAAATTTATTCGAAAATTGAATTTCGATTTAACAATCGAAGGTTTGCAAAATGTCATTCTCAAATTGTCACATTTTTGACAGTTTCGTAAGTATTTGTGTAATAAAACTTTTCAGATGTATTGTCGTGTAGTTGTAATAATCTAGAAACCTTCGTGAGGTTTGAAATACGGTATTTTGAGTGTATCAAACATCTCCTCTAATTCGATAGAGATTATTGTTTTAAAATACTTACTTAATATTAAAAAAAAGATAATAAAATAAAAAATAAAAACACAAAATAATGCATAATGATGATGTTTTTATAAGTCTCGATTCAACACCAATTACGGCTGCTTTCTTGACTTCATGATTCAATATATATATTTTTTTTTTTACAGTGAATTCCGCACAAGAATCTCAACTGCTCCCGTCTGGAGCCAGTGAGACTATGGCATCCCCATTAGGGTATGTTTTGAGGCTGAGGGTAGTGGGGAGGGGAAGGAGGTGGGGAAGAGGAAGGTTGGGAAGTACCTGGCTATTCAGATCTGGTCACCAAACACGGCTAAAGCCATTTTCAAGCAACGTTTCAATTCTGAATGGTGGTCTTACACCAGGGCGATACTGATAGTATCTTCCACTCTGGAACATGCCGCAAATATACTATATATTATTTTAAATGAATTAATTGTGAAATAACACAAATTAATCAAATAAAATTTATTTGCGCATGCATGAATTGGAAAAAATAAATACATGAATATATCAATATTAATATAATATATCAATATTACATGAATTGGAAAAAAATCGGTTTAGGGGCGATAGTCCTAGATAATTTTTTTTAATTTTTTTATACTAATTATGGGCCGGAAAATCCGAATCTGAAAGAATTAGGCGTCGGCAAGAAATATTAACTGAATTACACGACTTTAAAATTTTCTAGACATACACAGGAAAACAAGCCATTTTGAACGTATTCTGACACTACAAGTCATAGAAAAACAAGAAAGATGTTACACCACATAAAATTAAGTGTTGCCATTAAGCAATAATATCAATAACGTAAAACTTTCCGACACGATACTTCCTCACATGATAATTCATCACATAACACATTAACCTGATGAATTATGACTATCTCAACGGCCGTATTCTTAGACCAAAAGTATGAAGGCAAGAAAACATCCCAGTTTTCAAGTAGTTTAGCGGCTACGCTGGGTTTGTGTAACATGGTTTGTGATAGAAAAGAAAGTGCCCCCTTCATAGCGCCTACTCGCGTCAAGGCAAGAAAACATCCCAGTTTTCAAGTAGTTTAGCGGCTACGCTAGGTTTATGTAACATGGTTTGTGATACAAAAGTGAGTAAAATTTATAAAAAATAATTACTTAAATTAGTTATTGATATTATTGCTTAATGGCAATACTTAATTTTATGTGGTGTAACATCTTTCTTGTTTTTCTATGACTTGTAGTGTCAGAATACGTTCAAAATGGCTTGTTTTCCTGTGTGTGTATAGAAAATTTTAAAGTCGTGTAATTCAGTTAATATTGCTTGCCGACGCCTAATTCTTTCAGATTCGGATTTTCCGGCCCATAGTTAGTATAAAAATAATTAGTGTTATTATCCAGGAACGCCGCCCCTAAACCGAACTTTACCCCATGAATTTAAGTGTTTATTTTTAAGAAATGTAAAATTTACGTATTTACTTACGTTAAAAAATAACTGCTTATCCCTTGTCGTAAACCGAAATTGGTTCGCTTTATATTATTTGGGTTCCACTGCGCCCAACGTGTGAGGGTTAAGGGTGAAGTCCCCAGTTTACGTTTACTAAATTAAGCATATTAAGTAAAAACTGTTGTTTTTTCGTTGGCGATCTAATAAAATCTCTATCGATGTGAAGCCGCTACTTTTATCAATTACCAATGATGTGGTTTAGCTAGCAAGTAAGTTGTTGTTTTTGTCATACGTTTAATTTAATTACGATAAAGCCGAAGCCATTACTGAAATTTCGAATCTGATCCTCAGCGATATGAGTTCGGAAAAGTGATATTATTATTATATACATTACCGTATCAGTTCCAAGAAATATTAATTCTTAGAATTTTCTACACGCAAACGCCGTATCAATGTTTTAAAATTAAAGATATACAAAACGTATTAAGATCCTTTTCTATTTTTAAACCGATAATTTGTGGCGGAATTCCATTGTAAGGAAAACAATATATTTAAAAAAAATATCTTTTTTTACATTAGTTCCACACAGGAGACGCTGATGAAAATAATTACACTCAGAGACTATGTTATCTTTGGGGATGATGTGTGGAAGGTCTTTTTAGGAAAGGAAGGAAAGAAAATTCTGGGAAGGAAACTTAGCGTACGGTCACCCCAGGCAGTTCTATATGTTTGGTGACTTAGCCGGGGTGCTCGGATTCATGGGGTAAGGTTTGTCTAGGTCTTGGTGGTGAATGTGTTTATCCACCTACCGTGTGGCGGACCGGATCGGAGGGACTTGCACTTTAGTGGAAGGCATGGTCATACGTCCGTCACTCCTGGGCACATTGACCATTAGATTCCTATCGTCTTCTCGTACCTTTTTCGACTTCGTCTACTTCCTTTACCTAAAAAGACCCTCAACACAGTATCCCCAAAGATAATTTAAGGCCCTGAGGGATCTAATTCCCTCAGGGCCTTCTGTGCTGAACTATTTTAAAAACCACATTGCAGGCGGGATTGGGCGGGGTGGGCGAATTTGTGGGAGTGAAGGTGATGGGTGGGACCGGGAGTACCTACAGCGGCTTCTCTGCTCCCCACGTCACCACCCTCACGCCCCCCCTCTTCTAGCTATCTTGCAGATGACACATGTTTGACCTCAGGTATGATCTTTTTGTGTATTATGTTTTTTTTAGTGGCGAACTATGGTAATTGAATCGCCATTTTTGTAAAACTCACGCACGCACAACGCACGGTCGCTCCCGAGAAATGCTTCATAGCGACTAAATTCCCAAGAGCCAGACTACTGATTTACATACCCCCCGTGCCCCTCGGAAAAGTTGCGTTTACACGGAAAGCAAAACGAGTATATACTTTCTTTTGGAACACCCTGTAGAATTTTGATTTAACAATCATTGTTTTGCTAAATGTCATTCTCAAGTTTTGACATTTTTGACAGTGTTGCAAAGATTTTTGAATGATTCAAAAACTTTTCAGGTACATTGTCATGTGGTTGTAATAATCCAGAAACCTTCGCGGGGGTTTAAAGAAGGTGTTTTGAAAGTTTCAAACATTTCCTATGCTTAATATAGCAACGCATAGCGGACATACATACGTACAAACATTTTTATGTATATAGATTAAGAGATTAATATAGATTAATTAGCGCCATCTATTAACGAGCAGTTTATTAATAATTTTTTGTTTACCCTTGAGGTGTCAAGTTATTCGTGGAAGATGATAAATAAGGTTAAACGTATTAAAAGGGTGTCATTTATCTTTCGTATCTTTCTAGACTTTTTAATCATTTTATTTTTTTAATTAAAATGGAATAATTGTAACACAAGGGACAAATTTCAGGGAACCGGTGAATGAAGATTGACACATAGATACTACAGATAGTGATTAATTATAATTTCGTGGCTAATCTAATGTCTTTAATATATTTATATATTTGGGATTTACCGACTCAAATTATCCAATATCTATTTATATCTCATGCAAAAAGGAGGTATTAAGTAGGTACTGTGCTACGGAATAATTATAAATATTAATATAAGTTTTTGCTAAAAATAGCCCTAAGGTCACGGAAGACACGACTCTCTTCATACCTACTTTTTTATGTTAACACCGCACAAGAGTCCAAACCTATCCCGTAGTGAGTCGATGGTATCCCCAAATGGAGTATGTTGTGAGGCTAAAGGCAGTGGGGAGGGGAAGGAGATGGGAAGAGGATGATGAATAAGTTCGTGGTTATTCTGGTAGACCTGGTCACTAAACACGGCTAAAGCCATTTCAAGCAACGTTTCAATTCTGAATGGTGATCACCAGGATGATTCTGATAGTATCTTCCACTCTGAAATGATATTACGAACGTGAAGTGTCAACTGAGAGCGAGTGGAATTATGGAACTGTTTTAAAGACTACTATTAATACCGCCCTGGTGTAAGACCACCATTCAGAATTGAAACGTTGCTTGAAAATGGCTTTAGCCGTGTTTGGTGATCAGATCTGAATAGCCAGGTACTTCCCAACCTTCCTCTTCCCCACCTCCTTCCCCTCACCACTACCTTCAGCCTCACAACATACCCCAATTGGGGATGCCATAGTCTCACTGGCTCCAGATGGGAGCAGTTGAGATTCTTGCGCGGTATTTACTGTAACAAAAAAAAAAAATTTGAATAATTCATCAAACTCTGTGAAAGTTCCATTCCAAGTTCTGTTTTTATTTCATTATGGGTCATTTTCTTCACCGAACTGAAATTATATCAGAAATAGAATAAAACTTTCACAAAACTTGAAAAGAAGCTTTGGAATTCCCCAAACCAACTCCCCCTTAGACTAGTATATTATACTTTAAATTTTGGTGACCGGACAACTCAGAATGAAACCAACTCAGAAGCACCTCAGATAGGTCATTAAGAGTGATGATAAAAAAATATTCAAAAAATGGTTAAATAGGTTAAGTTAGGTTCGAGTTACCGGCTATTTTAAAATTATTTTTTCATAGCTTTTAATGACCTTTCTGAGGTGTTTCTGAGTTGGTTTCATTCTGAGTTGACATGGAACCATAAATTATACAGTAAGTTATTTTTCTCTATTGTACTTAGTGTGTTTTCACTTTGATTGTAAAAGCTGCCCATGCCAACACAGGACTGTACTAGTGAGACGAAGGGCTTGTGTTTTGCTGTTATATTATAATTTTGACAATAAATAATAAATGGGTTCATAACCGGTGCGTGTTCCTCAATGCTCCCTAATCAATAGACACAATGTATACTGCGCCGCTAGATACATGAACTGAGATTGCAGAAAATCCATTTCAAATGCTCTCCCCGTGGACTTCGAAATACAAATTGCGTATTACGCTGCCTCTACTTCAAAACAGAATCTGTGGATATGTAGTTTCCAAGAAAACTACATCGACGTATCTTTGTAATTGCTGTTCTGTGGAACAAAGGAAATTAAAAATTAATACGCTCGCGTAGAAACTTTCACATTTTCTGTTTCGATTAATCGATTCGTTTTACGTCTATAAAAAATTAACTTTAGTACGGACAAATATTAGGTCCTTACATATGAAATTGGCGTTTTGCCGTACTATCAACTTTGATCACAAATATCTTCTCATTGGTTAGGAATTCCAAATTCAAATTTATACAGCTATTTACTCATGTATTTGTGTTTCGAAAATTATAATTCATTGGTTTTTTCCTTAATTGTTTTTTTTCTTTGCGTCACTTAGTTTACTAAATGGAAAACTTGAAATATCGCGATATTTACGAGTACGAGTTCCACCGTGGCAGCAGTGCTGCAGAAACGGCTCGAAGGATTAATGATGTGTATGGCGACGGTGCCACAAAAGAAAACACAGTGCGTTTTTGGTTCCAACGTTTTCGTTCTGGAAATTTCGACCTGCAGAAAAAGCCCCGTGGACGGCCGGAGACTAAAGTTGATAATAAAGAATTGAAGACTATTGTGGAAGCGGATCCATCGCAAACCATGTCCGAGTTAGCTGCAGGCTGCGGTGTTAGTGATAAAACTGTTTTAATTCACTTGAAGCAAATTGGGAAGGTGAAACAGCTTGAATGGTTGGTACCTCACGAATTGAGAGAAGCAAATCAACAAACGGGCATTGACCGCTAGACCACACACTGCACAACAGACGGCTACCAAATTAGAGGAGCTTCAATTGGAGTGTCTAAGACATCCACCGTACTCTCCGAACCTTGCCCCAACAGATTATCATTTTTTTCGAAATTTGAATAACTTCTTGCGAGGGAAAAAAATTCAACTCCGTTGGGCAGTTCAAACCGCCTTCAAAGATTTTATTGATTCCCGTCCGAATGGTTTTTTTAGTAAAGGGATCGATAAACTACCTATGAGATGGCAAAAGTGCATAGATAGCAATGGTACATATTTTTTTAAATATATTATATTTAAAAAAAAACAACACTATGTTCCTCCCATACGAAACGCCAATTTCATATGTAAGGACCTAATAAATATACAGGGTGTTAAGGGACGTACTTGACTTACTTTAACCAGTGATTCCTGACATTATTTGGAGTAAGAAATGGAAATAAAATTTTGGTCTCCGGTGACATTTTGGATTTTTTTTTTCTAGAAAAACATAAAAAAATGGTAGTTGTTGAACAGCTGGAGGCGGGGTAAGGGGCTCGTTGGACACCCGGCTGAGTGACCAGTGACGACATGCGGAATTTTTTTTTTTGTTGTTTGATTTTGAAGAATTTTTTTTTGAAAAGTAAGTCAAGTACGTCCCTTAACACCCTGTTATAACATTTCAACGTTATCTCAATAAATTGTTGTTAAAAATTGGTAATAATGTTGAAATACTTAGGACGAGGTGCTTCACAGAATTTGAACAATTAATCAAATTTCATTGTTAATTTTCAAATTCTGTGAAGTTGTGTAATAATTTTGTTATTATGGACCAGTTATTTTTCGGAACTAAAATGTGAACAGAACTTGAAATTTTGAAACTTGAAACTCTGAAATTTGATTGTTTGAATTTTGTAAAAAACTGACCCTTTTAAGGGTAAGCCCTTCTGTGTAAGATAACTTACATATTATTCATTAAGGTAGTTAATTCGATTGTTCAGTTGATTAGTAAGACATCTCCGAAAAATCAATGTTCGAGTTGAGTGTACAGATATGTGTAAAAGTGTACCTACCCTCTATCTGGTACAATCCTCATATTACTCATAAACACCACCAAATCTTTACATAGTATAAAATGAAGTCGCTCCCGCTGTCTGTGCGCTTAGATCTTTTAAGCTACGCAAAGGATTTTCATGCGGTTTTCACCAATAGTGATTCATGAGGAAGGTTTTTAGGTATAACATTTGTGAAAGTTTTGTGTAAATTGGCTGTAATATATAAATAAAGGGAGCGGGCTGGCAATCGGGCAGCGGGCAGCGGGCTGGCAAACGGGTGGTGTGGATTTGATTTAACAGATTGCGTTAGTTATAAAGATTGGGTAATGGCGTTTTGTTTCGTTAGCCACAGCAATGTGTGTCCGGGTCTGCTAGTCAATTATAATGCAGAAAAAAATTAAGTTCACTAAACAGAATGTTTGTGATTTCTGGGTCACTAGTAGGATATTTCGAAATGACGTACGAATGTACCGGATCGTCATTTATTCCGGTGTTATTTATAGCATATTTTATATGTGAAATACTAAAACGTCTAAAAAGTATTTGATTCGAATATTAGGGAACGTACCCATACTACGTGTCCCACTTTTTGCAATTTTTAACCCCCCCTTCCCCCTCGGGGACCACGTGTAGTATATTCCAAGACCTCCCCCCTCCCCCAACAGTTTTCACGTATTAAATCATAAATATGGTTTTGAACCATTTCTTGCTAACAAAAAGTTGAAAAAAAATAGTTTGGCTTATATTTGTCTTTATTAATACGGCGCGCTTGCTGCGTGACGTCACGAGTGCATGCATATCTATAATTAAAAGTGAAAAAAATATAAAAAAAGTTAGTGGAAAAAATATAAAAAGATTTCTAGATTGACTACGTGATAAAAACCTAACCCCCTCGCCCCCCATTGTGACCAAGCGTGGTATTTGAAGATCCCCCCCCCCCCCCAAATGGGTCACGTAGTATGGGTACGTTCCCTTACTTTCTTCGTTATCTCCAAACTTAGTATTTGGAGATGTCTTTTTTTAAATAGCTCCACACTCGAGGCTCTGAGAAAAATAATTCCCCACAGAGCTCACGCTAACTTTGGAGATGCTGCGTGGAGGGTCTTTTTAGGAAAAGAAGGAGAGAAAGTTCTGGGAAGGAAAGGGGTATTAGGGGTGGGTAATAAACTGGAGGTCAGTGTGTCCAGGAGCGACGGACTTATGATTTCATCCCCACCACTGCGGTGCAAGCTGATATTTCGAGAGAGTACGCGCTTCAGTCAAAAGGACTCCCTCAACCATTCTCTCCCGATCCGTCGTGCCATGCAGCCGGTGGGCAGACGCATCTACCGCCAAGACCCGGACAAACTTCTTACCATGAACCCAGGCACCCCTAATAAGTCACCAAATGTAGTGAACCACTTGGGGTGACCTATGGCAGAGGTGTTGGTTAATATCAACTGGACGATCGAATTAATTCTACCTTTATGGCGAGGTAGATACTATCAATATTGCCCTGGTCAAAGGCTACCATCACCTAGAATTGATAGAGTAATTGAAATGACTTTGGACGTGTTAAGTGCCTATATCTGAAAAGCCAGGAACTTATTAAACTCCTTCTTCCCCATTTGAATACTCCTTTCAGCCGCACAACATACCCTAAGGGAGATGCCATAACTTAAGTTCCACAGTACAAAACATATTGTGAACTTGTACGGTATTCGGTATTCACATAAAATATGGATCTCTTTTAAACATTAAAAGAACTCCGTAAGGAAATTTTCGGTTGTTGTTATAATTCTGTTGAATGAATGAATTTTTTATGCACATCGTGCCATCTTATTATACAGGGTGGTCGGGGGTAAAGTAACCAACTTCGAGCGGTTATTCTAGATGTTGGTAGAATTAAAATAATTTTTTTTTAAATTTGATTTTTTTTTACAAAAATATTTTTTTGCATAAAAGAATATTGTTATTTTTTTCCATGCGAACAATGCAAGGGGCAGGGGTCGATACGCCCTTGCTGCGGAGGTACAAGTACAATTAATTCGCTGTATCTACATGAAAGGGGAAATTTATGACCTACGGGATATATTAAGATTTAATAATTCTGTTTAGATTTAAACCCAGGACTCAAACCAATTATGGAGTTGAGTTACCATCAAAGGTTGGATTGCAATCCAAGAGTTGTCTGATTTGTTCGTTAGATGTCGATAGAATCATTTTATTTTTGTCCCTTTCTCACACAACAAACAAGGTAAATATAGATGTACGAAACCTTTATAAAAAGGCTTGCATCGGTAAAATTAACTTACTTCTTTACGAAAACTTGCACTAAGAATTTAAAATACTACTGAACCCTTGTCCGTTGGGTGGGGAAAGTTATTGTCGTCAGTTTGTAAATATTCAAATCATAACAATAAAAAATCAAGAACTTAAAGTGAAAACCAAAAAGTGCTTCATTTATAAAAAACCAGTCTACCCAAAGAAATTCTCCTGAGTGAAGACCTCCAATTTTTACAAATTCCGATAACATTATTGTAAACCATTGACGAGATACGCTGTTCAGATTTGAGATATGTGTGTATCGTGTAGGTATATAAGACCCTAATAATGATTCAAGTATTTTGATTGTTAAATCCATTGACAACCCATATCTCTTGGAATACCATAAATTGTTCGTACCGAACAACTACCGCCAGGATAGACACAGACAGTATATACTAGACTCCACAATGTGTACTAAATTCATCGGTTCAGAATCAAGTCAATTCAACACCTCTTAGAATAATAATTAAAAGCTATAAAAACTAATATTTTTAAAATAGCCCATAACCCTAACCTAACGTAACATATTTAACCAATTTTTTTTTCATCACTTTTAATGACTTTTCATATGAGGTTCTCAGTTGACATCATTCTGAGTTGTCCGGTCATCGCATTCCACATGGCAGAACGTATGTTTTGGCCCAGCATAGCATAAGGGGGCACACATTAATTATGTGAACTCAAAAAGGGGGGGGGGGTCCAGTAAAATCTCACCTTACTTGCAAAGAATATAAGAAGCGCCCCAAATTTATCTGATCTAGGGTGGGGGGGGGGGGGTCTAGATTGGAAGAAAACTGCTCACGTAATTAATGTATGCCCCCTTACAAGAGGTAGGTACAGCACTGCTAAATGATACCTATATGTCTCTTGAGATTTTCAACATTAGCCTTGAAGGTTTAAGAGTCAATTTAGGCAAGGAGTCTAAAAGATATTATGGATAAATTTGTTATGTAAGTCATTTTAGGCAAGGACTCTAAAAGATATTATGGTTAAATTTGTTATATAAGTTATTTAAATTATGTCATGTGTATTGTAATAGGATTACATTTATTTATAATATACATTATTTAAAAAAAATCCCATGAATAACCGTCGCTACCCGAATTTCTACCGATTTCTTACATATCTCCCAAACATTTGAAGTTTTCAAGCTCTTAAAAAAATATGTGTTATTTTTTAAGATAATATCTAGACGCGTTCCACGCCGAAAAGCAAATTATATGAAAATACCTCGATAGAAAAAAATCGCAAAGTATGCTCCGAAAATTATTACAAACACGTTCATTTCACTTATTTTGGAAGTTAATGTACGAAAAAAATCACAGTGTTTCATTAAATGCTATTTTAGATGCTCCCTGCGAGATTTTTGCTCCATTTTAAACGAGTCGTGTTTTATTCAACATTTTCACAATTTTCGCTTCAATTTTACTTCGCTAAATATTAGCGCCCTCTCACCGACATTCGTAATTACATCTGTCCATCTTCTTCTTTTTGAGCGGGGATGCGACGCCTTAAGAAGATTTGAAAATGTTCAAAGAAAGATTACGACAAGCAGTTATAAGATATTTTTGAAATAATTTTGGTATCTCACATTTTTTAAACCTAATACCTTACAATAGTTCTCCCGCTCTTCTATGTATAACTAGGGAAATATATCTCACTTCGGTTGGGCTGTGCTGTGAGGCGGGTCAAGGAGGGGGTTAAAAGGCTTTTTCATATTTATATATATCACCGAGAAGTTGATTTTTTTAAAATCTGAATACCACACAAGAGTCCCAACTGTTCCCTGTTCATGTGTAGCTAGTAAGACTTTGGTATCCCCAATTGGGGTATGTTGTAAGGCTGAAGATACTGGAGAAAGAGATGGGGAAAGGAAGGTTGGAAAGTACCTGGATCTGATCACCAAACACGACTAAAACCTTTTCAAGCGATTTTTCAAATCTGAATGGTGGTCTTACACTATGGCGACACTCAGAGTACTTCCTCACTCAGTAGAAATAATATATTAACCAATAAAATTTACTTGCTCGTGCCGTGATTTGAACCTGCGACCTCCGGATTGCTAGTTGAGAGCCTTAGGTAAACCTCTCATTTCTCCAATGCATTGCGTCATTGAAATAGGAGGAATTCAATATTCTCAGGTTAAGTTAGATTAGGTTAGGTGAGAGTAACCAAGATTCGTAAGTAAGTCTTAAAAAAAAGTAATAAAATTATATTTTTTTCTAATTCTAACCTTTACAAAGGTGTCTCATTTAACGCTCAGAGTATCTAACATAGTCGATCGGTAAAGAATTTGTCGATAACGTCGACAAATTTTCCGTGTTCCCGAGCACGATTGGATGTCGCTAAAGTTAAAAAATAGTTCACATCGAATAAACTTAGTCTTTGTGAGCTGTTGTTCGTTCGTTGGTGATCTGCAGTCATGCGCGGGAGAGGTGGCAAGTTACTGGGATTATCGCCAAAACGTTTATCGGTCGACCGTGCTACATACCCAGAAGGGTCAGATAAGGTAAACGGCACGGGTAAGTCAAATGTTTATGAGGATATAAACATTGAAGGGCATTAATACTAATAAAGTTTATAACACGTTTATGAGTAAGGGGGTAAATGTGCAAGTGAGTTTACCGTGCGTCCGTTGAGCATCCAGGTGAGGTTAGCTGGGGGGTGCGCCGCGGGGGCAGAGCACTGGGCCCTCAGCAGCTCCCCGGGGGCCACTCGGGTGCGCTCCGCCACCAGCAGAGGGGGATCCAGGGGCACCTCTGAAACACACATTGAGAATCAGTCAAATGGTAAGTCAACGCCGAGCAGTGTCAGAGAAAAGTATCTGCTAGTACTGATTTGCTTGCTACACAGCTGATATCCCTCTCTAGACAAAATTGTAGATCTGGCATTGTCGATCGATAAAACCCTGGGTAGATTCGATATTAACTAAATTCATGATCTATGGCCAGTTGGCATTATTTGCGAACATTTTATAAGAGATATTCCGACCGACGATAGACAAATCTTAGCGCGGCCTCCCGAGTGTCGGATAAGCTGTCAATATACAAAAAAAATTGAATAATGTCGTTCGTTATGCAAAATTTCTGGCTTATTAATGAATAGAGGTGAACTAACGAAGTTCTTAGAAATGAAAGAAATGAAGTTAATTCATCTAAGACGCAATAAATTTATTCCATTCGATCTTGAAGAAACGAAAAAGGTTTATACACTACTGAAGACTTCACTAACTAAATAACTCCCGTTTAGTGTCAAAAGTACGTGCAAAATGTATATTAAAGTTAGTATTGAAATATCCACCAGTGTTGCCAGCTTATATATTATAAATAGCAGTATATCAATTTCTTATTTATACTCCGTCAATATGGGTTCGGCTGTCAACAATGCAACCGTGCTCCGGTTATCGATGTAAAATCGTCGGAAGTTACGTCTATTCATTCAATGTTGCCAAGTTATCGATTTCGCTGTGATAGATCCCATTCATTTGGAATAAATTGGATAAATCAGGGTTTTTTTGCATAGTTATATTGCATTGCATTCATAATTAACTTGTATTTTTGTTTTCCATAAGAATTGAACTCGGCCAAAACGTAGGAGGAATGCCGTACAAATTATGTTTTTTATTCGTTTTTACTAGCTTTAGGATTAGTTGAATTTTTAAAAATTTCTAACTTCTCTAAAAGGTTGAGTTTATGCTCCTTATTTTATATTTGTGACGTAGTTTGCTTATTGTTTTCGTTTAGTGAGTGATTTTTATTTTGCAGATGTTTGGCAAAAAAATTTGACTGTATTTTATTTTTCTATTTAAACTAACGCATGTGTTCTTTGAATCTAGTATTAAAGGACCGGCCAGTTGTCCAACATGCACAACGTTGCATCCGTTACACTGGAGTTTTATTTTTATTTTGGGTACCTACTTTACTTTTTGAGTTTTTAAGAAATGATCCTAAATTATTGCTCGAGCGGAATGCAATATAGCACACAGGCCACAATTATAAATAAAATCATATGTTTTTCATAATGAGAATCTGTATGGAATAATTATATTTATTTATTTAATTATTTCAATATTACATTTGATTACAGTAATGCCCTTCTCACTAGGTGTGAAACGCCTGTGTTGAGATGGCAATTTACAGAGTGGTGTTAGGTTTTTGATTACATAATATTATGAAAATGACAGTTTTAAAAATAAAACCAATTCAATATATTTTTACATTATATAATTCAAGTATGAATGTAGAAGATGAAGACAAAATAATTTTGAAGCAATTAAATTTCAATTTGACAAAAAGGCATATTGATAAATGATACTAAAAAAAGCAAGCGAAACATAGTCAAATGAAAATATATGAAGAACATGGTATATATATATATACATTCATTAGTAATAAATGTAAATAAGTTATGAAATACTTGTGATAGATGTTTATTGGAGGTAATCAATGATTTTACTTTTAAATGAACTTTTGGTTAGCATGTTTCTAATGCCGTATAAATATAAAATGTGTAAGTAGCTTCACCACAATTTGGTGATCCCTTCGGAAGGCAAAACAGCTGTCTCGAGAGATAATAATTACTCATTGAATCATAATGTATTTTTATTTTATTTTATAAATTTAATCATAATGTTACTGAATATATAAAAAAAATCTTGATTAAATTAAATAAAGATGGACAATCCTCTTGGAAAACAATCCACGTAAACAATTAAAAAAAGTCACATCTAGTGAAGTTTTCCAACAGGTTTGAAGCGATTGGTGCGATAAATTAGTGATTGGAGCAAATGACCAGATTAATAACCATGTTTCTGAGGGTTTTCATGATAAATTGATTGTTTGTATGTTATTATGAAATATTTTAGAGATTTTACACAAATTAACCAAATGTCTAACAATAAATTTCAACAACATCACATCCCACAAACGGTTAGCTAGTTGACTAACGTTTCACTTGTTCAAACTGCGTGGATGATTTAACTAACGACCTTCTAACACCCCCCCACGACAAGAATAGATATTTGACGACACGAACGTTCCTTCAATTTCGTCGCTTCTATTTCACTGGAGTCATAAAAGTGAGAACAGTGATGCGTATTGGCGTGTTACACTTCATTTAACGCTTTCTCGTCGTCCGTGATGAGCGAAAAAAGATGCCAGGTTTTACCAATCAGGCGCCACGCCACCTACCCCTACATACCTCCTACCAGATGGGGTGGTAGTGGTAACTGCGTGGGAAGGGGGTTAAACACTGCCCGGGAGGCTGTGGGAGGGCCTCCTGTATCAACGAGGCCAAAAATGAAAATATGAACTACACCGCCGATGAAAATGTGACGAAAAATTGAATATTTTTTATGTGCAATTATGTTTGCTCTGTCAGACGACATAAGTAAACAAAACAAACGTTCGTATGCACACAAACACGACTCGCCGAATTTAGATTTTGTTTTATTGAACCCCACGATCGTTTCAATTTTTTTTCGGGCATATTTTATATGTTTCAACAGCGTATTTATTTATGGAGATGACGAATTGTCGAAAAAATGCGGAAAAAGCAAATTTGTTTCATCCAGCAAGATAGATAATATCATATGAAGTTGATAAACTACTCGTAGCAAGATTTTGCAATAAAATGATATATTTTAATTGTAATAATACCGAAATAATTTCTTTTGCACCGTTTTTGTGAAAAATCACCTTAACTTCTGGTACTTAATTACTCAGGTACCAACTCAATGAGCGCTTTTATTATTACCGTGACGATTTAAGATTACGGTACCGCGACGGCATAAAAAAGGCAATAAACAAACGTTCGTTATCACAATAATGCCGCAGCTCTTTCAAAAGATAAGATACAATATGTACGTAGGTCTGATTCTTCCAAAGTAAAAAAGTCGTCATTTTCCTGATCTCCCTCACACACGGCACCGTGACGTCTCCGTAAACCCATACAATACTACTAGCCGTAACGATAATTTTGAAAGTATGGAATACAGTTACAAGTTTAATATTGAACTGCAAGTGAATTCCAAAAATGTCAAATGTCAAAAATGTCAAATTTCAATGCGCTGATGGTTTTTTTTGAGGTCTTAAACATATAATGATGCATTTTCGTACACACTAAATAACAACAGTGACAAATAACAAATGAGACAAATCGTAAACGTATGTATACGTATACGTGCACCCCCCCCCCCCAAAGTAAACATACAATCATTATCATACATCTCCCTCAAACGTATAAAGAAAATGAAACGAAAAAATTCCCGCACCGTGGCTGAGCCTTGATCTCTACATATTATAAATTAAAGTCTGTGTGTCTGTCTGTCTGTTCGCGATAAAATCAAATCTACTGAACGGATTTTCACGCGGTTTTCACCAAAAGATAGAGTGATTCATGAGTAAGATTTAAGTAGATAATTTGTCAAGGTTTTGTGTAAATTGGTTGAAATATTAAAGGAGAATGTCCGAGCGGGCTGGCAAGCGGGCGGTGTGGATGGTCAGCTAGTAAGATATATCTTCCTCCAAAGGAAAAAGTAGTACTTTGGAGGAAACAGACGTATTTTATCCCCTTTTGTCTCACCATTATTTAATGTGTTAGAAAGAGCTGCAGCATTGTAACGATTAGGAACGTATGTTTATTGCCTTTTTTTGCTATCACGGTACCGTAATCGTGAATGGTCACGGTGCTTATAACAGCATCTATTCTCCGTTCTTTAAAATAGCGCAATCGTGAAACTTTATCGACATATAAATTATTTATTTAGAAAGAGCTTTCTTTGTTCTAAATATTCAGCATTCCCAATAAGTCTTTAAATCTCCGAGTAAGCAGTCCCTACTAAGCCGAGCGTGCTCCTTTATATTTCCATCAATAAATTTTCAGTAAGCTTTCTAATAAGTTAGTCCTCCTGATTAATGAAAATGTGTAGCGCAATATTATGGCGAAATGAAATATTTAGAGATAAAATAGCAGTAATTACTCTGCCGGATAATACGATTCGGGATTATTCTTTTGAATTGAGAAAAACGTAATGGCGCTCTTAACTAGAACTCGCAGTCAGCAGCACGCAATTACGTGTCATTGTAATCTTCAAGGGGATGACGGAAGATGGAGTCGGAGATGATATCCTTCAGGGACGGCTCGTGACTCAAATTGCCAGCAGTGCATTTCACTTTTAAAATGTACCAAGCATGTAATGTAGGTGTAGCAAATTAAATAATGGAGGGGAACTGCACTTCATTCACTCCATTAAGGTACATTAATAGCCTAGCGACTGTACGATTGAAATTTAAGAATCTGACCAAGAATACAAATCTGAAGCCGCGCCTTACGCAAAACCATTTTCGTACGTGTAGTTTGTATACAAATCTATTTTTGTGATATAACCGACTTAAATCAATGCTTAAACTTAGCTACACTATTGGATTTTTAATTTCGTGAATCTCTCCATATATGGACAGATTGACAATAATATGATTATTATTGTAACGGGCAGTTGTGTATAATAATACCATACGTTTATATATTATACTAGATGGTATCCGGCACGCGTTGCTAGTTGCTATGCCACTTAATAAAGAAATTGTTTCTCCCCGCGTGTCGTCTCCACCTCCCCTTCCTCCCCCGCGTCCCCTTTCCCTCGCGCGTTCCCACTCCACCTCCTCCACCTTCCTTCTCCCCACTCCACTCCCCTCTTCCCCCATCCCGCGAGCCCCCCTCCCGAGTTCTCTACCTCCTCCCTGGTTCCCCTCGCCCCCCTTCCGCGAACCCCCTACAAGAGTACCCCTCCCCCCTCCTCCTTCCAGCATTCCATAAATCACGGTACAGTCAGTTTTCAAACAGCTCGCGCGCCACCTATCGCAATTTTTTTACACAAATTTCATAATGCCAGAGCTCACCAGTAGTTTTATGCAAAACTTTCCCTGCACACAGCATCCCAGATGACATAGGCCCTGAGGGAAATCATTTTCACAAAAAAAAAGAATTATCCGATTTGGTGTAGTCGTTCGGAAGTTGTGCGCGTACATACATTTCGGTGATTCATTTTTATTTATACGGATTCTATTTTTCCTTTGGAGGGGTGCAGATGTACGCCCACCGTTTGTCTCATATTCGTCTATTGACATCTAGTATGTAAGAAAGAGGGGCAGCATTATATGTTTAAGAACAAAGGCAAAACAATCAGCGCATTGACATAGGACGTTTTTGAATTTTCGGAATTCAAGCACTATTCAATGTTATATTTATCACAATATTGCTGCAGCTCTTTCAAAAGATGAGAATTCGATCCATACAAAATGTATGAGGAAAAGAATTTCTTCATAATTTTTTTTGTCGTGATTTTTTCCAATCTTTTAATAGCTATGCTGCTATTCGGGGTGGAGACAAATCCAAAAAATCAAAGATCATAAAAATCGATTCAGCCGTTCTTGAGTCATAAATGGTGTAACTAACCCGACTTTGTTTTACGTATTAAGATATGACTTTGTCTCGGTGACTAGCTGTCACTAGATCCTAACGGATCCGAGGAACCATTTCCTATCGGATTTATAAAATGTTCACCAACACTCAAACTGGGCGAGCCGAACCAAAAGCCGCCCGCAGGGCCTAGCAGAAAAAACTTGCGGAGCTGTAAAACAAAGTTTTGTGCACATCGGAATATGCTCGACTCGTTTGCGCTTGCGCGGGAGTCTTGTACTGGAATATAGCAAATAATGACCTGGGTACCTAGCATGGTCGATCGATATAGGTTTTATCGAAAATGTCGGTAACTTGTCATCGCTCCCGAGCACTACTGCAGGCCGCTAATGAACAAATAAATGTTAACGTCAAATAAAGTAGAAATCCTTAGTCGTTGTGAACTGTTGTTTGTTCGTTAGCGGCCTGCAGTCGTGCTCGGGAGCGATCGAAAGTTACCGACATTTTCGATAAAACCTATATCGATCGACCATGCTAGGGGGTCTGGTGGGAATTATGAATGGAACGTACCTTCGTATATCGATGACTATCACAGATGTTGTTGTAAGTTATATGAAGACTGGAATAAGCAGTGCAATGCACAAATGCTCTTACAAGGAACCGCCTCTGATATACATCTTCGTCTGCCATAATGCTATAACTTCAAAAAAATTTCAGAAAAATGGTAAATTTTTACTGTTTTACTGAGTATTGACATGTTAATAGTTATGTTGAGCCTGTTATGCCTAAATACAATATAACTATCCCATCAAACCGTGATTTCAACATTTCCCCATTTTTCAAAAAAAATCCTGTTTTGGAAATTGTTTCTTCTCACCTTTTTAAAATTCGCGTGCCCGACTTCCCAGATTATACTTTCTGTGGCCTAGAAGTGGGAACTATACTTCACATATTTTTTGGTTGCCCCTCTCTAAGCATAAATCACCTATTCTAACCATCCTTATCTAAAATTGCCTCCCCCCGTTCAACATCTCGTCTTCTGAACTGGTCTCCAATCTTGTATGTATATAATGTTGAAATTTGCCCATTAAAAAAATTGAAATATATAAATTCACCTACTCTCTCTCTCTAAATAATTTGAAGGGTGAAAAGTCACAAAAAAAAAATTCAAAACAAAAACCACAACGGTCAGCATCCAAAAAATACACACTTTGTAGGAAATACCTACTACTATTTTTTTTTTTTTTTTAGTGACTATTTAATTACAGGTTTGATGAGAATTCCAAAATATGATAATGTATATAAATATTTCATCTGTTTGTTCTTAGTCCTCCTCACTAGGTGGTCCTGTGCTGAGGCGGACTGGTAGATTTCTTTGATTTTCCGTTATTTAGTTTCTATGATGTTTTTAATACATTCTCTAGTATGTCTGCATTAATTTCTTTCACCCATGTTTTGATTTTTTCCTTAAACTTATTTATCTTTTCTATCTTTTTCAAACTTGGAGGAAGGTTGGTTGTAGGTAGAATACAGTACTGTACACTTGTTCTATTGGAAATTGGACAATACTCCGTTTTTTCACCGCTTTTTAAAATGATCGTGCTGGCTCCTTGGATGGTAGATACTTATTTTGGACTTGGAGTGAAGAACATTAGACATCATTTTTTTCAGATACGATTTTAGATTTTCACGGCCAAAAATATTTTTGTTATTAGTTTTCGCACGACACGGTATCGCTCCTAAGTAGATAAGTACAAACATCACCCCTAACTATTACACATCTGCCCTGATGATGAACACTGCAACGCTGTCCGAAACGTTGGCTAAAGAAGGAGGTAGCGCAACACGGCATAATACCCCAAAAACTAATAACAAAAATCATTTTTTTCGTTTTCCTACTGATTTTCCTTATTATAATAAACCAGGCTTCCACCTGACTATAACATATTATTTGTCTCGAGACCATTCGAAATGTTTACGTTATTTTAGACATAAACCATTCATCTAAAGCTCGATGTCGGAATGCTCACAAGGAAGTAGACAAATAGGAAGATGCCGAGAGATGTAGATGTTTGTCGTCTTCCGGGCATAGTTTTCACTATTTTAAAACCTATATAGATTAATAAACATTATGTTTAGAAATTTGATCTTACATGATGATAAAAATATGTCCGAATTATGTTATTTTTGATAAATGCATGATGCATTCATAGAACAAAAAAAGGTTTAGTGTCTTTTGCCAGAAAACATTTCAACGTTTCAAGGATTTAAGTGCAGGCTTTCTGCCAGAAACAGAATGCTTACATTTAATGAGCGCTGCTTAATCCGGCCAACAATTTTAGGTTTTAATTTTTCTGTTTAATAAATTACTTGTTCAGATACAACGGCTACGAAATTTTATCACTCCCTTTTATAAATATTCTTACTAAGGAGTTGAAAAAATAAACAAATAATATGATATGCTGTGTTTAAATTTTTGTTTTTTCCTATTAAATGGATATTTCAAAGCTTCATAACTCACGACGAAATAACGCTGCTTACTGATAACTTTTACGATGTCCTAGAAATTCTAGTCCTAGAAGAATGTCGTAGAAATTACGATGTTCTTGACTAGCAACTTTCGTCATGTTTTTCATGACGTAAGGGTTCTCTTACGTCATGAAAGGTTCATGACGTAAGAGAACCCTTTCGGGATTTTCATCTTGCTATGTCATTTCCATCATAAAAAATGAGGTTATCATAGCAAAGAATGCTGAATCTCGGGTTGCATCGGATATTAACTGTTTTTTTACATGAGCTCCGCACAGGAGACTCTGAGGAAATTAATTTCCCTCACGGCCTATGTCATCTTTGGGGATGCTGTGTAGAAGGGTTTTTTAAGGAAAGGAAGGAGAGGAGAGTTCTGGGGAGGAGAAGGGTTAAGGAGTGGGTAGGAATCTGGGGTTCAGTGTGTCCCGGTCATCCGCCTCCAAGACCTAGACAAACCTCACCCCATGAACCAGGGCACCCCTGCTTAATCAACAAACGTAGCGAACCACTCGGGGTGATCTATGGCAGAGGTGTCGGTTATCCAATAGAGGTTTCCGGGGCGGCGGTACCCATTCCCGCCTCCCAAATTGATCCAAATAGAGAGTATCTACTTATAATATGCACGTACAAAATGAACGAAGTGAATCTCTTGGTTCGCTGTGTGAACGATCTCTACTTAATTTGAAACAAACAGAGAAATCAGAATCATTCTCCATCCGGGCAGTTTTCTGCTTGGAAGTTAAAATGAAGTATATTGGCGCGGGGCCAATTGCTCCGGTCTGTTGTGAAGATCAGAAGTGACTTTCCGCAACGTCATGTTATTTCACGGTATGAAACGGCCAGTTACTTGTACTCACAGTCAAAAGCAATTTTTCAACCGGCCTAAAGCCCGTCGGTACTAGGAGTTTTTTGTTTTTAAATTTTATGAATAGGCAGGGTAACTTAGGAATATCATTGTTGGTGTGCAATGGGTTGGCCTCAGTGTATCTAGGAATATCATTGTTGGTGTGCAATGGGTTGGCCTCAGTGTATCTAGGAATATCATTGTTGGTGTGCAATGGGTTGGCCTCAGTGTATCTAGGAATATCATTGTTGGCGTGCAATGAATGGGTTGGCCTCAGTGTATCAGACATCAATCAAACGTGCTACGTAAACGCGTAAAGAAAACACTGGAATTAACTGTTGATCCTTTATTAATGAGAATTAATAATTCAAATATTACACGGAGCGTGATAGTAGTAAATAACGGTACAAGTTGTTTGGCTTGCTATTCTGTCGACTGACTGGGTCAAACCATTACTCCGGCTTTTATAATGCCGCGGCGGAAGTAACGGTTTAATAATTCGGCTAGTAATATCGAGAGAATACGATACGTTTCTCGATGGTTCTGACGCCCAATGTACAGGGAATGTGAATGCTCCGGTACTTTCCATAAAGTGCGACGAGATTCCAAATATTTCAGCGCAGGTAGGTAGGTATTCTTCGTGATCCGTTCCCAGTTGTACCATGCGGCGACATCACCATGCTGCACAGGTACATACCTTAAGTAGGTACGTACCTGAGTGTTGGCTTCACCACAGGAATATCATTGTTGGCGTGCAATGGGTTGGCCTCAGTGTATCTAGGAATATCATTGTTGGTGTGCAATGGGTTGGCCTCAGTGTTTCTGAGAATATCCTTGTTGGTGTGCAATGGATTGGCATCAGTGTATCTAGGAGTACAAAATGATAACATGTCTGTTTGGCGAGGAGTTCGTTTTGGTTAGGTCCCGCATTCCGAATTTCTATATCTACATATTTCTCTTGAATACTTTATAGTTTTTAAGTTCCTTAAAAAAATTATTTTTGAAGATAATTTCTATAAAGCGTAGAGCTGAAGCGGTAAATACATATATGATACGTCCTGGATAGAAAAAAAGTCAAGTTTGCTCCGAATATTATTAAAAACACATTTGGTTCTGTTATTTAACATATTTTAAACATGGGTATTAAAATATCACAGTGTATTTTAAATGCAACTTAGGCATTTTTTTGGCGAGGGATTTTTGCTCTGCTTAAAAAAAGTCGTATTTTATGAAATATTTTCACAATTTTCAATTAATTATTATCGTTTTTTTTTAATATTAGCGCGCTTCCTTGGTATTCATGTATCTCCCTTTCAAATCATCATCTTCATTTTGAACGCTTACTACGGAGCCTTGAGGGGAATACACAGTCCAAAAACCTGTAAATTCTCAGTGTGCCTTATATGACCACGAGTATGGGTAATAGGCACAAAAATCGCAAGGCAAACGGATTCCAGGTCGATGTTGGCGCAAAACTGTTTTTATTTATTTGTGAATAATTGTTCAACAAAGAAAAAAGTAAATCAAGGAAAACTGTCAAAGATAATCTTAGCCAAAATAATGTTTTTTTTTTAAATTTGATCATTGTATGTGTTCATATATTTCTAATAAAAAAGTATATTTTTAGTACGAGTACTTTAAGCTCACATTTGTTTTGATAATAAACCATGTTATTTTAATTTTACTCAAGCGAAAGGTGAACTTCAATTATTTATACAAAGCATGTTTTTGGTATTCATAATGGTTTTTTTTACATGAGCTCCACACAGGAGGCCCTTAGGAAAATAATTTCCCTCAGGGCCTATGTCATCTTTGGGGATGCTGTGTGGAGTGTTTTTTTAAGGAAAGGAGGGAGAGGAGTGTTCTGTAAAGGAAAAGGGTTTAAGGGGTGAGAATCAGTGGTTCAGTGTGTCCTGGTCATCCGCCTTCAAGACCTGGACAAACCTCACCCCATGAACCCGGACACCCCTGCTCAATCACCAAACGTAGCGAATCACTTGGGATCACCTATTGCAGAGGTGTTGGTTATCCAATAAATGTTCCCGGGCGTAGTAAAGATTAATCTAAAAAAGAGTGATTTCGCATCAAGCGTCGCCTTATTGGTTAATGTTTGTGCAGGATACAGGATGTTAAAAGGGACGTAGGTACTTGATTTACTTCAGCCGGTGATTCCTGATATTATTTGGGGTAAAAAAGATAAATTAAATTTTGGTTTCCGGTTTTTTTTAAATAAAAACCTAGAAAATCAGTAGATTTTGGAAAGATAGGGTCGATGTGACATTTGGAAGAATTTAAAAAAAAAATGGTTTTGAAAAAATTATTATTATTATTTAAGTTACCGGAGACCAAAATTTCATAAACATTTTTCTCTCCAAATAAATGCCAGGAACACTCAAAGATATTGTTAGAACACTGGATAAAATATTGTTAGAACACTGATAAAGATATTGTTAGAACACTGGATAAAATATTGTTAGAACACTGATAAAGATATTGTTAGAACACTGGATAAAATAAGACAAATAGATAATATTTAAGAGTGGGAGCGCGTTCTTAACATATTAACAATAATGTAAATCAGTAATGCGTATTTTCATTCCCCGACAAATATCCCTTACAAAACATCCTACGCACAAAATACAACCTTCAACAAAATATCTTCTAAAACCTAACCTAACCATACAGGATATCTATATTATTTTTGTCCCATTTTACTATTTTTGAACAATAATTTATGGTCTTTATAGGATGTCTGTATTATTTTTGTCCCATTTTTTTGTTATGTTAGGACAGATTATGTTAGGTTAGGTTTCAGTAAATATTCTGTTTGGGGATATTTTGTCCGTAGGTTATTTTGTCGGGATATTTGGTCGCGGGATGAAAAGCCGCGGAAACATATAAATCAACTGTTTCCTAATTTGAGATAATATTGTATAATAAAAGTTAAAACAAATTATAGAGTGTAACGTACCAACGACATGCATGTAGCTTGTCTTCATAGAAGTGTGAAATGACGGGGCATCAGCAATAACCTCGCAGCGGTAGCGGCCGGACTGCGAGGGTAGCACGGAGCGCAGGACTACTGTCGCAGGACCAGACCTGCCCACCTGCAGAATTCAATCATGCTAGGTTAGGCGACACAGCAGAATAAAGTTAATTGATGTTGTTATAGAACCGCATACATGTTATATAGGCATCACATGCATTATTCCTGTGTGGTAGCGAACGACGCAGCTATTTTGAATCACAGAATCATTGATATTGGCTCCTCACAGGCCAATAGTGATCCTACAATATTTCCATCTAGTCACCGACTGCCGGTACAAATTAAAAGGAACCATTCTGTACCGGATTGCCGACGACGTAACAGCTCGTAAATCGCTACTTATTCGCTCCCACGTTATAATACACTTGTAAACACAGAATTAATGCTTATTTGATTTAAACGCAATCATCATATTGCCCATAATATTCAATGCCCCGAGTTGCTAAATATGAATCATTGTAATATACCTGCGCGCTCCACACGCTCTTCTGTCAAAGTGGATCAACTCTAAACGAACTGTAAAAAAATCATTGCCTGAACAGTCTATGTAATAATTACAATAAAATGATGTCAAAAGTGGATATTTTAATTTTCTATTTGTATAAATTCAGTTTCCGGTATTTTTCTAATCACATTCCTTCCTAAACATGAAATCATTAGCACCATTCTCGAAGATGTCACCAGTAACTCTTCTGTTATAAATTGAATTTGTTTAATAAATTTATGAATAAATAAAAAAAAGTAATTACATCAACGTCCACCCCGAGCACGGCGAACACTCTGGTGTGCGGAAGCTCCTTTGGTATGTAGCGAAAGAACTCCTCGCGGCCATTGTACCACTTGACGCTGTAGAGCACGTCTTGCTCCAGGTCATAGCGGCACTGCAGCGATACCGTGTCGCCGGCCGCCACCGCCTCCGGCACCGACACCCGCACGTCTCTCAAGCCACCGGCACCTGGAAAATACAATAAGTAGTGAGCTTCACATATTATGTTACCCTGGCATGGACCCCTTGAAAATATCAACATTGGAACGATAAAGGTGTTTTATCAACAATAACTGGTTGCACCGGTTTAGTGCCTACCTACACATGATTTTTAAAAAAATAATCGTAGATGATTTTCCCAAAATATGCATCCCTATTACTCTCGTCTTCCTCTTCTATTATTGCTCTAATCTTAAAATAATTTTCAGTCTTCCTGTGGGATTAGTAAAATGCAAATTGTGAATCTCAAAATAGTTAATCATCATCATTATCATTACATAGTATAAAATGAAGTCGCTCAAAATGTATGTGCGCATAGATCTTTTAAATTACGCAACGGATTTTCACGCGGTTTTCACCAATAGATAGAGTGATTCTAGAGAAAGGTTTATATGTATAACACATGCTTATTATTATTATTATTTTATTTTTTTTACCTGAGCTCCACACAGGAGGCCCTGAGGAAAATAATTTCCCTCAGGGCCTATGTCATCTTTGGGGATGCTGTGTGGAGGGTTTTTTTAAGGAAAGGAAGGAGGAGAGTTCTGGGAAGGAAAAGGGTTTAATGGATGGGTAGGAATCTGGGGTTCATTTTATCCTGATCATCCGCCTCCAAGACCTAGACAAACCTCACCCCATGAACCCGGGCACCCCTGCTAAATCACCAAACGTAGCGAACCACTTGGGGTGACCTGTAGCAGAGGTGTTGGTTATCCAATAAAGGTTCCCGGGCGGCGGTACCCATTCCCGCCTCCCAAATTGCAACGGCGGTACCCATTATAGTAGAGAAAGGCCGAGAAATTCAAATATTCAATTCAGGCAGCGGGCAGCTGGCAAGTGGGTGATGTGGATTTTATAAAGGTTGGGTAGTGGCGTTGTATTTCGTTACCACAGAAACGTGTGGCCGGGTCTGATAGTTTTATATAAGTAGTGACACTTGATCAATCCTCTCGCATCCCAATTTTCAGCTAGAAGAGAAGCTAGTCTTAGTATATCTATATCCATTGTACCACGTAATTAATAAATCAGTATTGTGAACCAAAGAGTAAGTAATTAATAATTAATAATAATTGCTAATTATTATAAATTCTCACAATCTCATGTTTGTTAAACCCCGCACAATTATATAACGCGCAAATACTATCAGTCTCCTGGTTGTGAACCCGCCACAGATCATACTCTCTGTTTTATTATTGTACTATAATGTTTGTTTGAGAGGCACTTTGTTACACGTACGTGCTCTACCCAGTTGTGACCAGCTGTGAGCATCCGAAGGAGCCTTGAGCAAAATACTGACCAGGGTAAATTTGTGGCACGAAGGAAAGCAGGGATAGAATATTGCATTATATTGGCACAATACTTCAAAACAACTCAACTGGGCACAATTGGGCATTGCTTACTGAGCCAGTACGCAGGGGCGTATATCTCCGCTCTAACCTTGAAACTTTCCAAAATTGAGAGTTGAGGACGAGGACTAATCGATTTTCTGGTGGCTTGTGCTACTAGAAAATAGACAATTCCAAAGGAAGTGCTGAACGGTGGGGACTGAAGCTTTCTGGTGCCCTAGGGCGCCCGAAGCCGGCAGTTGCCCGTCATTCAGTTCGGCCAACGACAGTGCGAAAACTACCTTTCTCAAGGCAAAGCAACTAATAATTCAAGCTCTTTGATTTTTTCAGACATGACTGACTCGACGAAAACACGTAGGAACCCCATCGGGCTCATAGGCTTCGACTGCCCTCCCGAAGCGATATCAACCAGGGTAAATACGAAGACAGGAGTCGTGGAGTTCGTCTACGCAGACACCATCGAAGTTCCCGCCCCTCATCCCGATACCCATTCATCCCCCATCCCGGGGCCCAGCTCGACACCAATGGAGCCAGAAGATGGCAGAGGGCGCCAGCTGCCAAGCGGTGCCACTCTCCTCCCATTCAACCCACGTCTAACTTGTACCTGTGTCAGCAGAACAGGTTCTATGTCCTCCCTGATGTTGGAGACGGCGACGCCTCCACACAAATCGTCCCACCGCCCAAGAGACGCTCGACAGAGTGCCCACCTGCGACAGAGCGCTCATCTGCGAACAGGTCCTACCAGCAGGACGCCGCAATAAGACCAAGCCGTAAGAGCACGAGACTGCCACCTGTAATCATGACTCTAGGGAGCATGACACATTGCGAAGTCACAACGGAAATCAGGAAGCACATCGGCAGTGCGACTTTCAATTTCCAGTACAATAAAGGCGGCACCATCAGCGTCAACATGAGCTCTGTCGAGGCTCACAACCAACTTATCAGCACCCTACGTCAGGAAGCCAAGTCCTTCCATACGTTTACCACCGAGGCCGAAAAAATCAAGAAGACCGCCATCAGAGGAGATCAGCAATGATCTCAGGGACCAGGGCTACCCCGCGAAGGCCATTATTGAGATGACGACCCCGGGTCTGAGTACCCCCTGTATCTGGCCCACTTCAGCCGTGAGACGAACATGGGACAGCTGAGAGCTACCGTCAGATTCATCTGCTACTGCAGAATCTCAATCAGAAAATACAGGAGCAACCATCTACAACACGGCACGCAGTGCCACAGGTGCCAGAAGTTCGGCCACGGCTCCAGGAACTACGCCCACCCCACCCGCTGCTTAAAGTGTGAGGGATCATAAGCAACAGCTGACTATGGTGAAAACGTCACACTAGAACTATCGGCCGCCTGCTGCAACTGCGGAGGCCCTCACCCCGCTAACTTCAGCGGATGCCCGAAGAGGATGGAGTACATAGCCGCCCTCCAGCGCAGAGCCAGAGAGAACGCCTCTCAGAGGGAGACAGGGCCGCGCCGGACTACCGAAACGCGCCAGCCCTCAACATCGGGCAAAGCAGGCGGCCGAAGGACCTACTCAGAAGCAGCGGGTGGCAACCCTAGCACTTCCCAACAACAAGAAGGGCGTCGTGGGCCAGAAGCCGACACCCAGAGTTCCCAATCCAACACCTCTGATGACGAGGACATCATGTCTCTTCTACGCGGCCTCATCAAAGTCCGTGGAAGGCTGGCAGCCTGCGCGTCCAGGGAGGACAAACTAATCATCCTCATGGAGCTCCTGACAAACACCATCGATGTATAAACTCCATTCCAACCTCCCTGACCTTCCGCAATCCCGGACCTATCCCACTCCCTACACTGTCGCCCGAACCTCATGGACACGGTATTTCAGCTGGCGCTAAAATTCTTTGCATTCCATCTTGCAGAATTTTCAGGTGTGCCACAAAACAAAATATTTACATTCAGTAAAGTTAAATGTATATTTCCAGAAAAAAAGTTCAGAACTTATGTTCCCCATTTTCTTTGCAACTTGTGTGAGGTTTTTATCCAGTAAAGACTTTTTTCTTCACGATGACATTCATGTAACGTAAATTCAGTCAAGTAAATAATCACCTTCGGAAGGTAATAGTTATAAGGCCGAATGAGCCGTAAAACTAGTCAGTTAGAACATGAAACGGAATTTCAAAGCCCTAGCTAGTTAGAGGATTACGAAAGAATCCGTAGAATCAAAAAAAATATACTTTCCAAAAAAGATCCAGTTTCTTATAGATAAAGCTGAGTTGTAGATAGTAATTTTGATTTCTCGCCATCTCTCGGTCTCTACGATATGTTCGTACCTCGTACACAAAGAGAAGCTATTCCTACATGCTACTTGCTTCGTATTATTATTTACTTTATCTACAAGTTTATCCTGCATATTTTTAATCAAAAAACCATTGAACATTGAATTACAAAGGTGAAAAATATGTCAACAATTCGTTAAGGAAATGAGGTAATTGTATAAAACATTAACATTCAGTTTAATTTATCCGTAAATCAATTTAAGTGAGGTTTGATATTCTTTTTTAACTTCAATTTATCGGTGGAACAGAACCAGTGTTTTTGTGTTACTATCAATTGTCTTTCTCAAAATAAAAATATTTTAATATGAACCCTTGAGTTATTCATTTTTCTAATGTAAGCAGAAAAATGTTAAAATTCGTTAACATTTTTCTGCTTCCAAACATTTTTTTTTAAGTAATTTATTTAGCGAATGAATTAATGGAGTAGGTCGAGTGCAATTATATTGTCTATGATAGACAAATGGCAATGAACTTCATTTATCTTTAGTTCCATTTCAGTCATCCGTGGTTAAATTGATGACAAAATCTTTGTTTGGAGAAGGCCCGAAGATATCGATTATCTATGTAGGGATTGGTTTATTTATTCCTATATGATTTCACCGCTCAGCGCGAGAAGGCTGTTAGTGCCTTGAACTAAAAATTACGTTTGTTACCTTCAAACGATGAAATAATGCAATGTGAAATTTTGTAAGTTAAAAACTAAGAATTGCGTTACTTTTCACATCAATTCACATACTCTAGTAATGCTTTACTCCTCACTAGTCAGAAGTACACTGGAATTTACATCGCCTGTCTGGAATCCCAAATACACCCAATACGTCAATAATATAGAGCGCATACAAAATAGATTTATTAAGTATCTCGGTTATAAATACAACAATAATTACATCTGCACTCTCCAATCCCTGAAATCCAGGCGAACGGTAGCTGACATGACATTTCTCCATAAAATAATACATAACGAAATTGACTGCCCAGAACTTCTATCCCAAATAAATTTTAACATCCCATCTAAAAGAACTCGCCACACCAATCTTTTTTACACAACTAGTAAAAATACGAACGCTGCGGCCAACTCCCCCATTTCCCGCATCCTTAAAAGATTCAACTCAATTCAAAAAACCACAAATACCGATATATTTTTTGATTCCCTCCCTCGATTTAAGAAAAACATTTTTAGCACACTGAATTCACACACATAACACACACATCCACACACCCTCTCTCATACGCGCATTCACACACATACAAACACTCTCACACACCCTTCTCCTTCAATAATTTACTAATTTAATTTTAGGTATAATGTGTTATTTATCTCACAAAAACATAAGCATATAACAGCGACATGTTATTGTATTAATTCAATTATTGTATTAATTCTATAACTTTGTAACTATTTTCCATTATGTAATAATGTACTGTTTGTTTCTGCAAAATAAAATAAAATAAAAATGAAGGTATTTTTATGTTTTTTTTTTAATAATAAATCGCTTCTGTATCTGCCACGTGTTTCATATGTGTTCCATCGCAGTGGACTCCTTTATAGAAAAATACTCGAAGAGAAAAGAAGAAAGCAACGGTATGCGATAATAGGCTTTGAAGAAAGTTACTGTAGGGCTTAGAAAGCTTTACAAAGTTACTAAAGTTACTTAGCACATCGGATTGTCAGATGGAACATTGTCAATCCAAAGGTCCATACACCAACCTCATAATTATAAAAATAAACAAACAAAAAACATCAAAAATAATTCGAGTGCAGTTTACACGCCGTAGAAGCCAAACTTTACCAAAACAATCTCAACCAATACTTGAAAAGTGAGGTCATAATCAAAGCGACAAATGAGCGCAGACCTCGCATAATTTCCGTTTCATATCTCAACCAATATGAGCCTTTAAAAGTTACATCATTGTCAAAGCGACCGATGAGCGCAGATGATGAGTCGCAGGTGCACTAATCGTCATTTCCGTTTCATCCGAAATCCAAATCACAGCCGTGCTATAGAAGTTTCACTTCAAAAACATTTTTATTACACAGTCTACCTCACCTGGATTGTAAAATATTATTATTTAAATTAGACATTTGTTTATTTCCTCTGTTTCACTTCACAACCAGTTTTATTCAAAGTCAAAAATAGTTTAAAATTTTAATTAGCACCATCTATTGCTAATTTAACTTTAACAAGTGTACCGCGATCAATGGGCAAGTAAATTTGAAATTCCCGTCCTGCACCGCAAGCTTCCGTCCCCGAAGTTAGCACTAAAAGTTTCGTAGGAAAAGTTCATAGGACCACCTCCCTTCTTTCCTCCGTTGTTTGATATTAAGCAAATCAATTTTTGTTTTTATCGCACCGCAGTGAACGAAAATTAAAAGAACCGGCACAACCAATACCGGTAATTAGTCTTTACGCAAATGGTCCAAAACATTTGACAGTTGATGTCGACAAAAATGTTGTTAATTTTTGAACCGGTTTGCTACCTTGATAAGCTTGCCTACAAGTCGATAAAAAAATATTCACTTAAATTTGGAAAGGAAATCAAAAGTATTTTGTTATTTTGGTAAATATGCAGAGAGACCTCACGTATAATACGGAACGTTCGTTGGTTCGTGTTATCGAAGTTTGATGCACGGATAATACGGAATATTTCTTTTTTAACTAATAGTCAATCGAATATGACATTTTGGTAAATATGCAGAGATACCTCACGTATAATACGGAACGTTCGTTGGTTCGTGTTATCGAAATTTGATGCACGGATAATACGGAATATTTCTTTTTTAACTAATAGTCAATCGAATATGACATTTTGGTAAATATGCAGAGATACCTCACGTATAATACGGAACGTTCGTTGGTTCGTGTTATCGAAGTTTGATGCACGGATAATACGGAAGATTTCTTTTTTAACTAATAGTCAATCGAATATGACATTTTTTGTCGGAAGTACCAATCTTATAAAATAAATTCTCGCCAAAATAAAAACAAAAAAGTACCTACTTCGAATTATTGGATTGAGGTCCAGACTACGAAAGCTGCAGGTCATCATAATATACATCGCAGGTTTTGAATGGTTAGTTTGGGAAAGCAGGGTTTGTCTAGCGGGTATGTGTAATTATTCTAATACATTTCTTTCCATGATCTGCTGTTATAAATACAGGTACAAACTTGTCAATAATGCATACACTTCACAGCGTGAATAAATTATTGTTTTACATGGCAATCATACTTTTTCTAAGATTGGCAGCATTAATTCATTGTCTATGATATGTTAAATAAAGACGATAAATATAAAAATGGCGTTACCGCGTAAGTGAATAAATTTTAACAAAATTAAAATGTTAAATGCTTATTTTTTCCATGTTTTTTTGCCTCCCCCGACATTAAAACTCACTTTTCGTAATAATAAAGCTAAATCTAACTAAAAAGTTTATTTAAAAAATATTCCGTATAAACAAGTAAGCGGTTCATTGCATAAATAATGTTATTTTTATTGAACGTTTGAAAAAACGCATTTCCCTGGGATGTTCATCAAAAACTACCGCCTGAAGTTTCATGGTATGAGTGTAAACATAACGAGCAGGTATGGTAGCCAATCAGATGTGATATTATTTTTCGAAATTGTAAGTGATAGTTTAGACAGCCATGATTTAATGAACCTCATTGAATTTCATAAATCTGCTTGAGGTTCTCGTTCCGAAATCCTGTTTAAATGGAATGAGCTTCACAAACACCCCCTTCCACCTACATTACGTGAAGTTAGTAATAGATACGCAGATTTGGTGGAAGGGTAGGTACAAGAAGGCTATACTATAATATATTTTTAAATTTGTACCAAGCGTGACATTTTGAAGATCCCCCCCCGAAGAGGTCACGTAGTATGGGTACGTTCCCTAAGTCAATTTATGTTTTGTATGTACGCGTATGTACTGTTATTGTTATATCTGATCATCTTTCTGATGTCATTGTTATGATCTAATGCTGCATTTTATTGTTACTTTAAAAATTATTTTTACTATACATATTTTATTTATATTTATCCTTTTATATAAAAAAAATAATAATATTTGAATACGGTTCATTATTACTTTACAATTGCCACTTTGTAATTTTTTTTTTCTTTTCTTTCTAGCCTGCTAAACTACTTTTAGTAGATTTTTGTAGTTTGACAGCAGGTATAGACAACTTTTAAAATGAAAATAATAACGTAGTTAAATTATTAGAATTTATAAGTAGCAGTATATTTTAAGGGTTACTTTTTTTTTACATGAGCTCCACACAGGAGACTCTGAGGAAAAAATTCCCTCAGGGCCTATGTCATCTTTTGGGATGCTGTGTGGAGGATTTTTTAAGGAAAGGAAGGAGAGGAGAATTCGGGGTAGCAAAGTTCTGGGTTTAAGGGGTGGGTAGGAATCTGGGGTTCAGTGTGTCCTGGTCATCCGCCTCCAAGACCTAGACAAACCTCGCACCATTAACAAACTAGCATAAATGAACAGTCATGTATATATATATATATATATATATATGTATATATAGTTCATAATTTGGGAGGCGGTTATGGGTACTGTCGCCCGCCCTGAAAGCCATTTATTGGATAACTAACACCCCTGCCATAGGTCACCCCAAATGGTTCGCTACGTTTGGTGACATAGCGAGGGTGCCCGGGTTTATGGGATTAGGTTTGTCTTGGCGGTGGATGCGTCTGCCCACCAGCTGCTTGGCAGGCGGGATCGGGAGAGAGTGGTTGAGGGAGTCTCTTTGATTTCTCCAGCCGTATTCTCTCGGAACATCGCCTTATACCGCAGTGGGAGGGATGAATTACACGTCCATCACTCCTGGACACACTGACCCCCAGATTCCTACCCACCCCTCATACCCTTTACCTTCCGAGAACTTCCTCTCCTTCCTTTTCTGAAAAGACCCTCCACACAGCATCCCAAAAAATGGTTTAAGGGGAATTTTTTTCTTCAATGGTCTAAGGCTAAGGGAAATATTTTTCTTATAGGGCCTCCTATGTGGAGCTAATGTAAAAAAAAATATGATGGATTGAGGTAAGTATAAGAAGTATTGTAAAATTCTTAATGTGAATTGGCAATATAAGGGCTTGAGTAGGCCATATATATATGGCCTACTCAAGCCCATAAATGACTTATATATATATAAGTCATTTGTATCTAAAATTCTTTTTTTAAATTATATTTGACTTAAAATTGTATTATTTCAATTGACATCGGTATTTTTTTTTAATATTTCGGGTAGTATATAGTTAAAGGTTCTTTCACCGTATTTTCGGAACCACCAATCCTTCATTTTGCGTAAATCTTGTATTATTTTTATGGTAAACCCCTCCTTATAGAAAGAATCAGACAAGATAACACGTTAAACTGGCAATATTATAAAATAATAATATTCTGACGGGTAAAACATTCATTTTCATCTTGTTTATGAATTTAATGTTTCTGTTAAGTTATATATTTAATATCTAAAACACTGTTATAATTTTATTAAAGACTTTTTATTGTAGAGGTGTTTACACCATTGATATTGATTGACATTAGTTCCCAATAGACCACAGATGACAATAATTATAAGAAGTAGTTCATCACTAGTGATGTGCAACATACAACAATAGTGATGTGACAGTTACATCTGTGTGCATTGGTATATTTATGAATTAACAATTTTGTAAGGGTGTTTTGTAATGTTTGAATGTTATTTATAATATGTATATATGTACTAGCTGGTACCTGGCATGCGTTGCAATGCCATTCAAAGAAATAAATTGATTCTACCTGCATGTCCTTTCCCGTGCGTCCCAGTTCCCTTCCACCTTCCCCGCCTTCCCACTCTCTCGTCTCTTCCCTCTCCGCGAACCCCACCTCACCCCTGCCTTTCCTCTCTGCCGCTAAAATATATGAAATGCACACATTTTCATTTGTACAAATTTCATAACGCCAGAGCTTACCATTATATACAAATCGATAAATATGTCCCTTACTCAACAATTATGAATAATACCAAAAATGATGGTGTCATCGTATATATTAAAGAAGATATTGAAGCTGATGTCATAGAGATCGGTATTAATAATGCGAACTGTCTAAGGATATCAATCGGCAATGATACAACAATACTCGCAATTTACAGATCTCCATCTACAAAAAATCTGGAGCCATTTCTAAACTCTTTATCATTTGAACTGTGTTTACTAAAAAACACTAAAGATGTATTTATTATCGGTGACATAAATATTGATATCCTTGAAAATGGCCACCCAAAAAAGTATGATTACATGCAGACACTTGCATACCATGGATATGAAAGCCTAATTGAGGAACCTACACGTGTATTTAATGATAGCAAAACTTGCATTGATCATATCTTTAGTAAAACTAATAAAAAAACTCAAGCCATTATTTATACTACCACACTGACAGACCATTACACAATAATTCTATCTATAACAAATAATAACTCTTATGTAAACCTAAATACGAAATCACTCCTAACGAAGTCTGAAACAAATTGGGAAAATGTCAAAAGGGAGTTAACAATGAATGACTGGACCGCCCTTCTGGAAAAAGATGATACTGATACTGCTTGGAGTTATTTTGTAGAAATTATACAGCACAGTATTCTATCTAACACCAAAACCACAGATAAAAAAGTATCTCATAAAAATATTCACATTAAACCATGGATCAGTCAGAATATTATAAACTCGATCAGGAAAAGAGATGAACTGCACAGAAAAGTAAAAATCAACCCTTATGATGTCCATACACTTCGATTCTACAAAAGATATCGTAATACATGTAAAAATGTAATTCGTTATGCTAAAGAAACATACTATAAAAACAAAATTGATGAATGCAATAATGATTCCCGTAAACTCTGGCAGATCATAAATGAAATTACAAATACTAAAGCCTCGCATAAAGACAAAAACATTAAAGAATTAAACATTGATGAGATTCCCACATCTTTTACGAAACACCCAGACAAACTTCTTGACTTTATAAACAACTACTTTTGCAATATAGGCTCTAACCTTGCAAATAAAATTAAACAAAATTCTACTACTGTCGAAAAAACAATGAGGAATGATGATGTAAATCATGAAAACAGCCTCAATATAGTCAAGATAACAAGTGATGAAATAAGAAATATTATAACCTCCTTAAACACAAATACCTCATCGGGAAATGAACTGATATCAAGCAAATCAATTAAATATCTTCAAAATGAGTTAATTCAACCACTGACATACCTTGTAAATCTATCATTATCTAAAGGTGTTTTTCCCGCTTGTCTTAAAATTGCTACGATCATACCATTATATAAAAATGGTCCCAAAAATGATATTTCAAATTATCGACCAATTAGTATTTTAACTCCTCTGTCGAAAATATTGGAAAAAGTAATAAAAAAACAAGTTCTTACATTTTTGGATACCAATAAAATATTATCACCTAGGCAGTATGGTTTTAGAAAAAACCTGGGTACTGGTGACGCTATAGCTAATGTAACTAATACAATTATTAGAAAACTGGATGAAGGCAAAAAATGCTTAGCTGTTTTCATTGATCTTCAAAAAGCTTTCGATACAATTGATCATGAAATACTATACTTAAAACTAAAAAAAAATGGAATAACCGAAACAACTCTAAACCTACTTAGAAGTTATTTAACTGGAAGAGAACAAATTGTACAAATTGGTAAAAGAAAGAGCAAATCTCTTCCAATTAAATTCGGGGTCCCCCAGGGAAGCGTATTAGGACCTATACTATTTCTGATATATATAAATGACCTTATGAATCTTCCCATTAATGGAAACATAATGAGCTTTGCAGATGACACTGTTATTATATTCCACGAACAAGATTGGACAAGAACCTACAAGGAGGCGGAAAATGGCCTGGCTGTACTTCAAAACTGGCTAAAAGTAAACTCCCTTACATTAAATGTTAGTAAAACTAAATATCTAACTTTCTCCAAAAACAAAAGAGGACAACCAATGAATGTGCATACCCTCAAATTACATGAATGTCAAAATACTTTTCCACAATGTTCCTGCCCGTCTATAACCCAAACCAAAAGTATTAAATATCTTGGGATTGAAATTGATGAAAATCTACAGTGGAATTCACACATTGAGCTTACCTCAAAAAAGCTAACAAAACTCATCTACTTTTTCAAAAAATTAAGAAACATCTTGTCGATGAGGGATCTAAAGAGAGTATATTATGCTTTATGCCACTCTCGATTGGAATATGGAGTAATAGGATGGAGCTCAGCAGCATCTAATCACTTAAAACAACTTAAGATAACTCAGAATTGCATTATAAAGACCATTCTAAAGGTCCCCATAAGGACGTCAACAGCAGAAATTTTTAAACAGTTTGATGTTCCAAGCATACAGAAAATCTATGCCAAAAACATTCTAGTGCATCACCACAAAAATGATTCAGAGGCAGACACCTCACACGCTCATAAAACCAGAGCTAAACAAACAGTCATACTTAATATACCAAAGTGTAACTCTTCATTTGGTCAAAGAAGTTCTGCATTTTTAGCAGTAAAGTTATATAACAAACTCCCACTTAGTATCAAACAAATAAAAATAAAAAATAGCTACATTAAGGACATTAAATGTTGGCTGAAGAATCTATCGGAAAATGAACTTACTAGTATACTTAAAACATCATAGAAGTTTCTGGAATACCTTATCCAATGAAGTTAAACCATAGAAGTCGCTGAAAAACTTATCCAAAGCATAGTCCCCCTCAGCACAGGATCTCCTAGTGAGGAGGACTACGAATATATTTTATATATACATCTAACTAACATGTTTCATATAAAAATGTAAAAAATATTATATAGTTACTAAATAAAAAAAAAAAAATAAAAAAAATATAGCCCATGTTACTCGCTGATAATGTAGCTTTCTATTAGTGAAAGAATTTTTAAAATTGGTTTAGTGGTTTAGGAGTGAAAGCGTAACAAACAAACACTTGGCATTTGTAATGTTAGTATGGATTAGTTGAGCATTAAAATTACAAAAAAATATTCAGGAGACATGATTGAAGCCCTAATAAACTTAAATGGTCGAACAATAAACTCTTTCTTTGGTACAACACAAGTAGTATCAGGTCGCACCACACAAAAGGATTTGTTGGTACCAGTAAAAGTTTATCTCCAGCGGATAAGCCCACACCTACTCGTACACCTAGCGCATAGCGCATAGCGGCTTCAAACATGTTCCGGATGGATTCGTTTGAATTCGGCTACGAGACTCCCGAAGACTTTAGTCACGTAAGGTGTTGGCTGCTCGGAAACTTTTCCTAAACAGCATTCCTACATTCTAGCTTCATTCTAGTGATAAAAGTACAATAATTGATTCGTTTTGTTTTAACAAAATGGATCATTAATTGACTGTAAACACAGAACAGAAAAAATATTTTCAATTTGGGAGGCAAGTATGGGTACCGCCGTCTCGGGAACCATTTATTGGACGACCAACACCCCCGCCATAGATCACCCCGAGTGGTTAGCTACGTTTGGTGACTTAGCAGGGGTGCCCGGATTCATAGGGTCAAGTTTACCTACCGCACTGCGGGACGGATCAGATTGAGGGAGACCTAATATAGATCTCTCCAGCCGGACTCTCTCGACCCATTGCCTTGCATTGCAGTGAGAGAGATGAATTCATACTTCCATTACTCCTAGACACATTGATCTCCAGATTCCTATCCACCTCTCATACATTTTTCCTTCCCAGAACTTCCTCTCCGCCCTTTCCTTAAAAAAAACCTCCACGTCCGTCTACACCGTCCCCAAAGATGACATAGGTCTTAAGGGAAATGTTTTTTCTCAGTGCCTCCTGTGTGGATATAATGTAAAAAAGTATCTTTTGCCTAGTAAAGTGTACAGAACTAGTAATAATTTATTTATTTATTTATTTAATACAAACGGCATAAGTATGCCATAAACATTAATTACATGTCACAAATTCATATTCAAAATATTAGTAATGGTAAAACAGTGTATGTATAACAGTTAATTGTGACGATACATTGTGAAGTGACACCAGAGATACATTTACATGCCAAAATCTATAATACAAATAAAATTAATAGTCATTAAAAAAATATGATAGCATAGCCGTCTTGTACCTATGTTCCGTGCAGTTAAATAGATCTATCACATCAGCATATCTATTAGTAACTTCATGCAACCTAGGTAAAAGTGAGTGTTTCGTATACTCAGTCCGATTATTGTTACATTTAAAAAGGATTTTAGAACGAGTAGTTCTCGTGGGAATATGAAATTCAATGAGCTTAGTTAGATCAGGACTGTCTATTCTACCATTTACAATTTTGAACATTAATATTAAGTCGGATATAATTCTTCGATCTGACAGTCTTAGTAAATTTAATTCTTTCATCAAGTAATTATAATTTATGTTTTCAATGGGAATACCGAGGTTAAAATTAATGTGTCTTAAGAATTTGTGTTGAATTTTTTCGATTGAATCTGAATGTATTTTAAAATGGGGGGACCAGATCGAGGAGTTATATTCGACTTGACTATGTTTTTTTTTTTTTTTTTTTTTTTTTTTTTTTTTTTTTTTTTTTTTATTATAGCGACTATATACAAAAATTTTACATACAAAATGAAATGTGAAATTAAGTACAAAATATTGTATTTCTTAGTCCTCCTCACTAGGGGGTCCTGTGCCGAGGAGGACTAAAGTTATTTAAATATAGTTCATTTGTCTTCTATGTCGTTTTTAGCGTCTTCGCTAGGGTTTTCTCATTGACGTATTTAAGCCATATTTTTATTCTTGATTTGTATTCAATTGGATTTTTTATTAGTTTTATGTCTTGGGGGAGGATGTTATGGAGTTTTGTTGCAAAGTATGTATAGTTTCTTTGTCCAAATGTGGTTTTATAACTTGGAATATTTTTTATATCATTTTTATTCGATCTAGTGTTATGCATACACGGTCTAGTAGAGGATTCATTATTTTTGAAGAGCTTCAATAATATATTTTTGGAATATATTTGTTGTACATTTGGTACGTCAAAGTTATTGAAAATTTCAGTTGAAGGCGTTCTAATTGGTACTTTCAATATGGTCTTTATGATTCCTTTTTGAATCGTATTCAGGCTGTGTAGGTACGTATTTGCAGCAGATCCCCATCCTATGATTCCATATTCAATTCGAGAATGACATAACGCGTAGTAGACCTTTTTCATATCCTTTTTATTTAGCACGTTTCTTAGATTTTTGAAGAAATATATAAGGCTTGTGAGTTTTTCCGTAATACCTTTGATGTGTAGGTCCCATCTAAGATTTTCGTCAATTATTACTCCGAGATATTTTATGTTTTGTGTTTTTTCGATGACGGGGCAGTAACATTGTATATTATTTCCATGGCATTCATGTAATTTTAGTTCTAGTGATTTTATTGGCTGGCCCCTTGAGTTCATTGAAAATGTTATATATTTTGTTTTGCTTATATTAAGGGTAAGCGAGTTGATTTTAAGCCAATTTTGAAGTGCACTAAGCCCTTTTTCAGCCTCATTAAATGTATCAGTCCAATTTTCTTCTTGAAATAATAAAACAGTATCATCAGCAAAACTGATTGCGTTTCCTTTAATGGTAAGGTTAGTTAAATCGTTGATGTAGATAATGAACAGAATCGGTCCCAGTACACTTCCTTGAGGAACGCCATAGTTTAAAGATAGAAGTTTGCTCTTTTGTTTGCCAATTTGTACTTGTTGTTCTCGCCCTGTTATATATGACTCCAATAAGTTAATTGTTGATTCGGCCATTCCTATTTTTTTTAGTTTAGTTAGTAATATTTTATGGTCTATTGTGTCAAAAGCTTTTTGAAGATCTATGAATAAAGCTAAACATTTTTTCCCATCATCTATGTTTTTTATGGCCATGCTTGTTAGATTTTCTATGGCATCATTGGTGCTCAGATTTTCTCTAAAACCATATTGGGATGGTGATAGTAATTTGTTTTGTTCAAGAAATTGAACAATTTGCTTCTTCATTACAGTTTCCAAGATTTTTGAAAAAGAGCTTAAGAGACTTATGGGTCGGTAGTTATATATATCCTTTTTGTTACCACTTTTATGTATGGGTATAACTGTAGCTTTTTTAAGGCATGAAGGGAATACATTTGTAGATATAGACAGATTGACCAAGTATGTCAATGGGAAGGTCAGTTACGTACTAAGGATGTATACAAAATTTTTAAAGTTGAAATATTCTTGAAACCTCTGGAATTTCTAAGAACGAAGCCAAGCATTTTGATACCTTTATTATAGATTGAGTTTATATGGGATATGAAGTTTAATTTAGAGTCGAAAATTATGCCCAAGTCACTAATTTCTGCGACAGAGGTAAGGGTAGAGTTGTTAAGTTCATAAGGATGAATAATTGGTTGACTTATTCTGTAAAAACTTATTGAATAACACTTATTTATGTTCAGATAAAGTTTGTTAATAGAGCACCAACTAATTAATTTGTTTAAATTATTTTGTAGACAGGCACAATCTTCAGCGGTTTTGATGATTTTAAATATTTTTAAATCATCTGCAAAAAGCAATACATCCACATCTTTATCAAATATGTCAACAATATCATTTATGAACAGTAAAAACAAAATTGGGCCTAAATGGGACCCTTGAGGTACACCACTGGTAGCTTTAAATTGATTGGAATAAAACAAATTAATTTTTACAAGTAGAACTCTATCAGATAGATAGCTTGCAAACCAGTCTAAAAGTTTTCCGTCAATACCGAGCTTACGTAGTTTAACCAGTAGAATTTTATGGCACACTTTGTCAAAGGCTTTGATAAAATCTGTGTATATGGAATCGACTTGAGTTTTGTTAGCTAATGCATTTGATATAAAGTTTTCATATAATGAGAGATTTGTCAGAGTTGACCTGCCAGACAAAAATCCATGTTGATTTGGAACAATGAGACGGTTAATATATGGGGAAATTTTATCAAGAAGTAATTTTTCAAAAAGTTTCGGAATTATAGATAGCTTACATATAGGTCTATAGTTAGTGACATCACTTTTATTACCCTTTTTTAGTATAGGCGTTAGATAACAACGTTTCCAAATGTCCGGGAAGCAACCTGTATCAAGCGATTGATTAAACAAAAGACAAATCGGCTCAGCCAGTGAAGCAATGCAATTTATGAGAATATTGGGGTGCACGTTATCAGGTCCGGCCTTTTTGTTTTTGTCTAGAGATTTAATTTTAGATTTAACGTCGCTTATATTGATGTGTACAGCAGGGATATGCATGCTCTCAATAAGGGAAGGTGGTGGTATGTAATTTTCTGGGATATCTTCGTCATATACACTTTTGAAGTAATCAGCAAAATAGTTAACCTTAACTTTCATATCAGTGCTACTCTTATCTTTGAAGTGCATTGAAATGGGTAAACCTTGTTTGTTTTTTCTAAGAGAGTTTACATGTGTGAAAAAGTTTTGTATATTAGAGGGTATAGATTTTTCGATTCCATTTATATAATTATAATATGATTTTTTTGACAGTTTTTTACATTGAGTTCTGTAATTGTGAAATAACTTATAGTCATTAAGGGATTTAGATTCTTTAAAGTTTTTGTGTGCAGTTTTTTTGCAAATAATCAGGTTGATTAACTCGCTGTTGAACCATTTCGGGAACTTCGCTTCTTTGAAATGTGAAAGTGGTACATAGTTTTCAATGGCCCTGTTGATAATTGTGTAAAAAATTTCAAGATTGTAGTTAATATTGTTGTTGAGGTGAAGAAATGACCAGTCTTCATTTGTAAGATATTGGTTCATATTAGGATAGTCAGCTTTGGAAAAATTATAAGTATAGTTAGGAAGAATAGTTGTGTCGTCTGGTGAGTTATTCATCAAGATGGTTATGCTTAAAGCGGGGTGGTGGGAGTCTAGGGGGAGGAGCTCGTCAACTGATTTAACAATGTGAATTGAGAGATCACTACAGAACACTAAATCCAGCAGCCGGTTATTGGTATTGTAGACTTGATTGACTTGATGTAGAGCGAGTAAGTTCGTCATATCTATTATTTCACGAGCATTTTCTGGTAGGCTTAAGTTGTTATCAGAGTTTTTATTCATCCAATCAATGCTAGGGGTATTATAGTCACCAAATAAAATTGTTCTGGCATCAGGGTATTTATTTTTAAAGGTTTCGAGGTCATCAATGTGGTTTCGGTAGACTGTGATGTTGGATCCAGGAGGAATGTAGACACATCCCAGTAAAATTTTACTTGATTTAGTTTTTAGTAATACAAATACCTGTTCTACGTCTAGATGTTTGCAAATTAATCGAGTGGATGGCAGTGATTTTTTGACGGATATGAGAACTCCTCCTCCTCTGGTTTTATTGCTGGTGGCTGGATTCCTGTCAAGGCGGTAGGTGTTATAAGATGAGAATCCAAGTTCCTCGGTGTGAATATCAGGATCAAGCCAGGTTTCAGTAAGGAGAAATACATCTACGTTTTGAAGTAAAGGAATAGAAGTTTGCAACTCTAAGAGTTTGGTTCGGCAGCCGCGGATGTTTTGGCCGTATCCATTGATGTGTTTGAGTTTTTTGGATTTTTCTTAACTATTGTCGGCTTGCTGTTGATATATTTGATTGTTAGTCCAACTTCTCCTCCCTGAATCCTACTTTCCATTGATTGACGTAGGTCTGATAAATATTTTCTTTGGTTCGGAGTTTGGTCGGAAAAAATTTTGACAGGGGAGTTGTTAAGATAAAAGTTTTTTTTTCTGAGAATATTCATTACTTCAGTTGAGTTTCTTAAGATCACTTTAATGGGCCTCGATTTATCAGGCCTCACTGCTCCAAGACGGAATGTGTTGATGGAATTTGGTTCTATATTGTTGTCTATTTTCTTCAGAATGGTTGTAATTTGTAAATTATCATCCTTGATTTTTTCAATTTGGTTCAGTTGTGTGCTTTCGGGAACGTTTATAATTATGAGATTATTTGCTCTGTTTTTCCTCTCTTCAAGCTCATCGGCCGCTTCACATGTAGATTCTAATGGGTTAGGTTTGTTGGTTAATGCTTTAAAAGCTATTAGCTCACCCTCGAGTGCTGCCATTTTTGTAGCCATTTGCGCTATGGTTCCAAGAATAGCATTAGTTTTTGGAATCATTTTCGCAATTTGATCTTTGTTCAGTTTGTTACTGGGGTCTATTATTAGATCGGTTAGAGCCTCAACCGCGTTTCTCGCCTGACTGATAAATCCCTGGGAGTCCATTTTGTTAAAATTAAAAAAAAATTTTTTTTTTTTTTTTGAAAAATGGACGATGGTTAAGCCTGGATTTAAGGTGGAGTGACTTGAACTACTTGAAAGTATGGGCCGGGTCGGGCGGTAGTAGCTTGGGTAACAATAATACTTATTGTTTTGACTTTTATTAATATTGAAATGCTCACTCAGTTATGATTTTAGAATCCAGCAGGTTTGCACTACAACTTCTTTAAACTTGCAATAAGTCACTGGCTCGTTATATTATCTGTTTCACTGTTTAAAACAACTGTAGACTGTTAATTAGTATTGAGCGCAAAATTGAATGTGCTCTCTGTGTCACTGTACGAAAGTTATTATTATAATGAATAAGTATTAAAAGGAACTCAAAATATAGTACACGAAGACCGCCAAAGGTCTTTTACTCCATTTCGTGGACACATTTCGGCCAGAATTTAAGAATTCTGTTACAAAATCAAATCACAAAACAATGATAAAAAAGTCGTACAATTTTTCAGCAAACAATTCTGAAACATACTAATCACAGCACATTGCTCAAATAATAAATAAAAATTCCGACAAACGTACTTAATTAACCTTTGGATTGTGAACAAGAAAGATTTGTTGCCTAAAAAGGTTAAGGGGAGGGAATAAATCGTGCGTTTTCAGCAATTTTAGCCAACAGCAGTGCTAATGAAGTTGTTTCATTTGTAATGTCTGTGCGAAGATATAAAAAGAAATTAAATTAAACTTAAGTCTCGCAATTTATAACGGAAATATTTTTTTTGTGAATTGATCCTAATTTTTGAGTTGGATCCCGACCAGAAAGACGTGTTTTTACCGTTTCTATCCCCACGAAAAATTAGTTTTTTTTAAATTAGCTCCACGTGGGAGGCCCTTAGAAAAATATTTTCCCTCGGAGCCAGTGTCATCTTAGGGGATGCTGTGTGAAAGGACTTGTTAACCCCTCTTACCTATTTTGTTGAAAGATGAAAATATTTTCGCTTTTCAAAAAAGTATAAATAAATGGAATATTTATCAGCACATTCGAAAACTAAAAATTGTTTTAGACATGTCATGAAATCCGTTTTCAATTTTTATAATTCGAAATAAACATATATAATTTTTAAACATAAAAATTTTGTTTGAATTGAAATTAAAACACTTTTGCACTTTGTTCCACATTTTTATTTTCACCAGGACCAGTTTCGTACGTAGGATGAAACCGGTCCTGATGAAAATAAATAGTGTGTTTTAATTTCAATTCTAATACGATGAAATTCCACCACCAATTAACAGTCCAAAAACTAGACTCAATTAATTTTTTGAATTCAAACATAAAAAAGTTTTTAAAAAGGCTCATCTTAAGCAGGGTACTCACCTAGAGTGTAGCATGTAATGTATCTGATACTGTATCAATCTGCGAGTGGGTACGGCTCGTCCACGGTAACCGCGTATCCAGCTACGACCTCCCGGATCTTAGATTTGTGCCTACGTACTCACTTGATACAGTATCAGATACGTTACAGATTACACAGTTAGGTGAGTACCCTGCTTTACGTGTTTTCAAACTAAAATTACTGATAACGAAAAAAATAAAAATATTCATATATTTTATTAGGCAAATGTATTATAAACGTTATCGTCAACTCACTGTACTTATCGTAATTATGTAAAAATAATTAATAAAAAATTCCAAATATATATATTTTTTTAAATTGCCGCCGGAAACTTTGATTTCATAAAAGTTAATTAGGGATAACTTTTAGATTTAAATATAAAGTTTTTTCTGACACTGTTTAGATCAAATATTTAACCCTAGATAGACAATAAGGGAGACACAGCGATTTCTATGAGACCTATATGAGTTGTTCCAAAAGCTAACAAATTAACCTGAGCGGCTAAGGAAAGGAAAGACAGGATGTTCTTAGAAGGCCAAAGGTATGAGGGGTGGATAGAAATCTGCGAGGTCAGGATTGACAGACGTATGAATCGATCCCTCCAATAACGGTGCAAGCCGATGGGTCAAGAGAGTCCGGCTGGAGAGATCAAAAGGGCTCCCTCAACAAGTCTTTTTCGACCCCCACTTAGTAGGAGGGAAGATGCATTCGCCGCCAAGACCTAGACAAACCTCACCCCATGAACCAGGGTACCCCTGCTATGTCATCAAACATAGCGAACCAATTGGGGGAGGTTAAAGATTAAATTCAATTAAATTAGGATAAATTTAAATTAGGCCAAGTAACTTATGATACTGACGATTCCTTCTCGCAAAAGCACGTTTCATTGCATTTTTTTAATAAATAACTTCGTACTGATTTTTTTTTTATTCCTTTATTTTTCCAATATTTTACAATTTATATTTACATATTTTGAAAATCATAACAATAATGTGGGAACCCACTAAGGCGCAGCCTGTGCGTGGGTAATATAGTTAAAATAAGTTTTATTTAGTACCCAGAAAAAAACAAACAGTGGTATATAAAGCAAAAACAAAAATTGTTTAAACAGTTCGTACAAAAAGCGTATACAATAGTGTGCGGTTAAATAAGTGTAAAGTGTAATAAATCATATACATTGTAATAATAGGTGTAAAGTTTGTGAGAAAAGTGATATAAAATTAAATAAATAGAGTTTTTAGAAACATAAAGTGAAATAAAACTAAATACAATAAAATACATTACGATACAATAAAATACATTATTATTTCTAATGTTATTTTTATTGTTAAACTAACGTTTAAGATAAGATTTTTATGCATAGCACAAAGGGTAACAATTATTATAAGCAATAATTATCAGCCTGAAACACTCATCCACATTAAAAAATTTTGGCATCACGTATCTTTTCTCGGAAGATTTTTCAATGTGGATGAGTGTTTCAGGCTGATAATTTTTGCTTATAATAATTTCTAATGTTGATTCTGTTTACATTTTTTTCGAATTTGTTTACGTTTTTAAAGATATATTTCATAGTTTGCAGTATAAATAGTTTACTGGTTATAAATAGTTACGATTGGTCGTTTACTTTCTATCTATATCTGTTGTCGAGTGAGAAGTGAGACAAAAACGGCAATGTTATTGTTCACAATTCACACTATCGATAGGCATAAACTTTGATATTATTAAAAAATATATATCTATGCACATCCCGGATCAAATGTTCCACCACCAAGAACACAAGCTGATGTCGTCAATACAAAGAGTGATGTAAGACACAATGTACGGCTACATTTGGAGCGCACAGCAATCCTGTGTTTATTATGTATGCAGAATTCGCCTGAAAGGATAATTGGAGCTTTGCCTATTCTCTAAAGGCGACTTGGCGAACCCGATCACACTGAAATAGTCATTGCCAATACAAAGACGTAAGTAATTAAATAGCGTGGCACTATCAATCTGGTAGTATTGCTTTCGCGTGATTTGTTTGCTAGCTAACTAGAAAGAATAAATTAAAAATTATTATAAGCAATAATTATCAGCTGGAAACACTCATCTACATTGAAAAATTTTTCAGAGAAAAGATACTTGCCGCCAACGGGACTCGAACCCGTGTCCTTCTGATTGCCGGTCAGCTGCTCTTGACCACTGAGCTATGGCGGCTTATCTAATATCCGCCAAATAATTATATACATACTAGTGTTTCATTGAACAATTACCGTTTATTACATTTTTTCCACCTGAAAACAACCAACTTTTATTTTTGTGAGAAAGACATTGTTAGTGTTAAATCTCTCGCTAGGTGGCGTCGAGACAAATTATGTCTACATTAATAAATTATGTCTACGTGATAATTATTGCTTATAATAATTGTTACCCTTTGTGCTATGCATAAAAATCTTGTCTTGAACGTTAGTTTATCAAATAAAAATAATAATAAATTAAATACTTTTTTTGGTATTCGTTAGTAGGTTAAAGACCTGGTTCCTAGCACGGTTGATTGATAAGGATTGTATCGATAACTTTCGGTAATTTCTCATCGCTTCCTAGCATGACTGCAGATCACCAACAAATAAATAACAGTTCAAAATGACCAAGTGTTCTTAATATATTCGACATCAACTGTTGTTTGCAGGTTTGCGATTTGCAGTTGTCCTGATGAGAAGTTACCGAAACGTTGTAGTTTTTCTAGATTTTTAGAAATATAAGCTTGTACAGCGCCCTTGGGGTGATTTTTCACAAAAACGGCGCTATACAAATCATAAAAATATTATTATTATTATACAATCCTTATCGATTGCCCGTTATAGGGGTCCTGTTCTTGTTATGAAATATTATTGAAACAATATTGTTCTTGCAAGACCAATATTATTTTGTGTTATTTTCATTATTTTATAAAATTATTAGCCTCAACACCGGCTTGACCTAGTGAGGTTAGGAGTTGAATTGTATAAAACAACACCCACCATGTAAAGTTCTAAAGCAGGGGTGGGGAACCTGCGGTCCGCGGGCACTTTTGGTGCGGCCTGCTGAAAGAACAACAAAAAATTACACAGAACGGGGTAATTTTTTCACGGTGTTTCAGATGCATTTTTAAAACGTTATTACAAAATCGTTACTAGCAAGCAGTTCAGATACAAATAAAAACGTGATAAAACCTCCCATTTTACTTATAATTTAATTTGTTATTGTGAAACGATAGTGAAATTCCATCGGAACATTTTCTTGTACGGGATAGTCCCGATATTTCTGGATTGATGGCAACTCTATTCGGAGAAATTATTCAAATACAAAGCTATGATGAACTAAAAGTTACATATAACAATCTCTCCAAATAAAGTCAGAAATCACTGGTTATATTAAGTCAAGCACGTCCCTTTACATTTTGTATATAATAAAAACATAATTGCCATAATAATTACAACTCTTCTGGCATAAAAAAATTATTACATCTAATTTATTGTAATTAGTTATATAAATATAAAATTATATTACCGACAATAAATATGCTACAAAATGTAGAAAAACCATTCACGTAATCAGAGTACAATTTAATTTAAGCTGGTTGATTAGTGGACTCCTATACAGATTCATTCTAAAGGTAAAACCAATATTGTATTCACAATGCAAATTCCTGTTGCGGATGCATCTACTATCCCTAACGCATTTGGAAGATAAAACCATTTTGGTGTTTAAGTTGCAGTATTAATTAATGCTGGGAACTCACAAAAACCAGTTTTGTGTTCAAAATGCAATGAAAAACTTCTGCTTACGCATTTCGTAGAAATCCGTTCTAGTTTTTGATAAAATTCTAGTTGCTTTTGTGCTGCCAGTATTAGAGAAAAGCCATTTTCATGTACTCAGTAGAATGGCTACACTCGGTACTTTTAAGTCTCCGCGTACAGATTCACCCTATAACTGAAACCAGTTCTGTTTTTAGAATGCAACGAAAAAATTCCAGGTGGGGTTTCATTTTTTGACGCATTCCTCGTGTTAGGCGTGCATTTATAAAATTCTAGCTGCGTACTTTTGCTGCCAGAATTGGAAGAAAGCCATTTTCATGTCATGAGTGGAGTTTTAATTCTCCGCTTACAAACTAAAATTCCAGGTGGGGTTTTATATAACGAGTTTCGTAAGAAACCATTCTCGTGTAAGTGCGGTTTTAAATTTATAGTTGCGTATGTACCAGTATTAGAGGAATGAAATTTCATGTTCTGAGTATAGTTTTAATTCCCCGCATACAGATTCAACCTGTAATTAAAACCAGTTCTGTGTTAAGAATGCAACTAAAACTCATCTAGTGTGATTTCATTTGCTGACGCATTTCTTATGTTGGAAGTGAGTGCATTTGTAAAATTCTAGTTTCTTAGTTTATGCTGCCAGAATTAGAGGAAAGCCATTTTCATGTTCTGAGTGTAGTGTTAATTCCCCGCAAGCAAATTTAATCTAAATTGAAACTAGAACCGTGTTCAGAATGCAATGAAAATTTCAATTGTGGTTTCACCTGCTCATGCATTTTGACGGAAACCACTCTCGTGTTCAAAGTGCAATTATAAAATTCTGGTTGCAAACAGAATTTTAGGAAAAGCATTTGCATGTTCTGAGTGTAGCAGTAATAATTTAATTAGTTTTAGTAAAACCAGTTCTTTGATTCGAATGTGGCTCCCCCCCCCCCCCCGAGACGGAAATCGGAGTGCGGCCCGCGGGTTAATGTATGAACATCCAAATGGGCCGCGATGCTAAAAAGGTTCCCCACCCCTGTTCTAAATGAACAATATATATCAACAAATGATACCTACCTATTTTTTACTTTGATTTTGAGACTGAATAAGGACAATTCTAGTATTTTTTAATGAGGAAAATAGTTCCCTTCCGGGGATATCCATCTTTGAAGATGCTGTGTGGAGGGTCTTTTTAGGAAAGGATGGAGAAGAAGGTCTGGGAAGAAACAGGTATTAGGGGTGGGTAAGAATCTGGGAAAATGAACACCTTTCTTTAAACAGTGTAAGAATGGTTTAGGTGGCACGCCTGCCTTTTTGAATATGTTAGAGCGAGACGGCAGATCTAGGTATAAAAGGAGATGTATGTACCTGCTCGCTCTCTTTTCCTACCGACAGCTCGTTAATTAGTACGTAGCCTTATAACCTGTATAAGTACCAATAAATGTTCATCTCGTACACGCGTGTATATTACTTAAGATCTGTAAGATCTAAAGCCTACACTTAAGTCTGTAAATAACAAACAACAATAGTAAAGAAAGTTGATATTATTAAAAAAAAAGGTTTTTTGAAGAGTACCTTCATACTTGAGTTGAGTTCACAATACACAATCCACCGTACAAATAAAAAACAAAAACGACAAGTAAAAATCAATGATGACAATGTCTTTAGAATACAATAATTGAAAGAATCAAGGATTTTGTAAAAAAAAACACGTAACAAACTAATATGATAAAATAAAAACATAAATTTTCAGCATATCGTTCATTTTTTTTTAAATAAACACTCATCACCTTGCACCACTCTGACGTCTGAAGACCCTCCACGCTACATTTCCAAAAATGACGTATGCCCCGAGGGAAATTATTTTCTATAAGGCTTCCCGTGTGTAAATTTTTTTTAAAATGTTAAAATATTATTAAATTAAAATAATATTTAGCTTGAAAATAAAGCATTTCCAATTGGCGGTGTATGTGTGAATGAGCTGTATATACGAATAGTTTTACAGAAGCAAGGACAATTTGTACGTGACTTATTTGCACGTAGAAAATCACATTGAAACAAACTTACACGCTGGTAAAATCAACTCCATATTGGAAGAACTTATTATTTTAGAAAGCTCGGGAATCTAATAAGGCATTAGCATCGAATGAAATTCTTTCCAAGGAAAAGTTATTCCTACAAATTCGATATTGTGTTATTCACGAAGCTTTCTTTAATATTATATTTTCTGCCACTTTTACGGTCGATATAATGGTGCTCCATTATCACATCTAATGGAACTGATTCATCGTCACAACATTTTGAATTTGAAAGCTAAATTTTACGACATTTAAGCAGGTAAAATTCATAATAAATATTTTCACTGAATTCGTACAGGAAAATCATTTTAAAGATACATTTGCTTATGCAGTGGTTTACTGAATGGATCGAAACATAATTCAATTATAATTTTGTTTTTGTTAGGAAGCTGAAGAATAAAACATGAAAAGAACATTGTGGACCGCAAGGCACAAGTAATACCGCAGTATATATTATTCAATACCGCAATATTGCGGTATCGGACATGTAATACCGAAAAATTTGCGATATTGCGAAATTAGTAACAAAGACCGTATATCTTCTGAACTTACGAAAACTTTAAATGGTAATCCATCTTTTGCTACCATACGGGACAGTTTCGTAGAAAGAGAATCAGTTTTTTCGAAATAGTGTGATAACTTGCTTTCTTCCGCCAGTGATTCTAGTTTTTCGATGTGGTCATCTTCGTCAATTAAGGTTGAGGTTGTAGATGCTACTTCGGTAGATTAGCTGCGGCTCGTAGTTGGTGTTGCGCTAGGACATTCAACCTCTTCTGATATCTCGAGTTAACATTTCGTGCTTAGTGCGTAACTAGTATTTAGTCCGCTTGTTGATCGTCCACTCGTTTTAATAATAACTGGACAGAGTTTACACTTTGCTGATTGACTATCGCTAAAAATGTTTCCATACAATATTGGAACTTTTGAAGTCTTTGAATTCAATACCATTAAATTGTAGAATTCATTTTTACAAAAAAAAGTTTGATACACGGATACGAGTATAAAACGTTAATATATTAGTGAAAAATATTATTTTTTCACGCTTTCACGTATTAAAAAAAAAAAAAAAGGAAATATCAGTCACTCACCTGTCCGACTTGCGAGTAGTTGCGAATGAGACTGAGACTGAGTAAGACAACTCGGACAATAAACGTGGTTAAAACTAAGCAATCTATTAATTTTGAATAAAATGGTGCCACAAAATAAGTTTGCTGTCTTTGAAGAAGCGAATTTTTAAGCTCGGTAAAGGTTATATTCAAGTTCTGTTATTACATCATCATTGGCTAGTTGTTTCACATAACTGAAATAAGACCAGAACGTGAAATAAATTATCACCGAACTCGAAAATTAACTTCGAAATTTCTAGAATTGTTCAAATTCTGTCAAACAACTAAATAACGGAATTGAAAAACATACCTATGCGTCCAATGTTGTTTGTCATTTGCGGGGTAACAAGAGGGAACTATGTGCGGGAGTTAAAAACTTTTTTTTAATTTTCAATACACAAATACACAAATGGTCTACACAAATGCATTCAGAAGTGTCATCTCCAAAAATCTGGGCACATTTTGAAGAGCTACACGGCAGTAAATTGCAGGACGTTATAAAATAGCAGAATAAATATAATTATTAATATATTAATTATTGAATAAAATCATATCAACAGCTCTCAAGAAAATGTGAAATATACACCGAAAATACAGCGGTAACTGCCGCAACTAGGACACGAACCCAGATCTTCCAGTCTTACGGGACAACTTTATATTGCAATCGATATTTTTTACCGATCTCATATTTCGCTTTTTCATGTGAATACCTCACAAGAATCCCAACTGCTCCCAACCGTCTGGATACAATGAGACTATGTCATCCCCGATAGGGGTATGTAGTGAGGCTGAAGGTAGTGGACGAGATGGGTATTGGTTAAGTACCTGGCTAAACAGATTTGGCCACCAAATACTTCATTTCAAGCAACACCAACGCAACGTTACGGCTGTGAATGGTGGTCTTTCACTAGGGCACTAGAATATTATTTTAAATGAATTAATTTTGAAAAAACTTGAAATAATTCAATTAAATTTCATCGGGGTTTGTCGAATAAGTAGGTAACCCTCACAAATTGCACAAAGGAAATCGGTCTAAGAATATGGAGGGAGGTGGGGACGTCCCTCATATTAGGAACGATTCGCTCATATTACAGATACGACTCATATTAGAGATGAGGTCGATCATATTATAGACTAGCTGACCCAGCCACGCGTTGCTGTGGATAACGAAATACAACGCCATCACTGGATGGTTACCTAACCTCCTAACCTTTATAAGATAAAATAACCCTTGAGGTGATTTTTCACAAAAACGGCGCTATATAAATCATCCAAATATTATTATTATTATAACCACCGCCATCTGTTAATTTTCATACAAATAAAATCCACACCGTCCGCTTGCCAGCCCGCTCGCTCACCACTTACAGTAATATTTTTTTTTTTTACAGTAAATACCACACAAGAATCTCAACTGCTCCCGTCTGGAGCCAGTGAGACTATGGCATCCCCAATTGGGGTATGTTGTGAGGCTGAAGGTAGTGGGGAGGGGAAGGAGGTGGGGAAGAGAAAGGTTGGGAAGTACCTGGCTATTCAGATCTGGTCACCAAATACGGCTAAAGCCATTTTTAAGCAACGTTTCAATTCTGAATGGTGGTCTTACACCAGGGCGATACTGATAGTATATTCCACTTTGGAACATGCCGCAAATATACTATATATTATTTTAAATGAATTAATTGTGAAATAACACAAATTAATCAAATAAAATTTATTTGCGCATGCCGGGTTTGAACCCGAGACCTCCGGATTGTGAGTCAAGAGTCTTACCCACTGGACTACGGAGGTCGTCATTCTCCTTTATATATTATATATTTCAACCAATTTATACAAAACCTTGACGAATTATACACCCAAACCTTCCTCATGATTCACTCTATCTATTAGTGAAAACCGCATGAAAATCCATTCAGTGGTTTTTGAGTTTATCGCGAACAGACGCGTCGGAGGACTTTTATTTATAATATGTAGAGATACTGCTCTATTATTCATTCTTGAGTTAAACAGCCCGTATGTGGAACGATTTCTGTGTTTTCTCCCTCCTCGAGAAAGACAAGATCCGTGTTCAATCCTTCCTCTCCCAAAAAAAAACCCTCTACACAGCATCCCTAAAGATGGCGTAGGTCCTGAGGGAGATTATTTTACTAGGGCCTCCAGCACGACGTTTAAAAACTGGTAAGCAAGGATCGTAACCACCCAACTACGGAGGCTGTCAAATACAAAACAACAAGTTAGTATTAGAACATTTTATTAAAATTCTCAAGAACTAAAGATTCCTAAATTTTTCAGTCTTTCAACATAAAAAATCAGTGTGTGCAGTTTACACAAGCGGTAGAAGTGAAACTTTAAGAAAACTAAAGTAGACAAGAGTGGGGAGGCTACGAATCAACGCATAAAGAGAAAACCGATGGGCTACGAAGCATCGCACAAAGAGGAGACCGATTACACTATATTATTTTCTCGCAGGGTAAATCCTATATTTCGTTTCATCGAATTTCAAATCACAACGGTGCTAAAAAAGTTTTCACTTCAATATCTACTTTGCCGCTATCCTTCCTACTAATATTATAAAGGCGAAAGTTTGTATGGATTTATGAATGTTTGAATGTTTGTTACTCTTTCAAGCAAAAAATACTGAATGGACTTTAAAAATTCTGTCACTAACAGAAAGCTACATTATTTGCGAGTAATGTAGGCTATATATATTGGTAAGCTCTGGCGTTATGAATAAGCCCTGGCGTTATGAAATTATTTATTATACGTTTGTTGTCCAAACGAAAAGTAAAACACAAATGGTTACTAATTATAAGTAATTATTTGACGTGCGCTGTCATGTTGTTATTTGTTTAGGTTACTATGGAGATCTCTTTGATATTCAAATATGTGTAAAATAATCAAAGTGTAAAATACTAATCTATACTAATATTATAAATGCGAAACTGCGTGTGTTTGATTGTTACGCTTGGATAGGTGGCACGCGAGCTGTTTCAAAAATGAATGTAGTGGGTATGGAGCGTCGGGGGAGAGGTGGTGGTGGGAGAGAGAGAGGGAAGGGGAGGTGGATTAAGGGGGCAGGAGGGTGAGTGGGAGGGGGTGGAGGAGGGGGGGGGGAGTGGAGTGGGGAGAGGGAAGGTGGAGATAGAGTGGGAACCCCCTAATACTATGCGAGCGTAGCCGGGGGCAAAAGCTAGTCTTTTCATAAATGTAGCATCAACAATAATGGGGTAATAAATTCATATTCATTTCTAGCGTTTTAAATATTGTATCCTATGTGTGCAAGCATAAAATTTGTAATAAAAGTGTGTTTATCGAAAGTGACCTGCCAGGTAAGGGAACGTACCCATACTACGTGAACCGCTTAGGGGGGGGGGGGGGGATCTTCAAAATACCACGCTTGGTCACAATGGGGGTCTTGGGTTTTTATCACCAATCTAGAAATCTTTTTATATTTTTTTCACAAACTTTTTAATATATTTTTTCCACTTGTAATTATAGGTATGCACGCACTTTTGCCGTCACGCAGCAAGCGCGGTATTAATAAAGACAAATATAAGCCCTTTTTAATAAAGACAAATATAAACTTTTTGTGAGTAAGACTTATTAAGCAACGACTTATTCCACATTTGCCGGACGCGTACAAATGCTGGTGTCAGGGATCTAATCAGAAGAATGTGCGAATCGTTTAATCAAAATCAAAACCTCAAGGATTCCGACTTATTTTTTGATACACGCAGTACTTTTAGTAGAAAATTGAGCGCTGTTTTCCTACAAAGTTAGACATTGCTTGGTTTATAATTTTAACCACCTTTCTTTTTTTTTTAATTTCTGTATGACATTATTTTTTATCTATATATATTTTTGGGCTTACCATCAAAATTTTTCTAAAATCAATTTGTAAACTTTTATAAGGATATTGCGTTTATAAGGATATTTTATAAGGATATTGCAATTTTTTTTTCATCTCTCTATTTGTAAAATAATATTTACTTATGTATATACATACGTCTTTTCCGTATTTAAAGGTAAAAATACTTTTATATGTTTTCATCTGCTGTTAATGTTAATTCGTGAGAAATAGTTTGGATGCAGGCGAATTCTCTATTAATTGTTTTGTATATTCTTGTCAATTGACGTCTGTATCTGTATTTTCTCCTTAATAAAATTAAAAAAAATGATTCAAAACCATATTTATGATTTACTACGTAAAAACTGTTGGGGGAGGGGGGGGGGGGGTCTTGGAATATTCTACACCGAGGGGGGAGGGGTGGGGGGGTTAAAAATTGCTAAAAGTGGGTCACGTAATATGGGTACGTTCTCTGAGCACGTTTTCAGCATCGGTTTGTAAATAATAATACAATTGGTTTGACCTAAGAAATCATAATAAAATTGTACAGCGCCCTTTTGGTAATTTTTCACGAAAACTACGCTCTACAAATTATCTAATCATTATTATTATTAAAATGCACCAACTTCGGGTATATTTGCAGCGCCTGCTCACTCCAGCAGAATACATTATTTATGTAATTTGAAGGTGGCACGTCCCGTATGTGGGAATAATGGGTCCGCTGCAAGCAAAGTTAGACAAGATGGCTTAAAGTTAGTATCCACAGTGTTTATTTGCTAACAATACGAAATAATGTGCATAGGTTTGCCTGACTGCTGCTAGAACCGCATTGAATAGATGCAGATTATACATTTAGCGACGCGACGTGACGTTGTGTAACTAACATTATTGATGATTGTTTTACTCCAAAGTTGCACCAAATAAACTGTCTGTAGAACAATTTAAAAAGTTTTTGTTTTAACTTTCAACTGCTGACGTGGTGGCCGCTCCGTCATAGCAACAATAATATTATCGAAATTCTCCCCTCCCCGACGCGCGATGCATACGCCGCTTCCAGTAGCTTCGAATTTAGTGACGCCAGAGCCGTAAATTTTAAATTTTTAAAATTAATTTTCTGTACATCCCTTAACAAAATATCTACTCAAACCTAAACTTACCTAAATTTACAGAATGTCTGTATTATTTTTGTCCCATTTTACTATTTTTGAAGAATAATTTATTGTCTTTACAGAATGTCTGTATTATTTTTGTCCCATTTTACTATTTTCGAACAATAATTGTTGTCTTTATAGGATGTTTGTATTTTTTTTGTCCCATTTTTTGTTAGGTTTGATCAGGTAAGGTTAGGTTTGAGTAAATATTTTGTCGGAAGATGTTTCTTCCATAGGATATTTTGTCGGAGATATTTTGTGGCGGAACCATTCGTTTTTCTCAAGAAAAATTATTTCGCAATTGTGAAGTGTATTTTAACATGCGAAAACCATCTGGAAAGCCGCCTTTGCAGGAAGAGGTTTGCTTTCCAGGTTAGTGTTGTTGTTATACATTTTCGTAGGTCAGTGCAGATTACCATTTTTGATATATTTTTTGAGGTGACCGGCCAACTCAGAATGAAACCAACTCAGAAAGGTCATTAATAGTGATGATAAAAAAATATAAAAAAAATTCATTAAATAGGTTAAGTTAGGTTATGGTTATCGGCTATTTTAAAATTATTTTTTTATAGCTTTTAATGACCTTTTTGAGGTGTTTCTGAGTTGGTTTCATTCTGAGTTGGAATGGAACCATTTTTTGTCTCTATTAAATTCTCAGTCACTATTTTTTACGGGTATAATGCCCACCAAGTTTTGGGGCTATTTATATGCTTATACAATTTTCATTTTAATAAAAATAGTAATTTCGGTTGTGGGTCTGTCTGTATGTAACTCCAGTTCCATAAAATCTAGAATATGTTTTAATTTATGAATTCAGAAAAGTGATAAAACCCTATAATAAAATATTGTTTTAATTAGCGGTTTCAAAATCGGAACTGATTTATCGAGAATTTAGACAATCTATAATTTTTCACGGATTGCGCTAAATACAAATAATAAAAATAAAAACATCGGTGGTATTGGACCAAAGTACTTAGAGCACAAACTTGTCACAGGGTAGTTTGTGTTAGTTTCCGCAGTTAACATTAATTACTATACGAAATGAACAAAATAATGTAAACATCAAACGCGAACCTGTTGACAACAATGACATTTCAATACCGTAATGTTGGCTTAAAATAACAAAATACCAGGAGCACAGAAATTTGAATGGGTATTTCCATTTGGCTATTATTATTGTAATCATTTATTTCTCAGTAAGATGTTAATAGTCAAATTGTTCCATGATTTTTCACGGTATGCCCTAGTTTTAAACTAAGGACAAAAATAACATTCCCCTTTTATGAATAACCGGACAATATTCGAATTCCTCCTATTTCCATTATTAGAAGCTCGAAAAGTTTCTGGAGATTTTTTTTTTACATTTTACTTTATAGCTCCATACAGTATAGGAAATAAATTACCTCTGGACCTAGGTCATCTTTGGGGATACTTTTTATAAAAGGGAGGAGAGGAACTTCTGTTCAGGAGTAATGGACGTATGAATCCAACCCTCCCACTCCAAACGATGTTCCGAGAGAGTCTTGCTGCCCTCCACGCATCAGTTTGAGGGCAGACGCACCAGCCGCCAACACCCGGACAAACCTATTCCCTTCGACCCGGGCATCCCTGCAGAGTCACCAAAAGTAGAGAACCACTTGGGATGACCTACGGCAAAGGTGTTGGTTATCCAATAAATGGTTTCCGTGGAGGGCGGCGGTACCCATACCTGCCTTCCAATTTGGAATTGAAGAATGCAGTTGAACATTCGAAACAGATTATATTCAAAATAATATAAATTTATATCATGAAGTGGGTCTGACTATGGGATAGTTCGGACTTTGCTTGACTAGATTTTCCTGAGGTTTTTGGCTAAATCGTGAGTGCACGAGTAGGTAGGCAGATAGAATCAGACCATTAACGATTTATTTGCTTACTTACGCGGAAGGCAAAATCATAAAACGATTGTGGTTTTGATGTTAGGGTAACCAATATACAATATACTTCAATACAGATATAAAGCTATTTTTTTAAATTTTTTAAATTTTTATTTATTTACATTTAAACCCGCTAAACTACTTATGTAGTTTGTCAGCAGGTACATAATGACAACATTGGTACATTTTCAAACATTGTATACATATATAATTTTATAATTTTGATGCTAAATATCAATTAAATAGATTATTTAAATTACCGAAATAGTATATACATGTAAGTAGCACTAGAAGCCTTAAATAATAAAAAAAGTACAAATGGATTTAGTATGATATGATATAATAAAAAATTAGTATGTTATGATGTAATAAAAAAGTACAGATGGATTTAGTATGAACAAATGAAATATAATCACAAGTAAATTAAAAGTTTCATATACATTAGGTATTACAAAAATTGTAATGAATTTACCAATTCCTTCAATGTGAGTTTCAATAAAGAATACAAGGACTTCGGTAGGGCATCAATATAAATCATCCCTATCTAATAGCCATTTACTTAGTTTATATTTGACTTTACCATTAAAAACGTTATTATTTTTGAGACTTGTATATTAATTTAGTGTCACTTCTGTGTTCATTAGTTTTGGAAATTTTAATTCAATTACTACGTCTGTAAAATTGTGTAAAACAATTTTATGTTTATAAACTTTTTTACGGAATCTAAAAAACAAATACCTACTTGTGGTAAGAAAAAAATCTAACTGTGGTAAACATGTTTGCAGGGGAGAGTTATACATTAATTTCATTGTTATTTTCAAAGACCTCATTCTGTATCTTTTGTGGATACGGAATCGATTCCATATGTAATCGCCAGTCAGATTTGTGAGATTGTCTATGGCTTGCAATTGCTTTTTCTACGGCCTATTGAAGTGAAACTTCTTTAGCGCCGTTAGTGTCTTGAAATTCGAGTGAAACGGAAATGTGTCACAACTCACTTCTACACAAATACTCGGTTCTAATAATATAATACGGAAAATTCGCACCTCGGCGCGTGCCTTCCATAGCGTAGTTGGCAAGGTGCCTGACAAGTCTCAGCGGCCAAAGAGACAGACAGACACATCAAGCGAACGGGGGTTCGAATCCCACGAAATCCAAAAAAAAAAAAAACATTTTTATTTTGTGAAATCAATATCCAATCTACAAACCATTTACAAAAAACAAAAGAAAAAAAGCGACATCTAGCGACTTTCTAGTTTCACTTCTACCGCGTGTGAATTACACACTGAACTGAGGAGCTATTCTATATCTTCTGTGGGAACGAAATAGTTCTCGGCCGAGATCTAATGTCAGATTTGTGTGATTTTCTAATGCTGCATACTTCCGTGAATTCGTGTTTAAAACGACCTAAACTAAAATACGTGACATCTCACAGCTGGAATTCTGACATTGGCTTCTGAATCAGACAGCTGATCTCGGCCGAGAACTATCTCGTTCCCACAAAAGATATAGAATAGATCGTCTGAATAAGGTAGGATTTATTTATAACCGATTTTTATTAACTTTATTCTACGTAGGTACTATATTCATTAAGGCATTTTAGATAAAGATAAAACTTCTACTTTAAAATAACACGTTACACAATTTCTCATTTTCGCTGAGTGATTTTAGGAAATTTAAAAGGATAACCGGATTTCCTGATATTTTCCCTTTGCCTCTAATAGGGATTCGGCGTCACTTCCCTAACGATGGAGCGGGATATAAGAATTCCTTGTTGAAAGAGGAAAAAGGGTATGTGTTATAGGGAAAGAAAGAGATGTAGGTGTTATATGGGAGAGAGAAGGTGTGGTAGGGGAAAGAGTAGGTTTTGTAGTGGAAGTCAGGGTAGATGCGGTGTGTTTTGGAGGGTGCGGGGGTGATCATTATATTTTCGTTGGAACAAGAGTGAGAAAATCGTTGAGTGAAATGTCGAATAGTTTTTTTTCCCGTGAAAATAATACATACATTGTTAGAGAATATCCAATATCACATTCCCTTCATAATATACATACGATGAAAGGAAAAATTAAATACGGTCGTAATTGTTTATTGTAACTGTCTTACTAATATTATAAACGCGAAAGTTTGTATGTATGTAAGTGTGTTTGTTACTCTTTCACCCAAAAACTACGGAAAAGATTTTAATGAAACTTTACAATAATATAGCTCATACATCAGAATAACATATACCTAGGCTATAATTTATAAAGCTAGCTAGGAAAGGACACGGGAGGGGAACGGAGACGTACGGAAAAGGTGATTCAGGGAGAAACAATGTATTTCAATATGGCATTGCAACGCATGCTGGGAATCAGATAGTAATCAATAAATCAAATTTAAATTTATAAAGGTAGACGGCTGTGATTTGAGATTTTCACGGTCAAAAGTATTATCGTGGTTTATTTTTGGGTTATTAAGCCGAGTTGCGCTACCTCTTCTTTAGACAATTACAATGTCCATCATCACGGTAATCGATTACACGTCTCTGATGGATACTGTGCTGTCCGAAACGTTAGCTAAAGAAGGAGGTACCGCAACACGGCGTAATAACCCAAAAATATATCGCGTTAAGGTGGAAGGAGTTTACCTATTAGGAAGTTTTTTAACCTCGATTTACGAGCATGACTGTAGGTTTTGAACTATATACGAGTAGATATGATTTGAGCTTTTAAAGGCCAAACGTATTATTGTGGTTTATTTGTAGGGTACTATGCCGTGTTGCACTACCTTCTCCTTTAGCTAAACGTAGCTAACGTTGGCTAAAGAAGGAGGTAGCGCTACACAACGATAGAGCACACAATACCCCAAAAATAAATCTCGATTATATGCTATTCGGGTATATACAGGGGTTAAGGGATGCCCTTGACTTACCAGTGATTCCTGAGATTATTTGGAGAAAAAATATAAATGAAATTTTGGTCTCCGGTGACATTTTAGATTTTTTTCTACAAAAAATAGTAAGTGTTGGACAGTTGGGGCGGATAAGAGATTGGGCGCTTACTCCGCTGGCGACCAGTGATGACATGCGGAAGAAATATTTTTTGTTTAGTTCTGAAGGAATTTTTTTTTTAAAGTCATCGAAAAAAAGTCACCGGAGGCCAAAATTTCGTTTACATTTTTTACTCCAAATAATGTCAGGAATCACTGGTTAAAGTTAGTCTAATATGTCCCTTAGCACCCTGTACATGATATATATACGAATTCAATACACGAGTCTATGAACGGAATGCCACTCGTATCATGAAAGTTCGCCGTTCAATCATCTTTCACCGTTTGTTCGCTAGAATTATGAATAAAATGAAGGAGAATCACTTACCAGAAAAGAGAAGAAACAACAAGCTGACGGAGTGCAATATCCTCTGGACCTCGTCTCCTCTCGATGTGATCAGCATGGCGGTGAAGAGGGATGCGGGGGGCTGCGGAGCATCCAAAGTCACGGCTCGCCGCTTCCGGTGACGGTGACAGCAACGGCAAACTCCCTCAGTTTATAAAAAAGTCACCACTGACGACCTTCCCCCCATCAACCTCCCCTCCCTCTGGCCACCTCCCCCCCCCCCAACCCACCTAGCCAGGAATACGCGTCATTTTACTAATTGATCGAATTACGTCTGTACGATTTCGATGTACCCCTTTTTATTATTGGTTTGGTCGCAATTTTTGCATTGTCGGTTCTACCTCGACAGTAGTTATTATTTTTTTTTTATGAAATAAAAATATTCATGTTTTACGTCGATTTATAAATATAAAGATTATTGAATAAGTATTATTTTATTATTTACAACCAGAGATTCAAGACGTTCACAAGATGTGTACAAACGTTTCAGGAATAGAATTTGTTTCAGTCCGGATGATTTACATTATATATTCAAAAATTATTTACACGATTTTGTTTATTTTCTCATCACTCGTCGTGCGTATCGTCAAAACTTGATTTATTAACTCACAGCTGGAAAACGGTTATAAAAATACCATTGAAGAAGAAGATAACAATAATAATGTTAACGAAAATTTGAAGGCGAACAGGACACAGAAAAATAGAAAAAGATAATGGTCGCAACTTGGAGGCGGGAATGGGTACCGCCGCCCCGGGAACCTTTATTGGATAACCAACACCTATGCCACAGGTCACCCCAAGTGGTTCTCTACGTTTGGTGATTTAGCAGGGGTGCCCGGGTTGATGGGGCGAGGTTTGTCTAGGTCTTGGAGGCGGATGACCAGGACACACTAAACCCCAAATTCCTACCCACCCCTTAAACCCTTTTTCCTTCCCAGAACTCTCCTCTCCTTCCTTTCCTTAAAAAACCCTCCACACAGCATCCCCAAAGATGACATAGGCCCTGAGGAAAAATATTTTCCTCAGGGCCTCCTGTGTGGAGCTCATGTAAAAAAAAACTGGGATTTAAATTTTTTGAAATATAACATTGACGATTTAACGATTATGACGATTTAACAGAAGGTGGCAATTGCGCAATCGGTAAACGCGCACGTCCCGGTTAGACGAGAGGTTCTGGGTTCGACCATTATCTTTTTCTTTTTTTCTGTGTCTTGTTCTCTTTCATATTTTCGTTTAAATTATTATGGTTATCTTATTTTTCAATGATATATTAAATTCATGGGAATAACCTTCAAAAGTTATAAAAAGAAGGTTTTTCTTATAAAAAATTTAATACAAAATTTGTTTAAAATTATGTTTAATTTTTTTTTTAATGTCTTTTAAATAATAGCACGTTAGTAGCACACAGCTACAGAGCTACTGGAAGGCTACTGGTTTCTGTGCTACTAATTCCTGAACCAAACGACGCTGGGGTTTCAAGATAGGACAGCAAGCTATTGCTGTAGATCTCGCAAGCTAGTAACTCTAGCTACATGTAAGCAGAACTAGCTTCTTTTTAATCTAAGCTAGTGAGGAATAGGCTAGCATCTCAAGCCAGAATAGCTCAATAGGATGGGATTCTGTTATTTGAGCTAGTAGCGCGCGAAGAAAAAAAAATTAAAAAAAACATCGCCACCGAAGCTAGTCCATGGTTGGTTAGTTTACGGTGGAGACATGTTCATTTTTCCCTGTGAGTGTGATTTTACGTCAATCAATGATAATGGCTTCAAATTTCATAGCATCATGTAAACTTTGTAACAAACCAGGAGAGTAAGTCAGGATAAGATTATAGTATGCTACCCTGGCTTGAAACACCAGCCTAGTATGGCTCGGGCATTAGTTAGCATTTACTAAAGCTTTAAAGCTAAAAGGTAGTGCTATTAATCCTTTATATCGGTTTAAAACTTTCCTAATTGCCGGACCACACGATAAAGTTATCCGTTCAATTAGCATGAGACTTGGGGCTTCATCAAATTTGCAGTTCGTCCATAGTGACAACACACGTCTCATTATATTTGAAGTGACGCCAGAGAGAGCGTTTCGGGTGGTCGCGTTACGCTTGACTGAATTGACTAACGCGTATTCATAACGCAAGTTCAAGCATGCATGACGCTTGAAGATTGATCAAGCCGGCAGAATCGAAAATCGATTTTGCCTTCAAATACACTTGTCACAAAAATTGACATTCACACACGGTCAAGTTTACTCGACCAAGTCACAAGTCTCATGCAAATTGGTCGGCAAATTTGATTTGATCGTGTGTTAGCTATAATAAATAATTCCTAGTAAAAAAAAACTGTTTAAGTATTTCTGAAGAGCGGACCTCTGACTATTTTGCTACGGAGATTGTCGACGATAATTATTTTTGTATCTGCTCAAATTCATAGGGATTGAGGCGCTCAGCGGAAGAGTGACCCAACCAAAGATATTGAAATACAATTTATGCCCGACCGTAGGCGGACTACTTTCTAATGGAAATAGTTTGAACATGGAAAGTTTTTGATTTTTTTAAGGTGTGCAGTAGTACTGGTTAACAATACAGTTTGAATACGAAAAGAATTCGTTCATTTAGTTGATTTTTTTAAGGTGTGCAGTGGTATTGGTTAACAATATCGGCGACGGCAGGAATCACAAACCCACCCAGTAAAAACTTCAGGTAGCACATCTCTTTTATTTAAATATCTTTGGGCCCAACCCACATCAGCGAAAACATCATTGTCAATATCTATGAAGCCACGGTGGCCCAATTTTAGTTTTCACTGATTTCAAATAGTGAAAACTAAAATTGGACCACTGTGGTTCATAGATATGACAAAAATATACATGTAACTTATTTGCATAACCAACTCAGCGGAATTTAGATCCAAACTGAAAACTCACTTTTTCCGATACTCCTTTCCATAAATTCATCATTCTATTTAAACTTTGCAATTTTTAATAGTTTTTTTTTCCTCTTTTCTCTTTGTTTATAGTTAACTCAATCTGTTTAATGTAATCTGTTAATTGTGATACCTCAATCTGTTTACTGGTGAGCGATGAATCACCTTAATGCAGTAAAGATCGACTATTAAATTTATTAATTTATTTAAAATATCTATACCTTCCCGTAAATCCAGTTAACCTTCATTATATTTTTTGCACCCGTATTCTCGAATTGTAATATTATGTAAAAACTTCCTACTTCTTCTGGCCCTAATCTTAATTGTAAATATGTGTGTTAATAAGTCACCAGTTTTAGGTTAGAATCTCTATGTCTTAGTCATAAGTCACTAGCTATAAGTCTTAGATGTAAGTCACTAGTTATAATTGTAAATCTTAGTTGTAAGCCAGTAATATAAGTAGCTATAAGTCTTAGATGTAAATCACTAGTTGTAATTGTAAATCTTAGTTTTAAGCCAGTAATATTAATTCTTTTATATATTATTTGTACAGCGCCCTTGAGGTGATTTTCCACGAAAACGGCACTATATAAATTAGCCAATTATTATTATTATTATTATTATAACAAATGATATTTTCGCTGATTACGAATTAATTTTTGTGGGTTGGGCCATTCTTACGCTAAGCGCCTCAATTTACCTTGTAATTTTATTAGCACTGAATTTAGAGATTAGCGATGTTTGACTACGCGATCGGGAATATAAAGGAATAATAATGTTTGAGGGAGATGCCATACATTATTCTTGTCGCTCCGATTTATTGATCTTTCACATCCTCATTCTCGGAATTGAAATAAATCTTCGATAAGTTTTATGCGAACTTTTACTCTGAAACAATGATTTAACACAAAGACAGAATTACGAATTGTGAAACAATGTTTTAAAACAGGGTGGTATTTACACGCGGCTGTTGTTAATTTTTTTTAAATTTGATTATTAATATATTTTGTCCTACTATGTTCATTCATTGTGGCCACGTTATTACAGACCTTTTTTTTTCAAATAACTTATTTTCGTGAAACTATTATTATTTTCAGCCATTCTGATTTTATATCATGCTAGCACAGACCTGTGAAAAGTAACGGGATATTATTATCACAGGACTTGTGGAGATGAAAGTATTGATTAAATCATTGCCTTACAAAAACAAATATTGTTAATTTTAGAGCCGATTGAAATTTACCTTTTGATTGAACACCGAATACCGTAGTTAACTTGAAAAAAAAAAAAAAAAAACAAAAACAAATTCGCATTTCAAATGTAGAATTATAAATTTTCGTTAAATAAAATTAAATAATGATACCATTCTTTGATTCCTTATTTATCGCTTGTTTGAATAATTGTACATTCAGCTTAAATTTTTAAAATGGCTCTTGAATTCAAAGCAAATCAAAGTTCTAGAGTTCATTCTTTGAGTTCATTTAACCGGATTTACGAACTCATAACAAATATGAGTTTTTTTTATTATTTATATTAACCTCATGCTAAAGGCCCTTAGATTTTCCTCGCTGTGGTGGGTCTTTCATAGAAAAATGAGTAAACTTTAAGGATAATTGTGAGGTGCAGGAAATACACAAGGCAATCATCCTTCAACCTAATTGCAAAGAGTTTAAAAAAGCGGTCTGTGCTCATGGGACAAATATCAATCGTTTACAGGTGTTGGGCAAGTGTTTGGAATTACGTCGTTGAAATACCGTTAAAAATAATACAACATTCCAAAAGGAACGAAAATGTTCATTCTCTTTTTGATAAAATAGTCTGTTTATGTTTTGTATGGATTTTCTGGTAAATACATTTATTTATAGATTTAAAAAACAAGTCATAAGACCTACAAGCGGAAAGAATACAGTAAAAAACGTATTACAGAAAATTTAAAAATTAAACAATTGAAAACGATTTTTACCGGTGCTTAAATTTTTAATCTTTCCTTAAACACACAGAACATTTCCCGACACAGATATTATTTCAAGGGTTGTAATAAATTATTGGAGATCAGGTTCCACATTTATAATAAATATTTACATAGGCCTGTCCAGGGACCCGAAAAACTCTGGTCACCGATAAATGAAAAAAAAATATTAGTGCTTAAATCAAATATTCAAAGAGAATCATTGTTGCAGATATTTTTAGTGACCGACCGAAGGTAAAGTTTCGGTTTCGGTTTCGGCAATTTTCTGCAAAAAAAATCAAGTTTCGGCAACATTTCCGGTTTCAGGAGAAAATCTGCCGAAGTTTCGGCCGCACCGAAACTCTGCAAAAGATCTCAATAAATTTCTTAAATAAAAGTCTTAAGAAATTGTAAAACCAACTCAAATTAGAATACTCAATTATTGGGGTCCTTTCTTTATAATGTAAGTGTTGATTATTGACTCATTTTTGTTCTAAGAAGTGAGTAGTTAACATGTTTGTTTTTGTTTTATAACACTAATATCAATTTTTTTTTTTTTTTTTTACATATTTCAATTACTATTTTTCAGTTAAAATTAAAATACTCAATTAATGAGGTCCTTCCTTTACAATATGTAACCTTTTTACATATTATAATAATATATAATAAGTTGTTAATATTTATTTGTTTTATAGAGTAATATAAATTACTATACTACTTATACTTCACTCATTGTTTTTTTTATTTCATTTAACACATGTTAATTGTCTGTATACCTAAGTGTAAAAAATAATCCGAACTTCAGTACACTATAGATTTTTAATATGCCTAAAACAGTTTCGGCCGAAACTGAGATAGATATCGAAACTCCTGTTTCGGTCGGACACTAGATATTTTTTTATTAGGTACATAATTACAAAATTAGCAGAATTCTTGAAAGGCAAACAAGTTATAAAATAAAGTAAATGCTCTTACAATCACAATCAGCTTGTTTATCCCGGTATATGGGAGAAACACGAGATCCGGATAAAGAGGAAGGCTTCAATCTATGAATCTAGGCTCTCCGCGGCTCTAATCCGCCTCTGTAGGTTCAGAGGAAGCAAGAAACACTTACCGACAAGAAAAACAAACCGGATGTCTGGGATCAGGGACCATTTTGGATCACTGGAGCCTTCCCAGATCATATATAACCACCATATATAACCCCTTACACTTCCACCCCTCGGAGCGTACAACTTTTCACTCTGAATATCTAAAATAATAGGAAATGTGGAGGCCACCCGCCAGGGGGGGTTTATTCTATAACAATGTTTGAAAGCTCAATTAGCATGTTTAAGGAAAAGTTCTCGGCCTCTGTTGCGTAATTAGTTCCCATTCTACCTAGCCCGGGTCAGGGGGCTTTAATTGGGGATGATTAATAGATAGCCCTTTTAATAATATTTCTCGTGTTTGTACGCGATTCTACAACCATTCTTGAAACTGTTCGGTTGAAAACCGACTCCATATTATATTATCAAGTTACATATAAACTATTTTCTGAGGTTGCGATATTAGTTTTGCTAGAAATTCGCCTTAATGTTCCATTTCGAAACTATAGTTTAATTCGAGGTTGATGAAAACTAGCGCACTTCACCTTCAAAACAAGAGGAAAGTCACTGTATATTTTTTACATACGCTGAGGAAAATAATTCCCCTGTACCATCTTCGGGGATGCTGTGTGGAGGGTCTTTTTAAGGAAGGAAGGAGGGGTAGGCCTGGAAAGGAAAACGTAAGAGGGGTTTTTAGGACTCTGGGAGTCAATGTGTCTAGGAGTGACGGACGTATGAATCCATCCCTCCCACTTCGTCCCACCACGCATTACGTGGGCAAATGAAAATGGGTACCCATGCTATGTCACCAAACGTAGAAAAATTTTGAGGAAATTTAGCATATTTGATGTTGAAAATAAAATAAAAATTACTGGCAGTATGTAATTTAGAAAAACTGCCTGCAAAAAACCTGGGCAACGCCGGAGAATTCAGCTAATTAACTTTGAAAAAATAATGACTAACAATGAAGCCCAGGAGTCCCAATTATTGTATAGCATTACATCGCATCAGTATAGGGAATCCGATCACAAAAGTGATGCCAAGTTAACCCCTCTTGACAGAAGTTTAACGGCCTTTGTGGTCGAGGGGCAAGGCTCTCGATTAGCGATCCTGAGGTCGCGGGTTCAAATCCTGGTGTGTGCAAACAAATTTTATTTGTTTGATTTGTGTTTTCACAGTTAATTTTTTTTAAATTATATAAGGTATATGTGCTGCACGTTCCAGAGTGGAAGATACTCTCAGTATCGACCCTGTGTATCCCTGGTGTCAGACCACCATTCAGAATTGAAACGTTGCTTGAAATGGCTTTAGATTTAGATGACCAGATATGAATCTTCAAGTAATAACCTAGATGATGATAAACTTTAGATGACCAGATATGAATAGCCAGGTACTTCCCACCTACCTCTTTTCCATCTCTTTCCCCTCCCACTTACCTTCAGCCTCACAACATACCCCAAATGGGGATGCCATAGTCTCACTGGATCCAGGTGGTTGGGAGCTGGGGGATTCTTGTGAATCAAAAGTTATTTTACATAATTAAAAAAAATTATAAGTATCTATATGTATCTCGCATAGTATTAAGGGGTTTCCACTCCGCCTCCTCCACCTTCCCAATCCCCACTCCACTCCCCCCTCCTTCTACCCTCCCCCCTCCTCTCCCCCCCCCTTCCCCCTCCCCACTCTCACCCTGTCCTCCACCCTCCCCTTCCCCCTCCCCACACCCCTTCACAATCACCCCCCTCACCCCATCCCCCCCCTCCATACCCGTTACATTCATTTTCAAACAGCTCGCGTGCCACCTATTGCAATTTTTTTTTATAATACCAGAGCTCTGAGCTATAGCCTATATGTTATTCTGATGTATGAGCTATATTATTGTGAAGTTTAATTAAAATCCATTTAGTAGTTTTTGCGTGAAGCAGTAACAAACATACATCCATACAAACTTTCGCCTTTATAATATTGGTAGGATAGTGGGATTAATCACACTATTAAAAAAAATGTTGCTCCCACCTATATTATTTTACACCAACGAAGGCTAAAACCAACCTTCTTCTACATTTCTTTCCCTTCCCTACTTTAGCCTCAACACATACCGTTGGGACTCTTAGGTAGTATTTATATTTTTCAAAATGTCTAGCCGAAAATTTATCGCTTGGGTGCTCTTCAAACACTCTTTACTTTAAAATTAAAAAGACAATTTCCCAAATCATTATCCATATTTCTATCTTTGGTAGATTGTATCTGGAAACACGTGTGGGAGGAGAGTCAGTGTTCAGTGTGGGTAGGATGGGGCGGGATGGGATGGGATGGTATTAACATTTCCCTACCCAACTCAGGATGGATGAGATGTGACCCAATGGAAGGGTGTCAGCCCCTTCCCACCACAAATAGCCAGAAATAATTATTTTCGGCTCATCCATATTCCTTTTGCATTGTTCGTATATATGTACCTCATTGGCTCCGTGGGCGAGAGCTCCATTGTGACCTCTCTTTCTGTTACATTAGTCTTTTATGAGAGAGGAGAAGAGGTTACGGCAGATCTATCAGCGGCAATCACATATTTCATTCGTATTATTCACAGTTTTATTTGCTGTAATGTGGAGAGATTTTCAAACTGGTTCAACTGATATAATACATTGATTTTATCGGTAGCTCTCTGTGTTAGTAAAAATCTATTTAACGACTAATTAAATAAAACCAAAAAAATCCAAAAAAAAATCCAAAAAAATATATCAACATATGAAAAAAAGTATCTTCACGTACATGTAAGTATCTACCTGCGGGTTTCTACGGGAATTTTTTTCTTCAAATTGAAACCTCACCTCCAACTGCCCAACATCTACCATTTTTTTAGGTTTTTGTAGAAAAAAAACATCAAAAATGTCACCGGAGATCAAAATTTCATTTCCATTTTTTACTTCAAATAATGTCAGGAATGGTTAAAGTAATTCAAGTACATCCCTTAACACCCTGTATGTAAGTAGGAACCGACTACATGCATTTTGTTATTACCGAATGCTTCTTCGGGGAGTCGGAATTATTGTTAGTAAAAATATTTGATTTTCACTCAGACGCCTGCAGATATAAGTATATCGACTTTGGTTGTACGGCCGTGAATCCTTTTTGCATACTTACTTGAAGAAATAATCTTTTAGGAGATCAACTGTCCGAGCGATCAATTGTCCTGCGGCTCAACTGTCCGCCGGATCCTTCTGGACGGCTATTCCGATGAGTATCAAAACCTGTGTATGTATTAGATTTGGTGATACTGAGATCTTTTTGATCTCAGTCTACTTTAAATACGGGAACCCGGTAGGACCCCACATCCTGAGTTTGACGCGCGCACTCAACGCGCTTAAAGGTCGTGTAACATTGTTATCGGAGGTGACTTTAATGCGCGCTCACCACTATGGTTTGACACTAATGACTGTAGGACGGAACGATCAGACGCCGTGGAAGACCTGATTGCCGCGCAAGGTCTTAGCATAATAAATGAACAGAGTTCTCTTTTTACCTTTTCAAACATACATGGTGAGAGCAACATTGACTTAACTCTCTGCTCTGGGTCAGTTGCAACCAGGATTTCAAGGTGGACAGTCCATGAGTGCGAAATAAATTCGGATCATAGACTTATTACTTATACGGTTGGTGTTAAGAAAACTGAGATTCCTAGATCCTCCTGGAATTTCAACACCACTAGGGCGAATTGGGATAACTTTGGGATAGCGCTACGAGATACATTAAGGGATTTTCATCATGTAGCTGCTACTGATCCGGATAATTTGGGAAATTTTTTTAACAAGGCGGTTGTATCTGCTGCCAACTCGTCTCTGGGCAGATTAAACCCAAAGACGAGCATTCGAACGCCGTGGTGGTCACCTGAGCTGACTTCGCTGAAGGGGGCCTACAAGAGAGCCTACAGGGCGCTGGGGTCGGCTAGGAGCGGCGTTCGTACGGAGGAGGAGATGGCCGCTCTCTGGGACGACCTTAGATCTGCCAGGTCAGCTTTTAAGCGGGCTGTTCTTCATGCGAAACGAGCTGCTTGGCATAATTGGGTCCAAGAAGTGGGTAACGCCAACCCGTGGAATATCCACAGCGCAATTGAGAAATCCGGTAAAGGATCTGACCGGTATTTGTCTACTGTAATTGGGAATTTTGATGGGAGGAACGCTGAGACGGTGGACGTGGCCTCTACCCTCGAGACACTTCTGGGCGAGTTAGTTCCTGTAGATTCAGTAATTGGGGAAAGTGACCACCATAAACAGATTAGAAATCTGGCACGGCTACCACCTAGAGACCTCGCCCAAGAGGATAACATGTCTAGAGTCACTAAGGCAGAAATTGAAGTTATAATTAAGGGTTTGGGTCCTAAGAAGGCACCAGGGCATGATAGGCTCAACGGCGTAATTGCGAAGCAAGTCTGGGTCCACGCCAAGGAGGAGCTCTTCCAGGTGATGGACACATGCATGAGAAGAGGTGTTTTTCCCTCAGAATGGAAGCGCGGCGTGCTCCGGATTATACCCAAGGGGAACGACAAACCATTATCAGACATAAAAGCGTATAGACCTATAACATTACTCCCTGTGTTAGGTAAAATTCTGGAGAAATTAATTAGGGAACGTCTACGGAAAACACTCTCCCCGGCCAGTGATATGCAGTTTGGTTTCGTCCCCGGGAAATCCACGGTGCACGCCCTGTCGTATGTGCTTGATTGGGTGAAGGTTTGTCCCAAGAGGTACGTTGTGGCAATTTTCCTCGACATAACTGGTGCCTTCGATCATGCGTGGTGGGCAATGATACGCACGAAGGTGAAAAACAGGCAGTGTTCCAAACTTCTGTTTAAAGTCATCGATGACTATCTGTCAGACAGAACTATTACAATCTCATTTGGTGACTTTTGCATCCAGCGGGAAGCAGACATGGGATGCCCGCAGGGCTCCATTCTTGGTCCTGACCTGTGGAATATCGCCTTCGATGACTCCTCTAGGTTACCCTTGCCTGAAGGATGTATCTCTGTCGATTACGCTGATGACAAAGTGTATCTGGTCTCTGGGGACAGTAGAAAGGAAGTGGAAAAGAAAGGCAGTGAAGGTTTGCAGATGTTCCTGGATTTTGGAAAAAGAAATAAAATGACCTTCGCTCCCCATAAGACCAAGGGTCTCCTGATGAAGGGTTATCTCAGCAGAAACAGAAACCCGACCATCAAAATGGGAGAGTCCAACATCCGTTTTTTCGATAATGTAAAATACTTAGGCGTTACACTAGATCGATCGTCCTCTTTTCTGGCTCACGTCAAGGATGTATCCAGCAAGGCTCAGGCTCTCTTTTTGAAGCTAAGGAGACTCTCCACAGCTGAGTGGGGATTGCGTAATCCGGCGTTGCGGATTCTATACAGATGTGTATATGTGGCGCAAGTTTCATATGCTGCATCTGTTTGGGAACACCGCTTGGATAATTCGCTCATACTCTTGGCTCTCAAGAGGGGCCAACGTACGCCTCTGTTGGCACTATCCGGTGCGTATAGAACCGTTGCTTCGGACGCTTTGCCTGTTTTGGCCGGTTTATTACCAATCGATCTTGAAATCAGGGAGGTGATTACGAAGCAGAAGCTGACCAGGGGAACCCCGGCAACTCATCTTGGTGTAGTTTTAACTCCGGATGGTCCGGGGACTCTCCCTTGTCTGCTTCGATCAATGAGGGAACTGTCGCTCCAGGAGTGGCAGCTCCGTTGGGATAGGTCGAATTTGGGAAGATGGACCTTCTCCTTCTTCCCATCAGTTAAAGTCAGAATGGAAGGGGCCTTCCTAAAACTGGACCACTACGTGACCCAACTCTTGTCTGGTCATGGGGAGTTCAGGGGGAGACTTCATACCCTCTCCCTGTCCCCTCATCCCAACTGCGCGTGCGGTTGCACCAACCAGTCCGCCGAGCACATTCTGTGGCACTGTGAGATAATGATGGATGCTAGAGAGGAAATGCTAGACGGTTTGGATGTACCGATTAGACCAGTGTGGAACACTGATCTAGTTTCGAACAAGGTGAATTTCGAGTGCCTGCGTAAATTTGCAAGGATCTGGGTTGAAAGATGGCCTGCTCTCAGAGTCGCTGATTAGTTTAATATAGGTCACCAGGTGTACTTGTTCCTGATATACCACGGACTACGATTCAAAAATTTTCTTTCACTCATTTGCCTTGGATGTATATACTTTTATATTTTTAATTTATTTTTCTTTTGTTATTTTCATTTAAAAGTTTACAGCTTTACTGTTTGCAGCTCTGCAGTATTGTCAACATTTTTAGTCTACAATCTACATGTACATTATATTTATATTTTTTTTTCTTCCCCTTCTATATTGTAATGCTATTTCACCAAAACTTTCACATTTTGGAAGATTGCGGCTATATATATATTTACTCTTCGTTTTGCAGCTCTGCGGTTTAATTTATAATTTCATTTTTACAATTTTTCATGTTTAGTATACTTTGCCTTTTTTTACAGCATCTACTTACTGTTACCATTAAGCTATATTCATATTGCTCTGTATTATTATTCATGAGCGCCATGGGGGTCTCCAACATCAACTTATTTAGCATCAATGATTGATGTATTATTATTTTGTCTTCATTTGTTTTATTTTTTGTTCTTCTTTTTTCCCTATGTTATATAGTTTATTTGGAGGTTGAACTGAATTCCGTTGGCTATTTTGTTTTGTCCCTTTCCCCAATAAAGGGGTTGGACTTTGGGCCTTGTCCCTATTTTACTTGTTTGGGCCGGCCTGTTGGACTTGGTGGGCTCCACCCGGCGTCCGCGCCACCCCCCCTGACATGAAAGGGTTGGGGGAAAGACTGAGCGGCGTCCGAAGGTTGTCCGTCCCGCCTCCGGCTACCCGACGCTTTCCTCCCTAGGGTCTTCTGAATGGTCGTCCAATTACGTCGTCTAGGCACCACCGGCTAGCTGGCTAAAGGACGACTCCTTTGGATGTCGTAACGTTGGACACACGACCTTCTTCATTCTTGTTCAAAATTGAGGGGTCCTTTTAAATAAAATAATTATCCTTGCAAAAAACTTCACTGTTTATTTCACTTGGACATGTTATAAATGTATTATAATACGGTGTCAATACACCGGGCCAAACACTGGCAGTTGTTTACTGTTAAAACTTGCGTTGGGAAGAAGCAATAATAATGGGATGCTAGCACTTTTATAACATAAAAACCTGCACACATTTAAAGAATCTACGATTATACATTTTGACATTCGAAAGCATCTACAAAAAAAATGGCTTCCTCCATAGTATGTACTTGGTAGTTAAAACAGGCTGCGAACACTCAGCGTCCAGCCAAGCCTCGCACCATTCGAAATATCAACGTCTGGGAGCTTGCTCAAGCAACCCATAGGTGCCGGTAGTATCATCAATTTTTAACATAGCTTCCGCCTCGGGGTTACTAAATCGCCCATACCGATTTAGGAACCCTTCAAGAAAACATAACAAAAACAGGGGAAGATAATCAAAGCAAAAGCAAAAAAAAACACAAATCCTAACTCTAAATACTGTACAAATACTAACAAATAATTTTACCTATTATAAATTAGCAGCCAAAACTAAATGATCCTGCACTGCTTATTATACTATTATTTAAAAATGTACATTCACAAGTTGAATTTTAAGGTGATTAACCTAAACTAATTATATAAACTTAAATTAACCAAAAAAAAATTTTTTACATATTTAAATAATAACTTAACACAAAATACTATTATAATAGAACACAACCCAACACAAAATAATATTATAATAAAACCCAACCCAACACAACACAATTGTCTTTTTTTTTTAAGTCCATTGGTTAGGATCTTCTCCAGGTGCAGTCCACGATATAAGCACCACAGCGCGGGGTGCAATCAATCATCAATTTATAGGTTGTCATGTTGTTCCTGGGATTGGTATCTTTAAAGGGTCCTTTTTTTAAATATTTTCACCCTAAAAAGTTTCATCATGGTCGTCCGGGGAGTCCGGACTGACGGAAGGGTCCGGGGCGTCCGTCACAGGTTCAGCTTCCGGATCCAGAGGCATTAGACATATCTTTGTGATAGGCCTGACAAAGATTCCTTGAGGGGTTTTCAGGGTAACCACTCGCACTACACCATCCGCGCCGGGATGTGTAGATATAACTCGCGCCATTTTCCATAATGGTGGAGGTAAATTATCTTCCTTCAGAATAACCAGATCATCCTTTTGCAGTGCCCGTTGATTACTGGTTTGCCATTTCGTCCTTTTTTGTAGCTCCATCAAGTACTCTCGCTTCCATCTAGACCAAAAGGATAACATTAGCGCATGGATTCTCTGATATTGGGTCAGCCTGTTGTCTGGTATGGCTCGGACATCTCTCTCCGGAATGATAGAGGATTTAGTGCCTATGAGGAAATGGTTTGGGGTGAGGGGTTGGTAATCTTGGATGTCATCAGACAAGGAAGTCAATGGACGGGAATTTAGACAGGCCTCAATCTGACAAATTAAGGTATACAAAAGTTCAAAGGTTAAAGCAGAATTACTAGTGACTCTATACAAATGAAACTTTGCTGACTTGACCGCAGCTTCCCACAGCCCTCCCTGACTAGGGGCGCGAGGGGTTATGAACCTCCACTCAATACCTCTGTTAGCTAAATAATTTTGAATCTTGTCGTTGTTCTCTCTCAAACTGGTATACAGCTCCTTGAGCCTATTACTGGCCCCCCGAAAGTTGCTAGCGTTATCGGAAAAGATCTTATCAGGTTCTCCCCTACGGGATATAAATCTCTTTAAACTGTTCAAAAAAGCATTGCTAGATAAATCCGAAACTAATTCCAAATGAACCGCCTTTGTGGAAAAACAAACAAAAATACATAAATACGATTTCACGAGTGGAGCTCTCCTCAGTGGTCCACTTTTGGTTGGAATCGGTCCAGCAAAATCGACTCCCGTGATAGCAAAAGGTCGGCTCGGTGTGATTCTTTCGCTCGGTAAGCTTCCCATGATCTGGTTACCAATACGAGGATTACACCTAAAACACACAATACACTTATGTAATATCTTTTTAACAGTATTTTTCCCAAAAATAGGCCAAAACCTTAATCTTATTTCAGCTAATAGCGCTTGAGGTCCTGCGTGTAAGTTTACATAATGATAGTGACGTATAATCAATTCGGTTAGCTTATGTTTAGCTGGCAATATAATTGGATGTCTTTGTTGGTACGATAGGTGTGTAGCTAAATTTAATCTACCGCCCACATATATAAGACCATCACATAAAAAGGGATGAAGAGATTTTAAGTTACTATTTTTGTTGACATTTCCCTGGTTTTTTAATGTCTTCAACTCTTTTTGAAAGGCATGTGCCTGAGCTGATTTCAGTAGACAATTCAAACTTGCTTCTAGTTCAGCTACACTTAAATTACCTGAAATTTTACTTTTAATATTTCTGCAGTTATTCACAAACCGCAGTACATATGCTGTAACCCTTTTCAATTTGATAAATGAGGAAAATTTTCCAAATATTTCCCATTCTTGAATATCAGTAGATAAAAGAATATTTTTACTCTTGAGCTCCGGAGGGTTTGAACAGGAAATGTTCGATATAGGCCAATCGTTGACTCCGTCGGTCAACCAATTTGGTCCATTCCACCATATTGTAGAATTTATCAGTTTATCCGCAGTAGATCCTCTTGAAAGTATATCCGCTGCATTGTCGGATGATGATACGTGTCTCCATTGATCTGGATCACTCAGTTCTTGTATTTCGGCTACTCGATTAGCCACGAAAGTGCTCCAACGAGTAGGTTGACCTTTCAGCCAACACAGCGCTATCGTAGAGTCACACCAATAATATGTGTTGATCTTCATTATATTTAATGCTTGTTTTATAGTTTTCATTAATTTTGCCAGTAGTACAGCACTACATAGCTCCAACTTAGGCAGTGAAATAGACTTCAATGGTGCTACCCTTGATTTGGATGTTATTAAGTGTGAATGCCACTTACCGCTGTGGTCCATTGACACCATATAGATACAGGCTCCGAAAGCCTTCTCAGACGAATCGCAAAAACCGTGTAGCTGTAGCTCTTTTGCTTGCTTGCAAATAATTTTTCTTGGTATTTTCAACACATTTAGCTGAATTAAATCTTGCAGGTAGGTCCTCCAGGGTGCTAATATTTCATTAGGTAACTGATCATCCCATGCTGCTTTGGACTGCCACAGCCTTTGCATTATCAATTTGGCTATGACTATTATCGGCCCTAGGAGTCCCAATGGATCGAAGGTTGATGCGATGCAAGACAATATCTCTCGTTTGCTCTCGGTTGGACCTGATGGCTTCATTATTACATAAGAAAAGTAATCAGATTCATTGTTCCATGTTAATCCTAATATTTTCTCAGTCTTTGGATTGTCAGTAATAATTTTGTCGGAATCGCCTGAATCGGCACACTTAGCTTGGCCCGACTCGGCTGACAATTCCAACGCATTGGACCTCCACTTCCTCAACGTCATCCCCGCAGATGACAAGATGCTGATTAATTCTTCTTTTAACTTTTTACAGGATTCCAGCTCATCTGCTCCCGTTAACAAGTCATCCATATAGAAGTCATTTTCTATGACCTGACTAGCTCTAGGAAAAATTAAATTATTATCCATACCAATTTGCTTTAAGCATCTTGTGGCTAAGAAGGAGGAAGGTGCCAGTCCATAAGTCACAGTCTTCAGACGATAATGCTTGAGCACATCCTGTGGCGACTCGCGCCATACTATCTTCTGTAGGTCCAGGTCATCTTCACACATGTTAATCTGGCGGTACATCTTCTCGATGTCGGCAGTCATGACTATTTGATGTTTCCTGAAATGCAATAGTTGGTTATATAGATCCTTTTGTATAACAGGTCCTGTCATCAAGGCTTCATTGAGGGAAATTCCATTTGAGGTTTTGGCGGAGCCGTCAAAAACGACTCTCACTTTAGTAGTAGTGCTGGATTCTTTCACTACAGCGTGATGCGGTAAAAAATAGGAGTCACGATCCCCTTTTGACTGGTCACACATCTCCATGTGTCCCAATTCTTCATATTCACGCATGAATTTTACATATTGTGTCTTTAACTCGGGATGTGACACAAATTTTCTTTCTATATTTTTAAATCTTTTTTCGGCAGTGAGCAATGAGTTTCCCAACTGATCAATGCATGCCCGACGCGGTAAACTTACTACATATCTACCGTCATCTTCTCTAGTATGAGTACTTACAAAACTGGCTTCGCAAGCCTTTTCTTCTTGAGTTTGAATTTTAGTGGAATTAATCTCTTCCAATTTCCAAAATTTTTCTATTTGATGACTCAACTTATTTATAGATAAACTGCAAAAATCTGATACAGGCCTTTGTTTGGGGTACACGTTGATAGGACCGGACACAATCCATCCCAGTTGCGTACGTTGAAGCGTTGGTCCTGACTCGAGTTTCAATCTATCGTTGTTTAGCATCTCCCAGAAGCTCTCCGCGCCCAACAGGATGACGATGGGTGCAGCTATATTGAAGTTCGGGTCTGCCAGCTCCAGTCCTGGTGGTATTTTGAACTCTTTTTTCGCCATTGTCACTTGTGGTAAATTGGTTGTAATTTCCTGTAAAATCAGACATGATATTTTGCGTTTATAATCCGTATTAAGCGAAGTCATCTCCACTGAAATTCTCTTTTTTATGTGTGTGATATTATTATGGATCCCAGACACGGGTTTGTTTATCCATTCACATGGTAAATTTAATTTATTAGCCAATTCAGCTCTCAAAAAATTACTCTGCGCACCAGAGTCAATCAGGGCGCGAGCTTTAAACATTTTATTGTTGGCCCCCACAATTCCTATGTAGGCGGTTGACAATAATATTATTTTTTCTGCCTTTTCCGATGCAGAAAAATTCGACACTATAACCTCGTTATTAGCATCCATATTTGAGGTCTCCGGCGGAGGTACCTCCTTGTGTAATAGAGTATTGTGGCTATACTTGCCACAAATTTTGCAGGTTAGGTTTGTCTTGCAACTCTGTGCCTGATGACCCAACCTCAAACATTTAAAACACGCCCGGATTGATTTCGTAGCATCAATCCTATCCTGTAATTTTAATTTTAGAAATTTTTTGCAAAAATAAATTTGATGACCTTTATCATTACAATAAATGCAGTTGTTTGCCTTTATTGCCAAGAATACCGATGAATCTTTTTTGTTATTATTGTTGCCTATTTGCATTTTATGTAGGTTAGAAGATTTTTTCTCTGAAGCATTCATAAGCTCCAATACTTGTGCCCTAGCAGATAAACATTTTATGAATTCCTTTAATGTAGGTAATTCACCTTGCAATGTATATTGTTCCCAATTTCTCCGGGTAGCTATATCCAATTTATTTGAAATTATGTAAATAATCAAAGGATCCCAATGATCTACTTTAACTCCGATGTTTTGTAACGCTTTCAAATTGACATTAGTTTCATCAATTAAATACCTTAATGCTACAGGCTCTTCATGTTTCATATCCTTTAATTGAAATAGAGTTTGGATATGTTTATGTACGGTAGCCCTGAGATTCGCAAATCTGTCGTGCAACAATTCCCAAGCCGATAGGTAGTTTAATTCCGAAACTTCTAGATTACTAATTATTTTCAATGCGTTCCCTTTCAGCGCAGATTGTAAGTAAAAGAATTTTTGGACGTTGCTCAAGGAACTGTTATTATGAACTAAAGTTTTAAAGGTTTCAACGAAATTTACCCAATCTTTTTGATTCCCATCGAATTCTCTCAATTGGAGAGTTGGGAGTTTGATGTCGACTCTACCCTCGTTAATTGAGTCCATCGCCCCTTTAGCAGTAGCAAGGACTGAAAAATATTGATTTTCAAACGTCTCGCGCTGAATAGAATTTTCCAGTTCCTCATCCGATAAAATTTCAATTTCGTCCTGTATAGATTCGAATTGATCTAACAATGGCTTTATTCGGTCGTACCTCAGTTTAATTTCAATCGCGGACAAGGAGTTTATAGAATCCGCGAAACGCGTCAATTTCCCCTTAATCACGCCTCTCTTGGCTATTAAAGATTTGATCTTATCCATTTTGTGTACAAATACCTTTTCGTAGCTTAATCCCTGATAAAATGTGTTCCGACAATGCGTATTTATTTATTTGAGAAGCTACCCGCCTGAAAAACAACAACGACAATATTCCTGGCAATTATTAATTGAGAACCTAATGTTCAATCAATTGAAAATCATGAGTTGCATAAAATCTTTACGTGGGTAGTGATTTTATTTTTTACAATACAATATTTATGGGATTAATCTTGTTAAAAAACTACGAATGAGTTCTGTATGGATGTTAAAGAATGGGTATGGGTGGGAAGGCACTAAAAACTTATCTCATTTCCGATGTGAATCCAGTCTTCCTTTGTTCATCTTTGTGATTCCGGTAATTGTAATATTGGTCATCTGTATTAATTGGCAGCTGGTTCTTGTTTTTTTTTTATATTATTGCAGTCCTCTGATTGCAATCCGGATCGTAAGGCCCATGTTCAAAATTGAGGGGTCCTTTTAAATAAAATAATTATCCTTGCAAAAAACTTCACTGTTTATTTCACTTGGACATGTTATAAATGTATTATAATACGGTGTCAATACACCGGGCCAAACACTGGCAGTTGTTTACTGTTAAAACTTGCGTTGGGAAGAAGCAATAATAATGGGATGCTAGCACTTTTATAACATAAAAACCTGCACACATTTAAAGAATCTACGATTATACATTTTGACATTCGAAAGCATCTACAAAAAAAATGGCTTCCTCCATAGTATGTACTTGGTAGTTAAAACAGGCTGCGAACACTCAGCGTCCAGCCAAGCCTCGCACCATTCGAAATATCAACGTCTGGGAGCTTGCTCAAGCAACCCATAGGTGCCGGTAGTATCATCAATTTTTAACAATTCTCACGGGGACTGCCGGTCGCCGGTTGGTTACTTTCACCATTTCTGTTTCAATTTTGTATATCTACACTTATTTCATTGCTTTTTTTTCTTTTCCATATACAGACGCCTGCAGCTCTGGAGTGTGTGGTCTCCCTCCGTTCATCAGCAACAGCATGCATAACTCATGATGGTTGCTGAAATATTATTTTTTTGTTTTCCATATCGTATTTCTTATGTACCACTAACACCTGTAGTATTAGTATACTGACCATTACAGTACAGTCTGTAGGCGATCCTACATTTCCGCCACCTAACAAAGTATGTAGGGACATTGAAGGTCTAGATTCGTTCATTAAATAGTAGAGCCGTTCATTAAAAAAAATTAGATTCTTGCGAGAGCTCCGAAGGGGCGACCATAAGTCGCCTATACCGGGGCGGGACAGTGGTGGGTACTTCAATGTCCGCCGGATCATGGAGCCTCACGAATGAGTTTTTCTTTTGCCCTGTATCTTATCTTTGTATTACTAACCTATTTTTTTGCGTTTTGTTTTTCCTGTTAAGCACTTGCATACTGCTTACTAACAACGTATGCAAGGACACTGGAGGTCTAGATTCGTTCAAAATAAATAAATGTAGCTTCGTTTAACAAAAAAAAAATAGAATCTTGCGAGAACCTTGAAGGAGTAACCATCTGTTACTTATACCAGAGCGGGTAAGAGGTGGATAACCTCCACTGTCCGCCGGATTTACTATCGGCGAGCCAACTGTCGGGGGGCCAATTGTCGCCGGATCAATTGTCAGGTCACCGTAAGTACGTATGGGGGGATAGTAGGTAGTTTAAGTTGTTTAACAATATTTAAGTTGTTGAGATCTCAGGGATTTTTTTAAAATTTTTATAGTGATAACTCACAAGAGTCTCAGCTGGTCCCGTCTGGAGCCAGTGAGACTTTGGCATCCCCAATTGGGGTATGTTGTGAGGCTGAAGGTAGTGGGGAGGGGAAGGAGATAGGGAAGAGGAAGGTGGGGAAGTACCTGGCTATTCAGATCTGGTCACCAAATACGGCTAATGCCATTTCAAGCAACGTTTCATTTCTGAATGGTGGTTCTACACCAGGGCGATACTGGGAGTATCTTCCACTCTGGAACGTGCCACAAATATACTATATTTTATTTTAAATGAATAAATTGTGAAATAACACAAATAATTCAAATAAAATTTATTTGCCGCGCCGGGATTCGATCCCGCGACCTTCGGAATGCGAGTCAAGAGCCTTACCGCTGGACTACGCCGGCCATGTCAACAAAATATTCAAATATGTCGAACACTTAATGTCAACAAAAATCACATGGTTCTCCAATTAGGTACGAACTGCTTTTTAAAAATGCTATGGTCTAAGATTCCCAATTGCCTATGAACTATGGCGTCCTTCTTGGGGATTTTTTTTTAATGTGCAAGTCTCAATTCTCAACTGCTCCCAACCGTCCAGAGCCAGTGAGAATAGGGCGTCCCCAATTTAATGTGCAAGTCTCAATTCTCAACTGCTCCCAACCGTCCAGAGCCAGTGAGAATAGGGCGTCCCCAATTGAAAAATGCTGTGAGACTAAAGGTAGATAGGGGAAGGAGATGTGGAAAAGGAAGTTGAGGATGCACTTAGGTAACCACATCTGAAAAAACCACCTATTCAGATCTGGTTACCAAACGTGGTCAAGTTTCAATCAACGTTTCGAGTGAACGATTGTCTTTCACAAGGGTGATAATGAAAGTATCTACCACGCTGGAACGTGCCGCAAATATGCCATGTATTATTGTAAATAAAATTTTCTTGCCCTCGCCGGAATATGAACCAGCGATATCCGGATTCGTGTCCAAGGATCGTAACCACTCAAACACTTAGGCCGTCAATGCGAAGCAAGGAAAAAGGTGAGAGGAGGGAGAAGTAAAATTTTGGAATGCGTGGCAATTTTAGAAATGGTCACTAAAATACAAATAAAGGCTTAAAGGAATTTATCAATGTTTTTGATGGTCAAAAAGAAAAAAAAAACAGGGCAAAACTGAGAGTACTTTTACTTTGAGGGAGGTGAAATTACGGCATGTTTTAATGTTCACGGTTACCGCTTCGTCACGAAGGACTTTTTGTAAGGACCTAGTGATAATAATGATGAACTAACATTCATTCAGTGACGAAATGAAAAATACTTTTTCATTGTCAACACCAATGTAGGAACTTTTTTTAATCAAAACAATTGATTATAAATGGTAGGCAATACGGCCGAAGCTAATGTAGCAAGTAGGGAAAATAATAAAAATATATTTGTTTAAAATTTTTTGTAATATTGCCTTTTTTGTTCTTTTTTTAATGTGGAATACCTCAAAAGAGTCCCAGCTGCTTCCGGTCTGGAGCCTGTGAGACTGGCATCCCCAAACTGAGACTGAAGGTAGTGGGGAAGGAAGCAGACGGGGAAGAGGAAGGTGGGGAAGTACCTGGCTGTTCGAATCTGGTCACCAAACACGGCTAAAGCCTTTTCAAGCAACTTTTCAATTCTGAATGATGATCTTACACCAGAGCGATTCTGTGAGTAACTTCCACTCTGGAACGTGCCATCTACTATATATTATATTAAATGAATTAATTGGAAATGCAAAAATTAATCAAATAAAATTCATTTAATAATAATAATAATAATTTTTATTCCAGGATGTGGAGAGGATAGTGCAATCCCATACGTCCCATAAAGTTGTACATATTTACACAACAGATAAAGTAAAAAAAAAGTAAATAGAAAAGAAAACAAAAAACCTAAGCGATAATAGAAATAAAATAAATAATCAATTATAATGTACGACGTGCCCACGCCGGCATTCGATCCCGCGACCTTCGGATTGCGAATCAAGAACCTTGCCCTTCGATCACACCGGCCGTCGAGTTCTTGTTCTTGTTCATAAATATGTAAACCAATGTAGTAAAAAAATGTTACATTGTATTCCCAATTATACCCCCAATAAATATTCATTCACAGAGGTGACAATATGTTTTTCTGATTTTTCTGTTTCCAGATTTTCGATTGAGTTTCGCTTATATTGTCTTCATTTATTTAAATATTCATTCACTTGCTCAATCAAATCTTATGCTATTTTGTACTGTTCTGTGCATGCAAGTATTTCGCCCTACTTGGCGCTCGTCAGTTTAATGATTTTCTTGATGTTATTAGTTATATCTGGAGTATTACTGAGTCCTGTTTGCCTTGTGTCTAGGGTTTCAAATCATTTTGACAGTTCAAAATTACACAAACACATGCTTGCATTCTTTTCTGAGCAGGATTTTGTAAGAAATTCGAAAGTTTATAAAAACCTTCTTTGTCCATTATTTTCTTGGTAAAAATATTTCCCACAAACAAAAAACTAATTGAAATTCTGACGGTATTACCATTTTGTAACTGAATAGTAAAAATATTATTTCACCTGTTATTGGGTTTCTCAACTGGCAATCTGCAGATCGCGGATTCAAATCCCGGCGTCCACAAATAAATTTTACTTGATTAATTAATGTTATTTCACAATCAATTAAAATATAGTTTATTTGCGGCTTGTTCCAGAGTGGAAAATACTTCCAGTATCGCCCTGGTGTAAGACCGCCGTTCAGAGCAACATGTTTGGTGATCATTGGCGGTTATCCACCACTTACCCGCCCTGGTTATTAGTAACAGATGGTTACTCCTTCAAGGCTCTCGCAAGATTCTATTTTTTTTTTTGTTAAACGAAGCTACATTTATTTATGTTGAACGAATCTAGACCTCCAGTGTCCTTGCATACGTTGTTAGTAAGCAGTATGCAAGTGCTAGATAAGAAAAAAGTAAAGATAAATTAATGTTTGGTGATCAGATCTAAATAGTTACTTCTCCATCTTCCTCTTTCCTTCTCATTCTTAATTGGGTATGCCACTGTCTCACCGGCTTCAGCCTGGAATATTTGGGACTCTTGTGCGGTATTCACATAAAAAGGGTAAATAATACTATATATTAAAACCACTAATATAATATATTAAAAAAAAAAAAATTAAAAGAAAATTAAAAAAATATTTTTATGAGATTCTATTTTCTACGCATCAAAAGAAGGGCGGGATCTCATAATTATGCTTCGTGTATTCCGTGATAAATTAGTGAAATACTCCAGTTTCAACATTCGATACATCAAACGTAGAAAAAAATGATATTACAAATTTGGGTTGAAGGTATGTCTACGAAAATAATAACTAAGGTAATTTATACGTTTGTTTTTTTTTGCACAAACCTTGAAGCGCAGATTCAGTTTCATTATTTTGGAAAGATCAGTCATCCAAACATACCATACAAATATATACGAATATACCTCACTTGGGGGGCCATCGCCATGAAAGTGTGTACTTATTTTTAAACCGTTTAACGTTTAACGTAATTGCAAATTATGTTTTTTATATCAATTATTATTACATATATCATATTATTATGTGAGACAATATCAGAAAAGTATTATTATTTATATTTATGCATAATGTAATATGTAAAAATATTTTGTATGTATAAACTTACTGTAATTTTATATTATACGAAAGTTGAAATGCTTTATTTTTGAAGATGGCAAAATACATCAGTAATATTTTGTTGTGGTGAAAAATACCAAAGGATTATTTTAGCCGGTATATTTATTATAACAGAGTGAGATTTATTGACGTCGAAAAACATACTTAAAATCACACATTAACCCATAAAACTCTAACCATTAATATCTGAAAGCGCTCGTAAAAGTTGTAAAAAAAACAGTTTCCTAAAACTTTTCCCTTGTTTTCTTACGTCACAAAGCGGTTTTAGAGAGGCGCGCGCCGCGACGGACCACCGTTCGGGTTGGAAGGTTTCGTTTAACTGGAGACTCTGGAATACTGGCATTACTCCCCCAGCAGCCTCCCTCCCCTTAGCCACCCACCCCTAACGCTTCACTGCTTATAGTGCTTATCCTCTTCATACTCGAGCATGATGTACACTAGATGAACAGTAGTTGAAAGATAGCAACTTTGAGAATGTTTATTTAGGTAAAATATAGAGATGAAACTACTTGTGAAAAAGTCTTACGGGTATCACGGAAGTATTTAAAAAAAAAACGATAAAGGCAGTAATTTTTTTCTCGCAAATAAAATAAAAGAATCTATATGAATTCCATAATGGTCTTAGTTAAGTCCCTAGAAAAAAAGCACTTGTTGTTATTATTACTAGAATTATTGTGTTCAAAGGTAGGTATTATTTATCTGATCGTAAGGATTTTGTAATGTTATTTCGAAACAATCTTGTTTTCTTTTATGGAACGTTAAGCTTTAAAACGCTGGCAGGAAGACCGTTTGTATTTATTTTATTGGCATTAAAAATAATTTACAACGAACATGTTAAATGTATGTTAAGATTTAGGGTGGTAGTTTTCCCAACATCCTCAAGATTTCATTATCCTATTTATTTTAGCGCGTTTTGCAGAGTCCGTAATAAAAAAGCGGCCGACCTTCAAACGCCCGTAAACGAAAGAAATAAAAATTTAAGGGAAAACTTTTACATCAAAATAGGTACAAATAAGTTAGGGAAAGGTGTGTGTTCGCCAAACAGGATGAAAGCGTTATTTATGGTATTATTAATTTGTTTCTCTGCCTTTTACGGTTCCGCGGCTTTTCATCCCCCAACAAAATATCTACTAAAACCTAACCTAACCTAACAAAAAATGGGTTTATTAATAATACAGACATCCTGTAAATAATAATAATAAATTTGGACAACTTATATAGCGCTGTTTTTGCGAAAAATCGCCTCAAGAGCGCTGTACAAATTAGCATGGATTTTACATTAGAATTTACTTAACTTAGGAGGCTAGATAACAACTCGTCTTGCAGCTATCAAGCGCATGGATTATTGGAATTCTAGCCCGCCGATAAATTAAATAAAATATCTTTTTATACACGTATTTCAATTTACTTAACTATGTAGGGGGCTAGATAACCACTCGTCTTGCAGCTATCAAGCGCATGGATTATTGGAATTCTTGCCGCGCAATAATACATTTACCTTATGTATTTAGTAATCTACTTAACATCTTAAGTCTAGTTTAATCTAACTTAATCTAACTTAATCTACTTAATCTAACCTAACCTAACTTAATCTTACTCACACATACTCAAAACCTATATTTAATAAATCTGCAGTCCATAACAACAATTGCAAAGAAACCATAAAAATAACATGTAATCAACGCTAACGCAAATGTATATACTCGTAATACACTGTAATAATTGTCACTGTGAACTGTTTATTATTATTGATTGTTGTTTTAAACACTACCTCTTAGGTATTTTAATTTGCCATTTATCACTTCATACGTTATCAGTTTGTTCTGTAAAGACGACAATATTAGCGAAACTTAATAGAAAATGTGAAGACAGAAAAATAAGAAAAAGACATTGGCACCTCTGGGACTCGAACCCAGGATCGTTTGCTTACATGGCAATTGCTCTACCAACTGAGCTAAGGTGTCGATATCAAGTTCTGACTATAACCGAATCATACTTCGACTAAGAAGTACCAAAAATATCTTCATTTTCTTGATGCACATATTACTGGATGCTATCTTTATATATGATTGCAAGATAGTGTCTGGATAAATGTTATCCATTTTATTTTTAATAGGCGACATCTATTGACTTTTCCGCAAGTCCAGGATTGAGTTTCGCTAATATTGTCTTCATTCATCAATTTGGGAGGCGGGAAAGGGTACCGCCGCCCCGAGAACCTTTATTGGATAACCAACACCTCTGCCATAGGTCACCCCAAGTGGTTTGCTACGTTTGGTGACTTAGCAGGGGTGCCCGGGTTCATGGGGTGAGGTTTGTCTAGGTCTTGGAGGCGGAAGACCAGGACACACTGAACCCCAGTTTCCTACCCACTCCTTAAACCCTTTTCCTTCCCAGAACTCTCCTCTCCTTCCTTTCCTTAAAAAACCCTCCACACAGCATCCCCAAGATGATATAGGCCCTGAGGAAAATAATTTCCCTGTGTGTGGAGCTTATGTAAAAAAAAAGTTAATTAAATTAATATTGTCTTCATTAATAATTTGAGATTTTACTCATAAAGTTGAAAATTAAAAATAAATATCCTGTACGTACAGGTTGTCTCAATTATTTTTGTTCTATTTTTTTGTTAGGTTAGGTTAGGTTAAGTTGTAGTAGATATCATATTGGGGGATGTTTTGTCCCTAGGATATTTTGTCGGAGGATATTTTGTCGCGGGTCTTTCACAGAGAGCATCAAATTACGTTTTCGTCTGAAGGAAATATTAAATATATTTATATTGTGTAAAAAACCAGCCACATGCCCTCTTTTTGGGTGTACGTATAATACGTAATAATATACATAAAATAAATTCATATTATTAGTTGCAGCAATATTCTTCACTTCGTATTTTTTTTCTTCAAAAAATAAAGTACGATTTACATTTGAATGGATCTATTAATATACCTTTGGTTTTCAATATTGATTTCCTACATGGTTGAGGCCGGGGTTGGTTTCTCCGATATACATATTACCGAAATGGTATTTTAACTTTCATCTTACTTCAAGAAGTATTGAAAAAGGGTTAGCGAGTAATGATCCGGCATTTTAAATTACAAATAAAGTTGTGTTGAACATGACCACAACTTTCCTATCTTGGGTAATTATTTTTCTCAAGGCCTCCACGTGAGGCCCTGAGGAAAATGTGATGACCGTGGCCGGTCATCAACATGTAATTTGGACTCCTTGTGATGGATCTGCACCTCCCACTTTTATATGTTGCTTTTACTTTCCAAAATACACTCGTCAAAGAATACATTACATTTTAATATTAAAATATTTTTCAGGATTAAATAACATGTGCTTACAATAATGTCCTCTGCGTGCGAACTCTATCTAAATTTCTTTAAATGGACAATATACAGTGTTAATTTCAAGCGACCTCCCAGGTAAGTATGGTCCTGTTTTCATTAAATTTTAGGCAGCATCGCGTTCATTGGCCAAAATATTGTACACATATTTTCGTATCGGTGATCAATGAACCGATGTATGCAATTTTTAGCCATAAGTTGTTTATAATTGTTTGCCTAGCTTGTAGATTTTTAGATTTTAGAAATGTATTATAAGTTTGTACAGCGCCCTTGAGGTGATTTTTCACAAAAACGGCGCTATATAAATCATCCAAATATTATTATTATTATTAACAATTTAGTTTGAATACGGAAAGAATTCGTTCATTTAGTTTAACGATCGTTTGGTTTATTCATTAATTATTCGTTCATTTAGTTTATTTGTTAATTGGTAAACAATATCGGCGACACCCGGAAGCGCAGACCCACCTAATAAAAACTGCAGATAGCACATCTACTTATATTTCAATATCTTTGTGATGGATCCAGATTCCTCTCGATATATTGATCTCAGTACAGAGTGTGGTTGCAATAAAACTCGTAGGTAGTCTAGTTACGTTTATTCCGAGATTATGTACAGTGGTTACTTTAGGAAGTCTCATGGCAAAGAGAACAATGGACAACATACACGTCTCACTCATACACGCATGTCTCTTTCATACCGCAAGACATATGTTCACCACAGAAAATAATTACCTTCAAAGCCTACGTCGTCTTTGGGGATGCTGTGTGGTGGGTCTTTTTAAGGAAAGAAAGAAGGGGAAGTTCTGGAAAAAAAGGTATGTGGGGTGGGTAGGAATCCGAGGGTTCGATGTATCCAAGTCATCCGCCGCCAAAACCTACACAAACCTCACCCAAGATCCCGAGCCCCCTGCTAAGACACCAAACTTAGCGAACCACTTGGGGTGACCTATGGCAGAGGTGTTGGTTATCCAATAAATGGTTCCCGCCTCCCAAATTGTAAAACTGTACTTTGTCGTGTTACAAAATTATTATGGATGAACATACATATATTAGGCGTTGAAGTGGGGGTGGAGGTTGGACTAGAGATTAGTGAAGAGCGGGAGGAGGAGATGAAACGGACGGTGAATTGAACTTATCTAAGATTGTAATATGTTAGTAAGTATTTAGTCCTGAGGAAGGAACCTTTGTTCAGAAAACGGTCGGCGTTAATATAAAAACATCTTTTATATAGTACGTAATATTTTATTTAATGCAAGAAATACAAGTAAACATAATTTCATCTAAAAAAACGTTATACGCATCTGAACTTGCGCATACCGCTAGTAATTGATTTAAATAATATAAATACTATCCTACATAGCTCAAATGTCTATTTCAGAATCCCACCAAGCCCTGACAAACATTTTTTGTTGATTTATATTACTTTAGGATTAATTAGAACGATGGGGATGTTGAGGATCTCTCGCCTGTTGTAATAATTGGCCTACATAAGGGCCCACTTCCTAGCTCCTAAAATAAAGATATCCGAGATCTGAACGACCGCCATCTGTCCAGACCACTTGATACATTTCAGAGGGCTCCAGCTGTCTCCTTCCTCCCTCCCGCAGACCCTCCTCTTGCCCCTCTCCACTCTCCTCGATCCTATTCACACCCCAACAGCCCTGTATTGGCGTGGTGTCTTGACCCGTTGACTTAGAGTAGACTTGCCATATTATTAATGTGGAGAAATACGATTTTTACGTCGGTTTTTATTTCACAAAATCTTACCCTTGGAAAATCCCACGGAAAACTTTTTATTAAGTAGGTAGGTATTGTGATATCCTTTGGCGAATACATCAATTATCAATTAGCTACAAGTTTCCATAGTTGCCTTATTTAATTTTTTACAGAAACAGTATAACAACCAATACATTCATATACATAAAGAAAATAAAATAAAAATTTATTGCCATGACTAATGTAATAATTCCACGATAGTTGATGCCCCGACAGTTGGCTCCCCGACATATTTATTTACGATATGCATCGGTTTAAGGAAAATACGGTGTACCTACTTACATAAAATATTAATAAACTTACATATATATTGAAGTGTCCATGAAAGGACAAGCAGAGAGGACGTACCGTCGAATAACCTAAGTATATAGTTTTTTATTCAATTTCATCAAGGATAAAACTACTTATCTACATACATATATACTGGTTCCATGAAAATTAATCCGGTGACAATTGGCCCGCCAACAGTTGATTCGGGGGGGATTTTTCAGGGAGGGTCAACTGTCGGGGGATTAACTGTGGGGTCATCATAATTAATATATAAGATTACACATGGAAAGTTGTAAGACAAAAAGGTAGGTAGACATAGTTGGTTAAATAATATATAGACGGTCTGGGCATCGCGTTTGGTCCCACCCGGGCGTCGCGTGTTTGATTCCTCGGCTGTCTAAATCTAATCTAATCTAATCTTAAGCAACATTTTCCGCTTAGTGTGGTGGTAGTAGGAGATTTTCAAACATTATTGGGTTATTAAACTAGACGGGAAGTAAAAATCGTCGCTTTTTATCTTTTGTTGGTATGCACGGAGCAAATTAGTTTTGGCTTCAAGCAAAGTTGAATAGACGAGCTGTGAAGATCATTTTTCAAACACGAATTTGAGGCAGTTAGAAATGTTTTAGGCAGAAGTTTTGGCGGTCTTCATAATTAACCATTTTATCATGCATCAATAATAAGTTTAAAATGTTAATAAAAATATTAAGATAAGCCTCGTGGCGGCGCACTACGGGGCCAAAGGGTACACTCAATATCTTTGGATACACTTCATCCAAAAATCACTTCGGTTAATTAAAAAAATCATGTAAAAGGATTAAGAGCCATTAACCAGCGGCCAAGAATTTAAATTTCGTCGAACGATGATCTTGTAATCGTACCCTTGCGTACAGGGCGGTTCTGATGAGAAAGATTAAATATTCTCCATACCAGCATTTTATTTATTTATTTGAGACATAAACAGGATATTTATACAACATTTTTGTGGGTAATATATAATAAATTAGAATAAAAATATAAATATCCCTAGACTAATGTGTCTGCAGTAATCACATATGCATTTTAACATAAGCAAACTCATGAAAAACAATGCAAGTATTATATATACATAACTTGACAACTTAAATACAAAATTGAAATACACAATAATAACAAGTATACAATATTTATAACGAAGTATTTACTGAAAAGTAATAAAACAACAAATTTTTGGTTTTGTTTTTTCTTTCTTTTTTTTAAGTGCACAAATTGTGGAGATATTTTTTGAAACATGTTATACTATTTACAAAAATATCTATGAAACTGTGTATTTTAACAAGATCGTTGTATGACCGAGACATTCTAGACATAGGATTAAAATAACCAGTATTATTCGTTAAAATTTCGGTCCAAAATATGTGAAGGGTTCTTGTAGATTTGGGCCCGGCGTATAACTTGATTTGGTTAACTAAGTTACTGTCTACACGATTATTCACAATTTTATAAAGCATTAAGAGATCATTTATGTTACGTCTTTTAATTAGGCTCTCTAATTTGAAATGCTTAAGTCTTTGTTCGTACCCGTCTAGAAGATGATAGACACCTGATCGGTAAGACAAAATCCGTGTAAATTTTTTTTGGACTGATTCGAGTCTAGATACCTGTGTAATATAATGTGGATTTGCAGACTGTTGACCCGTACTCAAGAACACTTCGGATTAAGGAATTGAATAGAATTATTAGGCTATTAGAATTCTTAAACAGTTTGGTTGATCTTACAATAAAACCAAGTAATTTATTTGATTTACTCACAATGTATTCAATATGTTGGTTGAATGTTAGTTTGTTGTCAAATATAATTCCTAAATCTTTTATTGATTCAACTGTTTCCAGATTGTGACCACTTATGCTATATGAATAAAGAATTTTGTTGTTGTTCTTGGTGAAGTTTATAACTTTGCACTTAGCTATATTCAGTTCCATTTCATTTTCAACACACCAGGTAGATATTGTGTTAAGATCTTGTTGTAAGAGTTCACAATCTTTTATAGATTTAATTGCTTTATATAATTTGAGGTCATCAGCATATAGAGAAAAATTACAGCGGAGTTTATATGTAAGGTCGTTAAGATTAAGAAAAGTAAGGGTCCAAGGTGAGATCCTTGTTGTACGCCCGACGTAACTAATTTTGGGGAAGAGTTAAATCCGTTAACAGTAACTAATTGACTTCTATGTGATAAATACGATTCTAACCAACGAAGCAGGTTTCCGTGAATGCCGATTTTATCGAGTTTATTCATTAAGATAGAGCGACTAACTTTGTCAAATGCCTTACTGAAGTCGGTGTACACGGCATCTACTTGTGTTTTATTATTCATTGATTTACACAGAAAGTCCATATACTCGACTAAATTAGTATTTGTGGATCTTTTAGCTACAAAGCCATGTTGGAAAAGACTAAGTATATGTGTAACATGGTTAAAAATGGTTTTATATACAATGGACTCGAATATTTTGCCAAAACAAGATAAAAGGCTAGTTAGCTAGGTAGTTAGTTACATTATTTTTACTGCCAGATTTGTGGATCGGAATTACGTGGGCAACCTTCCACAGATCCGGAAATACCCCATCGTTCAGACTTTTGATGAATATTTTGTGTAATGGTATTGCAAGCTGATCTGCACAACTTCGAATAAATAGTGGAGGAATTCCATCTGGGCCGGAACCCTTATTGATATCAACAGTGTTTAATTTCGCTTTGACCTCGTCTAACGTTATTTTGATAAGAGACAGTGCATAATTATAGAGTGGGGATGAAAGTTTAGAGTCACTTTTAGAATTGGATGGTGAGCTAAAACAGAAGAGAAGTAAGTAGATAACAGTTCGCATGTATCTTCTCCATTTGTTGCTGATTTGTCATGGAGATGCATGATTTTGGGGAGAGAATTAGAAATTCTTTTCGAATTAATGAGGGTTGAAAGATTTTTGATACTGTTAGGGAGAGAATTTTCTATTGAATCTACATAGGCTTTAATGCATGAGCGTATGGATACTTTTGCTCTAGCCCTCAAGATAGAAAAACTGTCATAGTCACATTGATTTTTGTATTTTTTCCATTTCTTGCTAAACTTTTCTTTTTCTCTGAGTTGGTGGATGAGAACACTGCTAAACCAAATTGGAAACATATTATTCCCGATTATTAAGCGCGGAGTGTGTTTTTCAATTGATAGCCATAACAAGTTATAAAAATGTAGTAGGGAGTCATTACAAATCAGCGTGTTAAGATCGTCCCAGTTTTTAAGTGATAATATTTCATTGCATTTAATGTAATTCGTTTTTTGAGGTTATATTTGATGTGATCTGGATTGGTGGTATTGTGATCTGGATTGGTACAGACCCCTGTCTGTATTTGGACATTAAAAAATCAAAATGTCAAATTCAAATTTTAACATGATAACTCGTAGTATGTCCGTTATCTTAACTTGTAGTATGTCCGTTATCTTAACTTAAGGCGGCCAACCGTCCCGCATTCTGCGGGACCATCCCGCATTGACGGTTGTAGTCCCGCATTGAAATATTTAATAAAATAGTCCCGCAAATCGCCTAAAGCGTGCCGCATTCCTGTATTTTTGTAATATTGTCTATGGTAGACAAATAAACTTCCTCTATCTTTAGTCTATTTTAACCATTTCCGTTCATCTGTGGTTAAGTAGATTACAATATTTGTCCCCAGAAAAGGCCCGAAGATATCGATCTAGGGATTGGTTTATTTAGGTAAATCATGCAAGAGTCAAAGAGCGCCTGTGTAGTATTGAATAAGTGCAAGTCGTGACAGGTAATTGATAACCCGTATTTATCATTCAAATCAAATCAAATAATTTGTTGAACATGTCGCCGACCGCGAAAAAGCGAAGTTGTAAGTTCACTGAATTTCAAAAAGAATTTCCTTTCTTGCAATAGTGTTTATCTTTAATGCGCCGCAAACAGATATTCTTAATAATAAATAACCAGTTTTCTGTACAGAATGTTAAATTCCAGCTGGATTCATCTGATGACATATTTCGACGGAAAACATTATCTTATTCGAAGTGCAGTTATAAAATTCTAGTTCCAAACTATGATGTATATGCGGCCAGAATCAAAGAGAAACCATTTTCATGTTCTGAGTGTAGTTTTAATGCGCCGCGCCACATACGGATTTAAATTAAACCAGTTTTGTGTTCATTTTAAAGGAAAACATTATCTTATTTGAAGTGCAGTCATAAAAATGTTTGTGCTGCCAGAATCGAAGAAAACCCATGTTCATGTTGTGATTGTAGTTTAGATGAGCTGAATTCTCGATTTCCGGGAGAGCCGTTATGAATTCGCAACGTACCCCCCCCCCCCCCTCCGTGGATACCGCACGCCACTGTGTCCCGCATTGATATTTTATAAAGTTGGCCGCCTTATCTTAACTTGTAGTATGTCCGTTATTGATCAGTGAGGCAACACTTGTACTAAAAATAAACATATTTTCCCAAAATTTAAAACATAGCTTTACTAGATAAAAGAAAGGTCTTTCCAAATAAATTTGTACTTTTTTTGTGAAAAAGAGTCCATACGTCTAAAAATTGTTTTAAAAATGACATATTTCCGGTTTTGTCTGATTATTCCCTCTAAATATAAGCATTGTTTCTAAATTCAAGAACTCTACACTTTTTATGTCGTGATTATAACTTTTTAGGTCCTTCAGTTCATTTATAATGACACGCAAAGTTGAATTTTTATAAAAGGCGATTCGAACGAAGATTCGTTGCGACAATTTATGTGAAACTTTGAACCCACACGAAGCGTTCTAAGTTGAATCTGGAATTTATTTATTTTAAAAGATAAGTATACTTTCTTTTTGATATATTGAAGCATGATTTTTTTCGCTACGCTAAACACCAATTAAAATTAAGATGACACATAAATTGCCCAGTTTCAAGAAACTTTCTCTAAACCTTTTGTTAATTGAAAAGTTGAATATTATGATGTTCCTAGGGTCTAATTTTAGAATTAGCAAAAATGTTGGTTCCCCACTTGCCCCGTTTAAAAAAATAGATTTATAGTAATAGTAGACTGCTTAAAACACTGAACCAGTGAAGTTGCATGATACGTAACATAATTATTACGATAATATTATCCATACTCATTTAAAAATATATATATATATATATGTAATACACTTAATGATTTATGTCTAATTAAAACTGTGTTTTACTGCAGATATCTGTGATAAGTTAATTTGACCACAAATTCATGACAATATAGGAAGGTACCAATTATATCATGTGGTCTTATTAATATTTTTTTATCACTGACATTCAACATATTACAATAATAAGTTTGTTCTCTAAATAATATCGCAACACGAATTTTGCATACGACTAGAAACAAAGAGTTGTGGTGCAAGGTTTGAAAATTATATAAATTATTGCAAATTCAAATTCCAAAATACTTACTAGCATGAATGCAGCTCTTCAAATACACCAGTAAAGCTACAAATGGCTTCTGAATAATATACAAAAAAAAATACAATCTAATTATTTTTTTACTAAACATTATGATTTTTTAAAACTTGCTGATAACAATAGTTATTTTGTAACATTTTACATGTTCTTAAGGACCATTAACCTGCAGCCGAGAATTCAAATTTTGTCGATGGATGATCTTGCGATCGTACTGTACAGGGAGGTTCTGATGAGATACATGGATTATTATCCGTACCAGCATTTTTAACTCGTACCTACATTCTAGTTTAAACTAAATATTATTAATAGGAAAAATAATTAGTAGAAGATAATATTGTTAATTCTAAAATTTGAAATATGAGATTGACTATTATGACGGCTTGACCGAAATTGGTTAACGCGCACGTCTCGGTTAGACGAGAGGTCTGGGTTCGAGTACCAGTTTTTTTTTTTAAAAGAAAGACAAACATTCCCGGGTTACGAATAACCCAACAATGTTTGAAAATCTCCTACTACCACCACAGAAAGCCGAAAATGTTGCTTGTGTTGTGATGGAGGACATAGCCAGCCGAGGAATCGAACACGCGACGCCCGGGTGGGACCCAAGGGCTACGCCCACTCGACCACTGACCAGTCCACAGTTGCGACCATTGCCTTTTTTCTGTTTTCTGTGTCTTGTTCTCTTTCATATTTTCGTTTAGATTATTATTATTATTATCTTCTTCTTCAATAAATATTTGTATTAGTTTTAAAGTTATTGCATTTCGAGATGATATGTACCTTTGATCTCATAGTGTACCTAACAATTGACAAAAACCTGACATTTATTTCTAGCAAAACAAAATCGTCGCGCGACAGATTACGTCACAACATCTTTGTCACAAAATGAACGATCTTCACTGAAATCGCTTACGTTTTTAGAAGCTTGTACAATAAGTTTACATCTCTAGATTGGAAGATATATACATTATAAAATTACTAAGAGGTGCATTTACAGATTTTTTTCCTTTATTTTTACCAATTTTTACATTTGATATATATATATAAGACAATTTGTCTATTGGTTGTACTTGTTTATTGGTAATGACAAAAAAAATCATGTGTTGCTCTGTTAACAAAGAAACTACATTTGAAGTTTATTTGTCGATCTTAAAAACATTATAACACTTTAACACTTATTTTTCTCGTCAAAAACAATAATAATGTATTTTTATGTCACCATGACAACACATCAATGAATCACATTTGAAAAGTAATTCATTATTCGAATACGAAGGAATCCCTATGCATTCCTAGGTAGGTTTTCCTTTACATATACAATACTATGAAATCATATGAGTATTGGGAATCCAGTAAGGTCCAGGCTGTGCGAGGGTAATATAGTTAAATACATTTTATTATTGTACCTAGAAAGAAACAAACAGTGAGCATATAAAGCAAAAACCGTTAGCTTATAATTAAAATGTGTCTGAACAGTTTCTAGAGAAAGTCGTAGTGATAGTGTATATGATAGTGTATAGTGTACTAATAAATGTATAGCGTAATAATAAGTGTATAGTTTGTGAGAAACGTAAAGTGATATAAATTAAATAAATAATGTTGCAACATCTGTATTTTTAGCCAAAATTTTAACTTTTTAAAGAATTGAAGTGATCTAGTTGTCACTTGAATTTTTGTAAAATATTGAAAGTACGAGGTCCAATAAAAGTATTTATTTATTTTTATTTATTTAATACATGAATTATCGAAAGTACATATCGTTTTTTTATGATATTTCACCCTCCACGCTAGGGATGTCCCTGTGTTATGTCGGGTGAATTTTACAGTTTGCGGATATAATTCATTAGTATAGGTTGAAAATTTTCACTAATTAATACTATGCACACAAATTCTTCTACAATAAGAGAGTTTATGTAGTCATATTGGATTACAATTATATAATTAATTAATTACAAAAAAGGTGAATAAGTGATGTGTGTTTGTATTTGTTTGGTATTCGTTTAGGGGAGTGATTCCCAAAGTGATCCAGGTGGACCCCAGGGGTCGACGGGGGTTTTCGTTGGCATGATAAGAAAATGGGGGTTCACAAGTTGTAAGTGGGGGTCCACGAAAATTTATCTGGTTTCGATAGTAAAGAAAAAAAATGTTGGCTTGGCTTTACCTATTAAAGTAGGCAGCTACTGAAAAAAATTAAGGGATCAAAACATAATCCAAATTTTTCGGTGTTTTTTGACAGGCTGTATTTCGGTGACAAATGGTTGTATTGAAACTTTAAATAAGTATTTTGAAGCTTTAAAATTATTATTTTCAGTTTTTTGTCAATTTTTTAGGAGCTACGGTTCTCGTGCAATCTTAAGAGATAGCGCGAAAGAATAATTTTGCAATGTTTTGCTTTTTGTGGTCCACGGGCTTGAAATTTTTTTTCAGTTAGGTCGGCTTAAGTTTGGGACCCTTGGTTTAGGGGGTATAAAATACATTATTATTTCTAACTTTAAGTCTGTTTTAATTTTTTTCGAATTTGTTTTTGTTTTTAAAGATATATTTCGTAGTTTGCAGTGCAAATATTTTACGGAGACTGAATAGTTTAGATTCTTTGTATAAAGCCTGTGTCGAAAATGTTCTATTTCTATTATGTATACATATCAACTTTAATGATATAATTTTGAGTTATTTGTAAAGGTTTTATAAATGCAACAAGCACACTACTCCATCATATTATACCTTACATGATTGAAGATTGCATCAGAGAAAAATAAATCATTTTCAATTTGTCAATATTGGTAAAATATGTAGGTACGTAAGATATCCTTATTTAGAAACGGTATTTATTAAATTAAGATTGCCGATAAAAAAATTTATCAATACCCAAATATTTTATCTTTTCAACTTTTCCAAGTTCAAAGCAAGAAGAGCATGTTACTTGAGTACAGTTAGCATTATGTATAATTTTAAGGTTAGTGGGGAGTTTGTTGTATTTACTGTTTTTTATAAAAAGTTAGGTAACATGTTTTATTATAGTTTGTAAAGAGTCTATTACATTTTAGTCATAATGAGAAATATGCAATACATTTTGTGCCTTTAAAAAAGTTTCAAGCCAGGATTTTCCATTTACTATTATTGCTGAATCATCAGCGTAAGATAAAATTTTAACAGGGATTACAACACTACATAAACCATTTATATATATTAGAAACAGAATCGGGCCTAGCACAGTTCCTTGTGGTACTCCATTTTTTATCACTGTTATTTTTAATCAAAATTCCCTATTTTTGTTTTTTGTTTTCTGTCTTTGAAATAGTTAGTGTGAATTTTTAGTGTATCATTTTGAAAACTATTTGATAAAAAAAAAAATGAGTGGATTGTGATTTATCGTCTCAAAAGCTTTTCTTAAGTCTCTAAAATATAGACAAACTTTTTATTTATTTTGATCAACATGTGTATAATTTTTTTGCAGTTCGAATATTGTATATTCAGTGTTTTGTTTATTTCTGAAGTCATATTGATTTTGAGACAGAATTTTGTTACTTTATTTTCATTACTCTATTTTTGATACATTTTTCAAATATTCTTGAGAGGCTTGAACTAAATTGATTGAAATTAGATATGAGAGGACTAATCTGTTATTATTATGTAATCGATGTCTGTAGGTTTTATGTTGAACTTTTGTATATTATGCATATAGGCGGCCTCCAAAGTCACAGTCTACTGTGTGGCTGTGTGTGAGGCGATGCGGTGACCAAGCCGGGATTAGCGAGCGCCGTTAGTTATCCCGTACTCCATCAAAGGATCTGAGGAAGGACCGTGATTTGATATATTATGTAACGTTTATATATCCCCGCCGAGGAAATTAATCGCGACGGCCGGAAAGCCTTGTACGATGAGAACGGAATAGCCGGGGATAACGATAATAATTATTTGTTGGATTTCTGTCGAAATAAAGAAGAAGAATTCGATAGCGAAAAAAATATATAATAATGTACCACGTACTTAAATGGTTTTCTTAAGTGGACCTCAGAAAAAATCATAAATAATATTAAATTAACAATAGTGATTTCTATGGGTAAATTTAGCATTAGATATGTTATGTTGACAATCTAAATCTTAAGTAAATTATGACTTCCCAAATTGAAACGACGAAAATATAGAAGGATTTTTTTTTAAACTTTAGCTTCACACAGGAGGCCCTGAGGAACATATTTCCCCTCTGGGCCTATGTCGTCTTTGGGGATGCTATGTGGAGGGCCTTTTTTTAAGAAAGGAAGGAGAGGAAGTTCTAGGAAGGAAAAGGGTACGACTATGTATATATATATATATATATATACATAGTCGTACCCTTTTCCTTATATATATATATATATATATACATAGTCGTACCCTTTTCCTTCCTAGAACTTCCTCTCCTTCCTTTCTTAAAAAAAGGCCCTCCACATAGCATCCCCAAAGACGACATAGGCCCAGAGGGGAAATATGTTCCTCAGGGCCTCCTGTGTTAAGCTAAAGTTTAAAAAAAAATCCTTCTATATTTTCTTCGTTTCAATTTGGGAAGTCATAATTTACTTAAGATTTAGATTGTCAACATAACATATCTAATGCTAAATTTACCCATAGAAATCACTATTGTTAATTTAATATTATTTATGATTTTTTCTGAGGTCCACTTAAGAAAACCATTTAAGTACGTGGTACATTATTATATATTTTTTTCGCTATCGAATTCTTCTTCTTTATTTCGACAGAAATCCAACAAATAATTATTATCGTTATCCCCGGCTATTCCGTTCTCATCGTACAAGGCTTTCCGGCCGTCGCGATTAATTTCCTCGGCGGGGATATATAAACGTTACATAATATATCAAATCACGGTCCTTCCTCAGATCCTTTGATGGAGTACGGGATAACTAACGGCGCTCGCTAATCCCGGCTATGTATATATATATATATATATATATATATATATATATATATATATATATATATATATACTACAAGGTCACCAAACATGCTTTATGCATATGTTTTTATTTATTAAATAAAAAAATATGCATAAAGCACGTTTGGTGACCTTGTAGGGGTGCCAGGCTTCATGGGGTGAGGTTTGTCTAGGTTATGGCAGCGAACGCATTTGCTTACTATTGTTACTATTGCGTGGCGGGCTGGATCGGGAGAGATCTAACCTAGACCTCTCCAGCTGGGCTCTCTGGACGCATCGCCTTGCACCGCAGAGGGAGGGATGAATTCGTACCTTCGTCACTCCTTGACACATTGAACCCAAGATTCCTACCCACCCCTCATACCCTTTTCCTTCCCAGAACTTCCTTTCTTTAAAAAGACTCTCCATACAGCATCCCTAATTATGACATAGAACTCGAGGGAATTTTTTCCCAGGGCCTCCTGTGTGGAGCTAATGTAAAAATACTGAAAACGTATGCTGGTTTTTGTAATAAAAAATTTAAATGACATTTTGATCAAGTCACCAGAGAACAATTTCATTTAAATTATTTTTTACTTCAAATTATCAGGATTCACTAATTAGTATGTCTGACTTAGGTACTTTCACCAATGATTCCTGATGAGCGTCAAATATGTAAATGTGTGTGTACTGCATTCTCTAGTTCATATTGATGTATCCTCACATACTTTGTTTAAACAATTTGTGGAGAAGTAATCCGAAATATTAAAGACTATTGCAATCAGTCAATGCGTCGTCAACAAAATGTAAGGGAATGCAAATTACCTCCAGGGAAAACATTATTGAAAATAGATTCGATAATTTTCATTTTGGTGTATAAAATTGAGAATTTAATATACTTAGAGGGCCAGATCCACTCCCGCAGTGAATTATCCCAGTCCGGAGGCCATGGCCTTATCGCACTGCCTCGCCCTCTTCTTTCCCAGCCCCATTCCTAGGCCCTCGCCCTTTTGTCCGCTGAATGACGTGTGATTGAGATGTTACCGGTTGTTCCCAAGTATGTAGAGACTTCGAATGTGTTACGTCACAGTGAACGTCGGGAGGTCTAGACCTAGGGCGATCGGTAAATCCCTATATAATGGTCAGTTATCGATATTTGTGAGCACGGTCATCAATTGATAAGAGATGTTCCGGCCGACGATTGGCAAATTTTAGCGCGGCCCGAGTTTCAGATAAGCTGTCAATATACAAAACATTGTTCGTTATGCAAAATAACTGGCTTATTTGAATGGCGGCGAAGCTCGCAGAATTGAAATAAATCGTATAGCTATCAATAGAGTTAAATATTTCATATAATTTATCAGCTCTACAAAAAATTTTATGTACTTGATGTTTGTCGAAACTACATAAAAAGGGTTATATCCACGTACGCAAAAATCTATAAAATCTTAATTACATTGTTCATAAATTCATCACAAGAAGTCACATCATAAATGATCTTGTGATCCCAGGGAGCAATACGGCAAAGTTTCAAAAGACATACATATCTGGGACCGAAATTGTATAATAAAATCCCCCCAGAATTAAATATTAAAACATGCAAAATGACATGTATCGGTTCAATAATAACTAAATGGTTGAATGGCTTAGGTAGGGTTGAGTCTGAAAAATTATTAAATAATGTCACTTAAAACTTAAAATTTTACATGCTTAACTATTAAATGGCACAATCAGTAAAAACTTAGTATATACTAAATGTACAAAAAAACAACAACATTTTGTTATGAACTAATATCGACCTATAAGACATAATAACACTTGTACACATTTTAATATTTCCAATAATATTTGAAATATTATTATTATGTTATTTTTGCTGTATAAATGTATCTTATGTAATAAATAAAAATAAAAATAAAGACGTGACCAATTTCGACATCAAATGAGAACGGGTTTTTCGCTGGTGTATACGTATAGAGCAGACTCACTGTGGGTATGGGTACCGCCGCCCCGGGAACCATTTATTGGATAACCCCAAGTGGTTTGCTGCGTTTGGTGACTTACCAGGGGTGCCCGGATTCATTGTGTGAGGTTTATCTATGTCTTGGCGGTGGAAGTGTCTGTCCACCTACGGCGTCGCGGACCAGATCGGGAGAGACTTATCAAGGTAGATCCTTTGACCTCTCCAGCTGGACTCTCTCGATTCACCTTGAACCGCAGTGGGAGGAACGGATTGATTCTTCCGTCACTCCTGACATACACGCTGACCCCCAGATTCCAACTCATCTCTCATATACCGTCTTTCCCAGAACTTCCTCTAATTCCTTTCCCTAAAAAATCCTCCACACAGTATCCTGAAAGATAAATATAGGTATCCTGAAAGATAAATATAGGTCCTAAGGAAAATTGTTTTTTTCAAGGCCTCTAGTATGGAGCTAATGTAAAAATCAAAGATATTCAAATACAGAAGAGATATGCTACGGTGTCCGCGCAACTGTCGCCGGACTACGCGCTAATTAGCGTAGTTTTCATACAAAAATAATTTGGTCATTTCGTTGATTTTTTGAAAATGTGCTTTTTTTTTTTACATTAACTCCACACAAGAGGCCCAATTTCCCTCAGGGCCTATGTCATCTGGGATGCTGTGTGGACGGTCTTTTTGAGGAGAGGAAGGAATGAACATTGGTCTTGAAGAGACCCATGTTGTAGGAAGGAGGAAACACAGAGGCCGGCAAATCATTCCACAGCCGAGCTGTTGAACACAAGAACGAGTCGAAGAAACGACCCGTTCTCATGTGACAAATGTCAACCGTGTACAAATGTTGGGCACGCGTTTGGCGTGTTTCCGGACTATGCACCGGTGCCGAAGGGATCAATGATGCTAGTTCCTCGGAGCATCTTCCATTGTAATACCGGTAGAACAAGGATAGCATTTCCACCCGACGCCTGTGCTCTAAAGATTGCAATCCGTCTGTCAAGATGGGAGAATCTATCAAACGGACCGCCCGTTTCTGCACAGAGTCGAGGGTATTTTTCAGGTATTTTGGAGCTCCAGACCAGAGATGGCTGCCAAATTCAACCGTGGGGCGTACTTGTGATTTGTACAAGGTTAGCAGTTGTGTACTATTAAAGTATCTGCGGGCCCTGTACAGTACGCCCAGCTTTTGGGAGGCTAACTTTAAGCTTTAATAATGGTTAACAATATATTTTGAATAAGGAAAGAATTCGTGCATTTAGTTTAACGTTCGTTTGGTTTATTCGTTAATTATTTGTTCTTTTAGTTTATTTGTTAATTGGTAAACAATATCGGCGACACCCGGAAGCGCAGACCCACATAGTAAAAACAGCAGATAGCACATCTACCTATATTTCAATATCTTTGGTAAAAAAAAATAAAAATAAATTGCTCTCTGGGTATTCGAAATGGAAATCGCTCCGTTAACAATGGATCGTCAATCCAATGGACTGCCGTTCCACACTATTTCAAAAAACTTTCGATACTCAATCGAAAGTTAATAAAAGATCCAAAGTGTAAATGTGGCCAGGGATTTAATTGAATTAAGCTTTCCAGTATGTAATTATTTGTGCGGTCCACACCAGCAGCAGCCGCCAGCCACCAGCACCAGCCCGATGCAAACAGATGTGACAAAGTAGCTCTCCCTATTGCTAGGCTCGTAATACGGCGGCCGAACAACAATACCACCCACCACTAGTGCTCATGCTCACCACCCACTACCTAGTACCAATGGGTCGAGAAAGTGGTGCTCATCCAGGGGTGGGCTTAAATGAATTAATAAATATTCCATTCATCGCCTTTTTGAAGTGAAACTTCTATACCCCCACTACGATTTGGATTTCGGATGAAACGGAAATGACGATTACTGCACCTGCGACGCATCAACTGCGCTTATTGACCGCTTTGATTATGATGTCACTTTTAAAGGCTCCTATTGGTTGAGATATGAAACGGAAAATACGCTGGTTTGCGCTCATTGGTCGCTTTGATTATGACCTAACTTCTCAAGTATTGGTTGAAATTGTTTTGGTAAAGTTTAGCTTCTACCGCATATAAACTGCACTCAATTTCTTTTAAAATTAACTCCGCAAAAGGAGGTCCTGAAGAAAAAAAATCATTCAGGGCTGATGTAATTTTTGGAGTTGCTGTGTGGAGTCTTTTTAGGGAAAGTAAGGAGAGGGATTTTTGGGAAGAAAAAAGGTATGAGGGGTTGGTAGGAATCTGGGGTAATGTTCTGGAGGAATGTTTCCAGGAGAGATGAACGCATGAATCAATCCCTTCCACTGCGGAGAGAGTCCGCCTGGAGAGTTCAAAAGGGCTCCCTCAACCAGTGTATCCCGATCCGGCCCGCCAAGCAGTAGGTGGGCAAAAGCATCCGCCCTCAAGACCTAGACAAACTTAAAATCACACAGACGCTCTCGATACTTTACAATAACAATAACTAAAGATACCCTCTGATACAACCACCACCCTATGAAGTTCCTTTTTTTTCTCTTTTAATTTTTTGTTGTGCATATTTTTATTACTATATCTCAACTTAACCGATCCACCCCATCCTACCCCCTCCCTATTCCCACCCAAATAACTTGATTCTTGAAATGTAATTTTTCATTAGTATCTCTGGAATCACTACAATTGTATACAATACCCACGTTGAAACCTGTAAATGGTTCAATTACTGGGACACAATTACTATTATGCTCAGTTATTAATGTAAACTATTGGTCTCCCAAATAAAATAAAATAATATAAAATAAAATAAAACCTCACTCTACGAACCCGGGCACCCCTGCTTAGTCACCAAAAGTAGCCAACCACTTGTAAGATGCAATAGCACACCACCTCACAATGCGCGGCGGAAGATACCCGCTTGGCCTGGACGCCTCGGTACCGGATACTCTCTCCTTCCAATGCATCTCGTATGCGTGCTACAGCACCCCTGCTGCGCACTACCCGGAACTTCAACAGCCGTCAAAGCGAAAGAACATCTCTATAAAGACATTGCAAAAAAATAATAAATGGTAAGAATAAAATTCCAATAATGTGGTAAATTCTAACCTAAGTAAAATAAAAAGTGATTAGATAAAAACGCAATAATCCCAACCCTTATTTAGGAATCTGGCAGTAAATTCTTCCACGCAGTCACGTAGGTACCGCCAGGTGGCGGGTAATGTGTTGCCTTAACGTGGAGGGCTAATTACGGCCCTACCCACACCCGCCCAACGGCCCACGGCCCTAGCCGGCCCTGCAATTACACCGCCAGAAAGGTAGCGCGGGACTAATGTTGTTTTGGTTAATTGATTTTTTTTCTAATTAATGTCTGTACTTTGGGCGATATCCGAAACGATACATTATGTTTCGTGCGTATATTTATTTACAGTACAATTACCTTAAAACATAAAATAAAACATTACATTATTTTTAAATAAAAATGGATTACACAACGATTAAACAGCGTACACATATAGTCTGACAAATAAGAGTAGAAAATATAAAAAAATGGAACTACAAAATTTGTAGGCTGGCAAGACCAATTTACCTGTCAAATATTCTTTTAAAGTGCAATGACACTGAAAATACAGAACACTGCGTACACACATTATAAAATATATTTTTTTGTTCTTAAAAAAAAATTAATCGAAGAAACACTGTTGTTTAGGTACCTACTTAATGTGATTGGCGTTCATTTAATTTAACATAAATTTGAATTTAACAGTAGATAGAAAGGAAGAATCATCAATGGTGAGTTTAGTTACACTACTTTAATATCAGAGTGAGTTAAATATATTCAGATCTAAAATTAGATATATGATCTAAAGCCCGGGCAAGGCTAGGTATTTAGGCTAAAATTAAATAAATGTGAGCAATTTATACAGTGTGCTTTATATTTTTATTATGTTAACACAAAATTGCAAATGTGTAATAAAAATATACCTATATGCAATTCTAATTTTGAGATCAGTGGGTATCTATATGGCAATGAAAAAATATTTTTTTCACTTTTATGCCTTTCTAATTTTTATGAAAAATGTAGGTTACACAGCTTTAGATTACCACCAGGTTATATGTTTAATATTGCCATTTGAACCACAGTGGCGCCCTCTCATGTTTTCTACTCTTATTTGACAAACTGTACTAATATGTTTTAAATTAACAAAAACTTACAAACATTCTATGGAAACAAAATGTAAACTAAAAATATTTTTCGAAAAATACGCGAAACGCTTTTTTGTATGTTCTTTCTGCTACTTCTGCATTTTGGTTAACTAAGCTGTGTATGCGTGGTATAAGGAAGTTCATAAACGAATGGGTATTGACAATATCGTTGCAGTGAACGATACTTTCAGTTCGTGTAACTCTATCGGGAACACGAAATGAAATCAATTACAATAATGGAAATTAATGACTTTAAAAAGAAAAATGACCTCAGATACCAATCTTCTGTCCAGTCCAGTATTCTGACAGCTTTATTAATTTTAGATTTTTCACCAGACAGTCATATTTTCAATAGGAATATTAAGTATATAATTTTTATGTCTTAAAAATTTGCGCATATTTTTTCAAAATAATCTGAGTGAACCTTATATTCGGTGACCATATAGGAGAGTTATATTCAATTTGGCTCCAGACTAATGAAGTATTAAAGTTAATACTAATTATAGAGATGTAACTATTAGTTATTGTTGTTTGATTTGTTATGTGATATAAAAGTCTTACTATAATTTATTTATTTTCACATATACGGCACAACATCTGCCATTAACATAATAGACATACTTATAATAGTACAACAACATGAAGAATAACAGTATAAATGTTAGTAAAATTTAAGAAAAAAGGTAAAAAGTAAGGTAATAAGTATTATTATATTATGTACGTATTTTTTTAATCGTAACATATTAATATTATATATCTCACTGTACTAAATTTTGTTGCCTATATTTTTATTTAATTTGTATACTTTTTATTCCCATCGTAACTTTATAAACTATTTGTTTTCTCATGTAAAAGATGGAGGTACTGCCTTATTATTTATATAAAAGCCATCTGGGCGTAAAATAAAAGAAATAAATAAACAACTTAATAAATTAATGTTCTCCAAAACGAGCTTAAAAAATCATTTGTCATATAGTTGGATTATAATTGTGTAATTTCTACTATTTAAGAAATTCTAAAAATTATAGTATTTTATTAAAATTAAATAGTTATAAATACATTGGGAATTCATATATCAAATATTGCTTTATAAATGTGTAAATTCTGACTATGCAATTGTAAATGTTCTCTTAAATGGCCTGGAAAGAATCTCCTACTTGTGATCTCACTAAAGAAAACGAATCCAAAACTCCAAATTGACCTTGAAAAAAATCACATCTTTGCGACTCTTTTAAAGACTTAAAGAAACCATCCATTAATTATATACAATTCTTAATTTTCTCAAAAGTTGTCTTGACAGAAGCAAATTCCCGTGATATCTTGAACGAAACCATTCCTTTGTTAAGAATATTATGAACTAAATATACAATTTGGCTGTCCTGAAACGGGTATTCTGCCCAGTTGGACAGACAAAGTATCATATTGTAATGTATAGTAATATATATGCATATGAAAATAAATAAATAAATAAATAAAAAGTAGTATATAAAAACTATAATGTATAAAAGTAAAGATAAAATTTTAAAGAGAGAAATAAAACAATAAAATGTAAAATGTACAAATAAAGATACCTATCTCAAGGTACCTACAAAGATTTAAATATAAAAAGTAATAAATCCTGGATTATGTTAACCGATATGATAAATTAAACAAGTACCTATGATTTCTAGTGCATTAATAGTTTTAGAGTGAAGTACTGGTAGGCATGTTATGTTTACATGATGAATTATATTTACGTGGTACTAGCAAACAAATTAAGTTTAACGCATCTTTTGTATGAAGCCAGATTACTGACGGCGCGGCGTGATCGATATTAGCATATTCATTGCCTAAAATATGCAAGCGATTTATGGTTGAGTTTTGTTCTGCGTTCGTCAAAGTATTGTCACAATGGAAAGGTGTTTTGAGTCGAGTCGGTCTACAAGGTACATGGTAATTTATTAATGAGACCAGTTCAGGGGAGTCAAACCAGTTATTGTTTATTTTAAATAAAAAATAAGATAGTTGAGTATTCTTCTATCTTTTAACGATAAGAGTCGCATTTTTTGTAATAAAGATTCATAGTTTATGTCAACCGCGGGAATACCTAATTTGAAATTAATTGATCTGAGAAATTTGCGTTGGATTCTTTCAATGGAGTTTGCGTGGTTTTTGTAGAAAGGGTTCCATATGGGGGAATTGTATTCTAAATGACTCCTAACCAGAGTTTTATATAGTATTTTGAAAGTTTGGATATTTTTGAAATCTTTACAAATTCTTACAATGAAGCCTAGCATTTTCATTGCTTTACCAGTTATTATATCAATGTGGTTGGTAAATAGTAGTTTAGAGTCGAAGGTTATTCCAAGGTCCCTTATTACAGGTACTGACAATAAACTCTAATTGTTAAAAGAATAACTATATTTGATAGGGTTTTTAATTCTAAAGAATTATAAAAGTACCGATATTCAGGTGGATTTTGTATTTTGCCGTATTATTAAAGTATAGTCAAAGAAATCAAAATTAATATGCCAGCCCATCAGTGAGCGGGAATGTAACATATCCGCCTCCGCCTTCCTTTCCGTGATTTGCCAATAATTGAATCCGACAGTATGCAGGCAACTAGCATTGTAATATCACTATCACGAAATTATGAATAAAAACTCTTATAACAACTTAAGCCTACCAGAAAATGCTCGTGAAATAATAGATATGACGAACTTACTCGCTCTACATCAAGTCAATCAAGTCTACAATACCAATAACCGGCTGCTGGATTTAGTGTTCTGTAGTGATCTCTCAATTCACATTGTTAAATCAGTTGACGAGCTCCTCCCCCTAGACTGCCACCACCCCGCTTTAAGCATAACCATCTTGATGAACAACTCACCAGACGACACAACTATTCTTCCTAACTTTACTTATAATTTTTCCAAAGCTGACTATGCTAATATGAACCAATATCTTACAAATGAAGACTGGTCATTTCTTCACCTCAACAATAATATTAACTACAATCTTGAAATTTTTTACACAATTATCAACAGGGCCATTGAAAACTATGTACCACTTTCACATTTCAAAGAAGCGAAGTTCCCGAAATGGTTTAACAGCGAGTTAATCAACCTGATTATTTGCAAAAAACTGCACACAAAAACTTTAAAGAATCTAAATGCCTTAATGACTATAAGTTATTTCACAATTACAGAACTCAATGTAAAAAACTGTCAAAAAATCATATTATAATTATATAAATGGAATCGAAAAATCTATACCCTCTAATATACAAAACTTTTTCACACATGTAAACTCTCTTAGAAAAAACAAACAAGGTTACCCATTTCAATGCACTTCAAAGATAAGAGTAGCACTGATATGAAAGTAAAGGTTAACTATTTTGCTGATTACTTCAAAAGTGTATATGACGAAGATATCCCAGAAAATTACATACCACCACCTTCCCTTATTGAGAGCATGCATATCCCTGCTGTACACATCAATATAAACGACGTTAAATCTAAAATTAAATCTCTAGACAAAAACAAAAAGGCCGGACCTGATAACGTGCACCCCAATATTCTCATAAATTGCATTGCTTCACTGGCTGAGCCGATTTGTCTATTGTTTAATCAATCGCTTGATACAGGTTGCTTCCCGGACATTTGGAAACGTTGTTATCCAACGCCTATACTAAAAAAGGGTAATAAAAGTGATGTCACTAACTATAGACCTATATGTAAGCTATCTATAATTCCGAAACTTTTTGAAAAATTACTTCTTGATAAAATTTCCCCATATATATACCATACCATACCATCTCATTGTTCCAAATCAACGTGGATTTTTGTCCGGCAGGTCAACTCTGACAAATCTCTCATTATATGAAAACTTTATATCAAATGCATTAGCTAACAAAACTCAAGTCGATTCCATATGCACAGATTTCATCAAGGCCTTTGACAAAGTGTGCCATAAAATTCTACTGGTTAAACTACGTAAGCTCGGTATTGACGGAAAACTTTTAGACTGGTTTGCAAGCTATCTATCTGATAGAGTTCTACTTGTAAAAATTAATTTGTTCTACTCCAATCAATGTATAGCTACCAGTGGTGTACCTCAAGGGTCCCATTTAGGCCCAATTTTGTTTTTACTGTTCATAAATGATATTGTTGACAAATTTGATAAAGATGTAGATGTATTGCTTTTTGCAGATGATTTAAAAATATTTAAAATCATCAAAACCGCTGAAGATTGTGCCTGTCTACAAAATAATTTAAACAAATTAATTAGTTGGTGCTCTATTAACAAACTTTATCTGCACATAAATAAGTGTTATTCAATAAGTTTTTACAGAATAAGTCAACCAATTATTCATCCGTATGAACTTAACAACTCTACCCTTATCTCCGTCGAAGAAATTAGTGACTTGGGCATAACTTTCGACTCTAAATTAAACTTCATATCCCATATAAACTCAATCTATAATAAAGGTATCAAAATGCTTGGCTTCGTTCTTAGAAATTCCGGAGGTTTCAAGAATATTTCAACTTTAAAATTTTTGTATACATCCTTAGTACGTAGTCAAGTCTAATATAACTCCTCGATCTGGTCCCCCCGTTTTAAAATACATTCAGGTTCAATCGAAAAAATTCAACACAAATTCTTAAGGCACATTAATTTTAACCTCGGTATTCCCATTGAAAACATAAATTATAATTACTTGATGAAATAATTAAATTTACTAAGACTGTCAGATCGAAGAATTATATCCGACTTAATATTAATGTTCAAAATTGTAAATGGTAGAATAGACAGTCCCGATCTAACTAAGCTCATTGAATTTCATATTCCCACGAGAACCACTCGTTCTAAAATACTTTTTAAATGTAACAATAATCGGACTGAGTATACGAAACACTCACTTTTACCTAGGTTGCATGAAGTTACTAATAGATATGCAGATGTGATAGATCTATTTAACTGCACGGAACATAGGTACAAGACGGCTATGCTATCATATTTTTTTAATCACTATTAATTTTATTTGTATTATAGATTTTTGCATGTAAATGTATCTCTGGTGTCACTTCCCAATGTATCGTCACAATTAACTGTTATACATACACTGTTTTACCATTACCAATATTTTGAACATGAATTTGTGACATGTAATTAATGTTTATGGCATACTTATGCCGTTTGTATTAAATAAATAAATAAATAAATTATATCCAGATTTTATGTCAGGGCAAGTCTATGATGACAGCTGAAAACGTGTTAAATAGGATATTTTTTTGCCTTTTCAGCTTTTCTACGCCGCGTTTCCACATTTCTTTGTTAACAACCCTTTTTCTGAATTTTTTTTCACAACGAGTTATATTCACAACTGTTTAATTTCGGTAAAATGGGAAGAGCGACAAATGCGTCAATGCAAGAACGGCGGCCATATCGAATTATAAGGTGAGAAGGCTACTAATTGGTTGAAATTTAAATATGGCGGTTTCATATTTCAGCTCATCGATCAGTGGTGGTTCGGCATCTAACCCTTATTTAAAAATAATTTTTTATGTGGATAAGAGGCATTTCCAAAATAAGAGGCTTTAAGAGCTATGCCGGTCATTTAAAAATATCGTCGATAGGTATTGTAACGAATGTCTCCTGTTCCACTTCGCGCTCCCCTCAGGGGAACTGAGTGAAAGGGACAACTGCATATCGGGCCTAAAATACCTAAATAAAATCGTAAAAATTGATGTTTTGTATTCCCCATTTTTCTTCTCCAAAACTGGACCGATTTTAATATTTTTTTCACTAACTGTATTATAAGAAAATATTCTATGTCGGTACGTTTTGTTTTTTTTTTTAAATACATTGTTTAGTTTGCATACTAAACGTCTTTTGACGGCGTTTAAACCAGGCAATTTTATTCATTTTTGGAAGGTCCTAACTGCTATAAGAAGTAAATTATCAAAAAAACCAAAACGTACCGACACGCTAGTGGTTGATATCTATATTATTTAATTTGCTCTAGGGTCAAAATCCAGAGAGATAAACGGGGAATACGTTTGTATGGAAAAAACGCCGCTAGTATTTCCTCTTAAGGCTCAAAAGAGACTTTCATACATTATGTTTGTGTAGTCTATGTAACTTGCTATATAGATTCATATTCAGGGCTGGACTTCCGGTAGTAGCTCGAGAGGCCGGGCCCAAGGCCCTAACGACGGAAGGGGTCCCCGATCGGAGAACCTTCGTTTGACAAATATTTCAACACATTTTCCAGGGCCCCCAATTCGGAAGGGGCCACGGCTAAGTTATAAAATGGTACACAATGAAGATACAGGACTTGGAAAGAAATATTTCAACCAATTTCCAAGGGCCCCCACTTCGGAAGGGGCCCCAGCTAAGTGCCAAAATGATACACATTACATGTGATTAAAAAACCTTAAAAACTTTGAGGAATTAATTCATACGTCCGTCACACCTGGTCACACCGACCCCCAGATTCCAACTCCCACGAAAGTAAGGAAAGGTCTCAGCTGCTCCCGTCTGGAGCCAGTGAGACTATGGAATCCCCAATTGGGGTATGTTGTGAGGCTGAAGGTAGTGGAGAGGGGAAAGAAATGGGGAAAAGGAAGGTGAGGAATTACCTGGCTGTTCAGATCTGTTCACGAAACACGGCTAAAGCCAGTTCAAACAACGTTTTAATTCTGAATGGTGGTCTCAAACCAGAGCCATACGGAGAGTATATTCCACTCTGGAACCTGCAACAAATATACTGTTTATTATTTTACAGTGATAAATTGTGAAACAACAAAAAGTAATCATGTTAAATTTACTTGTGCACGCCGGGATTTGAATCCGCAATCTTTAGATTAGATTGCTAGTCGAGAGCCTTACCGTAATGGACAGTACAAAAAAAATTGCTATACAATTCAATATTTAAATTTATCAGTCTTAACAATCTTCCAACTTACTTAGGACGGGTTGCTTCAAAAAAATTTTAAAATTCATCAAATACTTGAAGTTAATTTTCACGTTCTGTGTATGTTCTACTCAAGTTCAGTTATCATTAGTGACCGACCGAAGGTTCGGTTTCGGTTTCGGCAAGTTTCGGCAAAAAATCGAGTTTCGGTTTCGGCAGCGAATCTGCCGAACCTTCAGCCGCACCGAAACTCTGCGTTTGTGAATTATCGCGCGTCGTTCGGCTGACTTCGGATGAGTTCGTGGCTCGTATGTCACCCGCCATTATTAGCTAAGTTCGCATCAGCCGGTTAAAATACTGCATTAGCCGGTTAAAATACTCAATTTATGAGGTCCTTCCTTTAAAATGTAAGTGTTGATTATTGACAAATTTTTGTACCAAGGAGTAGTTAACATATTTGTTAATTTTGGTTTGTTTTACAGATATTTTGTTAGGATACGTATTTAATGAACAAGTTGCTGATTTATTCCGCAGTTCATAAATCAGCTAACAGATGGCGCAAAAAGCATTTTCCTAGGCACAGCCACGCGGCGCATGCCCACAGCGCATGAGCGGTACCAACGGTCACCACCGTACCTAGCGCGTGGGCGGTAAACGAACCAAAGTTTTACCACGTGTTTCAAATCCTTATAAAGAGTTCGTGCTGAGTGAGCCGAATTACGGGAAGTATATTTAAACTTCCGTCCCGCTGTGCGGGACTTCAAACCAGATACGGGACCGGTGCCCTACAGGGGGGCATGCTCACCCACGCCTGCCCGACGACACCATGGAGTCCCTAACTCCCACCACCTCGTAAGCTACCCCCTTCTCTTTCCTAAATGTGCTGATTTCTTTAGATTTCGCGTAACCCGTGACGATGAATTCTAGGGAGAGAGAGAGTTTAACGTAGCCTAGTTCAATTCGTAGCATAACTCACTCGCCATGTGTAACAACTGTACTTGTATTTGCCCCCTGTGCTATATTGAATAAACCCTGTAAATTGTACCTTCCGTGTTTTAATTGTTGAGAAGTTCCCACCGAAACACTCTGAGAGTACCATTATTGGCACACGTGGACAAGCCGCGGCGGGCCTTCCGGCCCTGAGGAGTGCATGTTCCCTTGCTAACTGAGCTAGTCCCGAGGGGGCCTTTCTGTGAGTATTTAACCATGGCTTCCACCTGGGGCCCATTTTGCCATTCTTTACCACATCTACCAATGTATTCTTTCTATTATTATTATATTTAAATCAGGGAAATTCCCTAACCATTTAAAGCAGTCAATCGTCATTTTACTGCATAAAAGTGGGGACAAATCACTGATACATAATTACCGGCCTGTTTCCCTGCTCAACTCTGTCTCAAAAATTTTGGAGAAAATTGTAAAGAACCGACTCATCCATTATCTAGAAAATAACATCATCCTTTCTAGTAGACAATTCGGTTTTCGCAAAGGTTTAAGCACTGAAAATGCCATCGCTAATTTGACAAAAATCATCTCTAATAATCTAGATAAAGGTAGTAAATGCATTGCACTTTTTTTAGATCTAGCTAAAGCATTTGACACTATCTCGCACAAAATTCTGCTGAATAAACTACAGCGAATTGGGATACAGGGTCAAATTTTCAAGTGATTGGTTAGTTACCTAGAAAACAGGAGCCAAAGAGTGGACATTAACGGTACTCTAAGTGATCCAGCCAATATTAAATATGGCGTACCGCAAGGAAGTACTCTAGGTCCCATATTGTTTAATGTTTATATAAATGACTTATGTAATACTTCCTTTGCAGACCACATTATTACATTTGCTGACGATACAGTACTTTTATTTGAAGGCAAAACCTGGAATGAGTCTTGCTGTAAAGCTGAATTTGGCATAAACAAAGTTAAACAGTGGCTAGATAGTAATCTCCTCACTCTAAACTCAGATAAAACGAAATTCATCTGCTTCAGTTCAACTCAAGCGGGTCAACCACAAGAAATCCTTAACATTAGAATACACCATTGCAACGACATTATTACATGTAAATGCAACACCTTAGAATGTGTGGACAATATAAGATACCTAGGAATTATCATTGATAAATTTCTGAGATGGGACAAATATATAGCATTTACTTCCACAAAGGTCAGGAAACTTACACATCTGTTTATAGCAATAAGAAATATTCTATGCGTAAATGATTTGAAACGAATTTACTTTGCAATGTGTAATTCCATATTAGACTATGGTTCCTTAGGTTGGGGCGGTTGTGCTAAAACTATACTCGATCCCTTAGCTAAATCCCAGAAATCGCTTATAAGAGTCATACTGAAAAAACCTTTCAGGTACCCCAGCGATTCATTGTTCGCAGAATTTCTGTTCTTGATGTAAGACAATTATACATGAGGAAAATCATAGTTCATACTCAAAAACAGAGGCACCAATATGCTTCCGTAAACGACTGTCATAATATAAGACATGCAAAAAAAAACCAATAATTCCGTCCACCACTTCCTCATCTTTAGCACAGAGACAATTCTCATACTTAGGCCCTAAATTGCTCAATCTCATACCTGATGCATGGAAGGCAAAGAGTACTAACATTCTGCGTATGCAGGTAAATAATTGGCTTCTGGTCTTGGGGAGAGCTGAATGCGAGAATATGCTAAACAACATTAATTGAATTTTAATTTTTGTTTTCTTTACATTTTGATTTATATTGGTATTATATTAGCATTATATTTACATAAAGTATGTTCGAAAATTGCTCAATTCTGCGTGATATTTTTCCTTAAAGGAAAAGTTCCTTCTTTACTTTCAGTTTTTATTTTTCATTTTTCTTGTTTTATCTATTAACATTTCTTTAGTTTATTATGTCAACTAAACAATAGTAAAAAAAATGTCGTGGTATAACTGAAAGTATACTAGTTTTATGAATATATATATATATATATATATATATATATATATATATATATATATATATATATATATATATGTATTATTTTACCAACAGAATTTCTTCATTCATTTTCATTTTCAAATTCATTTTTCTTGTTTTATCTATTAATATTACTTTAGTTTATTATGTCAGCTAAACAATAGTAAAAAATGTCATGGTATAACTGAAAATATTCTAGAATATGAATATATATATGTATTATTTTACCAACAGAATAGTCAACACTATAACTTACTATAATTTACTATAATTTACATGTAAAAACATTATCATATTGGAATGTCCTAAAACGGGCAATTGCCTAGTTGGACATTTTAAGTTCATTATATTGTATTATGTAATATTTACAAACAAACAATAAATAAATAAATAAAATTCAGCGTGGGGCTTACTCCCGCACCCAACAATTTATAAAATGGATAATTATTTTTTCTCACTTCAATTATTATTATTTATTTCATTTAACACGTGTAATAAGAATGTTGTCATTGTAAACGCTATTAAAATTAAAATACTCAATTAATGAGGTCCTTCCTTTATAATGTAAGTATTGTTTATTGACAAATTTTTGTTCCAAGAACATTTTTCGTTTAATATAAAAAATCAAGATAGATATCTGATTTAACTTGTCAAGATTAACCCTAAGAAATTAAAATAATAGAAATACCTACGCTTTTCAAATACAGAAATAAAATAATTTTCACATAAAAAGATATTATATTATAGGTAGGTATTTAATCGCTTGTCTGAATTCTTGACATATCAGATCCAATTTTGAAAATAACAAATAAAACCATTTTCTGTTAAAATGTAATATTATTGTTGGTATGTACTTTATCGCTTGTCTGAACTCGTGACATATTAGTTCCAAATTTGAAAATTATAATTAAATTCAAAACAAATTCGAATTCATTGAGCCAGATTTACATCACAGAAAAACCCACAATCGAATGAGTATTTTTGAAATAAATAGATAATAGATAAAAAAATTTTTAAGTTTAAGGGCCTTTAACCAGCCAGCGGCCGAAAATCCACATTTCGTTGAAAGATGTTCTTACGATCGTACAGGGCGGTTTCAATTAGAAAGATTAATTATTCTACGTACCAGCTTTTTAAAATTTCTTTCCAAATTTGCTTTAATTTATACCTACGAGTACATCCAAAAATGCTGAAATGCGTCATAATAAAACTATTAAAATTATTTTTTAATTATTTTTTTTATATAAGTATTTATAATTTTTCAATAATGTCTGCCTAAGTGAGCAGCCCAGATATGGGGGCTCCATCGAAGCCAGAGTAAAGTTAGCCTCTCAAAAACTGGGCGCACTGTACAGGGCCCGCAGATATTTTAAAAGTACACAACTGCTAACCCTGTACAAATCACAAGTGCGCCCCACGGTTGAATTTGGCAGTCACCTCTGGTCTGGAGTTCCAAAACACCTGAAAAATACCCTCGACTTTGTGCACAAACGGACGGTCCGTTTGATAGATTCTCCCATCTTAACAGACGGATTACAATCCTTAGAGCATAGGCGTCGGGTGGGAATGCTATCCTTATTCTACCGGTATTACAATGGAAGATGCTCCGAGAAATTAGCGTCATTGATCCCTTCGGAACCGGTGCATAGTCGGGAAACACGCCAAACGCGTGCCCAACATTTGTAAACGGTTGACGATTGTCACATGAGAACGGGTCGCTTCTTCGGCTCGTTCTTGGCTCTGTGTTTCCTCCTTCCTACAATATGGGTCGCTTGAAGACCAATTTCCATTCCTTCCTCTCCTTAAAAAGACCCTCCAACAGCATCCCAGATGACAGGCCCTGAGGGAAATTATTTTCCTCAAGGCCTCCTGTGTGGAATTAATGTAAAAAAAGAGAAAAATAAATATGCAAGAAAATTTTTAAATATATTCCTTTGTAAGACCGTAAACAGATAGACAAAATAGATAAATTTTTGTCATAAATAAGTTTTCGGATTTTTTTATGATTTTATTTGAACTAAAATAAATTTTTGAACTATGCGTTTACTAGATAAAACGTATTGATTTATAATAATGTATGATTACATGGTATGAAATATGTCTTGTAAAATAAGATTTTTCGTTGGAAAATTTAACAAATCCGCCGACGACCTATGGTATAACCTTATTATACTAAAAATAAACATTTTTTCTCAAAATTTAAAACATTCGTTTACTAGATAAAAGAACAATCTTTCGAAATCAATTTACATTTTTTGTGGATAAGAGTCAATACGTCTAAAATTTGATTTAAAAATGACATATTTCCGTTAACCGTTAACCTCCCTCTTAACCGTTCGAACTTAGCTTTCAAATCACACTTCAGTTATGTTTACGTAATTCTGTCATATTTCATCTAATACCTATCTAAGTTGAATGTGAAAACTCCGTGCAACTCTTGGACGTACGAATGTAATTTTCTGATAGAGCTTTTGCTTACCATCGATGTGTAAACTGAAAGTTTGTCTGGAAAGGAAGACCGAACAGGCTTTTACCTTCAAAGTTAATTTCCTCAATGCATCAAACTTCCTTAAACCATCGAAAGGGGAAATTATATAACCATCCGACGGTTTATTATATTCAAATTTAATGTTTTGAGTGGTATATCAGTGTTTAAAATGTTACTAGCTGACCCGTCTACTCGTTGCTGTGGCTAACGAAACACAACGCCATCTACCGGATGGTTATCCAACATTTTAACTCACATCGATGGGTCGCTCCATTTATATTATTATAGCGAGTTCCCGGTATGCGTCGCAATGCCACTTAATAAAGAAATTGTTTCGCCCTGCGTGTTCTTTCCCATTCATCTGTGTCTTCCCCTTCCTCTCCCGCGTCCCCTTTCCCTCTCGCGTACCCACTCCGCCTTCCCTCTCCGCCACTTCCAGCTTCCCCCGCCACGCGGCCCCTCTCCCGAGTTTCCCTCCCCCCTCCCGATTTCCCCTCCCCTTTCAGGTTCCCCTCCCCCCTTCCGCATTACATTCATTCAGTCCGGTACATTCAGGTTGCAAACAGCTCGCGTGCCACATTGCAATTTTATACAAATTTCATAATGCCAGAGATCACCAGTATACACAGAAACCTTCGCGGGCATGCACATATCAAATCCCCAAAGTTTGAATGAAATAGGTAAAGTCGTTCGGAAGTTAAACGCGTTCATTTTTATTTATTTAAATAGATAGATTGATAGAAGATAGAAGATAGATAGAAGATAGATAGATAGAATGTATTCTTCCTTTGAAGTGGTGCAGACATACGTTCAGCCTTTGTCCCATTTTCGACTGTTGACATTTAGTGTGTAAGAAAGAGGGACAGCATTATATGTTTAAGAACAAATGCAAAACAATCAACGCATTGACATTTGACATTTTTGAATTTTTGGAATTCACTTACTACTAAATATTATACTTATCACAATATTCCTGCTGCTCTTTCAAAAGATGAGAATCCGTTCCATGAATGAGGAAAAGAATTTTCTTTTCGCGAATTTTTCCGATGGTTAAATAGCTATTCCGCTATTCTGGGCGGAGACAAATCCAACAAATCAAAGGTATTCAAAATTGGTCCAGGTGTTCTTTTTTTAAATTTTATTTATTTGTTTAAAGACTTGCCCAGTACATAAGTTTACATGGAATATTAAATGAAATTATTGCATGGTATAGTACCTATTACGTAAGTCCGTAGAATATTATTAGATAATTTCTTGAGTTATAAATGGTGTAACTAACCCGACTTTGTTTCATATATTAAGATTATTTTCAGTAATAAACCAGTTAATATTTGCATCTTCTACCTCTGTCTATTTATCCCAATGTCCGTACGTGAGTGCCCTATAAACTCAAAAACTACTTAACCGATTCCGCTGGAAATTTCAAATTTTGTTCTTATTAGTGCAAGGAGTGTTTAGATAGTGGTTTGAATGGTAGAAATCGGGTACGCCCGAAGAATATTTAACGCATACGCTCTGCCCATAAATTTGCGCATCTGCGCATAAATTTGACAACGTATCTCATAAAATGTTGTCAAATTTAATTCGTTATAACGTATTTTTTCAGTAATAATGTGGATTTCATAATAATACAAGGAGTTAAAGTGGGGGACGCCTGAGGATGACATAAATCTATTAACAATTATTTGTGATTAAACGAGGAGTACCAAAAGTACCTAAGTGAAAAAAGGGATGTAAGGAGAATGAATGACTTGTAAATGAATGATAAATGAAGTCAGGGACGCCCTAGGAAGACACAATCAATTCAAACAAAACTTACGTATCGTAAAATTAGACGTGTGTGATGAACGAAGAAAGTGATGTAAAGAGAATGTACGTGGAAGTGAATTGTTGAGTTGGTTAGAGACGCCCGAGGAAGACATGACACGAACAAGTGATACAATTTACTTAAAAAAGTTTACTTAATTTCTTAGCAATAATATTATTTTTCACCCTAAAAAATGCGTTCAATTTTCAGGAATGTACACTAGAATTCACAACCTGAAACTCTACTCCAAACCAAAGGTGATAGAAAAAAAAAATCATAATCTACTGTCTCATAGATGGCTCGAGTATAATTGGTTTAGGGAAAAACGCTTTTTGCAAGTTAAGCTTTAAAATATGACGATAAATTAATGTATTATGTAAATTCAAATCTGTCAAGAAAGGAAATTCATCTTAATATTCTAAAGCATAACTTGGAAAAAGATTTTTTTCATAAAATAATTAAACTCGCTCCATTTATAAAAAAATAGTTCATGAAATCTCTTAATCTATTCTATTATCTTAGAGGAGCGCGCTAGTATTTAAAGCGACAAAATCGATGCGCAAATTGTGAAAAAGTTTAATAAAACACGACTCGTTTAAAATAGACCAAAAATATCGCGGAGGTTGTCTTAAACAGCATTTAACGAAACACTATAGAAACAACTGCAAAAAAATTATTGAAAAGGTTAAAAGAGATTACTACAAAAAAAATCAGTGAAGCTACCGATGATAAAAAAAAATTGGAATATCATAAAAGATATAGCTAATATTAATAAAACCGACACTCCTATTATTAAGATTAATATCGATGACAAAACGATACATGTAAATTCTGAACCTAAAAAAATATCTGACCATTTCAATAATTTTTTTTCCAATATCGGACCCAACTTAGCAAAAAATATTTTAGACAGAAACTGTGTCTCAGAGAAAGATCTTGCAAAGAATATACCTATCGATACTCTGAGTTATCAGCCATTTCAATTCACTCCCACCACTGAAACAGAAATTATAGAACTAATAGCATCTCTTAAAAGCAGTAACTCCACCGGAATAGATCACATCTCGGCAAAAATTATTAAAAACATCCAAAAATATATCGTCTCCCCTCTTAAACACATAATCAATTTAAGCTTCAAAACTGGCATTTTCCCTAACTCCCTAAAACAGTCCACAATAATCCCAATCTTCAAAGCCGGTGATAAATTATCTGTAAATAACTACCGACCAATATCCTTACTAAGCACAATATCTAAAATTATAGAAAAAGCGGTGAAACGTAGACTCTGCAAATTCCTCGAAGATAACAAAATACTGTCGGATAACCAATATGGCTTTCGCAAAGGTAGGAGCACTTCAGATGCAATAGCCGCCATCACAAAGATAGTTTCTTGTAATCTCGACATTGGTCGCAAACCACTTGCTGTTTTTCTTGATCTTGCAAAAGCATTTGATACGGTCTCCCATCCCTTACTACTAAAAAAATTACAACAGATTGGAATAACAGGAGTAGCCCACACATGGTTTGAAAACTACCCGATAAACCGAACACAACAAACTCTTATCCAATCTGATAAAAAACATATAAGTAATAAATTATCAGCGTCCTATGGTGTACCCCAAGGCAGTATACTAGGACCAATTTTATTTCTTATATACATTAACTCACTATGTGCCATGAATATTGGAGGTAAGATATTATCATTTGCCGATGACACGGTCTTAATATTCGAAGATGAAACGTGGCAATCCGTTATTAACAAAACTTATAATGGCCTAATAAAAGTAAAGCATTGGCTAGACACTAACCTCCTCACACTTAACATCGACAAAACACAATATATGACTTTTTCCATACGTCAAAATAATATACCTAACAACTGCCCTAAACCAATCATTCACTCATGTTCACTCAACTTACACACTCCAGAAATCACACCTAATATTAATTGCACTTGTTCTGTTCTTAAATCATCAAAGGAAGTCAAATATCTGGGGATAATCATAGACAACCAACTGCGTTGGGAAGCTCACATAAGTGACACAGTAAAAAAACTCCGTAAACTCTGCCATATATTCTGCTCCCTTAGGTCCATCTTAGATTTACAGACCCTAAGAACCGTATACTTTGCCCTTTTCCAATCCATAGCAACATATGGTATTGTGGGGTGGGGTGGTTGTGGTGAATCCATTATCAATCCAATTATTACAGTTCAAAAACTAATTTTGAGAATCATATTTAAATGCCAACCTACCCATCCCTCAAATGAACTCTTTGCTAAAATCAAGGTCTTAGACATTCGACAGATATTTACTAAGATAAGCATATGTTACATATGCCAAAAAATCTACTGGTGGCTCCACAACATCAAGCACACACACGTTTTTCATCAAACCTGGGTTGCGTGGTCCCTAAAACAAAAACCTCATTCGCCCAACGACAATTCTGGTTTATCGCTCCCAAAATGTATAATGCTCTGAGTGCCGATATAAAATCACAGAATAATTCTAAATCTCTCTTTAAAGCCCGTATCAAACATTGGATATTTGAAAAGGGAAGAGATTTCTTCAAACAACACATGAGAGCTTAATATTACAATAAAAACAAATAATATTAATATAAAAAAAAAAATTAACACAAATTTAATTAATTAATTAATTTATCTTAACATTACATTAAAAAAAATACAAACAAAAAAATTTACTTTCTCTAAGACTCTTTCCAACTTCTTTCAGAGAAAGAATATCAAAAGCGACTACAAACATGTACTCTCGTGCAGAAGAATACTTACCAATTTTTATTTCTATTTTTATGTCAAGAATAATAATACTTACCACAGTTTATTTCAATCTTCTTTAAATTATCTTTTTATTCTTTATTTCTTAGCTTACTTTTAATTGTTATATCTTTATTTTTATCTGTTTTTAGTTTTATTTATCCCTAAATATGTTATTTTTTCTTTCCTCTTCTCATATTTTTTATCTGTTTATATAAAATAATATGTCATGTATGACTACCACAACACGGGCAATAGCCTAGTGTGGTAGTTAAAAAATACCAACAATGTATCATGTAAACATTTATTAAATAATAAAAAAAAAATAAAAAAAAAATATGAATTTTTTCATACATATAACTTGTAAAATAACTGAAACAAACGTGTTTATAATAATTTTCGGAGCATACTTAGCGATTTTTTTCTATAGAGGGAATTTTATATAATTTGCGTTTCGGCGCCGGGAATATCTAGATATTATCTTCAAGAAAAACATATATTTTAAAACTCTAATAACGTGTTTAAGGGAGATATGTAAGAAATCGATAGAAATTCGGGTAGCGGCTGCTTAAGTATCACCTTAATAACCCCTTAGTAAGTTAACCAATTTAAGCATCACCTTAGCAACGCCGGGTACACATCAGCTAGTTATGTGGGTATAAATAATACCTTTTTAATGATTAGGGTAGGTATAATTGGTACTTGAATCCGTTTTAGAATAACGACGTTGAACTTTTTATAACTAAAATTATCAGAACTCTCAAACAATCCGGTTTTCAATAAGGGGATCCAATTCGTAAAATTCGATCGAAATAACGCATTCCTTATGCAGATGGCGATAAGGCTGTAATTCCCGCTTTACAGACGTAAAATGCAAGTTTTATTTTATTTTGTGAACTTCAGGTACAAATATTTAACAAATATTCTGGCGATCACCGCGGCCTAGTGGATAAGGTTCTCGACTAGCAATCCGAATGATGCGGGTTCAAATCCCGGCATGCGCAATAAATTTAATTTGGTTTATTATTTGTGTTATTTCACAATTTAATCATTTAAAATAATATAAGGTATATTTGCGGCACGTTCCAGAGTGGAAGATTCTCAGTATAGCCCATTCAGAATTGAAACGTTGCTTGAAATGGCTTTAGCCGTGTTTGCCGACTAGATCTGAATAGCTAAGAACTTCCCCTACCCCATCTCCTTCTCCTCCCCACTTACCCCAATTGGGGAGGAGAAATAGATTGGGGAGCCTCTCAATATATCCCAATTGGGGATCTCCAGGTGGTTGGGAGCAGTTGGAACTCCTGCTCGGTATTCACAAAAAATACATCATTTCCGATCATATTCTAAAAGAAATTAAGTTGTCACATTACACAATAAAACTATATTCTAAAAAGGGTTCGTGCCTGAGTAAGTGATTTTACTCTTTAAATCTTTCTAGGCTTATAAAAAGAATTCCAAAAAATGTTCGATTAATGTATTCTTATTTATTTATATTCCCATACATGCAGTTTACAGATGTTCACTGTTTACATTGATTTATAATAAGTATAAAAAAATAATTTTATCACGTAATTACTAACTCATACTCTACGTAAATGATTTCGTGGAAATATTTTGTGTACACTCACCAGAAGAACTTGTGCTGAGGTGTTCGAATGTTTGAGATAAAGTGTTTTTTTTTTTCATATACGACGTAAAAAAAAACATAGCATCGTTCTTGAGACTCTGGAGGAGTGTACCCATGGCGGGTTCTACCCATGGCGGCAGATTGGCATATTAAGTTAGTAGCAGTTAATGTATAGTTGGAGTTTTCAAATATTGTCAGGTTATTCATAAGCCGGCAATGTCTGTCTTTCTTTAATATATATATATATATATATATATATATATAAGACAATAGTAGGTAATGGGAACCCACTAAGCGTGGGCATACATTGAGACATACGTCGCGCAGCGTAGTTCAGTGTCGGATTTTTAGAAAGTATAGAAATCAGGGGGCAACATACATTGGGACTCGGGCGACACAGTCGGCGCTGCCCTTTCGTAGGCGACGCAGCTCGGTAGCTTAGTTTGTATTGTGCCCGCTTGAGCGCTGCCCTTTCGTACATGTTTATATAACTATAGTTTACCAGAATACGAAAGAAAGGATTTAGTGGAGAAGGCATGAACTGATGTTGGAAAAAAAGTCATATGACATCGCTTGACAGCGTATTAACTCCACGGCTGCACGTGAAAAATGATCAAGTTCAGTATATTTCGGATAGCGCCGTGTACGGAGACTAGCATTAAAACGTAGTATATGTAATGGATCGCTTAGAAGTATTTTATGTAGATGCTTCAATTAAATACTGCGTGGACAACATACATTAGCCCTTAAAAATTTCGTACAAGTCTTTTAATAAGTCTATAAAAAAATAAAGTTTCAGGTCTATAAAAAACACTTTCAAGTCCAAACTCTCTTATTTATTAACCCCTTTTCGGGTATGGTTTTATTGTATAATGTGGCAAATTCAGTTTCTTTTATAATAATCGCAAAAAATTTGATGTTTGCGCCCGAACTTCACAAAATAAAATAAAATATGCATTTTCGCGTTGTTATTTTACAACATGGCGACGAATTTGGTTTTTAAAAGTGAACCTCATACCTTCCACCGAAGAACTACTGACTCGACACAGTCAGTCAGTCCTCCCCCGGCCGTAGCGGAAAACAGACGTTAGGCTCCGCGTCGCTTGGTTTCATGAAATCAATTTTAAATTTCCGTTTTATTATCATTAACAGTGCGTTAAAAAAAATGTTTTTTACACGTCTTTACGAAATCAACATGTAAAAAAAATCTCAAATACCTTTTCCAATCTTTCCAAAAGCTTTTTCTCAAGTATTTTTAAACTCCTCCAATAAAGGGGCGTGATTTCTGATTTCGACTTTTTCCTGGACTATTGGATCGCCTTAATTTTAACAGACCATTTTAAAAATACCGTAATGCTACTAATTACCAATTACTTCGAATACCCTTCCAACTATGGCAGGATATTCTAAAAATAATTTATTTTTTCACCAACCTCATTGTAAAATCATCTAATAATATTTAAGCAAAGTAACCCTGGTAATATTGGTTTTTTTACTACAAATAAATAAAAAATAGTGAAAACGAGAAAATCTCAACGAAATGATTTTAGATACATTTTCCACGTCTCCTCCCCCCCCCCCCCCCCCCCCCAACTCACTTCAGCCTCACAACATACCGAAATTGGCGATGCCATAGTCTCACTGGCTCCAGACGGTTGAGAGCAGTCGGGTTTCTTGTGTCGTATTCGGAGAAAATAAGTTTTAATACACGATTTTTTTGTATTTTTACGCTGCTATGTAGTGTTAGGTATGTAGGTTATACAAGTATATTAGACTTATTACTTGAAATGGCTTTAGCCGTGTTTGGGACTAGATCTGAATAGCCAGGTATATCTTACACATCTCCTTCCCATCCCCACTGCCTTCAGCCTCACAATGTTATGTGCCCTTCGCACAATACGATCTCTAATTACATTGTGACACCTTCTTAGTGCACCTTCGAAATATCACTTTCAGGAATGTTATTATTGCAAGTCACTTTAACCTTGTGACATCACATATCTATCAAAATTCAGTAACTACTAATGCACTATATTAAGGTTTCATAATTGTCACTTAAAAGATGCCTTAAGCATAATTTCTAGTTTCACCAATGTCATCAACATCAACTTTCAATTACTTATTTGGCACATTTTGACCGGTCAGTGGTTGAGTGGGCATTACGCTTGGGTCCCACCTGGGCGTCGCGTGTTCGTTTCCTCGGCTGGCTAAGTCCTCCATCACAACACAAGCAACATTTTCGGCTTTCTGTGGTGGTAGTAGGAGATTTTCGAACATTGTTAGGTTATTCGTAACCCGAAATGTTTGTCTTTCTTTAAAAATATATATACAATAGTCGTACACAAATGTATTATATTCAATTACAGAAGAGATATGCTATGGTTTCCGCGCAACTGTCGCCGGACTACGCCTTAATTAGCGTAGTTTTAATACAAAAAGAATTTGTTCATTTCGTTGCTTTTTTGAAAATGTATATTAATATTGGTTAACAATATATTTTGAATAAGAAATTTGAATTAATTCGTTCATTTAGTTTAACGTTCGTTTGGTTTATTCGTTAATTATTTGTTCTTTTAGTTTATTTGTTAATTGGTAAACAATATCGGCAACACCCGGTAGCGCAGACCCACATAGTAAAAACAGCAGATAGCACATCTACTTATATTTCAATATCTTTGGTATTATTCCTCAGATTATACTAGACATCAGTTGAAGACTAAATTCTACTGTCAATATTGTATATCTGGTATTGCACTAAGTTTCCGATATAATTATAAAACTAATAAACTGTTCTCCACATCATAAATCTTCAAAGTGTTACTTCATTTAAAAGTGGTACATAACAACAACATACCGAGGGGATGCTATAGTCTCACTGGCTCCAGACGGTTGAGAATAGTTGGGTCTCTTATTCGAAAAAAAAAGTTATATTTCAATATAATATTATAATATAATATATTATTACATAACAATAAAATTATTACATTATCTATTTATATTATATTACAAAATACTCTGCCCGCCTGCTCACGCGTCTCACAAAAACTGCGTCCCGGCCGCAACTCGACAGAGCCGAGCTCATACATGTCTGCACATGTCATGTGTGTACATGGCTGCGTCTCAGTTCTCAGTGTATGTCGCTCCGTACACTTCCATACAATACAAAAACCTGAACTACATTGCGCTGAACATGCTGCGCGACTGATGTCTCAATGTATGCCCACCCTAAATTCGCTAAATTACGCCAATTAATGTAAATTTTAAATTAAAGGTTTAGAAACACAGGTATCTGTGAAAATATTGTAGTAAAAAGTGACAAAAGTTTGTCGATATTTTGTTATACTTTCAAGAAAGTAAATAAAGTTAGTCTTGAAGTTACGGTAGAATAGAGAACTCCAGTCCAATTTTTTTATTTTTTTTAATGAATAAAGACCTTCAAACTTAAATAACTGCATTTTTATTTTTATAGTTAGTTTTAATAGTTAAAATAATTGTCAAAGTTTTAATTTTTAAAGACTCCCAGAAACGCACCGTATCTGGTGGTCTTCACCAACCGATAGTTTTTTTACTTTTTAAGTTGTCATTTTGAATCAGTGATGTTATGTCGAGGGAAATTTCCCTAGATCTAGGGGAGAAAAATATTTTTTAGGGATAAGGGAAATCAGGACAAAATCTAGGGAAATTTCGAACTCTGGCAAAATTTTTATTACATATGACAATATTACTGGTATTATTTGTATACATATATATACGTATATATATTTTTTGGAATTCCTATGAATCTTAATTATTGTTCATGTACTTACATGCAATGTTATTTTTAACACTGACAACTCAAAATGATATTAGGGAACGTACCCATACTACGTGACACGTTCGGGGGGAGGGGGGGGGGGGGGTCTTCAAAATACCACTCTTGGTACAAATGAGCGGCGGGTTGCTTATGATTTTTATTTTGCAAAGTGTTTTTTTTTAATTTGGAATTCAGTTTCTAATTCAGTGGTGAGTGTATTCGTACTTTTAAATTTTTGTTTAGTGTTTTATTTGGAAAATGACGGTATTATTAGTATATTTACCAAGTTCCGATATCTTTCCAATTAATTATCATATTAATTAACATATAACAGGATTAGTGTTACACAATCGGGTGGCTACGTAGGTAATTGCGTAAATGTGAAATTCTAGTGAAATTTCACTTCGAAATCTAGGGAAATAATTTTTTTAGGCAGAACATCCCTGTTTGAATGAAGAACCAGTGATGCCAACTTAGCAACTTTATAGCTAGATCTAGCTATTATTTGATGTCAGACAGCTACATTTTAATGAAACTTGTAGCTAAACTTTTTAGCTACTTTTTATAGCAACTTTTCGTCATTGTTTGATATTTCGATTTCGTCATGAGAGAACATAAAACCAATAAAGAATTGCATACGTGTCAATTTTCAAATGTCAATACAACATTCAACACGGACGCTATTACCAGGTGACAGGTTAACTGTGACGTCATCGTTAACCATTTCAGTAATGCCAACTTGACGCTGTATTTTGAGGAGAGGTTTAAAAATGCACTTTTTAATATTTTTTTAAAAACTCTGCGTTTAATATTATGAAATAAAACTTATGTATTCAGAATCAGCGTTTCTTGGTCTATATAAACATATTTTTTTAAAGCCATAATATTTTTCACTGGAGTTCCTTATTGTATCGAAAAGTGAAGCATGAAGGTTTACATAGAATTAATAGGAAAAGTGTTACAACATCATTTTAATTTTTATATAATATAATATTTTATCTGTCATCTGAATGTGTTTTGGTAGATGATTAAAAGTACGAGGTAGAAGATTAAATAGCACTAAATCATAAAAAAATGTAGAAAAGATGTAAAAGCCCGTAAGGGTGTTAATTTATTAATCAATAAATATGAATAAACACATAAAGACTAGATAAGTTTTAAGATTTTCACCGCCAAAAGCATTTTCGTTATTTGTTTTTGGGGTGTTATGCCGTGTTGCGCTACCTCCTTCTTTAGCCAACGTTTCGGACATCGTTGCAGTGTCCATCATCAGGGCAGATCCGACATCTACCGGATCTGCCCTGATGATGGACACTGCAACGATGTCCGAAACGTTGGCTAAAGAAGGAGGTAGCGCAACACGGCATAACACCCCAAAAACAAATAACGAAAAAAAAACATAAAAACTAGAAAAGAAAAAAAAATTATACGTTTTTAAAGCACCCTAATATATATTGGGCACCTTTACTTTTAATAATTGGCTGCATACCGGTCTAAACCGGTTTATATCTAGTTTTAGTCCAGACACGTATGTGTAAAAACCGACATTAATTATATTTTGATAAACTATTCTTCAAAAAAAAATTATCTTTTTCCAATAAATTTAATATCAGTTAGTTTGTTGTTGAGAGAGGTCAAAGTTTATATTACAGAAATCAAGTGTTCTACGATTTTAAAGGTAAGTCTCTTCATTTATTTATCCTTTCACGAAATTGTGTTGCTTACCCCCGTAGCAGGGTGGGAGAGAGCTTAGGTGGGGAACGCAGAAACCTGGTGTGGCCGGTATTTTATTTTATTTATTTTACATTAACTCCACACAGGAGGCCCTAAATTGAGGAAAATCATTTCCTTCAGGGCCTACGTCGTGTCAAGGAACGAGGAAGTTTTGAGGGGTAGAAATCTGGGAATCAGTGTGTCCAGGAGTGAGAGACGTATAATTTCATGATCTTGTTGGGTCGAGAGAGTCCAACTGGAGAGAGGTCAAATGGTTTCCCGATCTCGACCCACCACGCCGCTGGTGTCAAACCTCACCCCATGAACACGGGCTCCCCTGATAAGTCACCAAACGTAATGAATAATTTTTTTTACTATATTTATATTATTCCTTTGGCTGAAATTTCTGAATTATTGAAGTGAAAGTCCCCTTCGCACTTTGTAATTTAAAACTGGATGAAACGAAAGCGATCGATACTAAAAAAGAAACACATACGAGTACATCTATAAGATTTAGCCTGCGGGAGAATGAAATAGTTATAAAATATTTATTTCACTGATACTCGGTTCCAATATAACACAATAAATCCACGATCCCACGTAAGTCTCCTTTAGTCTAGTCACTAGACTCTAGTGGTATAAAGCGCCTGACGAATCTTAGTGACTAGCGGCCAGACATTCAGCGGACCAAGGATCAAATCCTATTAAATCCAAAAAAAAAGTTAAATCAATATCCAATCTTCAAACTACTCCAAAATGAACAGGCAAAGAAAACACAAAAGAAAGCAACCGACGTCTAGCGACTCCGAAGAAGAAAAAACAAATATTAATAAGACGACTAAATTTATAGGAAAAGGTGCATTGGAATTCGACGGCAAAAATATTGAAAAAATCATTCTTCACATTTATAAAAAAAGTGCTTTGTAGTCTCTCCACTCTTGTCTACTTTAGTTTTCTGACGATTCGATTTTTTTTCTGACTATTTCTCCATTAACCACTGACAATATAAATGTCATTAAAAATTACATCCGGAAGATTAATTATTCTGTAATTGGTTGCAGAACAGAGATAAACGGGGCTTGCATTAACGTTGAAGTATTTAGGTATGTATGAAGGTGGGCGGAATTAAGTTGTTTATATGCTTAATATAATTATTTTTTTTCTAAATCATGGAAAGTATTCTTAAAGATATGGGCTCTATTAAAATAGTGTTAATAACTCGTTTTAAATACAAGTTTTGTCTTGTATTAAAGTGAACTGTTTTCTCAAAATTTTCATTTCCAGAGTCTTAACAACAATTTCAAAAGGATGTTATTGTTTTATCTATTTTGTATGAAGAATAAAATATATCATCCATTTACACCAGGCATTCCTAACCTGCCGCCTAGGGATGTGACTTTTACATAAATAATCGATTATTAAATAATCGGTTCTTTTTCTTAGCATGAAAAATCGATTTATGAACAATCGGTTGTTCTTGAAAATTTGGTATAATAATAGATTTTTTCTCAAAATCTGTCAAATTAAAATAAACGCGTACAATATCTTTAATCACAGTTTAATTAAGTAAAAAATATTCAACAGAAATTATAAGCTTTAAAATAATCAACCGAAATTAAAAGTTTTTTTTAAATAAATCAACACAAATTACAAATTGTTCGTTGACTCTGTAGAATTCATCTAGTGACAAGTTTGATTAGAAACTTCAACTAAACTGCTTTCAAAGTACAAAAGAGATGTCATCGTAGAAGCACAGATGGCGTTAATGTCATGTCATGTTTCGGATTCCGGACTAATGACTAACACCCGTATTCAGAGTCGATCCTTAAAGTTGTCTAAGTCAAGTGTCGGCCTTACCTTAGCAAAGGTAAGAACCGTCCTTACCTTTAACGCTTCTATTCAGAGTCCACACTTTGAGCTTCCTTTCCTAAGGTAGAGACCTTTTGTCTACGCCGAAATAAATGTGTGACGTCATCCGAAACTTGCCGATGTTCTGCTTCTACGGAAACAACATGCCCCGTTTCGGGACAATTTGTGTGTTTTTCTATGTTCGTATCCATGGATTTATCAGGCATCTGTCAGTTTTGTTTATTTATGCGTCGTTGGCCTGTCAAAGTTCTAGCGCTACGCATCTCGTTTTAAAATGAATTCACGGATTATGATTACGCCAAGCGAAAAACAGTGCTTATTAGATTTGATCAAGAAATAACAACAACCCCGCGGTAGCCAGCATTTCGACGAATCATCTGCAGCTTGGTGAAAAGAAAAAACGCGTGGGCCAAGTTGACAATGATTTTAATTCAATCGGCGATAATCAAAAGGTTTGTAATTTAAATTTTACCTAGCCATCACGCCGTTTCCCCTCAGGGTTACTCTTCTTCATTCACATACATACTCTTCTATTGTTCAGACTCCTTAATACTATTATAATACTATCTTGAATTCATTTTAGAGGAACCAAGCGCAGCTCAAGAAATGTTGAGACAACTTAAAAACAAAAAGGAAGATGGAGCTCTGCGAGGAGAAGAGGAGCAAGTTGAAGACTGGAGGGGGCAGGCTGTTGCCAAGTGTCTCCAATGAGCACCATCCCGTTGACGGCATACCGGATTTGGCCACCGATACAGAGTTGAGCTTCTGCAACGACAGCGATCACTCTATTTGTAATACATACGATGGTTAGTTTAAAAAAGTTATGCGAAATATTTTGGCTACTTGTTTATTTAACGTTGGCATTATTTCTTATTCAAAGTATTGTTTAAGTTTCAGATACCGCTGTCAGCACGTCTGTTGTATTCAGCATGCCATGGGCTGACCAGTCGACGGAAATGGGCTGACCAGTCGATGGAAGTGCCGGTGTTTGGTTAGTTTTTGATAATGTAATTGATTCTTTGCAATTTTAAATTTAAATGAATGTGGAGTATTTATTTATATTTAGATGGTAGCATTCGCATTTCTCTATAGGAACTCAATACAAATTGTTGTGTGAACATAATTTCATCAGTTGTCATGCTAAATCTTAATATTTGAGATAGAAATATTGTAAAAAGTGTTATTAATTTTCAGATATAACAAGAACACCGGAAGAAAGTTCAACCCCCCAGCTCAAGACGAAGACAAGACGTATTATTCCCAAGAAAGAGGTGACTATGTTGACATCTCTATTTGCACTTATCTTGCACTTGAATACTTGCAATTCCCTTCATAGGGTCAAACAATGCTCGGAGAGCTTTAGTTTAACCTCTCGTTCTCCACCCTAAAGAGCGGCCCTGTTGAAGATGCTGTGTGGGGGGTCTTTTTAAGGAAGGAGTGAAGATGGGTCTTGAAGAGGTAGGAAGTCTTGATGTTGTAGGAGGGAGGAAACACAGAGGCCGGCAAATCGTTCCAGAGCCGAGCTGTTGATGACAAATGTCATTCGTGTACATACATTGGGCGCGTGTTTCCCGATAATGCACCTGTGCCGAGGGGATCGATGACGCTAGTTCCTCGGAGCGTCTTCCATTGGATATAATTTTGGAGAGCAGAGCTTAACGCTCTCGGCCATAAGCGTCTCATGTGACAGAGATGCTAAACACAACCTCTCCTTGGAAAACCTAAACATCTCAGAGTCATCGGGCACATAGTGGCCTGAACCTGTTATTGAAAAACCCTTGACTCTGTGCAGAAATGGGCGGTCCGTTTGATAGATTCTCCCATCTTAACAGACAGACTGCAATCTTTAGAGCACAGGCGTCAGGTGGGAATGCTGTCCTTGTTCTACCGGTATTACAATGGAAGATGCTCCGAGGAACTAGCGTCATTTATCCCCTCGGCACCGGTGCATAGTCGGGAAACACGCCAAACACGCGCCCAACATTTGTACACGGTTGACATTAGTCACATGAGAACGGGTCGTTTCTATGACTCGTTCTTGAGTTCAACGGCTCGGCTGTGGAACGATTTGCCGGCCTCTGTGTTTCCTCCCTCCTACAACATGGGTCTCTTCAAGACCCGTGTTCACTCCTTTCTTTCCTCAAAAAGACCCTCCACACAGCATCTTCAAAGATGACATAGGCCCTGAGGGAAGTTATTTTCCTCAGAGCCTCCTGTGTGGAGTTAATGTAAAAAAAAAAAAATTACATTATTGACTAATTGGCTTGTAATTTTGTGTTGTTTCAGACTTGGTACCATCTAGTGGGCAGGTGGTTCGGGACGAGGCCGAAGTGCGTTGCCGAAGAAATAGAAATTTAATTATTTACGATGAAGAAATCCACGTAGTAAGGTTGGAGACTGCCAAGTGCCCGGGCACAGAGGGAGACTGCCCTGGAGCAGGTGAAAGGAGCCGCCTGCAAAACGAGCTTCTAGAACTACAAATTAAAAAAAGCAAAGGCAGAACTAGAAAAAGCTCTGGCGAATAGTCTTGAATAAAAAAAATATTAATCTCCAATAGATGTTTTATTTATTTTCCATTCTGTTATTTCTTTAATTATGGACAGAGTTTCACACTACCTTGATACACACATTATTTATACATACATAGGTATATATTTAAGATAAATCCTTGTGCCTGTTCATAATTCAATACACAGCACAATTATAACATATTACAAAAATATGACTTCACTATTCATTACATTAGATATGATGTCCTTTCACAGTCCATTACACAGCACAATTACTACACATTACAAAAATATATGACTTCACTATTCATTACGTTAGAGATTGTGTCCTTTCACAGTTCATTACATATTACAAAAATATGATGTCATTATTCATTATATATGGTGACCTTTCAAAGTTCTTTACATGTCACGTAAAATGTCTTTGGATAAACGCATCTCTTATTGTTCTGCCTGAAGCAGACTGTACCACCGAATTGACAGGTATATTTATACCCTCAAACCGCCCAAAATGCTGGTCGTTTGAAGATATACACAGGTTATGCAAAATGGGACACGCAACTATAATGTTTGTAGTATTAGATAATTTATTTTCTAATTTCCTCCTCGGACAAGGAAATCTCCTCTTCCATACACCAAATAATCTTTCGACTACATTCCGTGAGAAAATTTGGGCCTTATTATATTTTTCCTGCGCTTCATTGGCAGGATTTAACACTGATGTGAACATATAATTCGTCTGGCCATATCCGCTGTCCCCGAGAAGAATGCCTGTAATTCTTTTCTCCTTGAATTTTAGGCGGCACGTGCTGTTTTGAAATATCCTGGAATCGTGGGTAGAACCAGGCCACCTGGCAACGATGTCCAAAAATTCCAAACGTGGACCTGAAACAGCTTGCACATTCAAAGAGAACCATCCTTTCCTGTTGCGAAAAGATTCCCCTATTGTTTGGCTTGGGCTCTTGATGGCAATGTGTGTACAATCTATGCACCCGACGACTTCTGGAAATTGCGCTCTTGAATAAAAGAGTTTTCGATTTTCAGCGTATTCCTCGGGCCGTTGAGGAAAATAAATAAATTCCATTAACCGTTGCGCCAATCCGGAGGAAATCTTTTGCACCACTCTGCTGGAGGTTGGTTGACTCAGCTTGTGAAGATCTCCCGCGACAATCTGGAATCATATATATTATATATGTAGGTAGTTAATGGAAATAATTACAAGATGATCTAGATATATTATACATCTAAGGGCATCTGGTTAATTTTTCATTCATGTTTTCATTTAGTATTGACATAATGTAAAGAACAAGTTTCATCATAGCTTTTCACAAAGTGCAATATTTTAGTTTCACAAAAGTAGAACAGAATTTTACAATAGATATCTAGTAAAAAGACGTACATATTTACCTGATAATTACCAGTAGTGTAGAATCGCAGCGCGATAGCTACCTGATTAACAGGAGGTATGGGCAAGCCTCTATTATTTACTAAAGAGTAATTTGGAAATAATACAGGAATTAATACAAGCATTACAGTTGTTTTCTCCAACCGATAACGATCCTTAAATTGGCAGTCACTGTAAAGGGATTTTCAAAATCGCGTAAATATCGCCGTACGCTGCCCATAGCGCCCGTGCCAATGTCGTCACGTGTATGATATGGATCAACGACATAATCGAGAAACTCATTATCCATTTGCATAACATCCATCTCCACTGTTTTATGTTTACGACAGTAACAATTGGGAACAAACCACCGACTTGGCAAGTTTAAAGGTACCCTTACCACCAACCTTGACTTTTGACAGCTAAAAATCAAAGTAAGCAAGAATGCGCATGCGCCGTGTCGTAGAGACTTACGTAGTGATGTCTCTGAATACAAAAATTTTGTAAATCTTAAGGAAGGTAGCTACCTTATTTAGTGACGTCACACCGACCTTAGATGTGTCTCTGAAAACAAAACGGCGTTCCTTAGAGGAAAGGAAGGCTCCTTGAACCAAAGGATCGACTCTGAATACGGGTGTAAGCGTAGCAGGGCTGCGAATGAAAAAACCGGCAGTGTAAAAAATCGATTACTAATTTATCGATTTTTTAGAGAATTAAAATCACTTAAAAAATCGGTTTTTGTTGGAGAAAAAACGATTTTTTTTTTGTCGATTATTTTTTCGGCGGTAGTTAGGGATGTAACTACCGCCCAATTGAAGTTTTTTGCTGCCCAAAATGTAGTTTTAAACTTTTTATGTTTTCTAATTTGATATTCATACAAAAAAAAACGTTCTAGTAAATTTATCACATTTGTAGAACTATTAGGTTGCGTGTTGGAAGATCTTTATTGAGTTCTACTAAAATCACTTTTAAATCAAATAAATTCAGGAAAAAGATTTACACAAAAACCAAACGAACGTCGTTTAACTGTCAAGGTTAACTGCCGTTCAATATCGATAGTTCTGCATTCAAACATTTTAATATGGTTAAACATTTTTATAGTAGCAGAGGCTGGCTGCTACACATTTATAGTTTGGCAATTAAGTCTAGAAATTAAATAAATTGTAACTAAATGCTTTCATTACTATGGCAGCATCGAATAACTCGCTTTGCTATGACGTTTCCTACGGCTGTCATGTTATCGCACGTTATGGCAAAGACGTTACATGTCATTGTGTTATGGTCAATTTGTTGTCTTAAATCTGAGTAGAAGATTGCTTATTTAATAATATTTTTATTCATTGTTTGCCTGTGCATTGTTTGAATTTAATTAAAATGAACAAACCAATACGTAGTGATGCAAGAGGGGTTATATACTGCGTTTTTCAACGCTGCCTAGCCGAATATCACGCGAAGAAGCTTCTGTCTAATTTAGAATATGTTTACAAATGAACTGCAGAAATGACTGGTACGTAGTATAGTTTGTTTAATAAATTTCATTAGTATTACAAGATTTATGCCAATTTTCGAGCGATTATAACCATTACAATCTGATTTGCGGTTATGTTTAAAAATCAGAATTTGACACTCATTTGACAGTTCATGTGAAACCACAAGAAAAATGGAATGACTCAATTAAAAAAAATAATAATATGCAACTTCTTTAAACTCGTAGAAAGTAACCTTTTTCTTAATTTTCTCTTTCTTTCTTAATGAATATTATCTGCTGTGTTTTTTTAAAACACCTTCTATAATAATAATTTTTATGATGTTTTTCACACACGGGTAAATCTCAATCAACGGTAAGGCGAATCGTTAAGGAAGGGGAAAAAGCAGATGGAAAATTTGAAATACTAGTAAAACGGAAAATGGGGCGCCCTAAAAAAGAGTTAGATGATTTTGATATTTGTGCCATTCTTCAAAAAAATCATTTTTTTACATAGTACGTAAAGAAGTCCCAACTTTAAGAACTTTACTAACCGTACTCAAAGAAGACATTGGATTTGATGGTAGCCGGGAATATTTACGAAAAATTTTGCATTCCATAGGCTTTGTTTATAAACTTTGCAACTTTATTTGGAATATTATCTTTATAACTTTGTAATGTTGCATGATAAAAGTATAATGCACTTAATTTTCTGAACTTAAATTGTTTGAATAAAAGTTCTGACGAATATGAGTAGGGTTTTTTTTAATTGTTTTTATTATTAGATTTTGTGATATGTAAATTGTTTGTGTTTGATCTACCTTAAGTAATTTAACTATCTATAATAATTACATAGCCGAATCCCTTAGTCTGAAACAACAAGTGGATTCTATATACACCGATTTCAGTAAAGCATTTGATAAGGTTCGACATCACATTCTTATATCCAAACTCCGACTGTTAGGCATCAAAGGTAGTTTATTGACATGGATTATCAGTTACCTCAGTAATAGAGTGCTTAGTGTCAGGAATCCTATGTGTTCGAGGCCACAAGTGGTGTACCGCAAGGGTCCCACCTCGGCCCAATATTCTTCTTAATATTCATTAATGACATTGAAAACATATTTAAAGATGTACAAGTCCTACTTTTTGCAGATGATCTAAAATTGTTTAAAAGAATAAGAAATATATATGATTGCTTAATTTTACAAGCTAATTTAGATGAATTTTTTAAATGGTGCGAACAAAATATGATATTTTTGAACATTGAGAAATGTCAAGTAATACGATTTTCCAGAACTCATTCTCATATCTTACATGAATATAATTTAAACAATGTTAAATTAACACCAGTATTACAAATTCGCGACTTGGGAGTTACATTCGATTCAAACTTAACATTCACAGCACATATAGATGATATAACTAATAAGGCTTTAAAGATTCTTGGCTTCCTTTGTAGAACCCTAACTGATTTTAAGTCCTTGGATTGCATGAAAATACTCTACATTTCATTAGTTAGAAGTCAAGTGGAATATAATTCACCTATTTGGTCCCCTTTCTATAAAGTACACTCTAACAAAATAGAACGTGTTCAACACAAATTTCTTAGGTACTTAAATTTCAAACTCAAAATTCCAATAGAAAACATTAATTATTTAAGTTTGATGAATCGGCTTAATTTAATTACGCTGTCTGACAGAAGAATCATTTCAGACCTAATGTTATTATACAGAGTTATTAACAACCTAATTGACAGCCCTGCCATCGTTGCTACTATTAAACTCCATGTACCGACAAGGAATATTAGACAAAATACAACATTCTTTTGCAACACATACACAACCAATTATCAATCACACTCACTTACCAATAGGATGCATGATTTAGGCAACAAATTTGGTGGTATTGTAGATATATTCGCTGATTCCCTTTATATTCTAAAATGAAAATTTGGTTTAAATTGCATTTTAAACCAAAATTGCATACTGAGGGTCTCCATGAGAAACTGAAAAAAAAACAATGTCGACGCAATCGCAATCAATCCTCTGAACCAAATCGATATTTTTCTGATCCGACATATCGCAGATTACTCGAAAGGTTGACAGTTTGTGAGCCGCTGCCACGGCAACCTGCTAACAATGCAACTGAAACGCGACTGTCGCATGACCAGCAGTGCTGGATGCAATGCTCGATTGCTTTTGCGTCGATAACTGTTTTTTTTTCAGTTTCTCCGCGAGCGAAGGCCCTAAGTCTATGTCTATTGTTGTAATTAGTTTAAAAATAGCTTCGATGAAGTAAGCATTGCTTGCGAAACATGTTGGTTTTTTTAACAATATACGTAGATAAAACTATATTACCTTTGTATGTATGCTGCTTGAGGTTCTGAAAACCCTACTAAAAAATACAGTATCCATGTTTGATGCATAAATTTTTTAGTTTTGCAGTCAAAATTCTCAAGCCAATGATTATTGCCTTTTTTGTCATCTCCGTACCGTAACCGTAAATCGTCACAGTAAGTATAAAAGCGTTCATTCTGGGTAAATTTCAAAATATTCTGGGAAATTGATGAAAACTTTGAAATTCTTTAGAAATTAAAACCTAACCCCTAACTAGGATAAAATAAAAATTCAACTAGGATAAAATAAAAATAAAAATTCAGTACTTCAGTACCTCATAAAATCCAACACGTGCCCAACATACGTACACATTTGTCAGATGAGAATGGGTCGTTTTACGACTTTAACAGTTCGGCTGTGGAACGATTTTCCGGCCTCTGTGTTTCCTCCCTCTTACAAAATGAGTCTCTTCAAGACCCAAGTTCACTCCTTCCTCTCCATAAAAAAATCCCCACACAGCATCCACAAACGTGACAAAGTGTTTAGAGTTAATATTTAAAAAATCTCAATCTGAAATCCAGGGAATTTTTCTTCTTCCACAGCTGTTGTGTTGCGGAAGAAACCGGATGGCGTTTTGTCAATACAAACCTATTCCCAAATATCCTCTCTGGATTTTAACACTATTTCAATTGTTTTTTAATATAACATAGATATCGACCACCATTACGTTGGTACGTTTTGCTTTTTTGATAAATTACTTCTTAAAAGAGTTAGGACCCTCCAAAAATCGTTAAAATTGCCTGGTTTGAACGCCATCAACAAACGTTCAGTATACAAACTAGACAATATACTTTAAAAAAAAATTTACAGACGTAGTATTTGCTTCTAATACAATTAATAAAAAAAACTTAAAATCGGTTCCAGTTTTGGAGGAGAAAGATGAGGAATACAAAAACTCGATTTTGATGATTTTATTTAGGTATTATCGACCTGAGGTGCAGTTGTCTCTTTCGCATAGTATTCGGGGGAGTAAGAGCGACAGTGACAGCAAACTTTTGGTAAAATACCCATTGTTTGTTTTCTTACAGGTACTAGGTATATTTTGAAAATTATTCTTTACTATTAGAATTTTTTTGGACACGTCTAATGCTACGTTTCCACGTTTGCCAAGGATTGGCAAGCCTCCACAAGCGCAAACGTGTAAACAGGTCGTTTGGCTTGGCTTGCAAGAGCTTGCGAGAGTTTGCCGCCGATCCAGTCGGGGTCGGATCCAACGGCAAGCTTCGGCAAACGCTCAGTCAGGGGCGTAAATCTTGGCTTTAACCTTGAAACTGACAGGAGTTCACCAAATTCTTATATATAAAGCTGAATTTTATTATAGATAGGTCTAACTTTAAACGTCAAATTGCGTCATGCGATTATCAAACGAACATGAATTTGAATTTGTGTTTTTGACATCGCCATGGGCATATTTCATTTAAAAATCGTTTACAGGAATTCCAGAGGTGGAAAAATGTTTCAAATGTGTCCGCAATTGATCCAGAAATCAGGTAATTACATGAGACATTAACATTCAATAATCTGATTATTAATATTTATCTGTAAATCTATTTGAGGTTAAATGACATTTGTATTGATAAAATATTCTTTCAATTTTACTTTAATAAGTATAATTGTAATACGTACGCCTCGTACGTCATACATATATCTGTTAATGTTATATTATCGTTAAAACAAGCGTATGGGTCCGAGTGGTTAAGGTTTCACAAATATTGTTTCAGAAAATGTTCCAGACTTTGAATGATTTTGGAGCTTTACGTTAGGAACACCTTATAACATTGTTTGGCAGACCATAACACTGTTAATGGCAGGTAAAATTAATAATGCTACTAATTTATATGTTCATATGAACAGAAGTGAGAATACTTTCCCTTGTGATAAACAAAGTATGTCATCACAAGAAAAAATACTGTATATTCTGTTCACAAACTTTGTTTAATGTGATATATTTTTTTCAGAACACATGATGCGATTTTTACTGTGAGATGGCTGAAATGGGTCCCCGATGAAGGTATAGGTAATCTGTTTAATTTCGGTTGAAAGGAAATTTACAATATGTAGATTTTTTATTTCATTCTACAAGAACTATACGGTGACTGCTGGAAAGGAAAAATGGCTAAAACGCTATATTGATGTGACATTGAAGATGAATGTATATAAACAAAACAATACAGCTATTGTTGTCACAGCTGAATGATGCTTTAGCCATGTTTCCTTTCCATTCTTTTGTCGATATTCTTTTTCAAACCATTTTTCAATTCATCGAATTCACCGAACCAGTGTTTTTATGTGCTATTATCGATTGTCTTTCTGAAAATAAAAAGAATTTAAACATGTACCCCCGAGTTATCATTTTTCAAGCAGAAAAATGTAAATTCGTCGTAGAAAACCATAATCATTATTTGAAAATTTTTTCCTTTTATAAGGAGTTCATATTTCAAGTATTTTAGGTTTTTTACTAACGCTTGAATTTTTGATTTCCTCAGGATAACAGGTTTCCATCTGACAAAGCTCCTTGCTTAGAAAATGAGCTTTAAAAATTATGTAAAGCTCATTCCCTCAGGCTTTGTCAGATAGAACGTTGTTTTCTTGGGGAAACTAAAACATTTTTCTGCTTTCAAGCATTTTTATTTTTAAATAATTTATTTGGCTAATGAATTAATAAAGTAGGTCCAATGCGATTATATTGTCTATGGTGGCAAATGGCCTTGAACTTCCTCTATGTTATTGTCTTTGGTGGACCATTTTATTTTTGGTTAAGTTGGTGACAGTGATGACGAAATTTCTAGTATGGAGAAGGCCCGAAGATATCGATCTAGGGATTGGTTTATTTATGCGCTCAGTGGAACTTTCGAACTGACGGCGAATGCACGCCGTTTTTGCTCCATGCGGTCTATGATAATATTTATAATATTACGAGACATATGTATGACGTATGAGGCATGCCAGACTTGACATAATTTTAATGCACTTATCTTATGTAATTTATTGCGACTGGATTTACCTAAAAAGTCAAAATAAATAAATAATATTTTATTGATGATTTACCATTTATATATTTATATAGTAAAAAAATATATGATTTTTGTTAGAATAACTTTTTTTATAAAATAAAATAATTTTATATAAGACAAGTGATCTTCGAGTTCGGGTCCCAATTGCGATCATTATTTTTGAAGCGAAAACTTCTTTAGCACCGTTGTGATTTGAAACTCGATGAAACGAAAAAGTGGTACTAAAAAGAGACAAAAATCTATAGGATTTAGCCTGTGAGATAATGTCTCCTCTTTGTGCGAAGTGACCTGGGACGATTTTTATGAATCTGTATCATCCATCATCCTCGTGGTCGTCGAGCTTTCCTTGTTTTTGTTACACTTTTTGTATTTCAAATAAAAGTTTGATAAACCAAACGCAATAGCCGAAACAAGTTCGACGTCCGCCATGCTCGGGTGTAGGTAGCGCACTGACGCATTCACAAGCATGTAAACGACTTCCAAACGCCAAGCGAGATTTGTGGACGCTTGGAGCTTGCGGAGGTTTGCCAAGCCTTGTCAAACGTGGAAACGTACCATAAAATAACGTTCCAAAACAAAAACCAAAATATGTGTAATTTTCTATTTCTGTTGCAGAGACCCCTGTGATGGCTACTTGGACGTTTGCTGTCCGGCTGCAAACATAACCACTATTCCTACCTAGGGTTTACTGTCCGGTTGCAAACATAACCACTACTCCTACCTAGGGTTTACTGTCCGGTTGCAAATATAACCACTACTCCTACCTAGGGTTTACTGTCCGGTTGCAAACATAACCACTACTGCAAATCCAGATAATTGGATTTCTTGAAACTCTAAATCTGGATTTTTTTAAAGATTTTTTTTTTTAAAGTGACAAAAAAATACAAAACCGAACCCAACCTAAACTAACTAACCTTTCCTAATCTAATCTATTATATTAAAACTTTTTCTCTTTTTACGGTTAACCTTTTTTACATATTATTGATCGAAGTCATAATAAAATTTTTTTACAAGAATTAACAGTTTTATTTTTATTTGATAACCTAACTGCTGTACTCCCGTTTAAAATGTATCAGGAGCACAGAATTTTGCTGAGGTAATAATATTGTTCATTCTTTTAAAGGTGTTATCTATAACAATTGTCAAAAGCTGTTTTGCATCAATCGTTATAATATGCACCAATACACACAATCCTACGGCCCTGTTTTTTGTGTGAAGGTTTATGCTTTTTTTAACCCTACATATTCGATTACTATATTAGAGTGCAGAACTTAGCAAGGAAGAATACATTAAGAATTTTTTTTTTTTTCATTTTTCATTTTCCAAATGAATTTCAAAATCCAAAAAATTTTAAATTTCAAAAACATCAAAATCCAAAATACAATAATTTTCAAAATCCAAAAAAAATTTTATTTTATAAATTTCGAAATCCAAAAAATTTCAATGTTCAAAATATTTTCAAAACCCAAAAAATGTTAAATTTGAAAAACTAAATTTTTAAATAAATTCAAAATAACTACCTGTTAAGATATTGTGCATCAGAATAGATTGACTTACTCAGTGGGTAGGTACTGAAGGTAGGAACTATTTTTCTATAAATATTTAATTCGTCGTAATATGAATGCATTACAGTACCCAATATGGATATCAAATTACGCGTCTCGACCTGCACAATCCGAAGGACTGAGTGAAAAAATTGAGCGGTAAACTCCTAAGCCCTATTTTTCGCGATAAGGCTCTATTGGTTTTTCTAAATTAAATTTAATGAAATACTGAACGCCCTGCTTCGGGGGACTGTAGATGTACTGAATTGAGCGGTAAGCTTCCAGGGCCGTTTTAAAAATGTCGGCGGCCAAAGTGGCTCGGTCGTAGGAGTCTTCGCAATAGGAAATTATGCGTTAAGGGTATCAAATTATGCGTATCGACCTGCACAACCCGAATGGCACAGTGAAAAATTGAGCAGGAAGCTCCTCGGCCCCCTTTTGCGAGAAAAGGCTCGTACTGAACGCTTTGAACTGGGCGACCGAAGCGGCCCGAAAGCGGGTGTACAAAATTAAGTGGTCGACTACCTGTGCCCTTTGTATGTGCACACTCCTCGCTTCGTTTTAAACATCGTTTTTTTTGCATTTATTTAATTAAACACGCGCTCCTCGCTTCGTCCACGTTCACACGTCAAATCGCTTAGTGTTGTAACCTGTTAGTTGCCTGCAACGGGTAAAAGCTAGTAAACGTTATTGTCAGCTCGCTCTTTTGTCGTTCCATGTAAATAACAAAATTCCCAAAGTTTCACAATCTTTTTTAAAATTAGCGGTCTAAAACTTAAGTTTCATAAAGGTATATATTTTACTTCTTTTGTGGTTAACTTTTGAATATAAAGTGTGGTGCTTTCTCTTTCTAAATTCGTTTATATCATATTTCTCACTATGATAGTAAGGGAGACACAACAAGTTTCTGTGAGACCTGTATGAGTTGTTCCCAACAGCGAACAAATTAGTCTAACAACTGCTCCTAACTGGAGCCAGTGAAACTATGTCATCCCCAATGAGGTTTGTTATGAGGCTGAAGGTTGTGGATGGGAGACGGGTAAGGAAGGTGGGAAAATATCTGACTATTCAGGTCTTGTCACCAAACACGACTAAAGTCATTTCAAGTAACGTTTAAATTCTGAATGGTGGGCTTGCATCAGGGCCATACTGAGAGTATTTTCTATCCGCAAATATACTACATATTATTTTAAATTGTGAAAAAAACCAAATTAATCAAATAAAATTTACTTGCGCTCCCCGGGATTTGAATCCGCAACCAAAAAAATGAAAATGAAATTTGGAAAATAGCAAAAGAAAAAAAAAATAATGAAAAATGTATGGAACATAACATATGAATGATGTTATACGAGAGTTTTTAGTTAGAACAATGCTTTTTAGTTTTTACACATAGGTTAGTTTACTGCGTTCGTAGTACATGCCTAGTTACACTCAGAACATGAAATGGGTTTTTCTCCACCGTGTATTTTTAAATCTCCTTCCGAGAACTTGAATAACTGCATTCGGGACAAGAAGATGGTTTTGTCTGCTATAGGTTAACATGTTATTTTTTGGTGCCTCTTTTTAGAATATGAATAGTCGCAGTAGAAAAATGTAAGAGGTTTTATATCACTGTAAGTCAGCAAATGATTTCTTAGAAGTTCCTTTGTACAACATAAATAGTTGCAGTCGGGACATGAAAAAAGTTTTTCATCAGTGTGAGTTAGCATGTGCCGTTTAAGTTTTTTTTTTCGAGAAGAATAATAGTTGCAGTCAGGACATGAAATGGGTTAAACATGTGATTTTTAGATTTCTCTTCGTAGTACTTGAATAGTTGCAGTCAGAACATGAAAAAGGTTTTTCTCCACTATGAGTCGAGTCAGCAAGTGACTTCTTAAATATCCTTTTCAGAACACGAATAGTTGCAGTCAGGACATGAAAAGGGTTTATCTCTTCTGTGAATTCTACGGTGGATTTTTGAATTGTTCTTTTAAGAACATGTATAACTTCGTTCCGGAGAGAAAATGGTTTTTGTCTGCTGTGCGTAAACATGTGATTTTTGGACGCCTCTTTGTACAACATGAATAGTCACAGTGGAAACATGTAAAAGGTTTTATATCACTTGGGGTAAGCAAATGATTTCTAAGAAGTTCCATTGTACAACATGAATAATTGCAGTCGGGACATGAAAAAGGTGTGGGTATGCATGTAGGATACCGTTGTGTACCACATGAATAGTCGCAGTCCGGACATGAAAGGGGTTTTTCGTCACTGTGAGTTAGCAAGTGCCATTTTATTTACTTTTTTCGAGAAGAGGAATAGTTGCAGTCGGGACATGAAAAAGGTCTTTCTCCGCTGTGGGTAAACATGTGATTTTTAGATTTCTCTTCGTAGTACATGAATAGTTGCAGTCGGAACACGAAAAAGTTTTTCTCAAATAGTTGCAGTCAGGACATGAAAAAGGTTTTTCACTTCTGTGAATCACACTGTGGATTTTTAAATCTTCCCCTTTGAGAACTTGTATAACTGCATTCCGAACATGAAAGAGGTTTTATTCCACTATGAGTCAGCTTGTGAATCATACTGGAATAAAGTTTTGCTCCACAGGGAAACAATAGGAAAATTACTTTCTTAGGGCCTCCTGTGCAGCTAATGTAAAAAAGTACGTGTTGTAAAACCATGTAGGTATATAATAGGTCAGTGTTAAATTGTGGAAATTCGGAAGGAATACAAGGCCGATAAAACTTATAATAATTTCCAATATTTTTTTTGTAAATAACAATTTTAATAAATAAAATGAACAACATACGCATGTATCAAGAAAAAGGGTATTTAAGTGACATTTCAGTACGTTGACCAACTTAATTGTGACTTTCAGGTAAAAATTGTCACTTGGGTGTTACGTAACTTTTAGGGGGGGGGGGGTAAATCAAAATGTTACGGCGCGTTACAGGGGGGGGGAGGGGGGGGTCCAAAATCTTCAAAAATTGCGTTACGTAATACTTGAACGCCCCCAAAGCTACTTTTCAGAATTTTAATTTGAGTTCAAATAAAATCGGAATACGTGTTTTGTGACAAAAATACTTCAGCTTGTCTTTTTATTACAAACTAACATAATGCAGATTTTTTTCACACATATTTTGCTTAGACATTATTGAAAAATTATAAACGCTTAAGATAAAAAATAATTACAAAAAATACATATTTTTAAAACTGTTGTCATCAAGCGATTGAGCATTTTTTTGGCTAACTTGAATTTAGGTATATATTAAAGCAAATTTTTAAAGAAATAAAATCGACATTGAGTTATTAGTTAAAAAATTTAGTACGGAAGATAATCAATTTTTCTCATCGGAGCCCTGTACAGTTAGTTGCAAGGGTACGATTGCAAGACCATTTTTCGACGAAATTTGAATTCTTGGCCGCTGGTTAATACATAATAATGTAAAGGTCCCGTTGATTATGGAAGAATAGTCACTATTAGCCATCTAAATTTAGGAAGCAAGGTTCGACGTACTTACGGCCTATTTGTGTGCGTCACGATGACGCGCGTACGACCTCTGCCTGGGATATGATAAAAATATCTTGTAATAATATTTACGAATCCCAATATTCTAATTTAAATCTTAACAAGCGATAAAGTGCCGATATATGTATATGATATAAGATGATTATTTGTTTCTTCGCAAAATATTTTAAAAGTATATTTTTTTTATTATTCAGTGGAACAAATATATAAGTTTTATCATCGCAAGTCACGCTACATCCCGTGATTTTTCACTAAGTTATTTAATACCTATTCTGTAAGTAAGTAATCTAATAATTATAATTAACATATGTAGGTTGTAGATAATAGTGAACGTCAGGCCTTTTACGAGTAGGTATATCATAATTTTTTGTATTTCTTGGGCATTAACTATGTAACAATTTCTAGACATTTTGTTTTTTGAAGAGTTTTATTAAATGTACATTTGTTACTTAAATTAAATTTTTCCGCGACCGGTTTCGATACAACCGTATCATTCACGAGCAGAATTAAAACTAACTTAAAAAATAATATGCAAGTACCAAAGATTAATTAGGTGAGAGTAGTGGGAGGGATGATTTTGGGGGGAGGGGGAAAGCGGTGGGAGGAGTCAATATTATACGGAAACATGTTTAGTAAAGGAGATTTGCAAGGCGCTATTATTTTATTCACTAAATTAATTTTAGATTTAATTTTTTTGTTTATTTCGAGCGTTTCTAAAGCGCAGATTAAAGTATGAATTTATATTGCAATGTTTAAATTTTGTTTTTTCTTTATTGAAGCTATGGCCTGACTCTATTAAATGATTCGCAAATTCGGAATAATTATTATTTCTTAAACAAAGTTCATGTTCCCTGATTCTAGTTTTGAAATTTCTAGTTGTCATACCTACATACTGTGCGTCACAATCGTTACATTCTAAAGTGTATATCCCGTTTTTTAAACAACGGGATATATACAACAGAAATGAAAGAAAAAAAACACACACACAAATTAAAGCATATGGGATATATAAATCATCCAAATATTATTATTATAATAAAAAGAAGGAAAACCAACATAATGAGAATGAAAAAAATAACATGCAGCAGGGGTGGAGAGTTCGTAATTAACAATTTGTTTTAATTTTTTCTATTATGGATTTAATAAATTGGCCTGAGGACAAATGGAAAATATCAGCGTCGTAAAAGATATCATTGTATTTTGTGCACGTCCTTCGGAGAAATGAATGTTGTGTGTAATTTGTTTTTGAGTGTGGGATGTGGAATAGTTGGTTTGACCTTGTGTTTCTTATTGGACAGTGGAAATTAATATGTTCTAGAAGATAGTTGTTGTCAACAACGTTGTTAATGATTTTGAATAAAAATTTTTGGTCGGATATATTTCTTCTATCTTCTAAAGTTGATAAATTATGGAATGTTAATGAGTCTTTTAGGTTTTCTGAAGTTCGAAAGGATTTAAAGTCTAGGTGTTTCAATATCTTTTTTTGAATTCTTTATAACCTTTCAATATTTACTTTGTATTGGGGATTCCATATGACTGATCCGAATTCTAATATTGAGCGAACAAAAGAAATGTACAGTATTTTGATTACGTGTGGTGACCTAGATGGTTTGGTCACTCTTATGATGAATCCTAGAAGTTTGTACGCCCTGTCACAGATGGAATTTATATGTGTTCGGAAAGACATTCCGGAGTCCATTATTATTCCTAAGTCCCTCACTTCACAACATCTTTTTATCTCTACGTCATTGATTTTGTACGGGAATATTAGGGGGTTTATGCTTTTGGTGAATGATATTGTGTTACATTTTTCCAAATTAAGGAACAGTTGGTTGTTAGCACAATATATTCCAAGCCTATTGATATCATCTTGCAATTCTAGGCTGTCATTAATATTAGTGATTTTTTTGTAAATCTTAGTGTCATCAGCAAAAATTTGGAATTTGGAATTTTTAAAGCATTTACCTATATCATTGATATATAAAATAAACAAGAGAGGTCGTGATGTGATCCTTGCGGGATTCCTGAAGGTATACTGTAAAAACGCGAGGAGAAACCCTTAGCTCTAACTGCTTGACTTCTGTTTATAAAAAAGTATTCATTTTATTAATCATCATCATCATCATTACATAGTATAAAATGAAGTCGCTCAAAATGTATGTGCGCGTTAATCTTTTAAACTACGCAAAGGATTTTCATACGGTTTTCACCAACAGATAGAGTGATTGAAGAGGAATGTTTATATGTAATACATATAAACATATTATGTATAATACATGTAAATTATATTAGAGAAAAGCTGAGGAATTCAAAGAAAACATATTTTTGTGCGATTTAAAACGGCTGGCGGGCCGTACTATAGTCACTTTTGAAATTCGTTCTACGGAAGAAATTGGAAAATAGAAGTCCTGGAGTAAGTAGGTATTTGATTTTTCTTTTTCAAATATCCAGTGTTGCATTGCAAGCATTGTATAATTAGTGGTGAGTTGATTAATTTATATGTATAATACATGTTTATTATAGTAGAGAAAAGCCGATAAATTCACGTATACAATTCAGGCAGCGGGCAGCGGCAAGCGGGTGGTGTGGATTTTATAAAGATTGGGTAATGGCGTTGTATTTCGTTAGCCACAGCAACGTGTGGCCGGGTCTGCTAGTTATACATAAAATCGTTACATAGAGTAACATTTTAAAGCAAAGTGCAGACAATATCCGAAGTTCGCTTAGTGGAATGTGAAATACCAAGCGAGGAGCGGGAGTCGAACTAAATTACAACATATCAGATTACAGGGGATTACTTTGTTATTTTCAAAGCTAAAATGTAAAACTTTCCAGTTTCCTTCCGCTCCTAATAACTTATATGGGGCTCTCCGTTAGAAAGCGAGGGAGCGTTTTCACTGTGAAAGGATTAAGTAATTTTGCAAAGCGTTAATTTCGTGTGAATCATTTATTACACCCGCTGATTATTATTCACCAGAATAATGGAAAATGGATTCAATAACCTTCGTATAAACATTTTTCAGTGTTCGTTGATTAGATTTAAAAATAACAGCATTGGAAAAATGTTTATCTACTTATTAATTATGAGGGAAAATGTTAAAACATAGGTCGAGATTCTTTTCTCTTGGTAAGACTGACAAGCTCTTGCTTGGAGACCACAATTGTCAAATGCTGTCAAATGGGTCTGCCTATAAGTGATTGTTACTCTGGTTCAATTAGTATTTAGTTTATCATAATTTGAATAATTATTTCTAGTTAAATGAGTGAAAATGTAATTTTCTTTTAACTGGAATAAAATATTAAAAAATAAAAAAATCAGATTTCTTTTGAATTAATAATAATAATTGTATTAATAATTAATAATTTCTTTATGTAACTCTAATTCAATGAACTCGGATTTCATTTTATAAATTGAAACTAATTCTTTAACGAGTTCAGACAAGTGATATAATATTTTTAACAGAAAATTATTTTTATTGTTATTTACAAAATTGGAACAGATGTGTCAAAAATTCAGACAAGCGATGCATTACTAACTTAAAATATAATATTTTTTCCAGAAAATTAGTTTTAATTTTGTATTTGATATGCGTACTATTTTTGTTTTAATTTCTTAGGGTTAACCTAGATTCCAGACAAGTAAATATTTTGACAAGACATTTTCAAGAATGCGTTATTTACTAACTAACCATAATTACAATCCCGTGATTTTTCACAGATCTGCGCTAGTCTAAAATAAATGTGGATATATGTGTAAATTATATGTACCTACACGTATTTCCAAAAGATAGTGAGACAATACAGAAGCCCTTGGGGTGATTTTTCACAAAAACGGCGCTACATGCATCATCTAAATATTATATTATTATTATTATTAAAGCGTCACGGTACAGGTAATAAGTAAGTACTAGTGCCTACCAGTGAAAAAGTATTGTTATACTGAATAAGTAAACCGATGAAAAGGGGTGTGTCGATGTGATACTTGAGCAGATAATCAATTACCTATTTGGAGTCTAGGAGTCAAAGGTGTCATTAAAATTGGCGACAATCGTTTTCTTCTAAATCGGTACAGATTGTACTTAGATCACACTTCTAAGGACTACATGTTCAATGATTTTAAATAACCAAAATAAACTGTTTAATATCTTTCTACTACTCTTCTTCCATTTTTCTTTCTGACTCTTCTTCAAATAGGAGCCAAAAGCACTAAAACAGCAAATATCTCACCAATTACTCGCGCGAACACGACATATATGTATGTATAGGGAAAATTACTACACCTAGATAGTTTTCATTATCGTGATATAAATTATTTTAAAACTACATACATTCAATTATTCAGTAAACTTTTATTAACAGTTAATTACAAATTTGTTGGCATATAATTCTAGAATTCATAATTTCTCTTTATCTTTCCACATACTTTCTTCAATTTTGTTATTATGGGGGCATGAATGATTGTTGTATAACAATATGTCAGCACCATAATGTACATTCATACAAGATCATTTATCGAGAAGTGGAAAGCTAACACGAATCTATTCGCAAGCTGTTGAATCGGCGGCAATGGAAAACAGAATGAATTCATTTTAACGTGGCACCCGTCATCGGATGTCAAAAAAGGTCCGTGTAGTACAAGTACCCAATAGGAGACAATCGCATTGCGAATGTGTTGCGTTGTTCGCTAGCCACATTATAATTACTCATATATCCATTAGTTAAGAACCGTTCCGACCGAATCCGACACCCGTAAGAGGTACTTTAACCATGTATAAATTGTATGTCTTAATAAACAAATAATTTTAATTAAAAATTAATGGCATGTTACAAGTTGGAACTGGTGTAAAGTTTTGCGGGGATATTACAATAACATTTATTCGAAACAACTATCAGAGCAAAACCTTTCAAGCATTCGATGCACAGATATCGGTGTCGCTATTTAAGCACAAAATATGGTAAAAGTTTAGTGCGGTCTCCAGCGAAGCTAGATGTCCACCCTAAATTGGTGACCCCAGTTTCAGTCCCAGCTAGGTTCCAGTTTCAATTCCAGGGTAGCGGATATGTATGGAGATTATATAGCGGAGGGTTATACAATTACCTTTGTGGTCCCCATTCTGACCAATGCAATTCTGTTTCCAACTACGTCGTCCGGATTTCTCCTGCATTTCCTCAAACCTGTAAGATTATCAGCTGATCCTTTGAACGGAACTTTGATTAGAGGGCGAATCAAATTATTTATTGAATTTTCCGAAGAAGATATTAATAAAAGATTTTTACTTTGTGATGACGTCATTAGTAACTTGAATCAAAAAGAAGATAATATCAACACCCTGTGAATTATGAAACAGATAAATAAATAGAAAAGGGTAACAGTCGCAAAAGCAGTTTAGCAAATTTTGATTTCACTGATATTAAAAGATTAAAATATTATTGAAAAGGGATACAAATAGACTCGAACCCAGAATAAGAACCTTTTCAATAATGAAATAATACAATTATTATAAGCTTCTATAAGTTATTCATGATATATTTTTTTTACATTAGCTCAACGCTTAAGGCTTTGAGGAAAATAATTTCCCCCAGGGCCTATGACATCTTTGGGGATGCTGTGCGGAGGGTATTTTGGGTAAAATAAGGAGAGGAGGTTCTAAGAAGGAAAAGTTTTTATGAAGGATATGGATTATGACTACCTTAACACGGGCTTTAGCCTAGTATGGTATTAAAAAATCATAAACATTGTACTTTCAAGAAATCTATGAAATAACAAAAAATAAAAAAAATACATAAAAGGATGGGTAGGAATCGGGGGTCAGTGTCTCCAGGGGTGACGGACGTATGAATCCTTCACTCCCACTGCGGTACAAGGCGATGAGAGAGTCCTACTGAAGAGGTCAAAATGTCTCCCCTCAAGCAGTAGCTCCCAATCCTGCCTGCCGTGCAGCTGGTGGGCAGATGCATCCATCGCCATGATCCGGGCAAACCTCACCTAAACTTGGGGTGACCTATGGCAGAGGTGGTGGTTATTCAATAAATGATTTCCGGGGCAGCGGTACCCATACCAGCCTCCCAAATTGGAAATATTAATAATGAATTAATATCTAACTATAACTCCATTATTAATATTAATAATGAATTAAAATTAATAATGTTAAATAATGCCAAACGGTGAGTTCTTATTATGCAGGGAAAATGAATAAATATGAGTGATTTCTTCTTGAAATAATTAATAATATCTGTGGTTTTTACGAGTTTCATAGCCAATAATATAAAATCGTCAAACACATTTGTTCCGAAATATCGTTTTTGGCGATCTTTATCGTTTCTGCATCGAAGTCAATTTCGCAGATTCACATTTTCCAAACAAGTTGAGATCAAAACACTGTTTCTATTTGTGTGCTTGGGTAAAATATTCCCAACAAGGAATCGGGATTCGCAAGTTTCCGACGTAAATCTTCATTCCGATACCGATTAGAGATTAAACTGTGGATGGTAAAACGCGAACATTAAAAATATAACTCAATACTAACTCTTTGATGTTTGCCATTACGGATAAAAACCCGTAACATTGTTACTTTGTACCGGGCGACTTAAGTGAAGATTTGATCGCGTTCAGATGGCTATGATAAAGTATCCTGTATGAAAGGAACAAAGTAACATTTCAGTACTTTTGCAAGCAATAAAAAGGCTCGAGTATTTTTATATTACGAGTATCTACATCACGTTGTAGTTTTGTAGTTTTTTTAATAAGTGCCAGGTATTTGAAGGCGTTTTAATGGATGTTACACGGGGTGAGCACGCGGGCAGGGTGGCGCCTTGAGATTGAACCAGTTTACAGTTTAGAGCTCTGAAATTTAAACCGACCCTTTGTGAGGGATGCCATTACAGAAACGACATTCGTCTCACCCGTTGTTTGAAAATTATAAACTTTATTTATCGATCATCTTGAGTCATACCAATCTGGCACAATTTGTGTCCCATCGGGCTTGGTTTGCCCTAATACGTGTTTCTGTAAAACATTTATCTATTTTATCAGATATTTTGTAGCTCATAAGTTAATTATTTAACTAAATTTCCTCAAAATTTACTGGAAACAATTTCCTCAAAATTTATTAATGTTTTGGGCATAAAAAAATAGAATCAAAACGCGATTATTTCAAAAAAATATATCATGAACATTGTTGTTTTTTTTATTATGTGCCCGGGTCAGGGGGACTATTACATCCCCAATTGAGATTGAATTTAGGTATTTTGTGAGGTTGTAGGGGGTGGGAAAACGAAATAAATGGGTAAGAGAAACGTTGGGAAGTTCCTGGATATTCACATCTGGCTACCAAATACGAAACAAGCCATTTCAAGCAACGTTTCAATTCTAAATGGTGATCTTTCACTGGGGTGAAACTAAGAATATTATCTCCCAATGTGAGCAAGATTTTTAATATGGAATGATCACGCGATTGATCATAGAATAAAAAATGTTATTCTCAACCCATGAATTGCTGACCAACTTCTTTTCCTCTTATATGGTGGCAGAAGACAAATTCATATTTGTGCATCATAATGAAGATCTTGAAACAGCGATTGAATGCATTTAACATTATGTAACATCCTGTTTTAATTACAAATTGCATACAACACACTTTATTATTATTCCAGCAACTACACTAAATTCAAAATTGCTCAAATGAATTAATTGTATGCAATTATGTGAATTTCATTTCAGATGAAAACACCACCTTCAAAGCGCGTTTTAAAGATGTAATTTTGGAGAACAATTAAAGTGCACACCTGTGCCCCACAGGTTCCACAAGAGACGGGGTAAGGGGGGTTGCATGCCGGATCAACCGGATTATATAATATATAGATGTCCGTGTGTTCCAGAACACAGGGTGTACGGGTAGCAGTTCTATTAAGTTTAGTTCCATTTTGGCAATTACATCCTCTCAAAGATACACAATACAACTAAATATTTAAAATTTGAATGCTCTCTGCTGGTATGTAACATGCAGTTATCACTAAAATGCAATAAGGAACTCCAGTGAAAAATATTATGGCTTTAAAAAAATATGTTCATATAGACCAAGAAACGCTGGTTCTGAATATATAAGTTTTGTTTCATAATATTAAACGCAGAGTTTTTAAAAAATTATTAAAAAGTGCATTTTTAAGCCTCTTCTCAAAACACAGCGTTAAGTTGGCATTACTGAAATGGTTAACGGTGACGTCACTGTTAACCTGTCACCTGGTGATAGTGTGTATTGTATTGTATTGACATTTAAAATGACTTGAAGTGCACACGTACCTATGCAATTCAACATTTCGTGTTTTGGTTTATTTTCATACTGTTTATAGAGATTTAGATAAATAATAGTTATTGTGTTTATTGAAACATAATTTAGGCCCTCAACAATTTACGAAAAGGGCTATATTTGCGGACAATCTGCAATAAATTTTGTCTATTTGAGGTTAAAGTCGTGTCATATTTTGACATTTGGTTTGTGATGAATTGCATTGATCAACAGTGAAAATTAGGAAATATCGTAGCTTCCCACTTTAATTTAAAAAGAAAATATCAATTACTTATAAAACGGACACGTCTACGACATCTATCGGATTAGAGTAAAGTGAATTCATATTTACGGTAGGGATCTATAATTAGACAAGGTGAGACGAGTATTGATAAAAAAATCACAGATGGTATCAACAAATAATCAAAGACAGGGACTCCCCAGTATGCTTTAGGCCGTGATATATTGACAGCCAATTGAATTGCAGCAAAAGCGATTAAAAACCAATTCAGCCTATCAACGGGAAGAGGGCCGAGCCCATTTTTAGAACAAAGGAACGACCTTTGGACTTGGCAATTAGTAATGTAATTAATGAGTTTGACGTTCCCACCAAACCGAGAGGTGAATAAACTCCATGGGAAGAAATAATCTGTTCAGGGACAAAAGTACGGTGACCCCAAGAAATGTTATCATTAACCGGTACGTTCCAGGGATCAGAAACCCTAGTTCTCGAACGCATTAAAGCATATAAGGTGCGGAAAAAAGGATACACGTAAACACGATGCAAAAGTTTAAGTGAAAAATTGCAAAGCAAGTGACGAAAACGTATTGTAAGGCGTTAGGGAGATTTCCATCTATAATACGATTGTTTGTGACGACCGGAGATGATCGATTCGAGGGAAAACGTGCTAAAGGAAATGGAAATGTTGAAAAAACAATGGAAAATTATTGTTATCAATTTTAGACGGAGCTAGGATATTACGATGAAAGATTTAGGGAGGAAACGTCAAAAAAAAAAATGAGAGTTTTAAAGAATAGGCGAGGGTACATTTCAGATGTCTAGAGCAGTAACAAGTGTTAGAGAAGAAGATAGAGTGCAGTACGGAGGGGAGTGGAAAATGCTGAAAACATTGCGATAGAAAAACTCAGGAAAAGGAGTCATTTTACGTAATTAAAATGGAGGTTATAGAGTAACATAGTACGCGATTGCAGATAAAAAATGAGGCATTACAATGGTTGTCGATTTCAGATGTATTTTGTTGTGATAAACAAGGAATATTCGAACATGAAAATTGTTTAGATAAGGACGATTAGCCGTTAAAAAAGGTAATAAAAATTATCATGGGTCTTATGAAATATTTATATTAAAGAATTCTCATAAAAGTTAACGACACTGAAATAAAAAAGGATTTATTGCCAGGTGGGTACAGGAACTAATGTATACAACTGTCAAGACATATGGTTTATGGGATTTTTCGTAAGAACGGGACGAAATTTGTAAGGCGTTCTCTATGAAGCAATAAAAATGACAGGAATTTAAGGGCCGAAGTGGGGGTATCCCCTATAAAGATGTTAAAAAATGATATATTTATTAATAACAAATAGAAAATGAAATTTTCCAAGAGGCAGCAAACATCAAAAAACGATATGGTTATATCAGGGAAGTACGGGGAAGTGAGGGGAAAGGAGATACGACAGAGAAAAACAAAGGAAATCTTAGATTAACAGTGAATAAAATAAATACGGCTTGAAATATAAAAATCTATAGAGATATGAACAATAGCGTAAGAATAAATAAGGAAATTCATGGAAAGAGTGTCGTGAATAAAAGAAAATTCGAGAAAAAAATGGAAAATTCAAATATACGACGTAAATAGAGAAAATTCGGTTTTAAATGGAAAGGTTCATATAGAATACAGAAAAACTCGAGGAAAAATAATAAAATAAAAATGAACAATTTGCGAGAAAGGCTTCGACATGAAGATATCTCTGATAGGCGAATTTGGGGACAGATTTGGAACATATGGTAGATGCCGTACGCACGGACATGTTACGAAATATATGAAAATAGAACTTTAAAATTATTAAATTCAAGCTAGTTTTGTATGAACAACAGGACAAAGGAAGTTGGGCCATTAAACATGGATCTTACTAAATCCGGATCTTGTAAGTATGGAAGTACGAGACAGAATTTAATGTATCAAACGCAAAACGTACAAAGAGACCGCATTCGACAATAATGGAGAGGTTTCAAGAAATTACGAGTTGATAGTAATTAGATTGGTTTATTATAGGAGATTCAGATACGATCTTTTGGACCTGAGAGGGGTATAAAAGTCTAGACAAATGCCAGTTGAGGACAGTCTACGGTCGTGGTCGAAAAGGTTTTAAGTTCGCGGAACGTGACGAAACGGTGGGTGATTTAAAGTAGAAAAATTCTAAGTGATAATTATTTTTGATACTTAGAAAAATTTGACATTCTAGTCAGTGATCTACAGAAAAAATACTTTGCAGTTAGAATCAGTGGAAATAAAGATAAAGCCAACGCGTTAATTACTTGTGAAAAATAAAAGTGCTCGTGATAAATACAATTTGTTTTAGTGGAAAATTCGGATTTTATAATCACTTAATATCGTGTTTTAAACTTAGAAATTTCGCGTTTAATATTAGTGCAATAAATAACTGAAGTGATGTGATAATTTAGCGTGAAGGAGTTATAATTAAATACGTGTGTTCAATCTAAGTGAAAGTGTTCTAACAAATAATAAATATTTAAATTAATTATCTTAAATAATAATAATAAAACAAAATAATATTTTATTAATACATAAGAGTTCGGAGCGATAAAAATTTAATTTAACAACAATTTACCATCTCTAAATTAATCGTGAAGTAACTATCATTTAAAGTGTTATCTAACCAACGAGTTTTGAGATAAAATACAGTTTAGAACGATAGAGTTCATACATCATTTTAATTAATTAGATTAAATGAAAAAAAAAAAAAAAATTTGAAGTCAAAAAGATTTTATTAAATTTAGGAAAATAAAAATTAATTTAGGAAAATTGCAGCAAGGTTTACTGTGTATTCCCGGTCGGAAAAAACCTTGGTAGGGGTAAGTCTTTTCCGTTATAAAATTTTACAGATTCCACGGAGAAGGCGGAATGCAGCAAACATTGGTATTTGGATTAATTATTTGACCAAGATATTACTCTCTTAATATGTGATATGTAACTATATTAAAATATTATAAGTATAATAAGTATATTTTATATATTTATAAATGTATGTATATATACATATATATATGTAATTTTGTTCCCAAGAAAAATTTTAATCAAAAAGAAAAACACTTATATAAAAAGAGGAAAAAAGGGTATCGATTCCTACCTCTGAATTCATCAATAACTATTAAAAGTAGTTATGTGTGATAAATTTACAAATCAATATTTTATATTTAATGTTATGTATGTATTAATATAATTTCAGAAAATCCAGAGCATTTGAAATAATTTATGATATTAGAAATTATTTTCAATCATAATATAATTCTACATCAATATTACGAATATGTATTTTGAGACAAAGTATATATAAATGAATAAATATGTATACGTAATCGGGTATCAGACTAGACAATTGCGCTAAGTACATCATTATCAAACAAAGAAAATTTTAGAGTCATCTCACACGTCTCCGGAATGTCTAAAGTAAACATACCTCATACGCTTGAATCTAGGTCACGAGGCCGTCGAGAATGTTTACAAAGCTCAAATTGTTTACAAAATAAATCGGTCACTGGGGCACTAGTTCGAGTACAGTAAAAAGAAAAAAAAAAAATGACCTTGATTAATGGATATCGTACTTAGGTATTAACTTCTAGGAACGGGATAAAATTATTATATTGCGCAATTATTAGGAACAAAAGAAAAAAAAAAAATTAAACACTATTTTTAATTTGAACGTAAAGAGGTATCTACAGACCTAAGCAATTGAAAATTAACAGATTTATTATAGCAGTTCAAAAGGGTGTATTGAAGATTTACATGAAACAGTTGATAAATCACGGGATAGTAAAAAGTAGGGTGTATTGAAGACTTACATGAAACAGTTGAAAAATCACGGGATAGCTTAATAGGGTGTATTGAAGACTTACATGAAACAGTTGAAAAATCACGGGATAGCTTAATAAGGGGTAATGAGGATTTACATGCTTCAATTGAGAATCACGGGATAGCAAGAATTTATCAAAAGTTGAACATTGGAGGGGAGGGAAAGAAAAAAAAAAAATACAGTTCAACCAACAGAAGGCAGTGTTCGCTTCTGTAACAAGGACCATTAATCAAACCATAGAGATGGCGGATCTCTCAAACAAAACCGTCAACAAAACCAAACAAAAGCTTGGAGTTATGGCGAATCTCCAGAACACATCGCCAGATAAGATCTTATTGTACTAGTATATATTTATATTTCACACTATTCTTACGTATATATTCGGTATCAATCTGAGGATTGTGCAGAATCCGATGGGCGAGATCCGAGCTCGGGATGCGTTGCAAGTAGTTTCGTATTGCGAGTTATAAACCTTCCCAAAACGTATGTTTACATATATATCTTTTTATGTACTGTTCATTGAATGAAACGAACTCACTTACAATTAGTGCTTTAGGCCTGTCGGGTCACTCTCGTCTCATTTCTTGAACGTGGAGGGAGGATTCACGACCCGTAACTCCACACAAACCCGTGAGTATATGATTGCATATAGGACGAAACCGGTTCGCCCTAAGTAAATAGTAAACTTTGGAGGAGTAGGAATTTGGAGGTATCTGGGCTTGGGGGAAGACCTGAAGGCAGTGCATGATGGCGAAGGAAGGTCAATTGGGACGCGATAACTTAGGTATCAATCAATTGAACCGTGCCAAAAGACTGTGCGAATTTTGGGTTGACTTCTGATCACCCTGCTTACTTGATGGAGGCAGGAGCCAAATTTTGCCAGAAAAAGGGTTATTCTGAGTTCGTCAAATATGCAATTAACTAATTACATTAACCTACTAAATCCATCTTTATATGTACCTTATAGCAGCTGAATCTAAACGTAGGGGCGCCCAGCAGATACGAGATACAATCATAATCAAATTTACTAACATTTAACCATTTGAGTTATATTTAATTATCTGTTCAATTAGTCATGTGTAGTTTCGATTAGTATTGTTTATTCATGAATTCATTAGGATGTAGGGAATCATAATAAACGTCAAAGGGAAGTTAGTTCATTTAGAGAAATACTTAAGGTTAAATTTGCAAGAGAGAGACCAATACAGTTTGAAATTCAACACTCTGTTTAGAATCAAGAGGGTTACCACAAATTTAAAGTAATTAAAGTCCTATATCATAAATCAAAAAAATTACACAACGTTTGATGGAGTTTAATTACAACCTAAATACGAAAATATTTACGTTCAAAGTCGTAAATAACGTATTTATTAGTTAAGTACATATATCGCTAAAGGTATGTAGTACAAGGGAGCTTTAAGTAGCTTTCTGTAGTTATCAGAGGAAATAAGGGTCCAAATTTATAAAGGCTTGTGTGACGTAGGGGAGGAATTTTCCATCCCTACCACACATATGCAAAGCCTTAAGAATTTAAATATCGATCAGAGCCAAGAGAAAAGAAGAATATTACGACTGGTGCCAAGTGCCCAGGAGTAAATAAAATACAGACAAATATAAGAGAGTAGAAAAGACATACATCACAACTGGTGCCGTGACCAGGAGATCAGAGTTTTACAAGTTGTTTTAGAAAAAAAAAAAAAAAAAAAAAACTTTTATTGGTCAATCTATTGCAAAAAAAAAAAAAAAGTGAAGAAAAAAAAAATAATAATAATAATAAGTAGGACGTTATGTTAAATGAAGTGATAATAAAAATAAAATAAAAATCAGAACAGTGCGCCGTTAAATAAACACGAAAAAAATATATAAATAAATATACGAAAATAAATATATAAACAATACATTTAAATATAAAAAAAAGTGTTAACGAATAAACTCTACATGTTTTAAAATAATTTATAAAAGTGTCTATATAAAGTTAAATCAAGTGACCATGAATTTGTTGATTGCTTATGAGATTATAAATATCGTAACAAAGAATGTAGGTCAGATACAAGCGTAAACAGTTTATTCAAGGCAGGCCATAAATTGACAGAATAATGGTATTGACATTCCTGAATCCAGAATGTTAATGACCGTAATGTAAACAATCTGATACGAGATACCGCGGTGTTTGTAAGCATCGAAAGATTGATAACCTAAGCATCGAAAGTGATAACAAAACATCGAAAAATTTTGAAGTAGGTGACATCGGGGGTAACGCGCATCGCTTTAAGAGATTGTAGAATAAACAAACTCGAAAATGATATCAACACTCGGTTACGGAAAAAATAAACAGACTTTACAGATAAAAACGGGGGAACTTACCTACATAAAGTGACCCTTTGTTTATAGTTAATGTTGTGGGTTTGTATGTGAGGATTATCACATAAAAAGTCATAACATAAAAGATAAGGAACATAAAATAAAAATAACATAAAATATTTGATTGGGGATAGTGTCGAGTTGAGAGCTTTAATATCACAGACGAATGTTTTATAGGTATATACCTATTTAAGGGAACATTTGATCATTCGGACCAAAAAAAGGAGGGGATTTGACGAAATAACATCAAGATAGGTATTGCGAACTCTAAACAGATTTTGCGAAAATATCGTAGGTATTGCGGAACTTGAAGGAATGGTTGGCATTCTAAACAATGAGTAATTATTGGTTGAACGAAAATCACGGGATATTCATTAACATTGGAGTAACAATATTCATTCCGTTTTTTTTGCAATTACCTACATTTAATTGAAATGAAGAGTGATGGTAGAGTTGATCTAATTTGGGTTACAATCATCATGCAAACAAATATAAATAATTAAAAATATTGTGTTTTATAGGGGGACAGGTTCCAAAAAAAAAAAAAAATAAAATAAATTATAAATATATATAGGTATATTTATAATAAATAGTTGGTATTGAGTTAAATTCATTAAAAATTTTAAACAAAAAATGGCGGAAAAAAGGAAAGTGGATGCGACGGAATTAGAAGCTAAAGAAATACCGTCGGGAGATGAATTACGGGAGATATTTAGACGTTCAAAGAGGTCTAAGTTACGAGTCGAGGATATGATAGAAGTCGTTCAGCCAGAGGGGGAGACCGACACAAAATCGGAGTAACAGGGCGAAAATAAGCGAGAGTGTGAAGAGAGACTCACACATGATATGTTACAGGAAAAACCCGAGGAAAAGGAACAAGAAAAGTTAACGAAGTAAAAGGAAAAATAAAAAAAAAAAATAAAATAAAAAATATAGAAAAACGAGAAAATTGAAAAAAAAAAAATAAGTAAATAAATAGAATAAGGAAGGCAACATAATTTACATGAGGTAATTTAGGAAATTAAAATAGAGATTATAAGGTTGTCGCTTAATAAGATAAAAATATAAACATTAACCAGGCGACACTCGGAAAATAAAGAAAATGGTTGGGAAACGTGGAACAAGTAGGCGAGCCCAGGCTTTAGTGACAGCAATCGGGGAAAATGTCACAACCGAGACTTCAACAATAAACATAGGAGATATAACTACAATAATTCAGGCAGCTTTGGCACCGCTCGTCAATAAGATGCAAGAACTCGAGAAACAATTGGAAAGCCCAGCAACAGTGGCGGTGATAGGAGAGGATAGTGCGCCGAAAAGCGTTCTCCAAGTAGTGGAAATGTTACCACAGCAGGAACGACCATCATTCTCCGGTGGAAATCAAAATCCCATTAGGTTCCTGGAAGATTTAAAAGAATACACTAGAAAAGTGAAACGAACGGATCCTTTAGTCGTCGTACGGGAAAATTTGAAAAGGGAAGCTAAATCGTGGGCAAAATTGTACAATAAACGATGGGAGACTATGTTAGATTTCGAACGAGATTTTTTAGCTACCTATTGGGGAGACATAAAGAAAAATGAAGTTCGCCGTCGTCTTGCAGAAGGGGTATATGATGCCAAGAAAAATATATCCATGCTCACTCATTTCGCAAACTATTGGGAGCTAGCGAAGGCTTTAAAGATTACTGACACACCGTTGGGCATAGTTGACGAAATTATGAGACATTATCCGAAGGAAATTCAATCGCTATGGTTTTCGGGGCAATCAGGAGATGAGATTGTCGCCGCTGAGTTTCTACGAAAACTAGATACAATGGTATGTACACCAGAAGAACGGAACATGAAGAAGAGGAGTGGGGAGGAATCCAGCAAGAAGGACAAATACCGTGACCGTTACCGCGCCATAAAAAGGAGGATACACGCAATTGAAAGTGTGGGCGAAAACGCTAGTTGCAGCAAGTGCACCGATGTTAACAGTTCACCAAAAGAAAATTCTACAATAACTACAGCCGGGAAGGAGCTAATGGTCGCAGCCAACTCGGGAGATAAAAGGAGATTATAGCGCTTTACATTTAGCTAGATATTACACAAGTAATAAGAAACAAAAATCAGGTTTACAATTAGTGGAAGTCAACGAATAGAGTGCGAAGTTTACAAATATTTGTAAATGTTAATAAATAAATAAACGATTGAGAAATACAAATAAAAATATGTTAGGGTACATTATAATTGGGGAGGGGGAAGAAAGAAAATTACTAAAATATTAGATTATCAGATTGCTTGCGAGGGGCGGATCGTCGTCAAGTCTTTGAGGGTGAGTGGACAAGTTCTTAATAAGCGACAATCATATTCAATTATTGAAATAGAGTAAGGCAAATAAATTCGTTAATTTTGATTTTCTAGTTGAAAAAAAAAAAAATTGACTTTTTTTATGTGTTAATGAAAAAAAAAAAAAAAAAAAAAAAAAAGGTTAGATAAGTAAGAACACTCGAAGGAGAGAATTAGAGATATTATATGGCACACAAAAGGGACATTTTGAAAAATAAACAATGCCTAGGAATTTTTTTTTGAAATATTGAAATAAGAAAGTTTATCTATAGATATAGGGTAGACATTAAGTATAGAGATAAAAAGGTAACATTTGAATTAAGGTATAAATATTTTAGATTTCGAAAAAAAAAAAGGAAAAAAGGAACGCTGAACCAATTTGAGGATAATAAAGAACATTTATAAAAATTTAAATATTAGAGTGGACAACACTTAGGCTAGAACAACTTTGGATGAATTAAGAAATTATAATTAGAAATTAAGAATTATAAAATAAAGTTTAAATAAATAAAGAAAAAAAAAAAATGCTGGAAAATTTATATGAAACATGTATACCACTGATTGTCGGATTGGGTGAGGTCGTGCGAAAACACACATTTCACAAAAAATATTCATACTTACAAAAAAAAAACAATTAATTGCACACCAAGAGACCACCCGCTTTTCAGTTGTTCGAAAGGTCGCGAGATTGTAAACAATCTTTACTTAAATCATTGTAAGGGAGGTCTTAGTCCAATTTGGTTGGGGACCACCAAAACACGCGAGTCGAGGGGCGTGTTCCAGCAAAAAGAAATTAATTTTGAATCCATCAAAATTAAAGAAAATTTCATAAAGTAAAATCTACGCGAAAAGAAAATAAAGAATACAATGAGATTCAAATTCAAGATTGTTAACAATCCGAACAGAATGAGGAGGGGGAGATAGGAAGTAATAGGATACGGAAAAGAGATAGGGGATAACAGAATGAGGAGGGGGAGATAGGAAGTAATAGGATACGGAAAAAGATAGGGGATAACAGAATGAGGAGGGGGAGATAGGAAGTAATAGGATACGGAAAAAAGATAGGGGATAACAAAATGAGGAGGGGGAGATAGGAAGTAATATGACACGGAGTAGAGATAGGGGATAACCAAATGAGGAGGGGAAGATAGCTAGTCTAAATTTGAACACAATTTCGGTGTCTAACGAAAAAAAAAAAAAAAAAAAAAAAAAAAAAAAAAAAAAAAAAAAAAAAAAAAAAAAAAAAGAAGAGGACATTAAAATAAAATACAACGTTAGCCACAGCAAATTGAGTTCAGAGGAGGGAACTGTGATGAATTGCATTGATCAACAGTGAAAATTAGGAAATATCGTAGCTTCCCACTTTAATTTAAAAAGAAAATATCAATTACTTATAAAACGGACACGTCTACGACATCTATCGGATTAGAGTAAAGTGAATTCATATTTACGGTAGGGATCTATAATTAGACAAGGTGAGACGAGTATTGATAAAAAAATCACAGATGGTATCAACAAATAATCAAAGACAGGGACTCCCCAGTATGCTTTAGGCCGTGATATATTGACAGCCAATTGAATTGCAGCAAAAGCGATTAAAAACCAATTCAGCCTATCAACGGGAAGAGGGCCGAGCCCATTTTTAGAACAAAGGAACGACCTTTGGACTTGGCAATTAGTAATGTAATTAATGAGTTTGACGTTCCCACCAAACCGAGAGGTGAATAAACTCCATGGGAAGAAATAATCTGTTCAGGGACAAAAGTACGGTGACCCCAAGAAATGTTATCATTAACCGGTACGTTCCAGGGATCAGAAACCCTAGTTCTCGAACGCATTAAAGCATATAAGGTGCGGAAAAAAGGATACACGTAAACACGATGCAAAAGTTTAAGTGAAAAATTGCAAAGCAAGTGACGAAAACGTATTGTAAGGCGTTAGGGAGATTTCCATCTATAATACGATTGTTTGTGACGACCGGAGATGATCGATTCGAGGGAAAACGTGCTAAAGGAAATGGAAATGTTGAAAAAACAATGGAAAATTATTGTTATCAATTTTAGACGGAGCTAGGATATTACGATGAAAGATTTAGGGAGGAAACGTCAAAAAAAAAAATGAGAGTTTTAAAGAATAGGCGAGGGTACATTTCAGATGTCTAGAGCAGTAACAAGTGTTAGAGAAGAAGATAGAGTGCAGTACGGAGGGGAGTGGAAAATGCTGAAAACATTGCGATAGAAAAACTCAGGAAAAGGAGTCATTTTACGTAATTAAAATGGAGGTTATAGAGTAACATAGTACGCGATTGCAGATAAAAAATGAGGCATTACAATGGTTGTCGATTTCAGATGTATTTTGTTGTGATAAACAAGGAATATTCGAACATGAAAATTGTTTAGATAAGGACGATTAGCCGTTAAAAAAGGTAATAAAAATTATCATGGGTCTTATGAAATATTTATATTAAAGAATTCTCATAAAAGTTAACGACACTGAAATAAAAAAGGATTTATTGCCAGGTGGGTACAGGAACTAATGTATACAACTGTCAAGACATATGGTTTATGGGATTTTTCGTAAGAACGGGACGAAATTTGTAAGGCGTTCTCTATGAAGCAATAAAAATGACAGGAATTTAAGGGCCGAAGTGGGGGTATCCCCTATAAAGATGTTAAAAAAATGATATATTTATTAATAACAAATAGAAAATGAAATTTTCCAAGAGGCAGCAAACATCAAAAAACGATATGGTTATATCAGGGAAGTACGGGGAAGTGAGGGGAAAGGAGATACGACAGAGAAAAACAAAGGAAATCTTAGATTAACAGTGAATAAAATAAATACGGCTTGAAATATAAAAATCTATAGAGATATGAACAATAGCGTAAGAATAAATAAGGAAATTCATGGAAAGAGTGTCGTGAATAAAAGAAAATTCGAGAAAAAAATGGAAAATTCAAATATACGACGTAAATAGAGAAAATTCGGTTTTAAATGGAAAGGTTCATATAGAATACAGAAAAACTCGAGGAAAAATAATAAAATAAAAATGAACAATTTGCGAGAAAGGCTTCGACATGAAGATATCTCTGATAGGCGAATTTGGGGACAGATTTGGAACATATGGTAGATGCCGTACGCACGGACATGTTACGAAATATATGAAAATAGAACTTTAAAATTATTAAATTCAAGCTAGTTTTGTATGAACAACAGGACAAAGGAAGTTGGGCCATTAAACATGGATCTTACTAAATCCGGATCTTGTAAGTATGGAAGTACGAGACAGAATTTAATGTATCAAACGCAAAACGTACAAAGAGACCGCATTCGACAATAATGGAGAGGTTTCAAGAAATTACGAGTTGATAGTAATTAGATTGGTTTATTATAGGAGATTCAGATACGATCTTTTGGACCTGAGAGGGGTATAAAAGTCTAGACAAATGCCAGTTGAGGACAGTCTACGGTCGTGGTCGAAAAGGTTTTAAGTTCGCGGAACGTGACGAAACGGTGGGTGATTTAAAGTAGAAAAATTCTAAGTGATAATTATTTTTGATACTTAGAAAAATTTGACATTCTAGTCAGTGATCTACAGAAAAAATACTTTGCAGTTAGAATCAGTGGAAATAAAGATAAAGCCAACGCGTTAATTACTTGTGAAAAATAAAAGTGCTCGTGATAAATACAATTTGTTTTAGTGGAAAATTCGGATTTTATAATCACTTAATATCGTGTTTTAAACTTAGAAATTTCGCGTTTAATATTAGTGCAATAAATAACTGAAGTGATGTGATAATTTAGCGTGAAGGAGTTATAATTAAATACGTGTGTTCAATCTAAGTGAAAGTGTTCTAACAAATAATAAATATTTAAATTAATTATCTTAAATAATAATAATAAAACAAAATAATATTTTATTAATACATAAGAGTTCGGAGCGATAAAAATTTAATTTAACAACAATTTACCATCTCTAAATTAATCGTGAAGTAACTATCATTTAAAGTGTTATCTAACCAACGAGTTTTGAGATAAAATACAGTTTAGAACGATAGAGTTCATACATCATTTTAATTAATTAGATTAAATGAAAAAAAAAAAAAAAATTTGAAGTCAAAAAGATTTTATTAAATTTAGGAAAATAAAAATTAATTTAGGAAAATTGCAGCAAGGTTTACTGTGTATTCCCGGTCGGAAAAAACCTTGGTAGGGGTAAGTCTTTTCCGTTATAAAATTTTACAGATTCCACGGAGAAGGCGGAATGCAGCAAACATTGGTATTTGGATTAATTATTTGACCAAGATATTACTCTCTTAATATGTGATATGTAACTATATTAAAATATTATAAGTATAATAAGTATATTTTATATATTTATAAATGTATGTATATATACATATATATATGTAATTTTGTTCCCAAGAAAAATTTTAATCAAAAAGAAAAACACTTATATAAAAAGAGGAAAAAAGGGTATCGATTCCTACCTCTGAATTCATCAATAACTATTAAAAGTAGTTATGTGTGATAAATTTACAAATCAATATTTTATATTTAATGTTATGTATGTATTAATATAATTTCAGAAAATCCAGAGCATTTGAAATAATTTATGATATTAGAAATTATTTTCAATCATAATATAATTCTACATCAATATTACGAATATGTATTTTGAGACAAAGTATATATAAATGAATAAATATGTATACGTAATCGGGTATCAGACTAGACAATTGCGCTAAGTACATCATTATCAAACAAAGAAAATTTTAGAGTCATCTCACACGTCTCCGGAATGTCTAAAGTAAACATACCTCATACGCTTGAATCTAGGTCACGAGGCCGTCGAGAATGTTTACAAAGCTCAAATTGTTTACAAAATAAATCGGTCACTGGGGCACTAGTTCGAATACAGTAAAAAGAAAAAAAAAAAATGACCTTGATTAATGGATATCGTACTTAGGTATTAACTTCTAGGAACGGGATAAAATTATTATATTGCGCAATTATTAGGAACAAAAGAAAAAAAAAAAAATTAAACACTATTTTTAATTTGAACGTAAAGAGGTATCTACAGACCTAAGCAATTGAAAATTAACAGATTTATTATAGCAGTTCAAAAGGGTGTATTGAAGATTTACATGAAACAGTTGATAAATCACGGGATAGTAAAAAGTAGGGTGTATTGAAGACTTACATGAAACAGTTGAAAAATCACGGGATAGCTTAATAGGGTGTATTGAAGACTTACATGAAACAGTTGAAAAATCACGGGATAGCTTAATAAGGGGTAATGAGGATTTACATGCTTCAATTGAGAATCACGGGATAGCAAGAATTTATCAAAAGTTGAACATTGGAGGGGAGGGAAAGAAAAAAAAAAAATACAGTTCAACCAACAGAAGGCAGTGTTCGCTTCTGTAACAAGGACCATTAATCAAACCATAGAGATGGCGGATCTCTCAAACAAAACCGTCAACAAAACCAAACAAAAGCTTGGAGTTATGGCGAATCTCCAGAACACATCGCCAGATAAGATCTTATTGTACTAGTATATATTTATATTTCACACTATTCTTACGTATATATTCGGTATCAATCTGAGGATTGTGCAGAATCCGATGGGCGAGATCCGAGCTCGGGATGCGTTGCAAGTAGTTTCGTATTGCGAGTTATAAACCTTCCCAAAACGTATGTTTACATATATATCTTTTTATGTACTGTTCATTGAATGAAACGAACTCACTTACAATTAGTGCTTTAGGCCTGTCGGGTCACTCTCGTCTCATTTCTTGAACGTGGAGGGAGGATTCACGACCCGTAACTCCACACAAACCCGTGAGTATATGATTGCATATAGGACGAAACCGGTTCGCCCTAAGTAAATAGTAAACTTTGGAGGAGTAGGAATTTGGAGGTATCTGGGCTTGGGGGAAGACCTGAAGGCAGTGCATGATGGCGAAGGAAGGTCAATTGGGACGCGATAACTTAGGTATCAATCAATTGAACCGTGCCAAAAGACTGTGCGAATTTTGGGTTGACTTCTGATCACCCTGCTTACTTGATGGAGGCAGGAGCCAAATTTTGCCAGAAAAAGGGTTATTCTGAGTTCGTCAAATATGCAATTAACTAATTACATTAACCTACTAAATCCATCTTTATATGTACCTTATAGCAGCTGAATCTAAACGTAGGGGCGCCCAGCAGATACGAGATACAATCATAATCAAATTTACTAACATTTAACCATTTGAGTTATATTTAATTATCTGTTCAATTAGTCATGTGTAGTTTCGATTAGTATTGTTTATTCATGAATTCATTAGGATGTAGGGAATCATAATAAACGTCAAAGGGAAGTTAGTTCATTTAGAGAAATACTTAAGGTTAAATTTGCAAGAGAGAGACCAATACAGTTTGAAATTCAACACTCTGTTTAGAATCAAGAGGGTTACCACAAATTTAAAGTAATTAAAGTCCTATATCATAAATCAAAAAAATTACACAACGTTTGATGGAGTTTAATTACAACCTAAATACGAAAATATTTACGTTCAAAGTCGTAAATAACGTATTTATTAGTTAAGTACATATATCGCTAAAGGTATGTAGTACAAGGGAGCTTTAAGTAGCTTTCTGTAGTTATCAGAGGAAATAAGGGTCCAAATTTATAAAGGCTTGTGTGACGTAGGGGAGGAATTTTCCATCCCTACCACACATATGCAAAGCCTTAAGAATTTAAATATCGATCAGAGCCAAGAGAAAAGAAGAATATTACGACTGGTGCCAAGTGCCCAGGAGTAAATAAAATACAGACAAATATAAGAGAGTAGAAAAGACATACATCACAGGTTTATGTATTTTCAAATTGTTTTTAGTATAGGGCTTTTTATATAAGTTGTTACACACTCGTCATTATCAGTGTATTATAAATACCAGTGTTTCTGTATGTGTTATACATAAAACAATGTACCTACAAAGTAACGCCTGACACAAAACACGATGTCACATGTATTTGCAATGAAAGGGATGATTTTTTGTTTTTATATTGCACTTTGATTAAATACAATAACAGAAGCGGTGAAATATGGACATTTTACCAATGTTTTTCTATATTAAAAGCAGTTAATCTTGAATAAAAAACACACCTCACAACTAAAAGTCATTACAAAGCATTCCGCCATGATTATTCTGGATTCTTCATTCAAACAGAGATGTTCTGGCCAAAAAAATTATTTCCCTAGATTTCGAAGTGAAATTTCCCTAGAATTTCATATTTACGCAATTACCTAGGTTGCCACCTGATTGTGTAACACTAATCCTGTTATATGTTAATTAATATGATAATTAATTGGAAAGATATCGGAACTTGGTAAATATACTAATAATACCGTGATTTTCCAAATAAAACACTTTTTGCTACTTTTGAATACACTCACCACTGAATTAGAAACTGAATTCCAAATAAAAATAAAAAAAAACACTTTGCAAAATAAAAACCATAAGCAACCCGCCGCTCATATTTGTACCAAGCGTGGTATTTTGAAGACCCCCCCCCCCGAACGTGTCACGTAGTATGGGTACGTTCCCTAATATCATTTTGAGTCAGTGTTAAAAATAACATTGCATGTAAGTACATGAACAATAATTAAGATTCATAGGAATTCCAAAAAATATACATATATGTATATATATATATTTATATTATATATATATATATATATATGTGTATATATATATAATACCAGTAATATTGTCATTTGCAATAAAAATTTTGCCAGAATTCGAAATTTCCCTAGATTTTGTCCTGATTTCCCTTATCCCTAAAAAATATTTTTCTCCCCTAAATCTAGGGAAATTTCCCTCGACATAACATCACTGATTCAAAATGACAACTTAAAAAGTAAAAAAAACTATCGGTGGGTGAAGACCACCATAGATACGGTGCGTTTCTGGGAGTCTTTAAAAATTAAAACTTTGACAATTATTTTAAATATTAAAACTAACTATAAAAATAAAAATGCAGTTATTTAAGTTTGAAGGTCTTTATTCATTAAAAAAAAAAATTGGACTGGAGTTCTCTATTGTGCAGTGAACTCGCATAAAAAACGTAATAAAATAAGATAAACTTGTATTATAATTTAACAAAATTCAAATTCCGTGCTGAAAAATCACCCGTCCGAATAACGCTCCTACTGCTCAAGAATGTTTCCGAAATGATCATTCCAAATCTCATAGGTGCATTATGAATATCAGCACCTACGGGACTTTACGTCATATTCCTTAGGTTCTAACAAAACATAATAGTAGCAACAGAGCGGCAGACCTGCAAACCTTGGCAATTAGTAGCTGCCTAAGTGCGCAGCACCTATGAGACTAAACTTGCTAACACCAAATTTGCACGGAATTGTATTTATCCAGAATCAACAGATTTTTTTTCTGTGATTTAAGTTCGAAGTGGTTATTAAAAAAAGTTAATTGGTGAAGGTATTGTAAATCGTAATTTTCGTTTTTAAAACAATTTTTTTGAAATCTACCACATTATTTTACTATTTAGCCATAAGCGTTTTAATGATTCGCCGAATTATATATCATCACTCGGTCGCTAATCTCTGGTGCAGTAATGTAATGAAATTAGTAAATAAAATTTTATTATGTCTAAGGGATATTTTTTCTCCCTTTTTAATTTCCGATTGAACTCTAAATGTGATAGACCACGAAGCGCTTCTGTTAACATGTCAAAATTAAACGGTTTGAAACATGTTTTTTTTTAATTTTTATTGTAATATAAAAACATGAGTTACACATATATTTTACAAAATATTATATTAAAGGTCATTATTGGTCATGTGTGTCTTATCATGAAAGAGGAGCTCTTGTGCCTGATAAGGGAGCCATGATTCTTACTTAGGTTGTAAGTTATAATATGTTTTGTATAAAATATTTACTTTTTACTGTAAGTTTTTTAGAAAAATGGTTATCATTTATTTGTTCTGATTGGTTGATGATACAGCGTATTTCAGAAGGGAGGTTATTATAGTTTTTATGGCTTTGAAAATATAATGATTTTGCATTTGAGTTGTTTTAAAATTAGGTGTAATAAATTTGTTTCCATTTCTCATTAGTTTGTAAAAATTTTGATATTCTTTGGTATTTTTTTCTTTACACATTTTTATAACGAAAGATTGCTTGAATATGTCATGGACATTTGGTAGTGGAGACGATTTAAAAAGTTATTCTGGTGAGAAGGTAGATTTTTTATAATATTACCAACTTTAATGATGATTGATGAGTTTAGATTGTTTTTGTAAGATCCTCCCCAACCTATAATCCCGTAGATAAGTAACGAGTGAACAAGGGCATAATATTACTGTTGTTGACGGGGATCACTGACGCGTGTATTTTTTTTTATCTGTGCATGGAATGTAGGTTAGATTAACTGAAATATACAGGTAAAACGTCCGTTTGTTCCGGAATACTGGGTTTGTGAGTAGCAGATTTTATTAACTTTAGTCCCATTTTGGTAATTACCTTGACTGGAAGACACACAAAGTAATAACAACTAAATATTGTAATTTTGCATGCTGTGCTGTCTGTTGCCGATGTTATATTATTAAGTCGAACTTAAACAGTTTTCCAGCAGTGAGGTGTGGTAATTTTTTCATGGTTTATTAAAAATTGTTTATTAAAGAATTTCAAATATTTTTGAAATTTTCAATAAAAATTATGTCAATAAAAGTACAAAATTATACTACTTAATTGTAAAATCATCGTTAGAAAAGGGGGAAAATAAATATATGTGGGAAAGACTCAAGGGGAACTTAAAAGAAGTTTAACATTCATAAAAGCAAAAAGGTGTAAATAATACGGACAAAGTAATATAATAATTACTACTACTTCTACAAAAAACTTAAAAGCTATTTTTCTCGTGGCTTTTTTGTCTTACCCTTGATAAACGCCTAAACCAACTCCATTGGGACCTCTTATTTTTAAGTCATTTATGTCGATCAAAGATTTTGTCGATCGAAGACAAGAGATCTTGGATTCGAGTCCCAGTTGCGACTCTCACCTCTTTTTTTTCTGTGTATTATTCTTTTTCATATTTTCGTTAAGATTAGTACTATCATCTTCTTCTATGATATATTACATTGATGGATACAACCTTAAAATATATATTATAACAAGAGTTATTCAAATAAAAATTTAGGATTTAAAAGTTCGAAAAAACTTTCGGGTTGAAATAATACTCGTACTTTTATTTAAATAAAAAGTGTTAAGGAAAGAATGCTAAAAATAACGGCACACTCCTGGTTAATGAGTATATTTAAAAAATGTACAAAGTAGTTCATAAAATATCTTTTTTGTTTTTAATTCTGTTCAATTATTACTTATTTTAATTGTATGTTTATTTTTTGTCATTTGTGTGATGAATTTTGTTTTCATTTTATGTTTTAATTAGGTACCTACCTAATATGTAAATATTTTTTTTTCTTTTATAGTTTATAGTTGTTTATGTAATATGGTAGACTGGGATTGCACTACCCTCCCAGTCCTGCTGGAATAAAAACTTCAATAAATAAATAAGTACTACGTTACCTGAAAAATTTAAAGATAATTTTTTTTGTTTCATGCCAACATTTTTTCCATATTTCCAGAATCTATCGTATGTACATATGTCTCAACTGTAGAATACAGAAGACAACTACTTTCCGTACATTTTTTTACGGAAACAAATGTTTTAGCACTCTGTCTCACTTACACTCGCCTGACATCGTTGATCTACATAGATCCCATTTAGTAGATCCCGTAAAGATAGTTATGTTTTGGAAATAAGGCCCGATTGGGCAAAATATTTGAACCACGAAAGTCGTTCATATTTAAAGTATTTCTAGTTCTTCTTGGTCTCAACCATCAAAAAATAAAAATATTCACTTAGGACCCCGGAATCCAAATTTCTACCAAACATAACGTACTTTATTTGAAACACTTCAAAAATATGTCTATATTATCTTTTAAGATAATCTCTTTACATTTGCCGAGATTAAAAAGTAATTATACGAAATTCCTCAATAGAGGAAAATCGCAAAGTATGCTACGAAATTATAAAAAAAACACTCTAATTTAATATTTTGTAGACAATGACAAAGTAAAATACCTATCTATATTCGATGTTTACACGTGACACGAAAAGAATCACTTGCTTCTTTTGAGCCCAATTTACATTGCGCAACTAGTTGCGCACAAGATATTTCATGACATTAGTGTTGCACTGCTAGTTTCACGTGTAAGCGTTTAGTTTCTTCGTGCATGCGTTAATTGTGTACCACCACTGTGGTATGCAACTAATTGCGAAGTGTAAAAACGTGATGCAACTAGTGTCGTGAAACCACTTGAACGGATTTTTGTGTGTTACTTTTAACTGTGTAAGAGATGCATGTAAAAAGTAAAAAGCTTTGATATTGATGATGCCTTTCTGTGCTTGCACGACTTGAAATTTACATAATTTATGCTACTTGGCATTCGACTTTCTTATTTTGAATAAGTCATTCTTTATTGTGTTTTCGCCCTTTAATTTTAGCGCGCTCTCTCCGCCATTCGTATTTACACATCTCCCTCTCAAACCATTCTTTGTTTTGAATGTTTACTACGGAGCCTTAATTGGTCATAAGCTTAGTAGGCACCGCTCTATTACTGATTAATTAATTCAATTCAAATGTGAAATAGATTGGAAATTGGAACTTATCTTAAATGTAAGCATTTTGTGTTCCTGTAAGGATGTTTCTTTTCTATTTATATTTTAGAGGAATCCACGTGTCAACTATAACACGTGTAAATCTTTGGAGGTTCGAACAATAACTTCAGAGAATCGCAAGTTTCTCATAAAAAGTTAAATCCTTTAACAACAACAAGTTAAACACATCATATTTCCAAACAAAGCTTCGGGATAGCGCCGGATCCATTATTTATGTAAACAGGGTGTCCTGAAACACCTGCATACTTTAAAAAATGAATGTGTTCATATTTCATATACAATGCTCACATATGCATTCAAATCTATATGTACAATTTTGAAGCTGTGAATTGAAATGTTAAAATTTTGCCGTTTTCATGATTTCGTGATTATATTTGATTAGAATTATTTATTTATAATTTTTGGAATAATCTAATGAGGAAAAACCTCAAACTGAAATATTTAATCCTCGAAGACAATATTAGCGACTCCCAAACGAAAATTTGAAACAGAAAAAAATTCGGTCGCGCTTCGGAATTGAACCCGGGAAATTAGGCTGGCCAAGGGCTTTGCTCTAACTACGTAGCTAATTCGTCCCTTTCCCCTACGGTCGTATTCAACTGTGTCATATTTTAAATAATAACAAGAACTACCAACACTATCTTCATTTTCTCACTGCATGTTTTTATTGGCTGCTATATAAAAGCGCCTATTCAATGACCTACGAGTAGGTATGTTGCATTTTGAATCTTCAACAAATTATGTTCTAATCTTTACCCACTTTCTTCTTCGAGTCATTCTTCCATAGTCCTCTGGCTTTGTCATCCTGCTCCAATCATCTTTCACGCTATCAATTTATCTCTTTCACTAGGGTGCGCACATGGTTATATAATTTTCGGTGTCCTTTCTCCAAGAACTCGTTCCACGGGACCGGCCCATCACAGTCTTGAAGATCTATTGAATCTTATGTTTTTCTACGGTTTTTCATCATATTGGATTCTCAAGTAAGTGATTCATTTTGGTACTGCAAGTTACATTTTTAAATATTATGTAAAGTTGTGCCATCAATTTTCTGTGGGTAATTCCGTTCGTACCTTTTATATAATATAACACTCATGTTATATAATATAATATTTTTTGTTTAAGAATTAGTTTTTTTAACAAAGGACAATATTTTGGAGAGTTAAAATTCCCCTGCACCCAGGGAATACACACATTTAACACACACAACAAAATTTATTCTAAGCGACCACATTTGAATGTTCCCATTCCAATGATAGTTGTGGGCCGCCCTGTCCCGCCCGCTAGGTAATGAAGTGGGCGGCGATGAAATCCTGTTTAATCCTTCTGCTGAAACACTCGCCAGCTTGTTGTTCTCAAACAAACCGCATTTGGCCACCCCGTCCGCCCTCCCTCCGCGCGCCTCCCGCCCTCCCGCCCTCTCGCCCTCCCACCGCCGCCCATCCGACCCCTCTCCGTGCTGGAAGGGAAGCGGGAAGCCTTACATCCATACGTCCCGGGATTGAGAGCCGCGATAAAACACTCACTACCAACTTCAAATGTAGTGAAATTATACGATTTCATGTAATTATTTTCCTTTTAAATTTCTCTAGCTAGTCATCCATGATCTGAGATCGCATTTCACAATTGTTTAGAAATTCGAAATTAGTCGATGTATTTTATGTACGATCACCAATCAGAATCGAAACTTTTAGAATTTAATTGCTTCAAATTAGATTACCCTTGCTTTCGCGTCATAAATCCTATGTACAAAACTATCCATATTTTCTTACTATTAAGTCGGTCTAGTGGCAAAGTCCATTAAGTCACGTTTTTTCATGAAATGACTTAAGTATGAGGTCTTAAGTAAAAGATCTTCCTCTTTCGACTGACTTACTCCATTAAATCGTATTTTTAATCATTTTCGATTTAAACGTCTTTTTAAAATCACCATAAGTCATAAATCCGATATTATTGTCAAGCAAAACACATTAATCAAACAAAACACATTAAGTTAAACACAAATGTCAGTAAGACATCGATTTAGATGGTTAAAACACAAGCAAAATCCACTAAGTCAGCTTTAAAATATTCTTAAAGCCATTTTGCGGCATTACAGTCGACAATTTAACAATAATCTTAACAAGCAAAGATAAGACATTATTGACTTGTAAAATCCACTAAGTCAGGCTCATTTTTTTGTAAATCTTTGATTATAGTTTGCTGTCATTGCTATCATCTAATATTGTGTATTGATAAGGGTTCATTCTAAATTATAAAATATCTTTTAAAAACATTTTGGGGATATTCATTCACTTAAAGCCTTTCCAAAATTGCTAAATATTGAAATGCGATTTTCTCAGAATTTTTTTAGTGACTTAGTGGACTTTGCCAGTAGAACGACGTAAATGTGGTATATAGGATTATACGTATAGTTTCAACATCCTTCAACAGATATCGTTAATATAGATAGTTATATGTAGTTACGAGATAACTCCAAAGATTTTAGTGAAGAAGTTTACCTTAGATGAATGTCGACTATTGAATATGTTCGGAAAAACTCCAAAAAAGATCGAGGTTCATCGGGATTACAAGTTGCTTTAATTACGTTACCGAAAAGTTAATGATAATTATTTAGCTGGACCAGACGTCCGTCCTATTGGATGCTTTAAGTAATTCTGAGCCCTACTTTTATCGTCTATCATCGGCTTTTTCCGTAACCGTTCGTGCAACAGACACGACGAACCTCGATCTTTATTGGAGTTTTCCCGGAAATATTTCAAGTAATCTCAATCACTGGATCTGAAGAAGATCACAATTATAGTGACCGACCGAAGTTTCGGTTTCGGTTTCAACAACTTTCGGCAAAAAAATCTAGTTTCGGCATCAGTTTCGGTTTCGGCAGAAATAAAAATCGATTGTTTACTGGCTTGATTATTTAGCTTATTTTTTACACTTATTCAGACAGTTAAAACGTGTTAAATTAAATAAATTTAAAAAAACAATAATTGAGGTATGCGAAAAAAAATTTTTTTTTTATATTACTTTTATAAAACAAACAATTATTTTTAACATGTTTTCATATTTTTTAATTAAATTTTGTTTGTTTTATAGAAGTAATTTAAAAAAAAAAAAATTTCACATACTTCAATTATGGTTTTTTTATTTATTTAATTTAACACGTGTTAACTGTCAGAATAAGTGTAAAAATTAATCCAAATAAAAGTAAACAATCGATTTTTAACATATCTAAAAATGGAAATAGATTTTTATAGTTTTTTTTGCCCAAACTTTTGCCGAAATCGAACCTTCGGTCGGTCACTACTGATAAGTCACCACAGATGCTTATTTAGTTTACAGTAGGATAACTATAAACATACTGTCCAGCTGTAATTTTAGTTTGAATAATTATATTTAGTGGTGGGTGGTTCGGTATATCTATGATTTAGTGTTTCTTTTGTAATAATAGGTGTATGTTTTTTTATATTATATATATAAACTTGTTATTTCTATAATTGTAAAGCTACCCATCTCGACAGAATGTCCTAGAGAGATCAGCTACTTATGATTTTTATTGTATGTCATTATTTTTTTAATAAATGAATAAATAAAATAAATCAAAGTTCCATACCATGTTCATCGGGTAAACTACAACGAAGTTGTTCGAAGTTCGTCGGATTACAAGTTGCTTTACTTAAGTTATCGTAAGGTTTACTGGACTGGACCAGACGTCCGTTCTATAAGTTCTAAGTTGTTCTGGAGCTGGGTACCCAAATACTGTGAGCCCGCTGATTCCGGGCAGTAGAAGGGAGTGGTCGGAGTTATTGTGTGAAATTCACATAAAACAGGCACTAACCGTTCATCACCGCACTGTAATATATACTTTTTGTCATTGGTACAAACTGAACGTTCCCAAAAATACATTTTATTGATAACTATCACCACATCTACATTTGCGTTTATCGTTTAAGGTGATACTTAAAAGAATTCGTAATTATTTTAGGAAAAACACTTTTGCAAATTATGCCTTAAAATATTAAAATGAATTAGTTGAGCGCTCGTACATACGCAATATGAATATAAATAAATAGTTTTATCAATAAACAAACTCAAATCTTTCAAGAAAGGCTTACAAATACATTGTATCGGTGATTCAATCCAAAACTATTACAAATAAACAATAATTAATTCATCGCCATCTATGAAAGAGCAGATTGTAAATTCATTTAAGTACCTTAAAGTAGTAACTCACAATATACTTTATTTAGAAAAAATCCTTGTTAACCTTATTTTGAATTCTACCATGAATCTGTATTGGACATTTTAGTAAACTAAAATAATACCAAAATGAATCGAGAATTTAATTCTCAGTATTTGGAAAGTTTACGAAACACTGGCAGGCTATCAAAGTACCCTTATGTAAAAAGCACACCTTGAAAACCGTAGCTATAACGACGTAATGCAACCAGAAGTTTACCTTGCGCGCTGGCTGGATGCGAGTAGGAACTGTACACGTAGATCTGCACGTAGCGTAGAACTTTACAATTTTCTCCACCACCTCTCCGCGGTAGATGTCTGTGTCTAGAGTCTAGTGTCTAGTGTCTAGTGGTGCCATTGCCGCGATGTGATGTATTGAAATGGAGGAAACGGTGTTCCCGAAGGTGTGGCGAATTCTTATTCTACGTGTTTCAATAGAGTCATTGGTTGCTTTCACCAAAGTCATCAACCACTTCATTGCAAATGATGATTTCGAGAAATGAAGACCTCAAACATAAGGCCCTCTTAACCTATTGAATGCCAGGATCTTTTGCCCATACATCGTACGAAATCGCGGAAAGAATACTTTTGAAGTAATATTGTGTGGATTTATTTTGAACCATCGTTTATTTTATTTACGGAAACACATTCTTTGAACAATAAACTATCGGTAAAAACAACTTTACTTGTGTTTATTTGATGAATTGATAGGTTTATCGAAGTTTTTGTGAACGACTATCGACTGACTTTGACAGCTCATTTCGTGGTAAAATGCGTCATTTATTTTCCACAGATAAATTATTTGTTAATTGGTGTTACCAGGTGAATGAAACTTTTGGCGATATCGGGATTACTGTTGGCGCAAGCGATTCTGACCTTGTTCTTGATACAGTTTCTTAATACATAAGGGTCAAAATCACATCCAAAATTTTTTTGCCGATTTCACCGGTGAACCTACTTATGAAAAATTTAAAAGAAACAATTTTTTAAAAAATACCCCTTTATGGCTATGACTATTTTTGACGTTTTGCATCATCTAACTTTTTTCATTCTTATAAAATTATGCACTAAATAAATAAAAACCGCTTTGGCGCTTACCTGCTCGTGCAAATAAGATGCTCGATTTTAAATTTTGAAGGCGTCAGAAACGAAATATTTCTAGCATTTATATTCCTCTTAATCATTTTGAGGATTCCATGTGGAGGATGATTTTGAAGGAGATAGAAAGCAGCGAACATGCGTCTTGAAGAGACCCATGTTGTAGGCGGGAGGAAAAGTAGAGGCAAATCGTTCCACAGTCCAACCGTTGAACTGAAGAACTAGTCGTAGAAATGACCCGTTCTCATGTGACAAATTGCGATTTGTGTTTAAAATTATAAATTAAAGAATTATTAAAGAATTCGATTTTCCAAGATTTTAGCCGCAACTTTGGCAATTATTTGTGAGTGATATTTAAAAAAAATTGTACTCTATTTCCATATAAATATAATGTAATACAATATAAAATTATTAAAAGACGTAATTTGATGATTCAAATTACGTACGACCGATTTACGTCTGAACACAAATTTGTAGTGTGTAAATTTAAAATTTCCACCCAAAAAACTCCTTTATTATGATGTTTGTTGAAGTTATTTCATGTTTGATTATATTTAAATGGTAGTTGGGACAAGATTATTTTTTTAACAACTAGCTAACTCACAAAAAAATCTCAAATTTGCCTCATCAAAAATCAAAAATCATTAAAAAAAATTCTTTAGGCTTATAATTTATAATTCAAAACATAAATAAATAAAGTAGTACATATCCGAACTAGATATTTGCAGTACCTTTTGATTAAAAAAATAATTATTTAGCTTGGTGAAATATTTTGGCCACAAATCCAAAATTAAAATTTCTGAAATAAAAATAAATATTTAAAAAACTACTTCATGTCTGAGTAAGTACCTACCTAACACCGCACAGATTGACATCTGCTCCCAACCCCCCCCCCCCCCCCCCCCCCATTGGGTTATATTGTGAGAGCGAAGCACGGTTAAAGCCATTTCAAGCAAATTTTAGATTCTAAATGGTGATCTTTCACCAGGGCGATACAGAAAGCATCCATCACTCCGGAACGAGCCGAAAATAATCTAATATAAAATGCGGGTATGGGTACCGCATTTTATATTAGATTACCCCGGGAACCATGCATAAAAATTTCGGACTTTCTTGTAAATATAAGAAACCCGCGTCGGGTTTTACTTTGATTTGTAATAAAAATAATTTGGTTTTGTTTAATCTCAACTTAATTGTAGAAATTCCGGACTTTTTAGAATTCCCCCCGCATTCCGGACAAAGACCTATATTTCCGGACGTATGGCAACCCTAGCCGTAGGTCACCCCAAGTGGTTCGCTACGTTTGATGATTAAGCAAGGGTGCCCGGGTTCACGGGGTGAGGTTTGACCAGATCTTGGCGGCGAATTCATTTGTCCCCTTATTGCGTGGCGGGCTGGATCGGGATAGATTGGATGAGGGAGACTGAACTTAGACCTCTCTAGCCGGACTCTTTGGGAGGGTGGATTTATACGCCACTGACCCCCAGAATCCTAATCACTCCTCAAACATTTGTCCTTTCCAGAAATTCCTCTCCTTCATTTCCCTAAAAAGATCCTCCACACAGCATCATGAGCTAATATTCAAATAAAGTTTAAAAAAATCAAATAAAGTTAGTTGCGCACTCCGGCATTTAACCCCGCAAACTCCGGATTCGTAGCAAAGGAACGTAACTAGAACCAGTAACCACTCAACCACGGTTGCATAAATATTAATGTAATGATTTCAATGTTCGTAGGTTTATTACGCAGCGCCAGCAGGGTCTGCCAAATAAGTAGGTAACTCTCACAAATTGCACAAAGGAAATCGGTCAGATAATTCACATTAGGCCATTTGGCAAACGCCTTTGTGCATTATTTGTTAAGACGGGCTTATTGGGATAATCCCGGATAGAGAAGAAACGTCTAATACGGAGAATACGACAGGATTTATTGTTCCAATATTCCTTTGGCAGGGCTTTTACTCACAGAATTTACATAATTCCTCAAAACTCAACTTTCTGATCGACTTACTGGAATACTAATAAACCAATATAAGACGTAAAACCTTTTGAATGCTAAGAGCTAACGCCGAACGAACTGTGTGAAAGCAATAGCAGGCTAATTAAAAGAAAGATCTAAAATTATAACTTCAAAGGCATTTGATTTAATTCGCATTATATAATTCTATGTAGGTAGTTGTACGCTTCTAAGAATTCTGGTGGACTACATCAAGGGTTTACGACAGGTTTGCAATCCCACAATTCCGCGTCCCGCAATTTCGAATCCCGCAATTCCGCATCCCACAATGCAGCCGGATTTCAGCAATATTTCGACGGTTCCAAAGAACAATGTCGGTTGAGCGATTTTGTACTTTTGTAGAAAAGCTGATCAAAGTTTCGTTTCTGCGTGTTTACTGTTTTTGAGATCAAGAAATATATTTTTTACATTAGCTCCACACAGTTAGTAGGCAAAAATAATCTCAGGGTTTATCTCATCTTTAGGGATGGTCTTGTGTGGAGGGCCTTTCTACTTAACGAAGGAGAGTAGTTCTGGGAAGGGGGGGTGGGAGGGTAGGCCTTTTTTATATCCATTTTCGTATTACAAAAATAACAAACATGGGAGGCGGGTATGGGTACCGCCACCCCGGGAACCATTTATTAGATAACCAACACCTCTGCCATATGTCACCCCAAGTGGTTCGATACGTTTGGTGACTTAGCAGGGGTGCCTGGGTTCATTGGGGAGGTTTGTCCAGGTCTTGGCGGCAGATGCGTCTGCCCACCAGCTGCATAGCAGGCCGGATCCGGAGCGAGTGGTTGAAGGAGTCCCTTTGACTTTTCCAGCCTTACTCTCTAGGAACATCGCCTTGCACCACTGGAGGTGGTGCAAGGCGATGGTAGTGCAAGGCCCCAGCCCCCCCTTCTCCCCCGTGAGCGAAAATATTGTCACACCTCACCTCAAATGAGGTGGGACACCCCAACACCTCATTTCAGTATTCGAGCACCTCATACAAACTCATCCTAATGTCGTGTCCTACCCAACACTACTCCCAGTGTTGGGTCGAGTGTGTCCGGCTGGAGATGACTAGGTTAGATCTCCCTTATCGAGTCTCTCCCGATCAGTAGGTGAGCAAACGCATTCACCGCCAAGAACTAGACAAACCGCACACCATGTACCCGGGCACCACTGTAAATCACCAAACGATGGGAACCAGTTGGGATGACCTATGGCAGTTGGGATGTCCAATAAATGGTTCCCGGGGTTAAGGTTATGTTAAGTTATGGTTATCCAATAAATGGTTCCCGGAGCAGTTACTGGTTCCCGCCTCCATAATTGAAGATATATATATATATAGTGTTGTTCTGATATTTTGCATTTCATTTCATTTTATTAAAAATTCCGATAGAACGGACTTTTGAATCATCAGAGAGAATTCAAAATAAGCCAATAAAACGATTTTCAATTTTCAGCAACTTTGGGACCGGCAATTTTATCCCGCGGATTTGCGGGGTTTTCATGTGCGGGTTTGAAAAAAAATGCAAACAATTTTGAACCAATTTGAAATAGTGTCGGTATGCGAATTTACAATCAAACGTGCGCTCAAGGGGATCATCCCGTGTGAAGGCGATTTTTTTCGCTTGTTTTGTGAACTTTTTTTGACGAACTAGATAAACATACAACTGGGGACTTTTCATTACATATTTATTCATATTTTGAACAAACTTAACATTTTTTCAGCCTGAAATCATCGCTCATTGCTGGGCAACTTAGACAAACAAAAATTGCGGTGAAAAATTCAAACGACACTTTATGTATAGTATGAACTAGTTTTTGAACTAAGATTATTAAAAAATATTGGAAAGGTAAATTTTTGACATCTTGTTGGACACCATATGTTAACGCCAACGTTAACATGGGGGTGTAAATTAATGTTAATTAATTGGACGCCACCTGCTTTTTTTAAATAAGGAAACAGGAGACCATTATGTTGGAATTTCAGGGATTGTGTGGACACTTTTGTGCTGGCATTCATAGGATAGGTTTTGGGATAAAAAGATGTTTAAATTGATCTGTACAAATAGATAATTTTAATTGGCAAAGAGTCGCACAAAGAACAGGTAAAATCAATAGCTTTGGGCGAGAGGTTAGAATCATGATTAGGGCATTTTGAATCTTCATTATATACCAAATTGCGACGCCTTCCGGGTGCTTTGACAACTGTCAAAGGTTATGCAGCTCGGGATGAGCGATGGCCTCAAATGTGATCATCCTTGCAAATCTCCATTGTCACTCCATTGGTAGCAAATATGGTTTATTTCTGAGGGTAGGTAGGATTACACCTTACTTGAATACTGGTAGAATATTGCCATGAATCCATTGATCTTCCCATGTCAGGATTATCCTCGCCGGGATATTTTATCTGCCTAGTTAATACATCTTCCTTTTAATTTATGAATCTGGCGATCAAACTTTGATTCTTCGTTTTTTAGTCCACGGGAGCTCCAAACCGTAGAACTATAAAATAAGGAATGACTTGCTTCCCGCTTGCTCATTTCCAAAAACGCCCGGTCGCGTATTTCCAATCCCTGACGCGGTTGAGTCACTCTAGCGACTGAGCCGCGTTAGGGATTGGAAGGCGTAAATCGCCTTACAAACACTACCGCATTTCAGCCGCCCTAGTGACTGAACCGCGTTAGGGATTGTTATGCATAAATCACCTTACAAAAGCTATACCGATTCAGTCACCTACGCGCTTCGTTGCTCTATCTGTTTCTGTGAGGGTGACGACCGTAATTATAGAGAGGTTAGCAGAGAGGATGGACAGCGTTTTTTTTAGTTAGAATATTTTTTTTTTACATTGAAAATTTATTATAAGTAAAAAAAAACGCGGGTTTTTTTTTACTTAAAATATAATTTTCTTTGTAAAAAAAAAAAAAAATTGTAAAAAATTTCAGTAAAAAATTACGCGTTCCATCCTCTCTGCTCACCCTTCTATAATTGCGGTCGTCACTCTCAGTAAAAAAAAACATGCGTTTTTTTTTACTTAAAATAAATTTTCAATGTAAAAAAAAATATTCTAACTAAAAAAACGCTGTCCATCCTCTCTGCTAACCTCTCTATAATTGCGGTCGTCACCCTCACAGAAACAGATAGAGCAACGAAGCGCGTAGGTGACTGAATCGGTATAGCTTTTGTAAGGTGATTTATGCCTAACAATCCCTAACGCGGTTCAGTCACTAGCGCGACTGAAATGCGGTAGTGTTTGTAAGGCGATTTACGCCTTCCAATCCCTAACGCGGCTCAGTCGCTAGAGTGACTCAACCGCGTTAGGGATTGGAAATACGCCGCCCGGTCATCTTCTGTTGAAAAATCCTTCTTGCTTGCAGGAAGCTGTTGCCAGTCACATCCCACAATGTTCCACATATGTGGGGAAGGAGAAGTACCTGCTTAGTTACGATTATATACGTAACACATACAAAACACCAAAATTTACGAAAAAATGTTCAACAGGATACCAAAAATTTATCTTTCAATGTTTTTTTAATAATCCTAGATCAAAACTAGTAAATACTTCACAGATTAAAATGTTGTTTGATTTTTTTGTTTCAGATAAGCAGAACGCCCGCAATCGTGGTGGAAAGATGATGAAGAGGAAGGTGGGGAAGTACCTGGCTATTCAGATCTAGTCACTAAACACGCAATGTTTCAATTTTGAATGGTGGTCTTCCACAAGGGCGATACTGAGAGTATCTTCCTCTCTGGAATGTGCCGCAAATATACCTTATATTGTTTTGTGAAAACACAAATCATTGATAAAAAAAATTCGAGAGCCTTTCCCCTTTAGCCACTGGAGCGGCCTCGCAAAATAAATAAATTTGCTTCGATTGCTCGAGAGATTTCCCAGAAGATATTTTTTTTTAAATTTTTCGCCAACATTAAAAAAATCATACCTTCGATTTTTAACATGGAGCCATAAAAACTTATTACATTGCTATATAGCCAATGAATTAACCTATATTTTACCGTTTATCTCATATTTGTAGGATTTATAAAAATAATATTAAAAAATTGTAAAGTTTATACAAAAGCGAATCCTGCGTTTTTTTTAAACTTTGAAACTGCCGTGACGGGTACTTATTCGAGTCAACATACAATATTTTTGATTTCTCTATGTTGTCTGTGGTATACTTGATAATAAAGGTGCATATCTATGGAAAAGGTGTTAATTTAATCTATGTTAATTTTAACCGTAAACAGCTGATCAAAAATTTGGTGGAAAAAAATATTTAAAAAAATTATTTTTAACGTCATTCTAAAACAGTCTACGCAATTCGGATTTGCGACATTTACGAGTATAGTCATAATAGATAAAGCATTTCAATAGCTTCGTTTTAAAATAAATGGCTGGCCATGGAAATATTTAAATAATTACAATAAATATTTTACGAATGATAGGAAAATGTAGTCCAATTTTCGACCGCTATCAATCGCATAAAAATAAAAGTGGTCCATCTTTCGACCATAATCGCTCCAGTGGTTAGTCGAGAGTCTTTCCCTCGACCACGGAGGCTACTCGTGGACTGCTACTATGTATTTAACGTTTTTTTGTATACATTTTTAATTTGCAATAGTATGTAATTATTTTACCGTAATAACATTATTTTCCCTATCCTCATAATCGCTTCAGGTAGGTGCAGTTAATAATAACAAACGAACAAATAAATATGGAAAAACTGATCGCATTCGCTTTTATAATTAATTTTGGTACTTATTCGAACGGCCACAAAAATATGAAAATAAAGAATTTACCGTGATTAATTTTGGGGTATTGTGCCGTGTTGCGCTACCTCCTTCTCTGGCCAACGTTGCAGACAACGTTACTTTGTTCATCAGTGCAGATGGCTTAAAGTAGGTACCTAATGGATGTCCCGGTGATGGACACAATAAAGCTATCCGAAATGTTGGCTAAAGAAAGAAGTTGGATTAAACCCACGCCTTACAGTAATGGATTACACATCTGCCGAATTGTTAACGAAGGTGGTAGCACATCAAGGCAAAATAATCCCAAAAATTAATATCGGCAATACTTTTAATCTCAAATCATATCCGTATATAATCTTATATATAAAAATGAATCGCTAAATGTGTTGCTAAGCGCAAATCTCGAGAGCAGCTGAACCGATTTCGCTAATTCTTTATTTAGAATATTCGGTAATTATCGGTTCGGACTGGCCACGCTTATTACGAATAATTTTTAGAAAAAAACTTTAGATTCGCCTTAATTACTATAAAAGGAAACTTTTTGGCTTTGGGGCGGCGGAAAATAATGCATTTTAATTTTCAATTGCATAAAACCAAAATTCTCTTCGCGAACCGACACAGCGAAAATCCGCGGCCGTACCTGTCACTGTGATGTTGGTATCCTTTATAAATTAACAAGAGCTAATATGACTGTTGCCGACTTCGCGGGATACCTACATGAAATACCGCGAATCACAAACCATGTTACACAAACGTAGCGTAGCCGCTAAACCACTTGAGAACTGGGATATTTTTCTTGCCTTGACGCGAGTAGGCGTTATAAAGGGGCACTTTCTTTTGTATCACAAACCATGTTACACAAACAAGCCCGCTAGATATATTTCATAATTACGCGCGTTATCCCACGAAGTCGGCTACAGTCGTATTAGCTCTTGTTAATTTATCAAGGATACCAACATAACAGTGACAGGTACGGCCGCGGATTTTCGCTGTGTCGGTCAATTGAAAATTAAAATGCATTATTTTCCGCCGCCCCAAAGCCAAAAAGTTTCCGTTTATGGTGATTAAGGCGAATCTAAAGTTTTTTTTCTAAAAATTATTCGTAATAAGCGTGGCCAGTCCGAACCGATATTTACCGAATATTCCTTGAAGTACGAGGATGGTTCTTACGGAGAGAAAAATTGGAAAAAGTTCGGTTTATGGGCGAAATTCCTAAAAAATAAAACTAGTTATTTTTACACTAATTTGGGGTCGGGGAATCCGAATCTGAAAGAATTAGGCGGCGGCAAGCAATATTAACTGAACTACACGACTTTAAAAATTTTTATACACATACAGGAAAATAGCCATTTTGGAAGTATTTTGACACACGTAGTACAAAGATCATAGAAAAACAAGGAATATACAAAAACATGTGCCGGCAGTGTTACCAGCTCTCAAAAATATTTATCCCTATATCAATAATTTCCGACACGATAATTCCTCACATAACACATTAACCATCTCAACGGCCGTATTCTTAAACCAAAAGTATGAAAATTCGTAGTCTTAAAAATCCGTAACCTAACCTAACCTAACGCTAGGTTTGTGTAACATGGTTTGTGCCCCTTTGTACCGCCTGCTCGCGTCACGGCAAAAAAAAACATCCCTGTTTTCGAGTAGTTTAGCGGCTACGCTAGGTTTGTGTAACATGGTTTGTGCCCCTTTATACCGCCTGCTCGCGTCACGGCAAAAAAACATCCCTGTTTTCGAGTAGTTTAGCGGCTACGCTAGGTTTGTGTAACATGGTTTGTGCCCCTTTATACCGCCTGCTCGCGTCACGGCAAAAAAACATCCCTGTTTTCGAGTAGTTTAACAGCTACGCTAGGTTTGTGTAACATGGTTTGTGCCCCTTTATACCGCCTGCTCGCGTCACGGCAAAAAAACATCCCTGTTTTCAAGTAGTTTAGCAGCTACGCCGGGTTTATGTAACATGGTTTGTGATACAAAAGTGAGTAAAATTTATAATTTATAAAAAATAAGTACTTAAAATATAAACATGTTATTTTACCTTATTAATATTACTGCTTAATGGCAACACTTAATTTTGTGTGGTAAAAACATCTATGTTATCTTGTTTTTCTATGATCTTTGTACTACGTGTGTCAAAATACTTCCGAAATGATTATTTTCATGTGTGTGTGTATAGAAAATTTTAAAGTCGTGTAATTCAGTTAATATTGCTTGCCGCCGCCTAATTCTTTCAGATTCGGATTCCCCGGCCCATAGTTAGTATAAAAATAACTAGTTTGATTTTCTAGGAATCAAAATGCTTCCAAAATGGCTATTTTCCTGTATGTGTATAAAATTTTTTAAAGTCGTGTAGTTCAGTTAATATTGCTTGCCGCCGCTTAATTCTTTCAGATTCGGATTCCCCGACCCCAAATTAGTATAAAAATAACTAGTTTTATTTTTTAGGAATTTCGCCCATAAACCGAACTTTACCCGAAAAATTAAGAAAATTGCGCAGAAAATTGGATAATTTAATGACGGCATAATACTACACAAATAAATTACGATAATACCTTAGACCAGGGATGGCGAACCAATGGCACGCGTGCCATTAATGGCACGCGGCACAATATTTTGGGCACGTCACTGATCACAAAATTTATTATGCACTACGAAAAAAGTGTGAAGTGTATAGTAGGTGAACGAGCGAACCCGAGTGCCCAGATTTTCCCAGTTCAAAGAATTATCGGAAATACTCAATTTTATAATTTACCCTGATTGGTTGGAAATTGATGAATTTGAAATGCAGCTGATTGATTTTCAGTTTAGTTCAATATGGATTCAAAAATTTGTTGAAAGAAGGAGAGAGTTAGAATTAATTGAAACCGAAAGACTGACAGGTAATATAAGTGAAAATGCTAATAACGTAATTTTGGAAACATGGAATGCATTACCAGATACATTTAATTGTTTGAAAAAGCTGGCTCATGCTATTTTATAGTATTTTCATCAACCTGTGCCTGCGAGTCATTATTTTCAGGGATAAATAACATTAAAGAGTCGGTTATTTACCATTTGACAGATGAGTCCACTTCAGAATACATTCTGCTAAAAGTAACATCTTACAACCCTAAAATATGTTATTTGTCATCTAACCTGCAACAACAGAAGTCACACTAATTTTACTTTAATTTAAATTACGCGTATAATGCTAAATGTTCCTATTCACTAGCAGTTAATAAAGAGTTTTTAATTGATAGTATTTATTATTATTATTTTCCCAATAATCACAAAGTCAAAATTATTTGATGGCACGTCTATGACCTCATTAACATTTCTTTATAAAAAATGGCACGTCGATACGTAAAGGTTCGCCATCCCTGCCTTAGACCATGAAAATCTCTAAAAAAAATGTAGTTTTGAAAATTTCTTTAGAACCGTTGTGAATTAAAACTCGATGAAACGAAAAAGCGACACTAAAAAGAGACAAACACATAGGTCTATAGGATTTAGCCTGCGGAGAGAGAGTGAGTTAGAATAATCGGTCTCTTCTTAGTGCGGTGCTTTTTAGCCTCCCCACTCTTGTCTACTTTAGTTTTCCAAAGATTTTACTTCTACCGCGTGTGACTTGCGCACTTGTAATTTTGAAGTAAAACTTATTTAGCGCCGTTAGTGACTTGAAATTCGGGTGAAACGAAATGCATCATAAATCAGTTCTACACAAATACTCGGTTCTAATATAATGCGGTAAATTCGCACCTCGGCGCGTGCCTTCCACAGCGCAGTGAGCAAGGTGCTTGATAAGTCTCACCGGCCAGAGAGACAGACATTAAGCGAACGGGGGTTCGAATCCTACGAAATCCAAAAAAAATACATTTTTGTTACAAATCAATATCCAATCTTCAAACCACTTAAAAAACAAGCAAAAGAAAAGAAAGCGATCTCTCGCGACTTTCTAGTTTCACTTCTAGCGCGTGTGATTTACACACCCTGATTTTTTTATGTATTGTTTTTGTAGTTTTTTGAATTCCATTCCGTTCTGTACTTATTTAATTTAATAATATGGATCTTTAGTAATGTTCCCAAGCGCCTGGAAACACCAGATCGTAAACGTGATAAAAATGCACTCAATTTGAGTGTTGTTGAACCCAACTAGCTGTAAGTGACATAAAAAAGGTTCAAATATAAAACTTCAATTCCACTAATATCCAAAAGACACCTTAAGGGATTGGATTTAAGCAGGAGTATCTGTTTATTAGCGACTTAGCAAATACTAGGTTGGCACTGTTCCGATTTATACATACTTCACACCACCAAGCTTTTCTGGCATACGGGTTAGGGAGGTGGTGAGCCTTTTTTTCTGTAGGAAGAATTTATTTTATTTTATTCTGAATTTATTAAAAATGTCCGTTTATTTCATATCTGTTTTTGGAAAAACCTTTTAAAAACCGTACATTTTTTTTTTAAATATAGACTGTTTTCTAAGTTTTAAATTTATCAAACATCCTCCATCTATCTTTTATCTACTTCAACTATAATAATCTATTAATTTTATAAATATAAATGTATTACTTTGTTTGTTTGTATTGAGTAGGCTCCGAAACTACTAAACCGATTTGAAAAATTCTTTCACCTATACAAAGCTACATTATTAGCGAGTAACATAGGTTGTATATAATGGTAAGTTCTGGCGTTATAAAATTTGTATGAATGAAAATGTGTGTATTTCATATATTTTAGCGGCAGGGAGGAAAGTCAGGGGTAAGGTGGGGATTGCGGAGAGAGAAGACACGAGGGAGGGGTGAGGTGGGGAAGGTGGAAGGGAACGGAGATGCACGGAAAAAGAACATGCAGGCAGAATCAATTTATTTCTTTGAATGGGATAGCAACGCATGCCGGGTACCAGCTAGTCTATTTATATAAAGACGAATGTCTGTGCCTTGTGACAGGCTGGCAGGCTGGCGGATATCTGGAAAGCAGCGTGGATTTGTTTTTTTATACAAAAAATCTACAGTTTTATTCCGAGATTGAGGAAATTTTGCAGGAGGAAGATCACTGACTAAGTTTGATCGAAAAACTCTGCGTAAAGCCCGGGCAACGCTGGGGATTTCAGGTAGTTTTTAATAAATTTCGTGTTGTGATTTTTTTTTCACATGAAGCTTTTTATTATTCTATTCCAGCCATTTTTTTTTAAATCACGGGATGGTATTTTTTTTTTTTTTTTTAAGATTGAAATTTTTTTATTTTTTTTGGTACAGTTCATACAATAGATACATAAATATAATGAAAGTATATAAAAAAAAAAAAAAACTTAACACAATTATTAAATACAAATATACATATTTTTTTTAAATGTTCTCCCATAATAAGCAAATGCTTGTGTGTACGGGAGGAAGTATTATTTGTTAGGTTATTTTGATTTTTTTTTTTAGTTTATATTAAGAATAAGAGAAACATATGTGTGTATATGTATATATTTTTTTAATTATTATTTATTATTTATTTTTTTTAGTTAAGGTTTTCAGTATATTTTTTTAATTGTGTTTTGAAATTTTTGAAACTGTCCTTAAGGGATCTTATATTTTCTGGTAATTTATTAAAGATATTTGTTCCTAAGTATTTATAGTTTTGTTGACCCAAAGTTTTTTAACAAATGGGAATTGGTAACATGTATTTTTGCTTGAGATTTACTGTGTTTTTGAATGGTATGGATTTGCTTAGGATATCCTCTTTGTAAACTGGTAAGGTTGAATGATACAGGAAGAGAGTATTTAATTTTCTGACTTTAAATTCTTTGAATATGAGTTCAGATGGATATAGAAAAGATTTTTTTAATATTATTTTAATTATTAGTTTTTGCGCAATGTAAAGAGATTGTGTGTGAGTTTTATAGGCGCCACCCCATCCTATTATACCATATTGGATTATGGATTGACAGAATGCGAAGTACGTCATTCTCAGTAGTTCTTTACTTAGAATGTGTCTCAAACAGCTAAAAATATATGTCAATTTTCGTACTCTGTTTTTAAGAATGGTTATATGCGGTATCCATTTTAGACATTGGTCAATAGTGATTCCTAGATATTTGGTTGAAGTTTTCATTTCAATATTAGTACACAATAAGTTACAGTGGTGTTGTTGAGTGTGTGGTGCAGAATGGATCCTTATGTTTATTTCATACGGCGTGTTTGGTTTTTTTATGAAAAATGGTATGTAATGTGTTTTTTTAGAGTTTAATGTTAGTAGGTTATTGTCAAACCATGTTTTTAATTCATTTATGTCTATATTAGCCGTTTTATTCTGTTCTAACCATGTGTTTGCTTTTAGAAGAAGCACTGTGTCATCTGCATATGAGATAATTTCCCCGTATTTAGCAACTTCAAATATATCATTTACATATAATATGAACAAAAGTGGTCCCAGAACTGTGCCTTGTGGTATTGAGAAGTTACTACTTTCGGAATCACTTAGTTCATTTAATAATTATTATTATACGATTGATAATTGCATATCGGCTATAAAGCGTAGACCCTTGAAAAATTATCTTACTTTAAGAAATTTTAACAAGAGAAATAGACATTTCAAATATAGAGTTAAAATTATTTTCTGGTAAAAAAATACTATATTATAATAAACCAAAGTTACAAACACAGATACAACCGAAAGTAGTAGAAAATCCCGTATAGCTGAATTCTTTATTCTTGACAAATCAGTTTCAATTTCGAAGTAATAAAATATTATGCTATAGGTTGGTACTTTATCGCTTGTCTGAATTCTTCAAAAAAGTGATTCTAATTTTGAAAATTATTGAAATTTGTGAACCATATTTCCCGCATTTACATGACGCACATATGCTTGATAATAATTTTTAAATCAAAACTTTCAACGTGTTTTCCCATTTTTGCATTATGATGATATTATATGACGACCGGCGTAGTCCAGCGGTAAGGCTCTTGACTCGCACTACGAAGGTCGCGGGATCGAATCTTGTTTGATTAATTTGTGTTATTTCACAATTTATTCATTTAATATATAGTATATTTGCGTATATTTATATTTATATATAGTATATTTATAGTGTATTTATATATAGTATATTTGCGGTACGTTCCAGAGTTGAAGATACTCTCAGTATCAGCCTGTTGTAAGACCACCATTCAGAATTGAAACGTTGCTTGAAATGGCTCTAGCAGTGTTTGGAGACCAGATCTGAATAGCCAGGTACTCCCCACCTTCCTCTTCCCTATCTCCTTCCCCTCCCCACTACCTTCAGCTTCACAACATACCCCAATTGGGGATGCCATAGTCCCACTGGCTCCAGACGGGAGCAGTTGGGACTCTTGTGCGGTATTCATGTAAAATATATATATATATATATATGTAGGAAGGTAAATGTGTAAATCATTTTTTTTTAATTTATGGCGAATAATGGGAATTATGTTTTTGGAATTTAAGTTATGCTTTTTGCAGATATGCTTTCCGTTTTTCTGATGCAATGGCCAATCTCGTGCGTTCTGTTTAATGGTATGTATTTATGTGTAGAAATAAAAGGAAGAGAAAGAAGTAGGTATGTATCTCCTTTTCGCCGAAACCAACTGTAGAAAGCGTCGGGCGTCGGGCCAGTTGTAAATCGTCAGAAAGCAGGTGGGGCTGTCGATTTTAGAACTATCTTTTAAGGTCTCGCTCTGTTTTAATACGGCTAATGGACTTTTTCAAAGAAGAGTCGCCTTTTCGTTAATTACAGGCAATCTTCCTAGTTTCCATTTTAACTTTATTAAAAAGCTATACCGTTTGGGTCTAAGCCATTTGGTACGTTTAAAACAGGTTGAAAAAATACATTTGAAAACCAATACAAGAAATATAAATTTCACCCTTCAAGAGTGTTCTTTGCCATCTTTTCAGTATTAACTAAGTATATAGAGAAAAGGAAGACGAAATCTTATTAATATTATTTCATTGTGAGAATTTCAAAATAATATGGAAAATTTTAGTCGGGTTAAGACTTTGAAGAAATGGAAAGTTGAATGGAGGGGAGGCGGCTATTTTAGATATACTTGTAGCATTATAGAAAAAAAAGATATTTGAAGTTTAATAAAATGCGGAGTTCTGAACATCTTTCGCAAGTTTTACTTACAGCAAATGCCAATATATATATAGGTATATATATATACGAGTACTATTTTCGGCATAAAACAACTCACACATTCTGATATTCTCTTTCTTAGTAATGCAAGTAGCTTAAAAAACTCCAAATGATCCAAAATAGAGTAATGAGACAATATATGATCAAATAGAGTGTATATCCTTTTAGTTTCAGCTTCTTTCAATGGACATCGATAGCTTAGTTTGGAATGCGAAGTTGTAATGAGGGGGATATCAGAAGAGTACCATCTATCGCCGTCCGTGTCTTGGGTATGAACGGTTACGATGATGGCCGAAGGCATCAGTGAGATTGGGCCGGCCCAATAGTCCGCTCGCCGCAGCAATAGGGATGTCAAAAGTGAAAATAAATATCGATATATCGATGTATTGATATTTATTAAAATATCAATACCGACGTCGATATATCGAGCAAAAAATATCGATATATTGGTCAAATTTTCAAAAGATTTTGCATTTTTAAAATAATAGTGTATTCATCTCAATATCATAGTAATTTTTATACACAATGTACATTATTTTAATGAGCAAAATCTCAATAAAAATTATGGTATTTTTATGATTATTCCTTTTTATTAGGCAATGTACCTACACATATGAGATAGCATTAGTGATCACAAATACTAATGCAAACACAATAGATTTGTAAGCTATTAATAGTTAAAATTTCAACCGCCAGATGTCATGAGTCATGACCCAATACAGTTACTTTTTTCCGATCGTTCCTATACGTTCAAGTGACATTAGTTACATAAATAAAAAAACGAGTGTGCTTTAGACCACACGAATGAAGTAAAACTTAACTAACTTATATCAACCTCTCAATTTCCGTTTGCCTCGCCCGATCACACTTTTCATAACGCTCTCGTAACGCATTCACCAGCTTACTCCCCAAGTCAAACGTGCATAAAGGCCCGACCGTTCGCCTCGCCCGATTACACTTTTTGTAACGCACTAGTCACGCATTCACCAGCTTACTCCCCAAGTCAAGCGTGCGTAAAGAAGTTTTACTTCAAAATATATATCGGTTTTGATACAATTTTCTATATTGGATATTTTGTATCGATATATCGATATACCGTATCAATATATATCGGCTAAAAATATCGATGTATTGAAGGAAAAATATCGATAAATCGATACTTTTTCAACAACCCTACGCAGCAACAGAACTACTTAGAGCCTAGCCTAGTAAGAACGTCTGTCCAGTTTAACATTCATTGTAAATATTAACGATAACTAAATAAATCAAAAATCACTCAAACCATAACTCTTTTGAAAAATTCTATTTGGGAGGCGGATATGGATTTACTTAACAATTATTACTTTCTAGGCTCTACCTAATTATGTACATAAGACACAAATACAGTAGAAATGTTATTTGTTATACAAAAGACACAATTACCGAACAAATATTACTTTCTAGACTCCATCTAACACCGTACAAAAGACACAATTACCGAACAAATATTACTTTCTAGGCTCTATCTTACTTCGTACAAAAGACACAATTACCGAACAAATATTACTTTCAAGGCTCTATCTAACTTCGTACAAAAGACACAATTACCGAACAAATATTAGTTTCTAGGCTCTATCTAACTTCGTATAAAAGACACAATTACCGAACAAATATTACTTTCTAGGCTCTATCTAACTTCGTACAAAAGACACAATTACCGAACAAATATTACTTTCTAGGCTCTATCTAACTTCGTATAAAAGACACAATTACGGAACAAATATTACTCAAGGCTTTATCTAATTATGTACAATAGACACTATTATTGTAAAAATGTTACTTTCCAGGCTCCATCTAATTACGCACAAAAGACATAATTATTGTAGAAATATTACTTTCTTGGTTCCGTTATTGGTAGTAGTACTGTATTAAAATATAACTAGCCGTTGGAAACAATAGTTATATTATTTCAACGTCCAACGCTGTTGAAAATAATTAGCGCCAACAGTTGAAATAATAATACCTACATGCGAATATTATTCAACGCAGTCAACGATTCAACTACCTAATAAATAAAAAGGGTTAAGAGTTTGTACTTCGTGAACAACATTACTCGATATTTTAAATGGTCTTTTGGTTATGTACGTACCTACTGCACGTTTTTTTTTTATTTTCCCATCCAATACGGCCGATACTCAGCGCCATGGAACAAACAAATTTATCAACGACAAGCAAAAAAATAACCTATTGATAATTGTCAATGTTTTGTACCTATTGTTTTCAACGGTGTTAGAATGATTAAGTCAAAAGGGTCAAGAGATCACACTTCGTGAACGATATTATACCCAATTACACAAGGTCTTTTGGTAATGTACATACCTACTGCACGTTTTATTTTATTTTCCCATCCAATACGGCCGATACGTAGCGCCATTGAACAATCTAATTTATCAACGACAAGCAAAAAAATAACCTATTGATAAATGTCAATGTTTTGTACCTATTGTTTTCAACGGTGTTAGAATGATTAAGTCAAAAGGGTCAAGAGATCACACTTCGTGAACGATATTATACCCAATTACACAAGGTCTTTTGGTAATGTACATACCTACTGCACGTTTTTTTTTTTCCCGTCCAATACGGCCGATACGTAGCGCCAAGCAACAAGCTAATTTATCAGTGACAAGCAAAATATATCTTCAACAGGATAATATTTTCAACACCGAAACCAACGTCTTCCAACAGTTTCAACTTTCAACGTTATTATAGGATTATTATTACGTGTGTGTCGCGTGGGGCATAGAGATAATAATAATTAATAATACATCAATGATTCGGGGAACCACCCGTTAAAGGGGATTCCTTAATACGATTTTGATATATTTTTTGTTAGTATCGTGTCGATCTCCTATTATAGTTGCGTCAACGTCGACGTTATTTTCAACAGCTATTTTCAACAGTTGAAAATTGCCAACGATAACGACGTTGGCGTTGGATAGAATTATCGTCAACGCCCAGTACTAATTGGTAGTAGTGGTACATATTTATTATAATCAATATTTTCGGTGAAAACGAAATACTTGTACCGAACAACGAACCGAAAACTTATGGGATTTCGTCTTCCCAGTAAAACACCAAAACTCTTGTTGCCGGATTCCTAACCTAGTTATATCATGGGGTATCAGTTTAGTTTTCGTGAAAACAAATACACGTTCATTAATTTCTACATATCTGTAATACGATATCAGCCCTAACTTTCTACGAGTTTCATGAAATTTGATATTACGGAATTTAAAAACCCGTGGAAAAACTCGTATAATTCAACAACTGATATTTCGCAAGGTCTTCAACCTTTAGCCAAAATAATTAGTTTTATCAGTCATTGTTGGATAATCTCCGGAAAATCGCAGTCAATACCAACAGCTAAGCAGCAAATGCATAGTTCTCATAGAAAAAAAACACCACAGACAAGTATTGCAGTTTTAGTATTGAATTTGTAAGTCTGTGACTGCAATCCGTGTACTTAAGTATCCCAGTTAATGCTAATAAATTCACAAGTGACAAAGTCATCTAACGGCCATTCATTCAACGCCATTTTGATTTTTTGACAATTGAAAGGTTCCCAGGGGTCCGAGCATGGTTGATCGATATAGGTTTTATCGAAAATGTCGGTAACTTGCCATCGCTCCCGAGCACGACTGCAGACCGCTAACGAACAAACAATAGTTCACAATGACTATGGGTTTCTAACATATTTGACGTAAACTGTTGTTTATTCGTTAGCGGCCTGCAGTCGTGCTCGGGAGCGATCGCAAGTTACCGTCATTTTCGATAAAACCTATATCGATCGACCATGCTAGGGGGCCAGATGCCGACTCTTAGGCTATTTCAGCTTTTCAACTAATTGTGATCAGCAAAAGAGGACAACCGTCATGTTGCGCTTGACAGTTAAGTTCGTCCCTTAATAGCCTGTATAAATATATTTTATTATATTTATATAAAGAAAAACGTCTGTGACCCGTGGGGTGCGAGCGGGCATCGTGAATTTGATGTGTATTCTTTCAAATCTATAGATTTAGACCGAGATTGATGAAATTCTGCCCACTCCACGTATAAAACCAGATGAAAGTCACTGTCTATATAATAATATTTCGAAAAACTCTGTGTAAAACCCGGGCAACGCCTGGGCTTTAGCTATTTGTCTAATAAAAAACTATCTTTGACAGCATGGAAGCTCTAGAACAGCGGTCGTCACACTTTTCCAGTCAAGGGCCACATAGGACAATGTGAGGAATCACCGCGGGCCGTACATTAGGGGGGAGGGGGGGTATACTGGGGGTATATGTAGGTATACTGAACTTTAAAATTTTCATTAATCATCCAATTTAATTTAGATATGAATGTAATGGAATCTATCGGTTCAATTTTCATCCACTTCCCGAAGTTCCGAAATATGTGAGTAAAAATGATTACAATACGTACAATAACAAAAATTAATCAAAATTAGTATACTTTGCTTTATTGGTACGTGATTAGCGTGTTTTTATGTCTTTTTTAGACCCTATTTTTTTCCTGCCCACTCCCTCACTCCATCTCAACGCCCCCTAATTTCCTCTTGATATTTTACTGCCCCCTGAAAGTCACAAACGCACACTAGGGAGCGTTATCGCCCACGCTGAGAACCTATGACGTAGGTACCTACACTATGCACACGTTTAAAATCGACTTGTGTTCAAAAACCAACTCGGCGTTTTGAATTCAAATGTCAATCAATTAAAATAAACATTTTAAAATCACAAAGGCATACATACCCAAAATATTTGAAAAAAGAAGGTTAATATAATTGTACATGAAAAAAAAATATTCGTATATTTGTGCGAGCCGCAGTTTGACGACCACGGCTCTAGAAGTAGGTACATAATTATAACTCTAAATAAAATACATCACTTACTTAGACACAGTAGTTTTGCAGAAATTAAAATGTAATATTATCGTCAAAAAGCCGTTCAGCGCCATTTTGTTTTGAAATTTGAAAGGTTAAACGCCCATTTTAGGTGCGTTTCAGCTTTCTATAAAATTGTAATACACTGAGTAGGTCAAATACACTCTATTTGGGTGGTAATGTCATATAGGTATCGATAAAAGTAGTAAGAATTTATCACTCTGCTTTTTTTTAAATGAAATAGACGATAAGCATACGTTAACCGTGCATACACATTACACGAGCACAAGCATACTTGCATTTTATATGACAGCCCGTTTACCACAACCAAGATTTGGTGAGCGATAAGATGGATGTATTATAAAGCGGTGAGCGCTCTGGATAACCCTCGAAAAAGTAATAAAAAGACCGTTTTGGGTCATGAAAATATTTATCGGAAATCGATCAATATAAGCTCTCTATGAAATAAGAATACACCAGAGCAGCAAATAAAATCTCTTAGCTATTTTAATATAAGTTTTATTAATTCAGTGTTTGCACGAGATGTGTTGGTGGATGTCCTATTTAATATATACTAGCTGACCCGGCCACGCGTTGCTGTGGCTAATAAAACACAACCTCATCTACTGGATGGTTATCCAACCTTTATAACCACCGCCGTCTTTGAGTTTATCGCAAAGAGACAGACAGATGCCGCGGAGGACTTTAATTTATAATACGTAGAGATGGTGTGAAAGATTATAATAATGTGCAAGAAATACTTATACTCTAAATAACTTTTCAATTATCGAAATGTACGTGACCATTTTTTTTAAAGATAGAATGAGTATAGTAAGCTATCCGTAAAAGATAGATATATACCTTCGCGGACTTTTTTGTTGATCTATAAAAGAGGAATATCCCACCATGCATTGTTTTGTTATATCTCAAAAGGGTTAGGCAGCGTTTTCGATGAAAGCTACCAGGCGGCTTGACTTTTTCCGACACTTCTAACAATTATTGTTATGTTTCAACCAATTTACACAAATCCTTGACAAATTACATACCTAAACCTTCCTCACGAAACACTCTATCTATTGGTGAAAACCGCATGAAAATCCGTTCAGTAGTTTTCGAGTTTATCGCGAACAGACAGACAGACAGACGACGCTGGGGACTTTAATTTATAATATGTAGAATAATGTAGAACTAGAATAGAATAGAAAAAACAAAGTTACACCATTTATAACTCAATAACGGCTGGACCGATTTTTATGATTTTTGATTTGTTGGATTTGTCTCCGCCCCGAATAGCAGAATAGCTATTAGAACATCGGAAAAATTCACGACAAAAAGTTATGAAGAAAATTCTTTTCCTCATACATTTTGTATCGAACGAATTCTCATCTTTTGAAAGAGCTACAGCAATATTGTGATAACCTATAATATTAAATAGTGGGTGAATTCCAAAAATTAAAAAACGTCAAATGTCAATGCGCTGATTGTTTTGCTTTTGTTCTTAAGCATATAATGCTGCCCCTCTTTCTTACACACTAAATGCCAACTGTCGAAAATGAGACAAACGGTGAACGTATGTATGGACCCCTCCAAAGGAAAAATACAATAATTATAGTAAATCTCCCTCACACGTCTAAAGAAAACGAAACGCAATGCCCGTAAGAAAGTGGAAAAATAATAAAATCCGTAAACAACGCCATCTCTGTGCTGACAAAAACAAAACACGGGCAGTTGCGCATCGATAATTACTTCATTGTGTAATTTACAACTTAATAAGAAATATATTAATTCAGCTAATAAGTTAACCCAACAGTTATTGATTCTCAGGTGGTACGAAGTTCTCCGGTTCAGCTAGTTGTTCATAAAATCACTAAGATATCAGGTTCAAATATTTTTACGAATCAATTTTGCAAGCAGGTACGTGCTTATTATTTTGATTACGTTCAAAATGTGTTATTGGTTTTGGAATGTATTGAAATTTGTTAATCTGACCAACTATTCGATTCTTGGTAGTTTTTAGAAAATTATAAAAGTATCTAGTAATAATAATTGGATAATTTGTTGGGCGCCGTTTTCGTGAAGAATCACCACAAGGGCGCTGTGCAAATTGTTAGGAGTTCTCAGGCTCAATCTAATGTTATTATTTGCAGACAGATAAAGAAAACATCGATCGTTCAGTTGATTAGTCAGACATCTCCGAAAAATTTAAATTTTCAGTTGAGTATGCAGTTATATTTAAAAGTGTACCCCCTATTTGGTACAATACTCAGATTAATCATAAACACAACCAAATTATAATGCAGAAAATTTTGTAGTGAATGAAACAAAATATTGTTATTTTCTGGGTCACTACATTTCAAAATGTCATGCTAATGTACAGGATCGTTGTGCCTCCTGGTGTTTTCAAAAGCATTTTTAATATGTAAAACATGGACACATGTAAATAACATTTCATTTATGGTGACCGTTCTAATAGTGCTTTCCTCGTTATCTCAAAACTTAGTATTTGGAGATGTCTGGCTAATCAACTGGATGATTGACATACTTACCTGGAAGTTACTTCCGATAAACATGCTTTTATTAGAAAGTTGGAGAAGATAGGTAGAGGACACTATATTAAAAAAACACTGGACATTGCTGATTGATATTACATTTATGAGAAGATTAGTGGCAAAAGTAGAGTTGATATTTATTTTGAAAGACTGGAGAATTTATGGATTGGAAAATCTATATATTGTTTGCTTTGCGTATGCGGCTTTTATTCCCCAAGGTCGTATCAACCAGACCAGATTCAGCCACATTATGCTTAATTAACTGGAAAGTCGAATTTGGTCTGATAAAAAATATGTTTACAATTTACAAAGCAGCGATGACCAGTTATTCTACTCACAGAGTGGTTAAAAATGAGCTGAACTATTTTAATTGAAAAACTTAACAGGCAAATTGATATTTCTTGATGGAAAATTGATTGAACAATCGAAACTGGACAGCATATTTTTAAAATCCTTTATTATTAATTTAATATTGGGAGCAGATATGGGTACCGTTTATTGGATTACCAACGCCTCTGCTATAGGTCTTCCCAAGTGGTTCGCTACATTTGGTGACTTATCAGGAGTTTCCAGGATCATGAGGTGAGGTTTGTCCGGATCTTTTCAGCGGATGCGTCTGCTCACCAACCACGTGGCCGATTCGGGAGAGATTGATTGAGGGGAGATCTTTCGACCTTTCCCACAAGACTTTCTCGGAATATCGCCTTGCATCGCAGTGGGAGGGATAGATTCATACGTCCGTCATTCCTGGCAACACTGATCCCAGACCCCTAATCAACCCTCATACATCTTTCCTTCCCAGAACTTCCCCTTCTTTCTTTCCCACCACCAGCATCCTCAAAGATGACCTTGGGGAAAATTATTTTCCTCGGGGCCTCCTGTCAGGGGCTAATGGAAAGAATACGTTGGTTTTAAGAAACTGTAATTTTTCAAAAGCGGATAAAATTTTAAAACTAGCCTACACTGAAATCTGCACACGGACTTATTTCTTGGTCGAAGATTTTTTAATAAAGTAATAACTAGTGTTAATTTAAAGTGACCTCAAGGTAAGCTTGGTATTTGATAATAAATAATAATAATTAGTCAAATGCATTATACATTATATTTATATTATACATTTATTAGTGATCGTACGAACCGGTGGATGCAATCTGTTATAGCCATAATTTGTTAATAGTTTGTCTAGTCGATAGTCAGTAGATATATATACAGTCAATATTCGATAGATACCTTAGCTCAGTTGGTAGAACTGTTGCCATGAAAGCAGAAGGTCCTGGGTTCAAGTCCAAGAGGTGCCAATATCTATTTCTGATTTTTCTGTCTCCAGATTTTCGATTGAGTTTCTATTATTCTAGTATTGTCTTCATTTATTAAATATTACAATTTGAGATTTTACTCTTAAAGTTCAAAATAAAAATAAATAATACATTAGTTGGTCAAACTAACATCCTTTCAACCATTTACATAGTCAATAAAATATTTGGGATTATTATATAACTTATAATTTTATATTACTATGCCATTAAAAATAGTGAACTTTGCATATTAACGTGTACTGAAAGTAGAGTCAAATTCAGTTCTAAAATATTGCTACATTTTACAAAGAATTTAACGTGATTAGTCTTAATGCCATACAGTCGGAAGCCATACATCTTTATGATTTATTCAGAATGAACGGCTCCCTCCTGGCGTCACATCTTTCACCCCACACCTTGCTGATTTCCACCAATCGCTGGAAAAGCTTCTCCAAATAAAGTAAACCATTCGAACACATATTTCCTGAAAGTTTTTCGTGGAACGAGAAATTTAGCCTGCCCTTGTGATAAATAAGGTGTCAGAGGAAAACACAATACGTCCAACAGCGTCTATCGCGTCTCGTAACGCAAGTCGGAAAGGAAGAATGCGCTACGAAAACAAAACTGGGAGAGAAACAAAATAACAACAAAAAAACCTCGCCTCAACAAAATAAAAAGACTAAGCACTGAAGTGGCGAATTTGCTATCACAGAACTTATTGGTGTATTTCGAATTCGCGATTCCGAAACAATATTGTCTTTAATATTATTAAAATCTAATGAACATCAAATTTGAATAACAGTTGTAGCAGAGCAACAAATTTCCTTAAAAATATAATTCGATTTTACCGACTGGTATCACTGAACACCGCTTCCCGGTCTAGTGGATGACGACGCAAAACCATTCCGGTTTCAACGTTCGTTCCGTCCTACTGCCTTTCCACTAGGCGAGATAATTATTAAATCTGTGCCAACTTATTGTAATGCAAAGTTTCTTGTAAATATATTTGACTCGCGTAATCAAGAGTTATTATTGAAAATCTCCACTACACACGCAATCAGTTTACAGACATGTAAACTGATTGCGTGTGTAGTGTGTAGTAGTAAAGGGCTGTAAACTGCCAAACCCTCTGGATAAAATATCTAAACATAAACTCCTTGCCAAACGCTTGTCAGTAAATTTCCACTACATCACAATACACATTTGTTTTGTACCTCGTAAAGGGTCACTTTTAAACAAATATGTTTTTAGTGACTATGTAAGAATAAAATGTTGTTTTTTTTAATTGTAGGAATCTCATTTGGTACATGGAAAAAAATTTTCAACTAATTATCTTCGTTCCAATCGCTAAAACACACCCCAATACTTGATTATCCCTTCTATTTGCTCTTCACTCGAGAAGTATTGCAGAGATTTTTTCCTAGGCGAGTTAGTTCAAGTACTAATCTCTCCACTACCGTAACAATACACCTTATGAAATAACCAACATGATGAGTAACCGCAGAAAAATAAGAAACGATGTCAATCAATCAAAATTTCATAAACACTTTTCTTCTGGTGTCACCAAATCAGACAAAGCAAGGCCGATTAAGTTTTTTCTCAACGATCCTAGAAAAACTGTTTCTTTTTAAAACAAAATTCTTACCAACTCTACCAAAACATTCTAAAAAGAAACACCGAGCCAGAGGAAATATTTGACCGACCGATCACATACTAGCTTGTGGTGATAAATGAACGGTGTTCCCCACGGGGAACATTTGTAACCAGTTCTATTTATTTTACTCGTAGTTTACAATTTGCATTGTTAATTTCATTCATGTAAATGTTTTACTTGTCGTAAATGATGTACATAATATTGTATTTAATTGCCATGTAACATTTTTATACTATCTAATTGGCTTCCTCATAAAATCAGAATTGCAGAATAAAAATGAATTAATTTTTGCTTTCAAAAAATCGTACGATTAAAGTTGTTTTATTTAACATCACCTCTGAAAGTGACCTACCAAATTCGGTTATCAGCCTTTCGTAAACTCGAATTCTGAGGAACGATTTATCTAATCAGCCATGTTAAAATACAAATCATCTCATTGGAATATAACGTTCAAAACATCTCGGGACATTGTATTTTACACTACTATACAGCCCATGAACTTTTCTACAATCTGTCCTAGTTGGCCCGCTCTCCGCTGGCCGGGCAATGGCAGGCGGGCAACTGGCAGCCGGGCAACGGGCAGTCGGGCCACCCTAACAGATCATCCCCCCGGAGGCGCTAAAGAGTTCCCTTTTCCATTCCTTGCCGCCGGTGAAAAATGCCCCGACCCCGAGTTACAGACAAACTTTGGACGCGAATTGATTCGAGTGGGGAAACTTTGCCGTTTTATTACGGTCCAACTTACCCCGCGTCCGCTCTGCGCCGTAATTCCTTTAAGGCTCGAACTGGTGCGATCGGAAAAATTCTTGAAAAACCTCGCAAAATTACCACAATACACAAAAAGAGTCAAAACCAACCCAAATACATTACTTTCAGTCTTAAAATTAAGTTTGTTCTTTTGATCTCGTCTCTTTTGCTCTGGTGATAATTAAGTCGGGTTGGCACAGTCCTTTAAGGTCATTCTATGTTTACAGTTCTACTTAAGGTTTTTTCTACTGGTGGTATAATAAGTCGTCGTCTGAGGTGAATTGGGTCGGGTTCCGTGGAGATCAGCCGCTCGTTCGTGCTGCTATTTTAGATTGTCTTTTTATTTGTTCTTACGGTCGAGATCCTCAAACATCCTCAAAGAATTCTTGGCGCTGGAAAAATAATAATTCCAATGAGATTATTCACCGTAGATGGTGTGCTTGATGAATGATAAATTGGCTAGACGCAAGTTTTCCTTTGCTTGCGTTCTGTTTAACTGGCAGAAATATTGTATAAGTCTACGTGAAGCCACTAAATTATTTCCTTTTTTGGTTTTGTGTTTTCTGGGATTAGCTTTGACGTTTTTAATCAAAATTCTAATAATGTTTGTTTAGACTATTCCCATAAATGACCATTTAATATGATGTTCCGAGAGAGGTAAATATTATTTGGGTACGTCATGTATGATTGTGCTCATTAAATCCTGCCTTATCCCTACAATTTTTTATTTTACAATTTGGAAGGCGGGATCCTAAAACCGCCGCATCGAGAACCATTTATTGGATAACCAACACCTCTTCCATGGGTCACCCCAAGGGTTCACCACGTTTTGTGACTTAGCAAGGGTGCCCGGGTTGTTGGGTAGAGGTTAGTATAGGTTTTGGCGGCGGATGACCTGATGGCGGATGGCGGATGACCTGAAATTTCACTCCATGCTAGTGCATGGAGTGAAATTTAATTTTTGAGAATTTCGAAATCGGCATAGTTGGAAAAGATGCTCCATATATTAACAATTACAACAAAAATAATAAAAAATATATATTCTTAAAACCTGGACATCGCTAAAGCTTTGTATTTTATCACTTTCACGATTTTACGTATTAAGTATTTATAGCTTGTGTACGCGAAATAAAACACACGTAAAATTTGTGTTTTACCATTTATTTTACAGATAATACATTCATAGATTGGTAGAACGGAAAAAATAGTGGAAATAAAAAAAATGTTCTCATATTATTTACCGTATTGAAAAACTTGAAAATTGCAAAAGTTGCAATGAACGGTACTGCATTTAGCTGTCAAAAAGTGGCATAAGGTTTCGTGACTATAACCTTGTTTTTATTAAGTCATCTCGTTTGAAGGGTTCACTGACAGCAGCTGAGGCTTCTGTAACAATTTTCACACATCCCTCTATGCCTTGAGTGCGCAAGGAAAATTCTTTACCATGACATCGACAATTATCGTGTGATCGGTAATGGCTTGTCAAATTGTCTCGTCTGTAACATATTTGATGAGCGGTGACTCGGTTACACTATCTCAATTCATAACACCATATAATTATCTACCGAAAAATCAAAAAGGCACTTTGAAGGGACGAATAACGTCTGATTGCGTTTTCATTTACCGGGCTTCCAATATTCTTCTTAACGCCAACTCTCTTAATCATTTTCGGTTATCGGGTAAAATGGTTAACAATAAGTTTGTGATACCCAAAAAACCATTGCGGTGAATTACTGTATTACTGATTATTTAAAATCACTGGACAAATATCGTGAAAACAATATTGTTTCATGCAAATGTCTAACTCCGGAAATACATATTGGTTTGGTCTTAACGTTGAACCACATAGGTGCGTAAACTGTCGTTAAAGTTAACAAATTTTCTGATGGTTTTAGGGAAGAAATGTAAAGCTGAAGAACCCGCTTCGTTTTAGTGAGCCACCTGGAATGTACAATTTTACCGGGTTTTTTTGACAACTTTTCATTGCGGAATCTGGAATTATCAATCTCATCAATCAGTCAATGGTTTTACATATTTTCCATATATACAGCTGAGCTGTACTTAAATCCTGTTAATTTTTCACACCTTGCGAAAGAACATTGAATGACTTTAAATTTCAGGATAGGAAGTTGTTCACACTTATTTAAGGATTTTCCAATAATTCCAGTGTAACTTTGCAGTCCAGTCGATGCAGTTAAAAAGTAGCCGCAAAATGAGCCCGCTTGCGTGTAACTGACAGACAATCCAGTGTAAAGGCCGTTTGAGAAGTGATTCAAGACACCAAATCTCATTTGTAGCCATTATTGACTGTAGTTCCATCGCATCCAAATTGCAACAAACTATATCGACGAATATTATTCCTATACACAACATGTACCGTTCTGTGAAATTGAGCCAACATCTTGTAAAACAGCAGAAAAAATATCTGCCTAACGTTCTGGCTACAACAGGGAAGGCTTTCACTGCAGCATGGTCAGCATGACGCTGAATATTTTTTCGTTATGCTTCATTCACAAAAAACCTCGTAATACATCTTCACAAGTAGGCAAAACATTCAAAGGTAATTCTCATACAGATGTCACATTGTCATAATGTTAAAAGTTCAAAACACAGTTAATATAAACCCTTAAATAGCCCATCGAAAAATAGTTGAATATTCCAATGCAGCACTCAATTAAAAATACTATGTAAACTGTAATTCGACCGACGCGCCCTTTGATAAACCAAAATCATCGAAGATACGAAGGCCTAACACATACCTCCAATAAACACAACAATTCTTCCTTCCTTCAGAAGGGAAGGTCCTAGTCCGTTTAGAGCAGTGGTTCCTAACCGGTGGTCCATGGACCACAGGTGGTTCGCGAGATCTAAAATGTGGTCAGCGAAACATTTGTTCATTTTACTACAAAACCAAATCGAAAGGAGTCCTAAAGCTGATTCGTAACCATTTTGGTATTAGTGTTGGAGAGGTAGCTGAAGAAGTCCAAGAAGAGCTCATTTTTGTACCATGTGGTCTCTATGAGAACAAATAAATTTCATGGTGGTCCCTGGCCAAAAAATGGTCGGGAACCACTGGTTTAGAGGGAAGCCCAATCCGCTAGATATGATGGAAAATTCATCTAGATTCTAGATCAAATCATCTGTTTGAAACACGTTTGGGGTGGGAGGGGGAGTCTCTGGGGGGAATAGTTTAACTTTTGATACGGTGTTTCTTTATAATTATATCAAAGGAGAATAAATAAATACATATTCTTATTTTTACATAAATACAAGCATTTCTAAGAATCTGGAGAACATTTTTGTGTTTTCAATATGATTATGAAAAATTGAAAGTGGTGGCGATGTCCTAATTATAAATATTTATTTTTTATATTTTTTATTTAAGATAAGTACATAACGGAGCACCAATCCCGCGTATGCCGAATTCTATATTACGAAAAAAAAAATTCTCCATACTAGACCGCTCCACCCTACTGTACACACTGAACCTCAAATTCTTACCCGCCCCTCATACCCTTTTCATTCCTCGAACTTCCTCTCCTGCCTTTCCTTAAAAAGACCCTCCACACAGCATCCTCGAATATGACACAGGCCCTGAGTTTTTAATTATTTTCCTCAGGTCTTCTTGCGTGGATCTAATGTAAAAAATGCCGATATTTCCTAAAGCATTGTATTTTTCGAAAGTTTTTCCAAACAATTGTTTTAATGAAAATAACTAATTTGCAAAGTGGCTAATGGTCGACGCAATGACCTGGGTAAACATTAAAAGAAATTTACAATCCACAAACACACTACGTTAATTCGAAATTGATCTTAGGTTAGGTTTTTTTTACATTAGCTCCACACAGGAGGCCCTGTGGAAAATAATTCCCCTAGGGGCCTATGTCATCTTTGGGGATGCTATATGGAGGTTCTTTTTATGAGAGGTAGTTTTGGAAAGGAAAGGGGTATTAGGGGTGGTAGGAATCTTTGGGTCAGTATGGCCAGGAGTCCAGGAGTGACGGACGCTTTAATCTATCCCTTCCACTGCGGTGCAAGGCAATGTTCCGAGAGAGTACGGCTGGAGAAGTCAAAAGGAATCCCTCAACCATTCTCTCCCGATCCGGCCTGCCATGCAGCTGGTGGGTAGACGTATCCGCCGCCAAGACCCGGAAAAATCTCACCAAACGTTGCCATCCATTTGAGGTGACCTATGGCAGAGGTCTTAGTTATCCAATAAAGGTTAGGTTAGGTTACATTTATTATGACGATGTGTGCCCATTACAAACACATTTTAAGAGGAACGCATGCGTGGCCTGTTTCATACAAAATTTTGTTTTGGATTTACGGCTAAAATATCAAATTAATTGTTTTTTTCTTTTTTTTAAATGATAAATTAGGCAAGTATACAGTTAGGATGTGAATCCGATTTTCGATTTTTGCTTTAAATTATAAAATATAGGCCCCAAAAGATGACGATTTATCCATAAATTTAGGAGGCAACTTTGGAATTTTTTTCTGGGCATATGGACGCAATTTAAAAAAAAAACTCCTCACATCCTGAGTCAGGAATATGATGAAGTATACGACAAAATTTTATTCTGCACTGAAAACAGTTTTATTCGTGTAAAAAACCGAATTTAGATACGCGCAGATTTGTAGTAAAATTACTTAGGTTTTTTGTTGTTGTCTCATCCACTCATTTGCCAGCCGGACGGGGCAGCTTGTACGGGGGAGCTTGCGCGGGCCGGGGGAAGGAGTAAAATCGCGCCAGACAAACTAATACACACATAACTCAATCGCCATACATTAACAACGGGTGTATCTATGTCTTTGTTTGTTGACAATATGCAGGTGTTCGTTGTTTTAGAACTCTTAATTTTTACCGAAAAAATCGAGAACCATATTCAACGTATTTGTGTTTCTTGGTAGGTAGTAAGATTATCATTTTTTGCATTTCAGCTTTTATTTTTTAAATATTTTCTACGATATCGGGGTACCTACCTACCTAGGTATTTATGGCAGTGAGGCATGGGAACTGGCAGAGGAGAATGAAAGTAGGTACCTAGACTGAATGCGAGGCGGGTATGCGTACCACTGCCCCGGAAACCATTTATTGGATAACCAACACTTCTGCCATAGGTCATCCCAAATGGTTCGCTAAGTTTGGTGACTTAGCAGGGTTGCCCGGGTTCATGGGGTGAGGTTTGTCTGAGCCTTGGTGGCGGATGCGTCTGCCCACCAGCTGCATGGCAGGCCGGATCGGGAGAGAATGGTTGAGGGAAACTCTTTGACGTCTCCAGCCGTAAGTACTCTCTCTGAACATCGCCTTGCATCGCAGTGGGAGGGATGGATTCTTGCATCCGTCACTCCTAGATGCACTGACCCACAGATTCCTAATCATCCGCAATACTTACCCTTTTATTTTTCAGAACTTCCTCTTCTTCCTTTCCTAAAAAGACCCCTTATTTTCCTCAGGGCCTCCTGTGTGGAGCTAATGTTAAAAAAAGCTGTAAAAAGAGATCCCTGAGGCGTATGTATAGAAAACAAATATATATACATAGTAAATTCCGAGACGCCGATTTTGGAACTTTACAGAATAATTGAATGTGAAGTTACACATATTATTTGACTTTCAAATCTGACATATTAACCAAGGACAAGATTATGTTTTTATACAATAGCTCCACACATGCCCAGGAAGAAAATAATTCTCCTCAGGGCCTATGTCATCTTCGGGGATGCTGAGTGAAGGGTATTTTTAGGAAAGGAAGGAGAGGATGTTCTGGGAAATAAAAAGGTAGAAGGGGTGGGTTGGAATCTGGGGTCAGTGTGTCCAGGAGTGACGGACGAATGATTCTATCCCTCCCCGTGCGGTGAAAGGCGATGTTCCGAGAGAGCCCTACTGGAGAAATCAAAAGGTATCCCTCAACCAGTCTCTCCCAATCTGGCCTGCCATGAAATTGGTGGGCAGACGCATCCGCCGCCAAGACCCGAACAAACCTCACCCCATGAGCTCGGGCACCCCTGCTAAGTCACTAAACGTAGCGAACCAGTTGGTGTGAGCTATAGCAGAGGTGTTTGTTATCCAATAAATGGTTCCCTGGGCTGCGGCACCCATACCTGTCTCCCAAAATGAGTATTAACACTCAAATTTTTATAGGCGTTTTTATTGCTATTTTTTTTTTATTCCAAAAATATTCTACGTCTTCTACGACATTATATTGATAAACTTTTCCTTGGAATTAACTCGCTGAGAATTGAAGTTGTTATTATTTTGAATTTAAGTTTTCTAATGGTACAATATTTTATTTCTTACTGGCGAGTTCCCGGCATGCGTTGCAATGTCACTTAATAAAGACATTGTTTCTCCCTGCGTGTCCTTTCCCATTCGTCCCGTTCCCTTTCCTCTCTCTCGTACCCTTCTCCCCACTCTGCCTTCCTTCTCTCCAATCCCATCTTCCGCTTCTCCCGTCCTGCTAACTCCCCTCCCTCCTCCCGCATTCCATAAATTCAGTCCCGATACATTCAGTTTTCAAACAGCTCGCGTGCCACTTAAAGCATATATACCTAGTATATTTGCGGCACGTTCCCGAGTGGAAGATACTCTCAGTATCGCCCTGATGTAAGACCACCATTCAGAATTGAAACGTTGCTTGAAATGGCATTAGCCGTGTTTGGTGACCAGATCTGAATAGCCAGGTACTTCCCCACCTTCCTCTTCCCGATATCTTTCCCCTCCCCACTACCTTCAGCCTCACAGCATACCCCAATTGGGGATGCCGTGAGGCATCTCACTGGCTTCAGATGGGAGCAGTTAGGACTCTTGTGCGGTATTCATATAAAAAAAATCTCACCACTATATATATTAACCATCGCGGGCATGCGCACATCAAATCTGGTTTAGCAACGCGTATGGAACAAATATACATACAAGCAAACATTGATTTTTATACATAGATGTTTCCTAGAGTTCCTTGCAGAATTGTATAACTAACTAACTAACCATCACGCCGTTTCCCCGCAGGGGTAGGCAGAGAGGACGGACCGCCAAACAACTCGGTCTTGGCACACACTCTTTGCCTCACTCACATTCATACATCGTCTCATACATACTCTTCTATTATTCTGACTTTTGACATGGCCCGTCTCAAGTATCTGATTTACTTGATCGTGCCATGTCTTCCTCGGGCGTCCCCGACTTCTTCTACCATTCACGTTTGCATCATATATTCTTTTAACACTACTTTCTTCGTTCATTCGCTCTACGTGCCCAAACCATCTGAGGGTCCCTTTCTTAACTTTGCTCATTATACTTACATCAGCCTTACATTCTTTGCGGATATCCACATTTCTAACACGATCATACATGGTTTTACCACACATACGTTTCAGGGATCTCATTTCAACAGCATTCAGTTTACTTTCATCCTTCCTCTGCCAGTTCCATGCCTCACTGCCATACATCAGGGTAGGTACCAGGACTCCATTGTGGACTGCTAGTTTCGCTTTTATTGAAAGTTTTTTATTAGCTCCAACGGCATTCAGTCCTCCATTAATGGAGTTACCGGCATTTACCCTCCTTTCAATATCTCTATCAGCCTTCCCATCTCTCGTAAACATACTACCCAGATAAAAAAACTCATCCACCTGCTCCAAGTATTCATCATTCACTACTATATCGCACACTGTTTTCGTACTCTCTCTTTCAAACACCATGACTTTAGTATAATATTATCATTATTATTTCCGGAGCTCTTCTAACAATACATGTCTCAGCTAATATTGAATGAATTGAAAATGGGTGATTTCTCATCTTGACGAAAATATATTGACATATAAAATTAAAATTTTGTTTCGGTGGTTTCTCGCGTTTTTACTGTGTACACGTCGAAACGCCGGACACCGGAATTACGAAATATGTCGGGAGTCTCCCATATTATATGACGTGTCGCTAAAGATATTATCAACAAAAGGGGCATTGCACCGTCTTCGTGTAAGTATTCGGGCATGGAAATAAATGCCTTATTTTGTTAAAAGCTCTATATTACTTATTTACAATTTTACGTCATGCATCCGATTCCCGTATCTCCTATTACAATATAATATCTCCGTTAATTTCAAGGCACTACACAAAAAGATCATTCCTCGTATTCTCCGATAAAATGATGTTACATAATAATTACGCGCCCTTTTCTTTAAAACTCTATAACACCATATTTTGCTCGCTAGCGCTGCAACTAAATACCACTACATAGAAATCTTCCCTTCCCGCCTCCCCGCTACACACCGCAAATACAATATTTCGTTAGAAAGGGACAAACGAAAGACATGAGATTATTGAAGATCTAGTTCGGTTGCCGGCAAACAATGGTCTTAAGGGTCGGGTTTGGAAAACATCGCTCCGCATTAGCAGTAGCATCCACGTCTCGTAGCAGCAATACTAGAAAATTATATACGGGTAGTTAGAAAAATGTGTAAAGTTACTAGTGATTAAATTTTTTTTACTGTTATCTTACAAATTCTATAAGTTATACATACTGCAACTTTAGTTAAAACGCTGAAAAAGGCCTTCGCGATTATCTCTCCTGAACCTGTTGTAAACATTTTTACCAAAAATCCTTCCGTAATCTCAGAGTAAACACTATGTTAAAACACGCTATTAAATTAAAAACACTTCAGTGTATCTAGATTTTTATTGTAATTCGCCTAAACTTTCTGAATTTTTCAACTATTCTCCGCCATACAAAAATGTATGGCAAAATAATACGCCGCGCGATGTCTTATATAACGGTTGAATTTCACAGAATTCATTCAGTCGTGAGATAGCGGTTAAGGTGAGACCACGCATGTTTTTTTCGCAGCAATTTTGTTCGCTGTTTATTCGATTTTCGAAGGAATCATTGAGGAGATAGGTGTTACAGTAACCGGGTAAGTAGAAATAAAATATATTTATTATTATCTAATAAATTATTTTTAACTTGATTTACAGTTTACAGATTTTTTTTTTTTAAACTTCAGGTACCTTCAAAATGGGTAAAAATAAAGGAATTCTTGCTTACCGTGCTATAAAAAATAGACCCTCCCACTGGAAGAAAAGGATAATAAGGTAATAATGTAAAAATTTAATTTTTTTACTGATTTCTATCACAGGTAGTTCGAAGGTGGACTGAAGTCATTTTGCTTTTTGACATCTAAAAATTTCGGAATCCATCTTGAATTTCTCTGTAGTTATCTACCGATTTGGTTCAATATCAGAATTCGGGCGTTTAGGAGTGCACTGAACTCGGATCTAATGTCAAAATGCAAAATTTCGGCATCCATCTTGAATTTCTCGTGTTCTCTACCGATCTGGTTCAAAATCAGTATTAGGGAGTATTGGCGAGCACTGAACTCGGATCTAATGTCCAAATGCAACATTTCGGCATCCATCTTGAATTTCTCTAGTTATCTACCTATTTGGTTCAAAATCAGGATTAGGGCGTTTGGACGTGCACTGAACTCGGATCTAATGTCAAAATGCATTATTTCGGCATCCATCTTGAATTTCTCGTGTTCTCTACTGATCTGGTTCAAAATCAGTATTAGGGAGTATTGGTGAGCATTGAACTCGGATCTAATGTCCAAATGCAAAATTTCGGCATCCATCTTGAATTTCTTTAGTTATCTACCGATTTGGTTCAAAATCAGGATTAGGGCGTTTGGACGTGCACTGAACTCGGATCTAATGTAAAAATGCAAAATTTCGGCATCCATCTTGAATATCTTAAGTACTTTGACGATTTGGTTCAAAATCGGGTTTAAGGAGTTTGGGGTTCACCGAACTCGAATTTAATGTCAAAATGCATAATTTCGACGACCATTTTGAGTTCTCTACCGATTCCGTTCAAATTGTAACTAAGTTTTATTGAAAACAACGACTGTCAGATCCATTGATATATCGAATGAATTTCGATGTTGGGTAAATTCTGGGTTGTATTATTACAAATAAATTTATTTTATATGTTTTTTTAGGAAAGCAGCAGAAGCAATATAAATGACGTCGTTATAACAGAAACTATCAGTGAACATGTAAGTTTTTTTAAATAAACATAAGCGGCCTGAGTAATGCCTTCCATATAAACTTTTTGCTATAATGAATGATCTACCACACTTTTTGTGAATGTTTAGAATTATCGATAATAGACATGGAGAAAGGATGATGTCATTACAAAATGACAGTCTTATGAATAAATGAGGAGCTAACACTTATCACTCTGTATTGTTTTGTATTTTTTTTATTAATAAGTTTACATTACAAATGTATAGTATAATGTCCTCCACGCTAGCGACTACAGCAGACTACTCCGGCTGTGTTGTGGAGGACATTTTTCAATTGTAAAATTATATAATAGTAAACAAGTATATAATAGTAACTTTGTTATTTTTGGATAATGCTGTGAAATAACTATAATAATTGTGGGTAATAATTAATTTATTTTGAACTTACATATAACATTTGCAATTTTACCTGTAACACGCACAACACGAGTTAAGCGTGTTTTATACAAAGAAAAAAAAACTTTTCAACAGCCTTCTATAAAAAAACAGAGTGGAAGATACTTTATGTATCGCCCTGGTGTAAGACCACTATTCAGAATTGAAACGTTGCTTGAAATGGCTTTAGCCGTGTGTGGTGACCAAATCTGAATAGCCAGGTACTTCCCCTATATTATTCCCCTCCCACCTTATTCAGCCTCACAACATACCCCAATCAATGGCCCCAGGCGATTGATAACAGTTGGGACTTTGTAAGGTACATAAAAATAAAAATAAAACATTTAGTTGTTTCTTAAAAATTTGTCTGAACTTCTTTATATTTTTGACTGTCTTTTTCTAAATGTGCTTCGTTCTACTTTATATATATCAAAGATAAATTGTAAAATATATTCTTTCTTACTAGGTATTAAAAAAAAATTGTATGCATATAAATAAACTTTCAAAAACAAAACTACCGGTTTTTTAATTTCTAAGGCGCAGAGTAAAAACTGGTTGTCGTAACTTATTCACACCCATTATTTTTTGGTAAAATTATAAAAAAATTAATAACATTATACAAACAATATATGAACCAAAAATTTTTTCCACATCAAAACACCATTAGATTCTATGTCACATTGAGTCAAAAACTAAGACGTCTGTAAAGATCCAGGGGCTAAAAAAAGTCCACGTATCCTTACCCTTGCATAATATGATTTATAGTCTGTCGAGCTGTATCAATTATGTTGGCAATAAATTAAAATTTTACAAAGCAAGTGTATTTTTATTCCGTATTTTGTCAAAATGCTCACCAGCCGTGCCTGAATCTAACCGAAATACACAGTAGATCGCGGCGGCCGAGCTTGTTTGCAACTACCAAAAATACCTAACTGCAGTGAATGGGCAGTTGACCCAGGCGCAAATGTCTCTATGAGCTATCCACGCTATTCCACAATATGATTCTTAGTATGTTAAGCTGTATCCATTATTAAAGTAGGAACTAAATTTTAATTTTATAAGGCAAGTGTATTTTTATTTCCTAAGTCCGTAGTGTCTAGTATACCCACATCTCCTCTAGTCAGACGCAGGCGGTCAGCTGCGGCCTTGTTTGTCTACAAGTACAAGAAATACCTAACTGCAGCGTCAGCGCGGTTTGATACCCGACCCTTAATGATAAAACACCCTTCTCTTTACCCGGTAATAATACGCCAGTAAATATTCCATGTTGACCTCAAAACCCATATTGTTTGAACGCCACCATCAGAATCACAAACCGGACAAATACAGCGATTTAAACATTGCAAAATAAACGTCACGTGCCGGGAGCACAGAATGTCCTTGGATAAGTTTTATTGCGATATATTTTCCCGTCGTGAGATGCATTCAGATCTCGGCCGAGCGACCATAATCCATCAAGAGCTTCAAGAGGGACTGGGTGGAGGGTGGGTGGGGAATAGGGAGGACGGGTCAGAACCGGGAGATGGAGTTTGAATTGGGGACAGGACCAAGGATTTTCTCGAGTACAGGATCGGACCTTAGCAAAATAAAGAACTTCTGCAAACTCCCTTTTCTAAAACCACATTTGGATAAAAACACTTTAAATACATAGCTTGCAAACTGCACAATACACTACCAGCTACGATTAGACAAACCGAATCAATGACCAAATTCAAACAAGATATAAAGAAATGGATTATAAGTATTGGACGTCACACTACTGCTAACATCTGTAAAATAGGTTACAAATAGACAGAATTACCAACTTACGTATGTCCTTACCCATATTAAAGAAATCAAAATAGTAAAATCCTATATGTATAATATAACTCCCCATATAGATTTGACAGGATTTACTACTTTATTCATCTCTTCCTTCATCTATATAATGCTCTTTTTATGGTATTTACCCACACTTTAAATCATCTTTCTATTTTAATTGTATAAATCAGTATGTATTTTACCTTAAATATTCTTATGTTATAATTAAATATTCTTATGTATGATATTCATTTATGTACCTCTACGCCTGTCTCACCACAGGACCCTGGTGAGACAGGCATCGAATAATGTAATGTAAACATACCTTATATAGATAGATAAATAAATAAATTAACTAATAATTAGTTCGAAACACTTCCCTTCATTTTTCATCCACCTTCCAAATTTGTGTTCATATTTTAATCATTTTACCGATTTCAACGTACGTATATTTGAATGAATGATGCGTTATCGTGATATTACACATAAAATCCATTAGGGGTATTATGCCGTGTTGAGCTACCTGTTATTAATTAATGAATAATTCAATTAATTCATTTATTTGATTTTCATTTATAAAATATATGATAAATAATTAAAACATTTACTTATAATAAATACATTTAATAACCATCACTAATATTAATTAATAATGTAATACATTAATTATTAAAATGTTAATTAACTAATTATTTAACAAAAATGCCAACTAATTAATTAATCATTGATTATACATCTGCGCTGATGATGGATTGGTCTGCATTAGTATGTAATATAAAAATGTTCATTAGTAGATAAACACCCGTTTTTTGCTGCTGAGTTCTGCAGTCGGCTTTTTGATGACCTTCAACCAATTCAGTTATGTTCTCTGATATTAGATTTTTGCGCCTTTATACAAATGTACAATAACGATTATTAAAATGTGTAAAAAATTAACTTCTCACGTGGATACATATTCATTTTTCTTTTCCAAAAAAACATTTGTGAATGCCAACGTAATACATGTACGAGTATGTCGCATAATTTCATTCATTTGAAATTCACTGGACGAATTAAAACTAATTTCCACTAGGTAACAAACTCCTACCAACTAAGAAATGTACTGCCGATCAGAACCCAAGGAATTAAAGAACGCCGCTGAAGTTTTCTATTTGGACGAAAAAAAGGTTTTGAAGTGAAAACTTCTTTAGCAACGTTGTGATTTGAAACTCGAGGGACACTAAAAAGAAACGAACACATACATCTATAGGATTTAGCGTGCAAAAGAATGAGATAGCAATAAAATATTTATTTTATTAAGGGTACTCGGTTCCAATATAACACGATAAACCCACAGTCCCACGCAAGCCTCCTTTAGAGCTGTGGAATAAAGCGCCTGACAAACTTCAGCGGCCGGACATTCGGCGGACATATACGAAGAAGATATATTTAGATATGTGTTGGTTTTCATGGGCACAACTCAAATTTTCGAATTTTGTAAAAGCCAAAAGGAACCTCTTCCAAAAAATGCCGTTTCCTTGAAAAAATAATATGGAGCGATCCAGTATTTGATTTCGGATACGTTTGGTTAGACATTTATCTTTTTTATTTCGTTATTTGAAGGTTTAAAACTTTTCACGTTGGGAAATTTTTGATCCCAGAAAAATTTATATTTCTAAAAAAATATATTCGAGAAAATAGGATAGATCGGGATTTTTTTTAATTATTTGGATTTTTTTGATATTATGCGAATTTTCCATGTTGGAAAAGTGTTATTTTTTTTGAAAAAAATCTTCCTGGGAAATTAGATAATAGGAATACGTCAGCGAGGAAAATTGGTCGGGAAATTTTTGCGTAAACATTTAAACATTTATCTTTTCAATTTTGTAATTTGAATTCTAGGAAGGTTTTCATATTGAATAAACATTTGACCACAAAAAACAATTTTTCAGAAAACAATTTCTTCTCGAAAATTTGTCAGAAAACAGTTCGGGAAATTTTAGATACTATGTGAAGTTGGAAATTTTTTATGTTTGTGAATTTTTATTTTCCTGAAAAAATCTTTCGGGAATATTGGAATTTTTTCCTAGGAAATATACATAAAAACATTTTTCTTTTAGATTTCGTCGGCAAATTGTTTTAAAGTTTCTGAAACTGTGATATTCAGAGTTTCGTTAATTTTATTATTGAAAATTTCTCATCTGGAATACCTGCTGTTTGAAACTTCAACGGTTCTTTTTGAAAATAACAGAGGGCACCACTTCCGTTTAGTACAATTGAAAATATAGTTTTTCAGATAATAATAATCAAATGATTACAATTTACTTTTTTAAATTTGCTTTTACTCTCGTTAGGTTGTGCAATAGCTCGTGGTTGTGGGAGGAGCATTTACACACCTAATCGTGGTAGGTTGTTGAAAAAAAAAGTATAAAATTAACTAAACCTAGTTTGTGTTTATTTTAGTGCACCCCTGGTTGAATCACAAGTCTAAGGCTGTGGACGAATCATGAAGAGATTCTGTTTCGAGAATTATGTTATGTTACTTTCGAGATATACTTGTTACTTGGTTGAAGCTTTTTTTAATTTCATTGCTAAAACTTATGTTCACGTTTACTTGTAATGAGTAATGATAACGATATGGGGAGTGGAGTGGCGGCGGACTCTTCCAAGGGTCAGAGCATCCTTATCCTTACATTACATAGTATACATAGTATTAAATGAAGTCGCTCAAAATGTATGTGCGCGTTAATCTTTTAAACTACGCAACGGATTTTCATACGGTTTTCACTAATAGATAAAGTGATTGAAGAGGAATGTTTAAATGTATAAAACATGTAAATTATATTAGAGAAAAGCGATAAATTCAAAGAAAACATATTTTTGTGCGATTTAAAACGGCTGGCGGGCCGTACTATAGTCACTTTTGAAATTCGTTCTACGGAAGAAATTGGAAAATAGATGTCCTAGAGTAAGTAGGTATTTGATTTGAATTATTTTATTTGATGAAGTCGCTCAAAATGTATGTGCGCATAGATATTTTAAACTACGCAACGGATATTCGTGCGGTTTTCACCAATAGATTGAGTGATTCAAGAGGAAGGTTTATATGTATAAAAACATGCTTATTATAGTAGAGAAAAGTCGAGAAATTCAAATATTCAATTCAGGCAGCGGGCAGCTGGCAAGCGGGTGGTGTGGATTTTATAAAGGTTGGATAATGGCGTTGTATTTCGTTCGCCACAGCAACGTGTGGCCGGGTCTGCTAGTTGATAATATAATCATCCTTATTTATAGATAAGTTTTATTTAATACACCGAAAGGCAAATTAATTAATTATGAGAAAAAGTTGAAGGCATGACCACATATTATTACAGTAATTGACGAGACGTGTACACAAACATATTTATTAATTATTGGGTCAAAACCCAATAATTAATAAATATGTATAATTAATAATTAATAAATCAATAATTAATAAATGTGTATAATTATCTTATCAAAATAAGATAATTACATTTTCACTTATTTAATTAGAAATCTGAACTACTTACAGACATTTTAACATCACAATACAAAATTATTCACTTTCATTATTTCGTTGATTATGAATAATTTTGTTTTTTAAATTTACCCACATTTTTATCATTTTTTTATAATGTCTGAAAAGCAATTATATAAATTAGCCCCTCGTAACCAATGGATTGCTTACTATTAAGAATAGTGACATCTATGAGATAAATTCTGTAGTTAATCACATTGATTTAATTTTTCTTAGCTTATTAAGAGAGTATGAATGCTAGAGACCTCTGGATGAATTTTATGGAAGCTATTGTAACCGACTAATTAAAAAGGACCACGTGACCCCAGTACGTGTCTAGTATAATTGTTATTTGTTATTATCGTATTTTTAATAGTCTTAAAGACGGTATTTTTACAGTTTTTAGCAGTATAAAAGGGGTGCTATTCAAATATTTCTCTCTCTCGCATTAACCGATACTTCGAGTACAGACCCTGTGCTGCCCAGGCGAGGTCCGGGCCAAAATTAGTTTCAAAAAGTGTTGATTTCATTGTTACTCAAAGGAGTTTGTAAATAAAACGACTCTTCAGTAAAAATCTGTTTTACAATAAAAAAAGTCCACCACCCTAGATGAGATTGAAGTGACTTGACACCTACCATAGTTAGTATGTAAGGTATTTAAAAATATGTTATCATGTTGTCGTGTAAGTTGTGTGTGTAATTGAGACGTTTTTAATGAATTCTGAGTTTGTATGTACGAGTTTATTATTTATTCCGTGTATAGGGAGGATATTATTCTGTTTGTATTGTATTCACATAGTTTTCTTAATGTTAACAGTTTTGTTTCCATGAATATTTTTTGTGGGTGTACTGGGTCCATGTGAAATAGTTTTTTTAATTACCTTGTTTTGGATTACCTGTAATTCATATATGTATGTTTCATATGCGTTTCTCCAGGTTCCAACCAAGTAATTTAAATGTGAATGTAGGAGACAGCAATATAAACCTTTTTAAATTTTATTTAGTAACGAATGATATGAAATATAAGTAATACTTTCAAAAAGTTTTAACCTGCTTAAGAGAATTCACGATTAAATTCATTCAAATATCGAACAAAAACAATGTGTACGATCATACAATATTCGGTGACCCTACATTGGTCCGGCGACAATTGATTCTCTGACAGTTGGTCCGCCAATAGTTGATCCTTCCGACAGTTGAACTCTCCGACAGTTGGTCCTGCCGACAGTTGATATCCCAAACAATTTATCCCCCCGACAGTTGATCCCTCCTATAGTTGATCCCTCCGACAATTCATCCCTCCGACAGTTGATCTTTTAAAAGATTTTTTTCTTCAAGTAAGTACGCAAAGAGGATGCACGGCCGTATAACAGTCGATATACTTATATTGAAGGCATCTTGATTGAAAATTCGCTGCAAAAACATTTTTACTAACAATAATTTCGACTTTCCGAAGGAGCATGCGGCAATAACTAAATAAGACACACTTATACCTGCAGTCGGCTTAGTCAGTAAGACTATGGCATCCCCAATTTTGATATGGTGTGATGCTGAAGGTAGTGGGGTGAGGACGGAGATGTGGAAAATGTACCTGGCTATTCATATCTAATCACCAAACACGGCTAAAGCCATTTCAAGTAATAAAACTAAACCTGCATGCACTGTACACCAGCGTAAAAAATCATAAAAATCAAATGACATAACTTTTTTTATCCGACTATAACACAAGAGTCCCAACTGCTCTCAACCGTCTGGAGCCATTGAGACTATGGCATTCCCAATTTCAATATGTTCTTAGTTTTTACTCTTGTTAAACTTAGTATAAATAATTGTCGTGTATATTAAATAATAAAATGTGAAGTTGTAAATATATATAAATTCAGTTCAACATAACACATAACTTCTTCTCATTTATTACCCTATAAAAGAGTCACAATAACATGGATGGATCGGCCGCAGGTAGGTATTAGTGAACAGGCCCATCCAAATCAACCCAGCGTTATAAATTTGACTACCACATTGTACAAGGGATTCAGAAACAAAAATTTTAAATTATTTTTAATTGTGATTCTAATTCTCTTTTGTCGGATTCACAAAAATCTAAATATATCATCTAATTTTGAGTACAGTTTGCTTGTCAATAAATTTTTCTTATTTTTCACTTTGTCTAGCTGTTCAATAATTGTACATAAAAAAATTATGATAAAACATTAACTATAGACTAAAAAAATCATATCCTGAGAAACAAAGATTTTGATTCCTTAAAATTTTTTGTTATGCCTAATTTATTTTGCTTTGTTGACGCGGTCCTCAGTTACTGCCTTTTATGAAATTCAATGACATTTGACCAACGCCAACTCGCTTTGATTTGTTTAACCATTATTTGGTTCTTGAATATAATGACCTCAGTAGATAAAGCAGCAAAAACAAATTATAAACTAGATGAAAATCATTTGGAGGGATTCGTAGAATTCCTTTACAAATGAAACACCTTTGCAATGAATTTCTCTCCGTTTAAATTAAAATGGAGTAAATACAACTCAACGATCAAAACAATTGAAGCAATGTCAATTTGCCATTTTCAATTAAATAATGCTTTGTGAATTAATTTTCTTCATTCAGACCTTGGACAAAATAATCGAAAAATTTATTCATTATGGCTTGAATACATCTTGCAAAGGACACCCCCACAGGTAAAGGTGGGGGAAGTTTACAGGTTACATGACCAAATTACGTAGGCGAGAATTTTACGAACCTACCAATATTACGGTGATCCGACAATTGCCCCCCTGGCATACTTATATATCACGTCAGTGAAAACCTATTATTGGTTAAATATTTACACATTATTTCATCAAACATTATTAATTATTGTAAATGTTGGTTTTCCAAATAAAATAAAATAAAAACAATTAAAATATATAATATGCAGTCGGTTTAGGGAAAAAATACGGTGTACCCTCTACCTACATATACGAAATATAACTGACCGGTCTAAATATATTCACCGGTTAGTGGCTGAGTTGGCATCGCGTTTGGATCCGCCCAGGCTTCGCGTGTTTGATTCCTCGGCTGGCTAAGTCCTCCATCACGAACATTTTCCGCTTACTTACATTCTCCACGTTGTGGTGGTAGTGGAGATTTTCAAATATTGTCGGGTTATTCGTAACCCGGGAATTTTTGTCTTTCTTTTTAAAATATGTATTTTTTAAACTTACTTTCCTCGTAGGGGTATGGTATGCAGAGAGGATGTACCATCGAGTAACAAACATGTTTTCATTCAAATGCATCACGGATAAAACTACTTGGCTATATACTGTATATATACGGCCGGCGTGGTCGCAATCCGAAGGTCGCTGGATCGAATCCCGGCGTGGGCAAATAAATTTGATTTGATTAATTTATTTTATTTCACAATTAATTAATTAAAAATAACATATTATAGGGTATTTGCGGCACGTTCCAGAATGGAAGATACTATCAGTATCGCCCTGGTGTAAGACCACCATTCAAGATTGAAACTTTGCTTTAAATGTGCCCTGTTTGGTGACCAGATCTGAATAGCCAGGTACTTCCCCAGCTTCCTCTTCCCCACCTCTTTCCCCTTCCCACTACCTTCAGCCTCACAACATACGCTAATTTGGTAATATACAATGATATTCACTAATTGGGGATGCCATTGTCTCATTGGCACCAGACGGGAGCAACTGGAACTCTTGTGAGGTATTCATATAAAAAAATATACCAGCACATCTGTACAAAAAATCAACACTATAAATATTTTTTCGGATTGGGAGGCGGGTATGGGTTTTTTGGCTAACGAACACCTCTGCCATAGGTCACCCCAAGTGGTGACGTTGATGATTTAGCAGGGATGCCTGGGTGCCTGGGTTCATGGAGTGAGGTTTGTCCGGGTCTTGGCGGCGGATGCATTTGTCCACCAGTTGCTTGGCAGGCCGGACCGGAGAGAATGGTTGAGGGAGTCCCTTTGACGTTTCCAGCCGTACTCTCTCAGAAAATCGCCTTGCACCGCAGTGGGAGGGGTGGATTCATACGTCCGTAACTCCTATACACACTGCCCCAAGATTCCTAATACAACTACCCTAATACAATTTTCCTTCCTAGAACTTCCTCTCCATCCTTTCCTAAAAAAAACCCTCCACTCAGCATCCCCAAAGATGGCATAGGCCCTGAGGGTAATTATTTTTCTCAAGGCCTTCTGTGTGTAACTAATGTTAAAAAAAACGTTAAATATTCGAACCAACTTTTAAAGGTATTTTTGAAGTCGATTTTAGGTCTGAAAATGTTTAATAATGCACGGAAAATTATAATTTTATCCTAATTATAATTTCGGGGGGCCAAATCATTTAACACAACTTGTTAGGCACAAGTTATTCAACACAACTTGTTAGGCACAAGTTATTTAACAACTTCGTGCGAGTATTTTTCATTTCTTAGAATTGTGATTTTAAAGAAGATTTTATAAAATTTTAATATTGCACAGTTTCCAAAAATTTTATCACGGTGGCCGATGATTAGAATACTCGTATGAATGGGAGTTATACTGAGAAATGTGAACTATTTTTTTAGTGATATTAAGTACATAATTGTGTACTTAATCCTGGACACAATTAAAATACTTCTCTCTCATATACACCTTAACTTTGAGCATGACCGGAATCATAATTTAAAAATTTCCCTAGAAAATTCGAGTATTAAAAGTAAATATTTTTTAAATAAAATAATCAGGTTACAAAGTAGAATCACTTTAATTACAAAAATAAATTACACAATAAGTTTTCACAGATTTTTTAATGTTTTTAATGTTTCTCTTCTATGGAAGCGGACGCTTGTGATTAGAAGAGGGACGAGAATCGGAATGAAAAATATATGTTGTATCCTATAATTAATTATAATTTAAGGATCTTTAAAAAAATAGACAAATTTAAAAGTTATGTTAGTTATGAAGATAATTTCATTATTTTGTTATTTTTTCATTGAATTGCTCTTAAATTGTTTTTAGTAGGCATTTATCATCTTCGATTGTTCTTATCTTTTCGAGTAAGCTATTGAAGTATTTTTTCCTTAGATATGTGTTATGATGTTGTGCAAATGAGGTGTTACATTTTTGTGTTGGAAATATATGTTTTGACGAGTACGACTTTCAGTTAAAAAGCTATGGTTTTGTTTTTCTTTTATTATTCAAATTATTATATTTTTTCGGACTAGATCATTAAATTTTAATACTTTAAATTCTTCAAAAATAAGATGTGTCGGATAATCTCTTGGTTTTTTCAATGTAATTTTTATAATTACGCCTTGCAAAATTTCAACAGGGAGTAGATTTGTTTCGTATGCTGCTCCACAGCTTACTACAGCGTATTGGAGATTTGATTGTACTATAATAGCATGGTAGACTGATGTTAGATTTTCTAATGAGAGAAAGTTTCGGATTTTTAAGAATATGTAAATTAATTTCCTTATTTTGTTAACGGTAAAGTTGATTTGATCTTTCCAGTTTAGGATTTTGTCTACTGTTAATCCTAAGTATTTAGTTTTATTCGAAATTTTTAATGTGGAAAACTTTGTTTTACAGATATTTTTTTATGATATTTAGAGTTGTCATGTATAATATATACGTTCTACAAAAACCGACACCATTCAGACTAATTTAGTTAGGACCATATATATGAATTTAAGGCTGATGTAAGCATAATGAGTAAGATTAAGAAAGGGACCCTCGTAGGTTTGGGAATGTAGAGCGAATGAACGAAGAAAGTAGTGTACGAAGAATATACGACGCGAATGTGAATGGTATAAGAAGTCGGGGACGCCCGAGGAAGACATGGCACGATCAAGTGAATCAGATACTTGAGTCGGGCCATGTCAAAAGTCATAATAATAGAAGGGAATGTATGAGACGATTTATGAATGTGAGTGAGGCAAAGAGTGTGTGCCAAGACCGAGTTGTTTGGCGGTCCGTCCTCTCTGCCTACCCCTGCGGGGAAACGGCGTGATGGTTAGTTAGTTAGTTAGTTACCTTACATATGAATATAAACATCATATCAATTTCCGTTGGACCTATTCCTTAATAATAAGGGGTTGGAAAAGATCATTTTCTAACTCTTTTGGAGCTCCTATGTTTTTAACCGACAAATAAGAACTTGCTGCTATCTTTGTCATAAGTAAATAATAAAAATGTATGATTCTTGAACAATCTTACTCGTACATGAATACTTACAGCAGGCTACGACCTGATTAGAGGCGCTCAACGCGCCGAACCGCTCCCAACTTGCAAGTAAATAATTAAATTAATTAGTGAAAAGGGAAAAACACAAGTGTAACTAATACCTAGTCTATCCGAGCGGCCTTTTGACTTTCTTATGAATAATAAAATAGCAAATATGTAGTAATAACTATTTTGCGTCCAATCACTAACGAAATATATTCCCCGCGTCAAGCAAGTTCTTGCACATTCATAAGAAAAGCAAAATGATTACATTGAGCGATACATACCTTCGATCCCCGCCGCAAACGTATGTCGCTACTACGGTAACAAACGGTAACCGACGAGTTCATCGAACATCAATTCATCGAAAGCAAATTCATCGTAAACGAGTTCATCAAAACTGAGTTCAACGAAACCTAGTTCATCGAAAACGAGTTCATAGAAAACGAGTTCATCCAAAACCAATTCATCGAATGATCAATTCATCAAATCGCCAATTCAACGAAAAAAATAAAATGTCATAAGCTTTGTGCTGATATGTTAAATTTAAATTTTATGAAATTACTGTAAATAAAAATGAAGCAAATTTAAATTACAAAATCAATTCAATCATATCTCATAATACAAAAAAAACTATATATTTTCATAAAAATTATTAAGGTTCTCGACGTCTGTTTTATAGTTAACACATTCATATGTGTTTATTAAAACTATTTTACTAATTAATCTTTTATTTAAATTAGTTTCCTTGACCAAAGATTTATTATCAATTTTTTTATACTTGAATTTATTGTCAACTTTTATTGACCAATGCTTTTTTAACTTCCCGGTCCGCTCGGCATTTCTCTAAAATATTTTTTTTTCGATGAATTGGCGATTCGCTCAATTGATCATCCGATAAATTGGTTTTCGATGTTTTCGTTTTCGATAAACTCGTTTTCGATGAACTCGTTTTCGATGAACTCATTTTCTATGAACTCGTTTTCGATGAACTCATCGTGAACCGTAACAAAACATAAGTTGCTTCCGGACCGATCACTGGCCGCCGGATCGAGGCAAGCGTCCAGAAGGAACGAAGTATATTCGCTTCCCCAAAGCAGTTGCACTCGTTTGCGGGAAAGGGTCAAAGGAATGTATGAAGTGCCCCGTGGCTGATAGTACATTCGTTATACCCTTCTATAAATCCAGAAGGAATTGCTTGGCGCAGAGATTACCTCATATCAATAACGCAGCTCCAGTAGATAGTTAAACGTCAATAACAATCATAAGCTGATCTATTAATGGGAGGGCCCAAATACACTATTAATCCTAATAAATTAATTTCATATATTTTATATTATCCTTAATTATTTATTTGATAGTCGTCCTAATTATTTATTTGATAGTTCGGAGCAGCTCGAGGTGCGTTGTGGGTTAAATTGCATGAAGAAATAGTTTAAAACCCTTGAGGAAGACCTACGGTGTCAAAGACATGTTTTTCTAAACTTACTTTTCAGAAAAATATTATGATTACAAAAATTACACTTCGTACCATGTCGAATTATAACACTTAAATGCATTATTAACAAGATTTAAATACCTCTACAAGAAGTGATAAAATGTACATATTTTATAAAATATTACATGTTTGCATAGTTGCACGAACCAGTGAAGTTCCCATATAAAATACATATTTTATACAATAAAAAACATAAGTGTTTAAAGAAATATGCAAAGTGTAATTGACATAAAGGGAAAATCTTAAAAAAAAACACAATTTAAAAATAATATAGAAAAATAATCTAAAATTAGACTAAACAAAATTATCAAAGATAAACCAAATAAAGAAAGAAAAACAACGCAATTAAAACGAGAAAAAATAACTTAAAACATCTTTCACACTGCAGGGGAGTTCGTATTATTTTCATTTATATTTTTTTCTATTACGCATTTAGCAAATTGACCTGAAGACAAATACTTTAAGTACTTCCGAAAAAAGAATGTTGTGTGTAGTTAGTTTTAGAGTGTGGGAAGTGACTTTCATGTGACATTCATTACAAGTTCTTCCCCGGTAGATTTAACGACCATCATTTGAAAAAAGGAAAATATTAATGTCTTGTACTAAACAATTCTTACACGAGTTCCTTAACTACTTGCTTTAATATCCCAAAGCTGCGTCGGGTTAAATTGGTACTGATCCCAATTTTCCTCTCCATAAACTGAGTAACGAACAAACGAATTGGTCGAACAGATAGAAGTCGTACGGAGGCTTATGACATACCTTGTGTTTTACGATCAGGTGACACATGTTCTTGCTATCAAAATTTCTATTTCATTAACGTAATAAAATAAATTATTTTATATTCCACGCTCGCCGGGATAGTCAGCTTCTTATCACGTAAATCCGCAGTCTTCTGTGTAGGTACTAATACTAACCCGTGCTTTCTCAAGTGTGACCATCTTACTAATGTTATAAAGGCGAAAGTTTGCATGGATTTGTGTTTGATACTCTTTCACGCAAAACCTACTTAATGGATTTTAATGAAACGTTACAATAATATAGCTCTTACATCAGAATAATATAAGAGAACTCTGGCATTATGAAATTTGTATAAAAAAATTACATTTGGTGCACGCGAGGTGTTTGAAAACTGAATATACCGGCATTTAATGTAGAGGTAATGTGCGGGAGAGGAGAGGGGAACCCGGGAGGGGGGAAGGGAACTCGGGATGGGGGAGGAGGGGAATTTGCGGGAGGGGTGATTCGGCTATGGGAGGGGGGTGGGGAACCTGGGAGGGGGAGGGGAACTCGGTAGGGGGACGCAGGGGAGTGGAGTGGGGAGAGGGAAGGTGGAGGAATCGGAGTGGGAACGCGAGAGGGGAAGGGGACGCGGGAGAGGAAGGGGAGGCGGAAGGGGATCGGGACGAATGAGAAACAATTTCTTTATTAAATGGCGTAGCAACGCATGCCGGGAACCAGCTAGTAACTCATATTTCCTGTTGCATTTAGCTATTTTTAGCTGATGTACGTTTAAACTTACTATGAAACTAGAACGAGTACCTACATATTTAAATTTTAGAATTCTTTAGTGGTCATCATCATAACTGACGTGAGTGAAAGTAAAATAGTGAATTTCGTAAATGGGCATTTTAACCAAAGTGTGTACATTTTTCATAATTTTTTTATGCTTTCCATTCCGCTACTTGAACGTTTAATTTTAGGTTTCTTTACTAGATTACTAGAAGTCTGAATTTTCTTTCAATACAGAAATTTTGAGACTAACTATCATAATATGTACTTCCCATTGTCTAGAATAATAATGGTAATTTATAATGTGTATTTTTCGGGGAAATTTTCAATTTATCACAAAACCAAAAGATTGTTGCTGGAGCAGTTCAGTTACAAAAAAGAAGAAAAAAACTGTACAATATTAATATAATTGTTTGTAATTTTATAAAATATATCTACTTATGTAAAAGTCCCCAAAAAGAGTATTATAACCCCCTCAGTCCTCGGCTGTATTTGGTCAGAGGGTCAAAAGATTTCGCGGATCTATAGGTAGTGGGTTCAAATCACTGCACGGAAAAATTAACATTAAAATGTGGTAAATAAGTATCTCGTTCTAGAGTGGAAGACAGGTGAGAATCGTCGTGGCAAGGGTTCATTATTCAGAAACCTTGATTGAAATGGCTTCAGTTATGGTTGGTTATCAGACCTGAATAGTCAGGTAGGTATTTCTTAATCCTTCTCTCCCTAATCTCCATTCCCCTCCCACTTCCTTTAACTTTAAAACATTCCCTAAATTCAGTAGTCTTAGAGCAGATGGTACTTCTGTACGATATCACATAAAATAAAATTTACAAAAACACCACACTGATGGGCGAGTTCTCTTGTATCGCATCGCTAGAAAGGTAGTCAAACATCCAGTCTCCTCAGCTTTATAAGGGTCGGTAGGTACTCCAAACAAATATGTGCTTTGGAAAAGAGTTGTTAAATCAGCAAAATATTTGCTCCCATCACTGACCCGTTGCGCAGCTCCCCGAAGGGTTTTTCGGTCAGGGAAAATTTACGGAATATAACACTGTCTTGTCAATGCGAATTACGAAATAGTTAAATGAATATTTCCTCAGTATATGAGTAAATTATTAAATGTTGACACTTCAATCAGGCAAAATTTAATTTCATTACTAGCGAGTTCCCGACATGCGTTGAAATGTCAATAATAAAGACATTGTTTCTCCCTACGTGTCTTTTCCCAGTCGTCCCTTCCTCTTCCGCCTCCCATTCCCCTCCCATGTCCCCTTCCCCTCACGCGTTTCCCTCCACCTTCCCCGCCTTCCTTCTCCCCTCACCTGCAAACCCTTCTCCCGCGTTCAAATTATTCAGTCCCGGTGCATTCAGCTTTCAAACAGCTCGCGTGAAATCCATTGCAATTTTTTTTTTTACAAATTTTTTTTTTCATGTATTACAACCATTAATTTTTGTATTACAAGAACAATCAATCAAATTTGGTACTTAACATACGTACCTATTTAAAATAAATATATTTTTGGTTAGATTCAATTCGATTTCGGTCAGTATTTATAGGCGAGTACTTCGATTAAATTCATCAATTTAAAAAGTTTATTCGAAAATTGAATTTTGATTTGACAATCGATGGTTTGCAAAATGTCATTCTCAAATTGTGACGTTTTTGAAAGTTTCGTAAGAGTTTTTGTAATTATTAATTGTCATATGGTTGTAATAATCCAGAAACCTTTGCGAGGGTGGAAAGAAGGTATTTTGAAAGTGTCAAACATTTTCTTTGCTTAATATAGTAATGCATAGACATATTATAATAATAATAATAATAATAAAAATAATTAAATAATTAAATGAAGAAAAAAAATTAAATGAAAAAATGAAAAAATTAAATGAAGAAAATAATTAAATGAAGAAAATAAATGAAAACATAATTTGTCACGACGCCACCTAGCGACGGATTCAACACTAACAGTGTCTCTCTCGCAAAAATAAAGTTGGTTGTTTTCAGGTGGAAAAAATATAATAAGCAGTCATTGTTGAATGAAACACTAGTATATATTGAATCATTTGGTGGGTATAAGATAAGCCGCCATAGCTTAATTGGGAGAGCAGCTGACCGGCAATCAGAAGGGTTCAAGTCCCGTTGGCGTCATGTATCTTTTCTCGGAAGATTTTTCAATGTGGATGAGTGTTTCAGGCTGATAATTATTGCTTATAATAATTGTTACCCTTTGTGCTATGCATAAAAATCTTGTCTTAAACGTTAGTTTAACAATTAAAAATAATAATTAATATTTGACAAGTTTAAGTATTTCCCCAATAAATGAAGACATAATTTGTCTCGACGCCACCTAGCGACGGATTTAACACTAACAGTGTCTCTCTCTCGTAAAAATAATAATTATTATTAGTTTTAAAAATAATCCACCAAAGTTTGGTAATTAAACATAACTTTATTGACTAACGTAATATAGTACCATATTTTAAATATGAACCAAATTCATTTTTAGAAAATGAATTTTACAAAATATATTATGATAAAACTAAACTAACACACAGAACAATTAGTCATAATAGACCTGATATAGTTTTACATGACAAAAATAAAAAAATAACTTATATCATTGATGTAGCTATTCCAAATTCCTGTAATATTAAAAAAACTGTTTCTGAAAAAATAAGAAAATACACAGATTTAGGAAATGAGACTAAAAGAATTTGGCTTTCTCAGACTATAAAAATATTACCATTTGTCATTTCAGCTACTGGCATTATACCTAGGTCTCTCATTCAAAATTTGGGCATATTAGATTTGTCAAAGAATTTATATGTAAAAATGCAAAAATCAGTCATTTTAAATACATATGGGATTACAAAAGATTTTTTAAATATTTATATTGAGGGATCAGTAGGATTTATAGGTCAAATTAGGAATTCCACAGAGCGAACCCTCTGATATGAAAATATCTGGATTCGGTGAATTATTTTCCCTTTGGTCTCTGGTAGGTTGACATGTTGTTCTTGTATTGTTTTGTATTTATAATACTTATATAGTGCAATTGCATAGCGTGGATTGACCAGATGATCATTTGGGGAAGTGTGTGAAAGGGTTTAGTTTTTCCTGTGGGGAAAATTTAACCCGGACTTTTAAATCTGGTGCCTAAAATGATTTATTGTGTTAATTTCTTAGTAACAAATAGAGATAATGATATCCTTACTGGGATCTCCCGTGCTGAGGATTTCATTTACATATTATAATTTTATTATAAGAAATTAATATGAAATTACATACATAAGATAAGATATTTCATTATTATATTAATATTGTATTCTGGAAATTAGACTACCAACACAGAAACATTACGATAAATTTATTCCTGAAGACGCAGACATAGGAGATTTTAAGGATTTACGTAAAACATTTCCCTTTGAACGTTACCCACATCCTCAGAAAGAGGAATGTTTAGCATTTTTATTTACTCTTTTATTGCTGGATTTTACAGTTTCTCAGGGAACAAGTCAAAGGATAATACTTAAGATCCCTCAACCTGAAAGTTCTGATAAAAAATTCCTTTTATTCTTTCGTACTGCACAGACTTGCATCCAAACATTTCTACTCAAATAATAAGCCGCCAAGTACCCCGAGGAAATTCTTTAAGCCGATGGAAGAGAAGTGAAAAGAAAACCTCTTACTCTTCTAATCGATTTAAAAGACTTATTCAACCGAGAAACTGCTATAGGGGCAATGAGAAGCGCGTTGAATTCATATTATTAGTTACCGCAATATGCTAGGCACATTAAGAGGAACACCTGCGCGGTTTTTTAAGTAAAAATTCTTTACGCACGCTTGACTTGGGGAGTAAGCTGGTGAATGCGTGACGAGAGCGTTACGAAAAGCGAGGCGAACGGTAGTTGAGTGAGAGATATAAGTTAGTGAAGATAGAAAGAGAAAGAGTTAGGTTTCGTATATTACTGTAGGGGCAAGGGAGAGAGGTGCGAGCACACATTTTCTTTCGCTCTTTCTCTCATAGCCAGTTACGTTTCGTATATCTAAGACACAGTGCAGGTCTATTGTCTGTATCACAATGGAGTTTCGTTCTCTCTTCCTATCATATAGATGTAGCTAAAGAAGTTTTAATTCAGTCGTGAATTTTTATTTTAATTGAAAATGTATAGTAAATATCTAATACGAATATGTACAACTTTATTTTGCTCTGTTTTTGATTATAAAATATAGACCATTAAAGGATTCAATTTTTTATGTTTTAGAGGCAATTTAAAAAAAATTATGAGTTTATGGTAATTATTAAACAAATAATCTTGCACAACATACTATATATAATTTATTTGAAAATATATACAATGGGTAAAAATATAATTTAATGGGTAAAATAAATTTGTGCCCTAACGTAAATGTTGGAAGTTTTTAACGGTAGGTACCGCGCATTTTCATCCTACAACAAAATATCCCCGACAAAATATCCCAAAGACAAAATGTATCTCCACTAAATCAATTCTTTTTTGTTGTTAGATTAGGTTAGGTTAGGTTAGGTTTTAGTAGATATTTAGTACTTATATATTTTGTCGGTGGAGAAAGATGGCGGAGCCTTTTTTAATTTATGTTCAAGCCTTGCTTTCTTAATAACTTATATTTTAATTTTATATTTTATTATATGGAAATAGTAGGTAGGGCTAAATTATTTTCATTGAATAGTCATAATTAATCATTAACTCACTAATAATTGCAAAAGTTTCCTATCAAGTCGTGATATATCGATTTCTTTAATGGGCTGTATTTTGTAATTTGAAACAAAAATAGATAAAGTAGCCAATATCCGTACTAGACATTTGCCAAATCTTGGCCATATCTTTTGATTGAAAAATAATTAGGTAAATATTTCCTTATCCTGTCAACGCTCAAAAAACACTTTAAAAAAAATAAAAAAAATTGTACTAGGTAGATAATGGTTAGTAATAAGTAATTCAGTAACCGGAATTGAAAAATATTGCGTTTTAATGTTTTTTTTAATTTAAAAAACGCGAAATGTCATTTTTCAAGGACCGCCATGTTAATTACGACGATGAAATACGCATTTTTAAAAGAAAAAATCACTTTCTGTCAGTTAGACAATAATAAGTACGAATTGTAATCCTTGGAAATGATAAATAATGCCTATTAATCATTATTTTGTTCGGTTTCATAAACACGAAAAATCACACGAGACGTTTGCCGTCGTACTTAACAACATGGCGTTCCTTGAGAAATGACATTTCACGTTTTTAAAGATAACAAAATAACCATTAAAATGCAATATTTTTCAATTCCGGTTACTGAATTACTTATTACTAACTGTAATCTACCTAGTACAATTTTTTTAAATTTTTTAAAGTGTGTTTTGAGCGTGGACTCGATAGGGAAATATTTACCAATAATTATTCAGTTTGGTAAAGTTTTTTGGTCTCAAATCCAAATCTAATTTGGTTTAAAATGGGCCGCGCAACCGTTGGTCATGCACTAGTAAGTAATGCGAAATCACATGTCTTTGGTTTGAAAATTAGACAATTTAGAAATATTTTACGTGCATTAATAAAATACTGCGAGTAAACAATATTTCACAACCTTTAAAATAATCGAGTTCTTTTTTGTCTTTTTATAAGCCTAGCAAAATATAAAGTATCAGGCCTGTAAAAACTGCTTTAAAGATCAACATCTCCAACCAACGTTTTCGGTTGTATTTATGTTTTCGTATAATGTTCTTTAGAAAATGAACGTTAAACATTAACAGCCTTACTAAAAAACTCAGTGAAAATTTTATTCAATTGACACACGGCCGCGGATGTGAAAACATTACTAATTAAAAAATTGTTCATGGAAAAAAATACACATTGTTTACACGGCCTGAGAGGGTAGTTTATCTCTGCTTTATTAATGATGTCTAAACGAAATTTGGAATTTTTCCAAAGTATTTTGAATGTTCTATATATGTATTATTTTTGATGTTGTCTTAAAAACAAATACCATTTATTAAAACTAGATAAAATTACTTTTTAGATTTGGGTATTTGAAATACACTTTAGTTTAAAAAAGCTGCCATATTTTAAGATTAAAACGCGAAAAAAATGGAATTTTTTTTTACCAAAACATTTTTGATGAAAGTGTAGAGAAATTTATAAAAAAACAAATTTTAAAAAATACAGTCCTTTTATATAATAAATTTGGAACGAAACTGTTACGCCACTTTTTCCTCGTGCATACAATAAAAAAATAATAAAAAATTTCAAAGTTTTTTTATTGCCAAAAAATTAACCTAAAAAATAATACCGACTTTTAAAACAGATTTTTTGCGTCGATACGTTTAGGAACACATGTATTAGATTAATATTTTAAAAAAAATACCACTTTTATGAAATTCTGATAAAATACAATCCTTTAAAAGTAAATTTCAATTTTCATGTTTTATATAAAATATTTTTTGACATTTCAATTTTCAAAGTATGATTATTGTTATTATAACTTGACTAAAACTTATTAAAAACCACAAAAAAGGTAAATATATCAATCATACGAGTATAAGAGTGAATTAGTCATATTACCCGTTTCAAAAATGTATACGCATAATTACCCAAAATGGTTTAGTACCGATCTTATTAAATTAATTAGAGACAAAAAAATCGCTCATAAAGCTTACAAATCATCACATGATCCTATTGATTACGCAAAATTTTGTGAACTAAGAACGAGCATCAAAAAATTTCCAGTTATGTTACAAAAAGTGCATCGATAACTGCGAAGAATTGGCTCTTGCCAACCCTCAAAATATCTATAAATTTTCAAACCTACTAAACAATAATGACTCAGGTGTACCCTCTAATATGTATTTAAATAACAAAATGGCCGATAATCCCCAAGAAATCGTTAATTTGTTTGCTGAATTCTTCAGCAAAGTCTACGATTCTGCAAACAACTCTCCATTATTCAACGCCACAACATCTAATGATAACCAGATCGATTTCAATCAATGTATATTTGAAGAAAGTGATATTAGAAATAAATTAAAGTCCCTAGACCCGAAAAAATCGGCTGGTCCCGATAACATTCCTACAATCTTCTTATCGAAATGCTTATCAATCTTAACTTATCCTCTTACTAAACTTTTTAATTTGTCAATAAAAACTGGCATCTTTCCGAATAAATGGAAAACAAGCTTTCTGTCTCCAATTTTCAAGAAGGGTGATAAATCCGATATATCCAACTATAGACCTATCTGTATCCAGTCGTCGATCCCGAAAATATTTGAATCTGCTCTGCTCTCTAAACTATCTCCTGAGATTAATAAAGTAATTTCACATAGACAACACGGTTTCATGTCAAAAAGGTCTACTCTCACAAATTTGATGATCTATCAGGAATACTTATTTAATAATATGCACAATCGTCTTCAAACAGACGTGGTATACACTGACTTTAGCAAAGCTTTCGACAAAGTCTCACACAAAATACTTATGCATAAATTAAAATCCTTTGGAATAACGGGGCATATTTTGAGATGGTTTGAAAGTTATTTATACAATAGAAAAATTTCAGTCAAACTCAACTTGCACTTTTCAAATCAATTCGAAATCTTCTCCGGAGTTCCCCAGGGGTCACATCTGGGACCAGTGCTGTTTTCCTTGTTCATCAACGACATAACTACAATCTTTGATGGAGTTATGATACTTTTATTTGCTGATGATCTTAAAATTTACAAAACAATTACTAATCTCAATGACTGTTGCGTATTACAAACAAATCTTGTGAGGCTACAAGAATGGTGCATCCATAATGAACTCTTCCTCAATATTGAAAAATGTCAAACAATAACTTTTGCCCGAATTAAAAATCCTATTAAATATGAATACAGCATCAACAACATCTTTCTAAAAAGAGTTGAACAAATCAAGGACCTAGGTATTATTTTTGACAATCAATTATCTTTTGTTTCTCATATAAACGAAATAACTAACAAGGCCATGAAAAGCTTAGGGTTTATATTGAGGACGGTAAAAGACTTTAAAATAATTAATTCATTTAAGTTGCTGTTCACTGGGTTAGTGAGAAGCCATTTAGAGTACAATTCAACAATCTGGGCTCCTTTTTATAAGATTCACCAACAAAAAATTGAGAGAGTGCAACACAAGTTTTTGAGATTTATAAACTATAAATTAGGAATTCCAATCGAAGAACTTAACTACACATTTTTAATGGACTTACTAAAATTAAATGAATTAACATCAAGACGAACAATGAGTGATTTAATTTGTCTTTTCAATATTTCAAATGGCAGACTGGACGCCCTGGATTTAACCAAACTAATCCAACTGCGAGTACCTACCCGTAATACAAGATTGAATGCGCCTTACTTCGTTAACGCGCCTACTAATAATTACTTCGAAAACTCGCCTATCGAAAGGCTTCATCGACTAGGAAATAAATATAACTCAATCGATGTTTATCGTCATCTGTCAGTGTCCAAATTTAAAATCAGTATATTGGAACAGTTACAATAGAACTATAAATCCCCATCTTGAAATTTTGTGTGCACAGTTTATTGTAAACCCTCATAGTTAAGTTCCGTCAAAACACCTACAATATAGGGCGTAATAAAGGTTAGTAATTTATAATTTATAAACAAACCTTATAAAAACTGTTCTTGTTTATCATTGTAATAGGTAATAATAACAAATTTACTTTAACGACTTATACTTTGATTAACATTTTAATTTGATTGTAATTAGATACTCTGTTATATTATATTATCGAACTCATTTGTCCTCTCCGTGATAGTTTACTGAAGTATCTGACATTATTCCATGGTTTCAGTATAAAGGGGATTGGTATATTTATGGTATAAAGTATTTCGTCTTCGGAAATTGAATTCCTTGCAGAAATTCTGACGATAAAGTAATTGGTCAAAATGGAATTGTTTTGTATATTAATTTTAGTGCGGTGCAAGTCGGTAGTATGTATTTTTGTTTAAAATCAACTTCGCTATGTATTCAACACATAAATTGCACATATATTAAAAACTCACCATTATTATTATTTGTTATATACGTATATACATATAAACCTGATTTTTTTCTCTTTATTGTATAATGCTTTACTTTTTACTTACCAGCTTTATTTATATGTACCATGTTTAAAAACTATTCATGTTTTCTTTGTATTCTAAACACACCTGTATGCACTAAAACATAAAAATGTAAATGTGTGTAAAAGCCCATAAGGGCGTTAATGATTAATAAATAAATAAATAAATAAATAAATAAATTATTAGAAATTACGATCACATTTGAGTAATATTACACACACATCCGCAGAGTGAACCTTTTTTTTCACGGTTTCAGCGCAAACGGCGAATGCGCAGGCGCCGCCACCTAGCGGTTATGTAGGAAAACAAACAATTTATAATGTACACTATAAAAAATTACTTTGTTGCCAGATTTAAAATATATTTTAAGAACAAACTTTATTAGTAATATTTCGTGTTTAATGTATTCTTGTTTTATTCATGTTGCGGCAACAACACGGCCGTATTGTGTTTTTTTTTTAGTAAGGCTGTTAGATAATTGTTACTGAACTTCCCAAAATAAAATAAAATATGTGTTAAACGGGAATTTAAACCTTTTCGCCATCTAAGGAGTGTCGCAAGTGGCTTGATCCCGAATCATAAACGACGTGGTACATCGTGGTACATCGCAAGCAAGTAGACGCGTAACTAGAATAATATGTAAGTACCTACCTTGTTATTTTCATAATTTCATGATCGATTTTTCCTTTTTTAAATGTTTTTTTTTGTAATTCCTGTAAAAGACTGTAAAAATCTGATGCATTAAAATAATTTAGATTTAAGATATGATGATTGAAGAGAGCTTCATCTCTTCCCTTTTTGGCGTGTCTGGAATTAGGATGCATGAAAGAGAACAAAGTATTTGCAGGCAGTTTGAAAAAATGCTTTCGGAATAGTTTACCATAAAGCTTTCGGATGAGTTAAAGTTTGATAAGCAAAAGTTTATGGTAAAAACAGGTAGATGCGCAAATGATAACCAAAAATAAAATTCTGTATCATGATTATTTTTTGGGTTATTATGCCGTGTTGTATTCCTTCTTTTTTGCCAACTTTTCGGATAGCTTTACTTTTATTTCAGCTAGTGTCCGTCATCAGGTCCACGTCAGATGTGTAGATTGTAATTAACTGTGTGTTTATGTATGCACTTGTAGAATTGGTATACTTATCATTTAAGGCTGGTATTTCAGAACTCTTTGAAATTAATTTGGTTTTGTCATTTGGTTTAGGTATAACCTTCAAGTAACGGATACCAAGCACTCTTTTAGGGTGAATTGCCTACTTTAAAAAAACTATGCTTAGCCCCTTCTCTTTTTCTTTTCATAGATTGTTTACTGTTTACGACCTCCGTAGTCCAGTGGGTAAGACTCTTGACTCACAATCCGGAGGTCGCGGGTTCGAACCCGGCATGCGCAAATAAATTTTATTTGATTAATTTGTGTTATTTCACAATTAATTCATTTAAAATAATACATAGTATATTTGCGGCATGTTCCAGAGTGGAAGATACTATCAGTATCGCCCTGGTGTAAGACCACCATTCAGAACTGAAACGTTGCTTGAAAATGGCTTTAGCCGTGTTTGGTGACCAGATCTGAATAGCCAGGTACTTCCCAACCTTCCTCTTCCCCACCTCCTTCCCCTCCCCACTACCTTCAGCCTCACAACATACCCCAATTGTGGATGCCATAGTCTCACTGGCTCCAGACGGGAGCAGTTGAGATTCTTGTGCGGTATTCACTGTAAAAAAATAAAAATAAAAATAAAAAAATTTAATTTAAAAAATTTAAAAAAAAAAACTTCCTTAATTCCTTGTTTCTTTAAGATATTTTGTTCCATTGACGTAATTTTTCACTAACACGGCGCTAACACATTATTTATGTATTCATTTATATTTTTATACGCCTATAGGGGCATTTACAAACTACATTAAATAAATTTGTGGAACAGCAATCATGAAGTAGTATATGCTATCTTAATTATACAGAACCCATGTAGAAGAATAGTATTATGCTAACATTGATTATTATTACTGAGATATGTTATTGTAGCCTTCTTATAACTATATTCCATGCTGCTGAACACATTTAGTACTTGTTAGAAAGTATTACCAACTGCATGCAATCTCGGTAAAAGCGAGTATCTAAATTACTCAATCGCGATATTTCTGTAGCAATTAAAAAAATATTCTAGTGCAGTTTACACGCGGTAGAAGCGAAACTTTACCAAAACAATCTCAACCAATTCTTGAAAAGTGAGATCATAATTAAAGCGACCAATGAGCGCAGACCTTGCGTAATTTCCGTTCGATATCTCAACCAATAGGAACTTTTAAAAGTGACATCATAAACAAAGCGGTCAATGAGCGCAGTTGATGCGTCGCGGGTGCAGTAATCGTCATTTCCGTTTCATCCGAAATCCAAATCATAGCGGGGCTATATAAGTTTCACTTCAAAAAGAATTTTAGAACGAGTAGTTCTTGTTTTTATTTGGAACTAGCTGGTCCCGGCATGCGTTGCTATGCCATTTAATAAAGAAATTGTTTCTCCCTGAGTGTCCTTTCCCATTCGTTCCGTTCCCATTCCGCCTCCCCTTCTTCTCCTGCGTCCTCTTCCCCTCTCGCGTTCCCACTCCGTCACCTCCACCTTCCCTCTCCAGACTCCACTCCCCCCCCCCCCCCACCTTCCCCCGTCCCGCGAACCCCCCTTCCGAGTTCCCCTCCCTCCTCACACGTTTCCTTCCCCTCCCGCGTTTCTCTTCCACCTTCCCCGCCTTCCCTCTTCCCTTTCCCGCTCCCTCGTCCCACCAAACCTCCTCCCGCGTTCCATATATTCAATCCCAGTACATTCATTTAAACAGCCCGCGTGCCACCTTTTACAATTTAAATTTCCATTTTTCATGTATATAAAATTTGTTACCTAACATAGGTACCTATTTAAAATATCTAAAATTCTTGATTTGATTCAAACCATTAGGGGAGTACCTTCTTTAAATAAATTTATCAACTTAAAGATTTTCAAAAATAGAATCCTGATTTGCAAAATGACATTCTCAAACACGCGGAATGTCAAACTTGCGATAGGATAGGTTTTCTGAAATTATCCAATTTTCTGCGCAATTTTCTTAATTTTTCTCTCCGTAAGAACCATCCTCGTACTTCAAGGAATATTCTAAAAAAAGAATTAGCGAAATCGGTTCAGCTGCTCTCGAGATTTGCGCTTAGCAACACATTCAGCGATTAATTTTTATATATAAGATTAGGCTTAGTAAATCAGGACTGTCACAACACCATTAGAAATTTTAAAAATGTAAGTCAAATCGAGTATAAGTCTTCTGAGAGATTTAATAATGTTTAATCTTTCATCAAGTTCTTGTAATTTATTGTTTCTGTAGGTAGACCGAATTAAAAGTTAATATATCTTGAATTTATGCAGATTTTTTTTATGAAATCGGTGTGGATTTTAAAGTGAAGTTTATCTAATTACCTTATAAATAAATATTTTAAATGAAAAAAATATACTTTGTAATAAACCAATTTTTTATTATTAATATTTAACAGCATTTTATGTCAGAAAATGAGAATCGATATGGGCTTTTTTCGAACCCAATACACTAATATCAAACTGCCTTTTATCATTCTTGAAATTTCTTCTACTAAAATTAACAAGAAGCTCGGTCAATAACTGCTTCTCAAATACCTTTGCTGCAATTCCGCACTCTACAATAGTGCAATAATGCACATTAAACGTTGACGTACATCTCCCACCTGCACCGCAACTGTGGCTTTTCAAACTTTCCATAATGTTCAGGAGAGAGTTCACTTTGGATGATTTGGACGATGACGAAGTACTGAAAACTGGTCAGAAAATATTCCCGTTTCATAATAATCTTATTGCGGTAAAGGTCGACGATTAATTTAATTAATTTATTTCTGATATCTATACCTTCCCGTAAATCCGGTTAACCCAAAGATATTCAAATACAAAAGAGAAATGCTATGGTGTCCGCGCAACTGTCGGCGGACTACGCCCTAATTAGAGTAGTTTGCATACAAAAATAATTTGTTCATTTCGTTGATTTTTTGAAGGTGTGCATTAGTATTGGTTAACAATATAGTTTGAATACGGAAAGAATTCTTACATTTAGTTTAACGTTCGTTTGGTTTATTCGTTTATTTAGTTTATTTCTTCATTGGTAAACAATATCGGTGACACCCGGAAGCGCAGTCCCACCTAGTAAAAACTGCAGATAGCACATCTACTTATATTTCAATATCTTTGGGTTAACCCATTAAGAGCGTTTAACCAGCCAGCGGCCAAAAATCCACATTTCGTCGAATGTTGTTCTTACGATCGTGCAGGGCAGTTGAGAAAGATTAATTATTCTCAGTACCAGCTTTTTAAAATTATAACTCAACTAGCTTTTTCCCGCGGCTTCGCTCGCATGGCATTAGGGGATTTCCACTCAGCCTCTTCCACCTTCCCTCTCCCCACTCCATTCCCCCCATCAATCCCCCTCCCGCTCCACTCACCCATCCCCCCACTCCACTTCCCCCCATTAACCTCCTTCCCCCCACCCCCTACCCCTCCCCGAAACCTCCTCCATCCTTCCCTTTTCCCTTCCTTCCCTCCCCCCTCTCCCACCCCCCTCTCTCTCCCCTAATCCCCTTCCCCCCCCCCCTACTCCCCCTCCCCTTCCACCCTCCCCACTCCCCCCACTCACCTCTCGCAATCCACACATTCATTCCCGATACATTCAGTTTTCAAACTGCTCGCTTGCTACCTTTTATAATTTCTTATACAAAATTCATAATGCCAGAACTCAGCGGTAGTTTTATACAATATACAATACAATATTTATATTTTCGGGTTTATGCGCATTCATACATTTTGGTGATTCATTTATATAGATAGTTATTAAGTACGAATTATTATTCTTCTTTTTATATTCTACCAAAAAATCCGGTACGGCAGTTTTGTACTTAAAAAATGCGATACCTGTCTATCCAATTAAAACAATAATTGTTGTGTGACATTATGTTAAAATTTGAGAATGACATTTTGCAAAACAAAGATTCTTAAATAAAAATTCTATTTTAGAAAATATTTAAGCGAATTTATTTGAAGTACCTACTTCCCTAATAATTTGAATCGATTAAAGAATTATAGATATCTTACTAATCGTGCCACCTATTGCAATTTTTTCATACAAATTTCGTAATGCCAGAGCTCTGAGCTATAGCCTATATGTTCGTATTATTGTAAAGTTTCATTAAAATCCATTCTGTAAAGTAGGAATTAGTATTTTATACGTATTTGAATTTTAACATCAAAGGGATGTCCATAGTAACCTAATTAAAAAAAACATCGTTTCCAAGGCAACAATTGGCGTTTGCAATAAATCGATTAAGTTAGCGACAGAAAACGTATGATAAATAATTTCATAACGCCAGAGATTATTCATAACGCCAGAGCTTACCAATATATATAGCCTATAGATCTCGAAAATAATGTAGCTTTCTATTAGTGAAAGAATTTTTAAAATCTATCAGTAGTTTTTACGTGAAAGAGTAACAAACATACTATTTTATTTCATTCCAAATTTGCTTTAATTTATACCTACATAAGAATGCTGAAAGGCGTGATGATAAAACTATTAAAATAATGTACTTTTTGTTATTATTTTTTGATTATGAGTATTTATCATTTTTCAATAATGTCTAAGTAAATAATAATGTTAAAAAAATTTGAAATATATTAGTTTGTAAGTGCCCAAATAAATACACAAACGGACCAATTTTCGTCAAGAAACACATGTACGTATATATTTTTAAATGATTTTATTTAAATTAAAATTGTAAAACATGCGATACCCAGATAATATATTGATTTATTTTACTGCATGATTATATGATTTTGAAATGTATGATAACATGATATGAAATGTGTCTTGTAAAATAGGATTTTTCGTTTGAAAATTTAACAAATCTTCCAACGACCTATGGTATAAGGTATAACCTTATTACACTAAAAATAAACATTTTTCTCAATGCTAGATAAAATTTCTTTTGCGAATGCTAGATAAAAGAACAATCTTTCGAAATCCATTTATAATTTTTTGTGGAAAAGAGTCAATACGTCTAAAATCTGATTTAAAAATTACGTATTTCTGGTTTTCTCTGTTACCTCTTAAGATCATTGTTGCATCCGTATTCTTAAATTGTAACGTTTTGTAAAATCTTTCTCCTTCTTCTGTTATTATTAGTGTCATTACACTAAAAAATGTAGCAAAATAAAAAATATGTATAAAATGTGTAGAATATAATATCCATACATAAAATCCTTAAACTGCTGACTCGCAGCAATAACTTAACCTGTGTTACGTTTTTATACGTACATCTACAGAGTTTGTTTGCTATTTGGTTTTTAATGTTATAACTGATTACCCTGGCAAACCCTAATCAAGTATTGTGTACCTATAGGATTACTGCGTAGTTTGATATTTTTACTTTAGGGTTTGATGATTGGTGGTTTTCTGGCTTAGATTATGTACAGAAAACATCCCGACAGCATTTATTCAATCGGGCACACAACGGCACAGGATTTCAACAGCGTTAAGTGATAAGGAGGAAGCTTTAAAAACAATTCGACGAGAGTTGGTAGGCGCAAAATTTTTGAACGATCACTCTAGAAAGTTCTCCGCAGTTGGTTCTTTCAGATTAGAAGAACAGAGGCGAGGCACGGTCTAAAATGTTAGATATATACATATATAGAACAAGTGGCGGTTGGTGAGTTTTTGTAGAATGGATGCTGGATAATTAATTAATAAATATAGATATACTGACCTACTATCAAATATACAAATCTGTTCTAGCGCCACGAACAAGATGCAATTACTGACAAAAGTAGTCTAATTAGTTCTATAAATCCTTAACCCCCCGAAATATTAATTACTACGGATTTAAAATTTCTTCTCCAAATTTTCTCCAAGTGTCATTGAAAAAATAAACAAAAAAATCATGTAGTGCCTGAGTTTTCATTTACTTCACTTGAGCTGGATTTGAAGCTCCTTTATAAAGATGTCAATTAAACGGTCGTGAAATGTTATCTTCTTCTGCCAGAAGTAGTATTTTCTCAATAGAATTCATAATTGATTTAAATAAGTAATCGAAGAATATTCAGTGTTACAAAGAAAACTGTCAAACATGCACAAACTTGTACGGTAAATAAAATATAGTATATAACGTCATTATAAACAACCCACTCGTTTCGTAATAAGGTATGCTATTATGTGACGTATTACCATAAGCACGCTGAATGCCCTTGCCATACACGCATTATCTTCCAAAGGCCTTTAAACGTTGGAGTGAAAATGTACGCGTTAAATCCGAAATCTTCCCAGTTTTTTGGATACTGAATACAATACAGCATCCAATACAGCCGGGTCCTGGATTCTCTGAGAACGATTTTGATGGTTTCCGCGTTGTCCATTTTACGCGCTGTGCTTCGTTATGTGCATTCTCTGTTAGTAAATTAATTGCAGTATTGCTGTTTACGGCTAGAAAAAAAAGTCCAAAGTTTAAAAAATAAAGACTAGAAAACAAAGGGAACCCATGCATCCAAAGCAAGTAGAACCGCGCCTGTTGGTACCTCGACAAATACTCTCAAACCATACTTTTCCCCATGTTTTCCTCTTCTCACTTAATTCATCTTCACTAAACTCCCAAATTTAATAGGGATTGCATTTTTCCAATGGCTGGTGGAACCGTGCGTTATCTAGGAACCTAATAAGTACCCAGGAAATGTATATTTTTTATCTTAATTATCTAGGTTGTCGAGAAGAATGTATCTTTAAAGGCTGTGTTAATAATTTATTTTCGAAATAGTTTTTCTTTAAAAGAGCACCTTCCACTCGTCCTTCGTAGTTGTGTGATCCCCGCCTCCTGTCTCCCGCCTCCCCCCGCCATGTTTCGGCGGTTTTGCCTCGGACGCTGGGCGCGCGGTGGTTTCTGTTCAAGTATTTTGTTTTATCTTGTAAAAGGAACGGGAACGTGGTTCGCTCCAAGGGTTCATTAAGCGGACTGGGATGATGCCGTTGTTTGGCGTGTCTGTTCCCGACGCCGGTATTTGAATTAATGCTCCCCAGACGTTAGATTTAATTATTTCCCGAATGAGGCGTTATGTCAGCGAGTACTTGTTAACTGTTTTTGTACGTTTTTTGTAAAGCCGTTTTGTGAATCACTGAAAATAACCTAAAATCTCATAACCCTGATGTTATATGATTTAACATCGCGTTGAGATCCGTCTTCTTCTCTTGGTTACCTCTCCTACTAGAAGTTAGCTGTTGTCAAAGCATGGATTATCAGTTGAGTAATCTTATTTTATTTGTCGCGTCTATATGTACCTTCTTTTCAATTTAAACAGTTTGATCCATTCTACGAAGAACTTATCTGATCATACCTACTCCTATTATAATAATAAAACAATTTTTGTGCCATCCGAAGGTCTGGCATGGAGATCGATAAAACCCTACGTCAATACGATATTGACTAAATCCGTAATCTTTGGTCAGTTATCAATTTTTGTGAGCACGGTCTACGATTGATAGCAGAAATTCCGATCGACGATTGATTAATTTTAGCGCGGCCTCCATAGTATCAGATAAGTTTTGGTTAACTTTCAATATACACATATTTTTTTAATAATGTCGTTTGGTATGCAAAATTACTGGCTTATTGAATGGGTTGAACTAACGAAGCTTTGAGAATTGAAAGAGGTCGCATACGCGATCCATAGACTGTAATGCATCTAAGACTCGATCAATTTATGCCCTTCGATCTTTGAGAAACTAAAGCGGTTGAAATATGTCTGAAGACCTAATTAACTAATTAACTCCCGTTTAGAGTAAAAAAATAAATGCATACTTACGTAAGATTTCAAATCAACATTGCCAATTTATTAATATTTATACGTAATTTTTTGGCGTTTGCCGTTTCGGAATGTGAATTAATAGAAAACATCTCCAGTGCTGCCAGCGTACATCGATTTCTTATTTATTCCCTGTCAATATCGTTTTGGCTGTCAACAGTGAAAGTGTACTAGGTATATCAATATAAACTCGTCTGAAGTTACGCCTATCGATACCATATTGCAAAGTTATCGATTTATCTGTGCTGGACCCCGCGACTTCAACAACGCTGTCAATATGTACCTACTGACAAACCATAGAAGTATAGAAGAAGACTTGAGATTATCAGCCACCCCCTGTTGATTTAATTCTTAAGTTATTAATTTGCAAGGTTTTGAACTTGACTAACCTACCTAAGTTCATAATGTTTACTAATCTTAAAAGCAGAGATTTTCACAGCGCACAGGGTAAAATCATTTCCTGGTTTTATTTGAAAACATCAAGTAGTTTTTTTCATAAAACAATGCCCTCACTAGAAAGTTTCTTCTTCCATTATAACCGCAGAGCGAGCAGGGTTCTTCAGACTTCCAAGGAGGCAACGGACTTTTTTACTGTAGATATTAAAATCATCATGTTGTGATTGTTCAGTTTCGATAAAATTGATCGGAGTGTTGTATTGAAGAGACTTTTAAAACCTAACAAGTAGCTTAGTGGAATTATAATATTAATAAATATTTTGTAAAGTGGGAAAATTTCTTCAAACTACCGAAATAAGCTTTACAAGATAACGAAAATTGTTGTTCACATATTTACAAAGATTGCAAATTGTGAAAAAGTTGGAACTTGTGAAAAAAACTGTCGTCGTGTTAAAAAATATAAAAACAAAGTTGATTTTTTAATTAAATCGCTTTTCATCCCAAAGATTTCAAAGGAGAGTTCTGGCCAGAGTCAAATAAAGGTGATTGTGGGATATGTGTAAATGTATTTTACTTCAGTATTAATATATATATATATAGGTTTATGTTACGGCATTTAGTGGCTCAAAGCGTCCTTTAATTACCGGAACTTCTTGATCATTTCGACTTACTGGCTCATTTGGGCACTTAGTGGCTCATCGTTTTTTTTTTTTAAGTCCATCATATCAAACTCGACGAGACGAGTCGAACGGTGTAAAAAAAATTTTTGAGTGAATAAATGACATTTTTACGTGGACCGTTAATGCTCCGGAATGCGTTTTTTATCAGTAAATATTCATCCATACTTAGAACATCAATTGGGTACACTTTTTATCGCATCTATAACATCACGGCATGCGACGTTGCCGGATGTTCTCGTCATACAATATCATTCAAACTCCAAGTCGTTTATCAATGCTTTGCGATATTGAACTCAATGGTTAAATTCCTCAAAATCTATTATCGCATGACATTGCTATGTCAGATTGAATCTTTTTGCGATATGTTATATGTTAGCCGGCATGTTACATGTTGTATTCCATCTACATAGGAAGCCACACTGTCAAGCGCTCGCTGTGGGATGTTAGAAGAACAGACATTATATTATAATATTTCGCGCGCTTTTTTAAAATTGAAGATTGATTTACGAATTGCTTTTTTAATATCGTTATTAATTTTGTGTTAATTGTTTTTGTTTTTATTACAAGGTTTATATTATTACGTATTTTAATACATATTTATGTAGTTTTTTCTTTAACAAAAAAATATTTGCTACGTAATTATGTATTTGTCTTTTGCGTTCCGAAAGCATAGTCAGTTGTAATGTAATGATATCTATATAGGGTTTTCTAAAAATTTCAGAAATATATTAGGTACTCATGTAATATGTTTTTTCATGTTTACATACAGTTATATTAATTTTTTTAAATGTTTTTTTAGTAGAACGTAATTTTTATAATGGATTATATTATCATATTTAAGAAATCTAACAAGTTTTTCATTTTTAAAAATGCTCTGTACCTAGGTAATTACTTTACGCGTGACTATTTTTCAAAAGCATTGTCTCTAGTTGTATTGTAGTAATAAAAAGGTGTTTTATTGTTGTTTTGGTGTATTTTATAAAAAAAAATATGAACAAAAATAAACAATAATTTAAAAATAAATTACAATATACGGCCTACATAGTCCAGGAGTAAGACCCTTGACTCGCAATCCGCAGGTCTCAAATTTTATTTGATTAATCTGTGGTATTTCACAATTAATTCATTTAAAATAATATAAAGTATATTTGCGGCACGTTCCAGAGTGGAAGATACTATCAGTATCGCCCTGGTGTAAGTAAGACCACCATTCGGAATTGAAACGTTGCTTGAAAATGGCTTTGGCCGTGTTTGGTGACCAGATCTGAATCGCCAGGTACTTCTCAACCTTCCTCTTCCCCACCTCCTTCCCCTCCCCACTACCTTCAGCCTCACAACATACCCCAATTGGGGATTCCATGGTGTCACTGGCTCCAGATGGGAGCAGTTGAGATTCTTGTGCGGTATTCACTGTAAAAAAAAACTCCACACAGGAGGCCCTTAAGAAAATGATTTCCTTCAAGGCCTTTGTCATCTAAGATGCTGTGTGGAGGGTCTTTTTGAGGAGAAGAGGGAGTTAACATTGGTCTTGAAGAGACCCATGTTGTAGGAAGGGGAAAACCCAGAGGCCGACAAATCGTTCCATAGCCGAGCCGTTGAGCAGAAGAACGAGTCGAAGAAGCGACCAGTTCTCATGATTTTGAATTTGATTTTGAATTTGGATTTGATTTTGGATTTAGGGTAGGGTTCAAAAATCTTTATTATTTTGTTTTTACATGAATACCGCACAAGTTAGTGGATAGGGGAAGGAGATAGGGAAGAGGAAGGTTGGGAACTTCCTGGATATTCAGATCTGGTCACCAAACACGGCTAAAGCCATTTCAAGCAACATTTCAATTCTGAAAGGTGGTCTTACACCAGGGCGATACTGAGAGTATCTTCCACTCTGGAACGTGCTGCAAATATAATATATATGTAATAATATATATAATATATATAATATATCTGGAACGTGCTGCAAATATAATATATATGTATTATTTTTAATAAATAAATTATCAAATAACACAAATTATAATCCCGCGACCTTCGGAGTGCGAGTCAAGAGCCTTACCGCTGGACTACGCCGATAAATATAAAATAGACTAATCATACCTAATCGAGATGACTTGAGTGAGGACTAATTGAATTATTATAAACGAGGTATTCCAATTTGGGAAGCGGGTATGGATACCGCCGCCCCGGGAACCATTACATATAACCAACACCTCTGCAAGCAGTTTTCTACGTTTGGTGACTAAGCAGGGGTGCCCGGGTTTATGGTATCAGGTTTGTCCAAGACATGGCGGCGGATAGGTCTGCCCTGCTGCGTGGCGGGCCGGATAAGAGAGTTTGGTTGAGGGAGGCCTTTTGTCCTTTCCAGCCGGACTCTCTCGACCCATCGCCTTGCACCGCATTTGGAGGGATGGAATTTTAGGTCCGTCACTCCTAGACACATTGACCCCAGATTCCTATCCACCCCACATACCTTATTCCTTCCCAGAACTTCCTATCCTTCCTTTCCTTAAAAATACCCTCCACACAGCATCCCCTTAGATGACATAGGCCCTGAGGGAAATTATTTTTCTCAGGGCCTCCTATGTGGAGCTACTGTAAAAAAATGAGATTGCGAACTTCGACTACGAATCCGGAGGTCGCGGGTGAGAGACATATGAATCCATCTCTCCCACTGCATTGCAAGGCGATGGGTTGAAAGAGATTACACATCTGCCCTGATGATGGACACTGCAACGCTGTCCGAAACTTTGGCTAAAGAAGGAGGTAGCGTAACACGGCATAATACCCCAAAAACTAATAACAAAAATACTTAGCCGTGAAAATCTAAAATCACCTCTGCGATAGGTCACCCCAAGTCGTTCGCTACGTTTGGTGACTTAGCAGGGGTGCCCGGGTTCATGGGGTGAGGATTATCCGGGTCTTGGCGGCGGATGCATCTCTGCCCACCAGCTGCATGGCAGGATGGATTGGGAGAGAGTGTTGAGGGAGTCCCTTTGACATCTCCAGCCGTACTCTCTCGGAACATAGCCTTTCACCGCAGTGGGAGGGATAGATTCCTGGACACACTGACTCCCAGATTCCTACCTACCCTTCATCCCTTTTCCTTTTCAGAACTTCCTCTCCTTGCTTTCCTAAAAAGACCCTTCACACAGCATCCCCAAAGATGACATAGGCCCTTTGGGAAATTATTTTCCTCAGGGCCTCCTGTGTTGACCTAATGTAAAAAAAACAGTCTCTCCCGATCCGTCCTGCCATGCAGCTGGTGGGTAGACGCATCCGCCAACAAGACCCGGACAAACCTCACCCCATGAACCCGGACACCCCTGCTAAGTCACCAAACATAGCTTACCACTTGGGGTGACCTATGGCAAAGGTGTTGGTTATCCAATAATGGTTGAATATTACCACCTAATCTAGACCTCCGTAGTCCAGTGGGTAAGACTCTTGACTCACAATCCGGAGGTCGCGGGTTCGAACCCGGCATGCGCAAATAAATTTTATTTGATTAATTTGTGTTTTCACAATTAATTCATTTAAAAATAATATATAGTATATTTGCGGCATGTTCCAGAGTGGAAGATACTATCAGTATCGCCCTGGTGTAAGACCACCATTCAGAATTGAAACGTTGCTTGAAAATGGCTTAAGCCGTGTTTAGTGACCAGATCTGAATAGCCAGGTACTTCCCAACCTTCCTCTTCCCCACCTCCTTCCCCTCCCCACTACCTTCAGCCTCACAACATACCCCAATTGGGGATGCCATAGTCTCACTGGCTCCAGACGGGAGCAGTTGAGATTCTTGTGCGGTATTCACTGTAAAAAAAAAAAAAAAAACAAGTTGGCAATTAAAACTAAAACCGAAAACCCAATTTAAGACTATTTATTCAATGTAGTAACCACCTGTACAATGTTGGAGTTCATTTTTACAAATTCCTTCAACCAATTGAACAATAATAATTGTCTCTTTCTGATATATTTGTATTTCACACGACAAACAGAGACGGGTATAATTTGACTGATGATTCTAAAAAATGTAAATTCAATATTTTACCGGAAATGTCCCAGACGGAATCATCTAGAACCGGCACGCAAATACTTAAGCATTGTAAAAAGATCATATGAGATGCAAAGTGTAAGCGAACGGGATGTAGTCTTTTCCATTAATAACTTAGAAATTGCTTACTATTGCTTGAATTGTCAAGTTACGCTTTACTTTCTTCCTCTTGTATACCAGCATACATCCTAGCATTTCTTATAAAATCTCGGAAAGAATACTTTTGAAGTAATATTTTGTGCATTTATTTTGAACTATCGTTTATTTTATGTACCGAAACACATTTCTTGAACAATAAACTATCGATAAAAACACCATTACTTGTGTTTATTTGATGGATTGACAGGTTTTAAAAAGTTTTTGTGACCGATCATCGACTGACTTTAACATGCTTTGATAGGGATTAGTATATTAGATAATTAATTTAAAAACATACTGTTGCTGCCAGGTGAATGAAACTTTTGGCGGTATCAAGAATACTAATGGCGCAAGCGATTCTGACCTTGTTTTTGATATAGTTTCTTCATACATAAGGATCAAAATGGCATAGATATTTTTACATATTATTTTATTCAAATTGATATTTTGGCGTTTGGGCTACTTAAGGCTACTGCAACTAAAATCCGGCTACATTAGGCTACTTTATGTATGAGTAACGGCGATATTAGGCCAAGCGCTGTTGGCAACACTGCGGGGAAACGCAAGGCGATGTTTTTACATCAGTCTATGCGGATATCTACATTTCTCACACGATCATAATATATGGTTTTACCACACATCGCCTGAGGGATCTCATTTCGACAGCATTTAGTTTACTTTCATTCTTCCTCTGCCAGTTTCATGCCTCACTACCATACATCAGGGTAGGCACCAGGACTCCATTGTGGACTGCTAGAACGGCATTCAGTCCTTCGTTAATGGAGTTACCTGCAATTACCCTTCTTTCAATATCTCTATCAGCCTTCCCATCTCTCGTAAACATACTACCCAGATTCACAACTCTCCCGATCCGGCCAGCCACATAGTAGATGGGCAAATGCATTCGCTGAAAAGAACTAAACAAACTTCACCCGTTGAACCCAGGCACCCATATATAATTCAGGTTAGTTCTCCCTCAATCAGTCCTGATCCGGCCCGCCACGAAGTAGATGGGCGAACGCATTCACCGAAAGACCTAGACTAACCTCACCGGATGAACCCGGGCACCCCTGCTAAGTCACCAACAGTAGCGAACCACTTGGGGTGACGTATGACAGAGGTGTCGGTTATCCAAAAATGGTTCCCGGGGCGGCGGTACCCATACCCGCCTCCCAACCTTTAGGTATAGGTTAAGTGGTTCGCTACATTTGGTGACATAGCCGGGGTGCCCAGGTTTTTGAGGTGAGGTTTGTGCGGGTCTTGACAGCGGATGCGTCTGCCCACTAGCTGCATGGCAGGCCGGATCGGGAGAGAATGATTGTGGGAGTCCATTGACTTCTTCAGCTGCACTCTCTCGAAACGTCGCCTTGCGTCGCAGTTGGAGGGATTCCGCCACTTCTGGACACACTGACCCCCAGATTCCTACCCACCCCTTATACCTTTTCCTTCTCAGAACTTCCTCTCCTTCCTCTCCCAAAAAGACCGTCGTTATTACGCAAGGCTCTAAAGGGGGGGGGGGGGTCGGAAAAATACGAAATATCACAAGGGGGGGGGGGGGGGGATATAAATGATATCACGTGTATTTATTTTTTGTCGAACGCATGATAATATTCTGAAAATTCACCATACCGTGTACTAAAAGAATACATGTGATTTTGGGTATGGGGGGGGGGGGGTTGTCTTAAACCTCACCACACATCACCGGGGGGGAGGGGGTTAAAAAGTTGCTAAAAAACATCACGTGATTATTGGACGACCCCAAAGGAAAAGGGATAAAGGGTGGGTAGGAATCTGGAGGTCGGTGTGTCCAGGAATCTATCACTTCCACTGCGGTGCAAGGCTATTTTCCGAGAGAGTACGGCTGGAAAAAGTTAAATGGACTTCTCAACACTCTCTCCCAATCCAGCCTGCTATGCAGCTGGTGGGCTGATACATCCGCCGCCAATACCCGGACAATCCTCACCCCCCCATGAACCTGGGCACCCCTGCTAAGTCACCAAACGTAGCGAACCACTTGGGGTGACCTATGACAGAGGTATTGGTTATCCAAAAAACGGTTCCCGGGGCGGCGGTACCCATACCCACCTCCCAAATCTTAATTTTGAGGGCGACCTTTTGATATTTCCAGATGGATTTTCTAAAAAATAACGCCATGCACCGCAGTGGGAGGGATGGATTCAACCGTCCATCACTCCTGGACACACTGACCCCCAGATTCCTACCCACCCTTCATACCCCTTTCCTTCCCCGGACTTCCTTTTTCTTCTTTTCATAAAAAGAAGCCCCCCACACAGTATCCCCAAAGATGACAAAAGTAGGTACTGAGATATTTTTTCTCAGGTGGACCCCCGTGGAAGTAATGGCACGATCAAGTGAATCAGATACTTGAGTCGGGCCGTGTCAAAAGTCAGAATAATAGAAGAGAATGTATGATACGATGTATGAATGTGAGTGAGGCAAAGAGTGTGTGCCAATACCGAGTTGTTTGGCGGTCCGTCCTCTCTACCTACCCCTGCGGGGAAATGGCGTGATGGTTAGTTAGTTAGTTTCTTTTAGATCGATTTTATCATATAGATCGGAGGTGACAACTTAAAGAAGCGTACGAATCAATGAACAAAGTAAATTATGTAATATATTTCTAATAAGTTTATTCATAATTTTTCGAAAACACTAATAAAACTAAGATAAAATAATTATTTAGCAAATAAAAGAAACTACACCAATATGTATTTAAATATCTAATTTTATTATGATAATAATAAAATAAACCTTAACACAAAAAAAACAACCGTAAACACCAAATAAATAACAATATTAATTAGCAAATCAAACACCAATTTAAAAAAAACGCGCCAATAATCAAAAACGGCCGCTAGAAATAATAAATGTGTGAATAATCAACAAAGCAACATCCGACCTGTTCCGTCAACCTACCTACATAATATGTGACTATATTGGTATGTATATGTAGCATTAAACTTGGCAACGTAGCGTGATGCGGTAAGTGTGTTCTTAAAATAGATCAACGAATGCACGTTATTTAAAGATATATTTTTTTAATAAATAAAAATAATTTTTGATTACATATAATAGCTGACCATATTTTAAACAAAATTTAAAAGACAGCATGTTGGTACTTCATCTACGTAAGTATATATTACATGCGAAATAATGAGCTACTAAAGTGGGTTCTTCTAAGATGAGCCACAAAATGTGGTATGACATAAATATATATATATATATATATATATTTATGTCATATATTTTACATTATCTCCACAAAGGAGGCCCCGAGGGAAAAAATCTCTCAAGGTCTTTTTAGGGAAAGGGGGGAGAGGAAGTTCTGGGTAGGAAAAATGTATGAGAGATGAATAGGAATCTGTGGGCCATGTGTTCAGGAGAGACAGACGTATAAATCCACTCCTCCCACTTCGGTGCAAGACGATGGTTTGAGAGAAGTCGGCTGGAGAGGTCAAAAGGTCTCCCTCAACCAATCTCTCCCGATTCAGCCCGCCACGCAGTAGGTGGGCAATCTAAATTGCATCACCTCCTAAATTACGTAAAAGTGGTTACCTACATTTCGTACCCTAAACACTAACTTACTTATACATCATTACATTTTATCTCACCGCAAAAAATATTTTACAGAAATAATTATTTCAGACAGTTTTGTATTATTTGTTATTCCTTTTCATTTCACTTTTGAAGCAGACAAGAATCATTCGAAAAAAATACGTCTTGGCGGTAAACATCCAAAAGTCTATACTCTCTATAGATTAACATGGATATGACATCCAAATTCATGACAGGTGGGCCACCTGAATACGGTCCATTGAATTAATAATCAAATTGTTTGCATAGATACCGAACAAATAATAAAACACAGCTTTAGTGAAAGCACATAGTGCTCAACGAAATAATGGTAGTTTTCCTTCTATCGACCCAGAACACCCAGATACTTCATAATGTCACTCCCCACTTTAAACTTTCTGAATTGTACCAAGCAGATAAATATACTCGGTCACAATAGAGAAGAGATGTCTCCCCGTCCCCGGGGAGCCGGCAGCGTCGTGTGAATAAACCCTTAAACTGAACTGAAATGAAATTACTTCAATCATACATTTCATCACATTGCTGGAATTGGAAACAATGCCATTCTTAATGAGAATTCGCCTTTATCTCATTATGCATGAGTACCTCTCCAATGCCAATGGCTAAACAAAGAGTAGATACCTACTATTATTATTCATTTATTTGATTTTATTCGACTTTTCAGACGCCATTTATTCAAAGAACCAAACTAAATGTAGGTATATTTATTAATTAGTGGCGGGTTCCCGGCATGCGTTGCAATGCGTCTTAATATAGAAATTGATTCTCCTTGCATGTCCTTTCTCATTCGTTCCGTTCCCCTTCCATTTCCCCTTCCTCTTCCGCATCCTCTTTCCGCTCACGCGTTCCCATACCGCCTTCTCCGTCTTTCCCCTCCCCCCTCCTCCACTCCATACATTCAGTGCGGTACATTCAGTTTTCAAACAGCTCTCGTGTCACCGATTGTAATTTTTTATACAAATTTCATAATGCCAGAGCTCACCAGTATATATAGAAACCTTCGTGGGCGTGCTCACAACAACTCACCGAAGTTTCATCGCAATCGGATGAACGCTTAAGCAGCGCATAATTTCGTGATGCCAGAACTCACTATATAGGAACCATCGCGGGCATGCGCACATCAAATCCCCACAGTTTCATCGCAATCGGATGAATGGTTGTAACGCATAATTTCAAGACACTAGAGCTCACTATTGTATATAGAAACCATCGCGGGAATGCGCACATCAAATTCCCAAAGTTTCATCGAAATCGGATGAATGATTTAGCAACGCATAGACATCTCATATACACAATACATACTAAAGCAAGCATATTTTGATTTTTTATGTATATTATTTTTATATACATACATGGATTATATTTTGCCTTCAAAATGTTTTCGGAGATCCTAACGCAGTCGATCGAATTAATTAATATATATTTTTTAATTATTAATTATTTGAAATGTAGTTTTAATTTTCAACAGCGTTATTTCGTATTTTTTAAGGTAATGTTAATGTAGTGTAATAAAGAAATGGTTGTTTCTCTTAATGACAGCGTTTAAGAAGAAAACAAAACTGAAAATATAATATAAACTGTGATTTTGTAATATTAATTACCATAATGTAAACAAAAACATTAAGATATTTTTATACGGTAAGCTTTGACAATAAGCCTATAATTTTGTATGGATTTATTTATGAGAGTGTAATAATTGACTGTAGCGAAGTCCAGTTTTAACTCGATAGTTTTGCATTTCGTCTGACTATTATTTACCTATTATCCAATGTCATCTTAGGGGATGCTACGTGGAGGAGGGGAAGGATGGGAAGTTCTGGGAAGGCAAAAGAAATTACAATGATGGGTAGGAATCTTGGGGTCAGTAAGAATTCATCCCTACAACTGCGGTTAAAGGCGATGGACGGGTCGAAAGAGTCCGGCTGGAAAGGTCAAAAGTCTTCCCTCAACCAGCCTCTCTGGATACGGCCCTACACGCAGCAGGTCAGCAGACGCATTCGCCGCCAAGACCTGGACAAACCTTACCCCATGAAACCGGGCACCCCAGCTAAGTCACCAAACGTAGCGAACCACTTGGGATAACCTGTGGCAGAGGTGTTGGTTATCCAATAAATGCTTCCTTCTTTGCGGCGGTACCCATAACCGCCTCCAAAATTGAGATTAAAATAACATTCTGGGAGAACCTTTGAGAGTTTTCGTCTTTAATTTCAACGTTGTCGAATACTGTAGTTTGTTTTTCAAACAATAAAATTGTTATATTTAATTAAATGAAGACAATATAAGCGAAACTCAATCGAAAATCTGAAAACAGAAAAATCAGAAAAAGATATTGACACATCTGGGACACGAAAAAAAAAATAAAATTGTTGATTATTTTTAAATAAAAGCCACATCACTAATTATTATTGAGTGTTGCCAGTGGTAATACGGCGCAGGGGGAGTACCTGTGGAATGTAGGCGGCTAATCACAGGGGGTGCGAACTGCCGGTATGGTGTGACGAGGTGGAAGGGAAGCAAGGGTCAGAGGAGGGCAACCTTCGATTGTTTCCACCACCTCCCTCCTAACCTCATCTACACTTCTAACTTCAAATTCGAACGAGAATCCCTTTGAACTAAGACTCCGATAAATACTATCGGATATTATTAGTGAATTTTGTTAAATCCTTTGAAGGTTTGTGTTAGTTTGATTTACGATGATGCTAGTTACAATTAAGCTTTAATGGAGTGTTGACAAGACTTTGATACTCGTATGTCGATATTGAATTTCTTAAGTGGTTCAGTAGAGAGTGCGTCTGTGGCAAATTGGAGGTATTTGCCGCGCTCGTGCACCCCGCTCGTGTATCAAATAATTCATTTTCGTTGGAAATTAGAAATATGGGACCTGAACATAGGCAACCAAATTGATAGTGTATGGTTTTGAAATGATGATATGCATAGTTCCTACTGGGATGTCACCTTGCCGGAAAAGCATTTAAAAATTAGGCCAGTGCAATTAGCGCAAAAAGGTGGTCGCGATCCGGTAGTCTCAATTTTTTTAATGTTTTATACACTCATCTCCTGATGTAGGTAAAATCTGAGTTTTCGACCTTGGCGCACTTAAGCTTTCGCCGCCATTTTGAAAAAACCAGCCGAAATCGCGCCAAAATTTAGTTTATCTCAAATATCTCAATCCCAATGAAAATTTTAGCTAAAGTATCTTGACAAGTTTAAGAGAATATAAAATTACTTACCATTTTTTTACAAAGACTTTCTACTATCTCTAATAAGTATTGAGATTTACAGTCGTAAAAATGTGTATAAATTTATAAAACCAGGTAAATTGCACGACTTGATTTGGTTTTTTGTACGTACCTCTTTTCTAATACAATTTTGTGAAAAAATTACTAATACCAATTTTGTAGAGCAGGGTTTCCCAAAGTGTGTTCCGCGGAACACCAGGGTTCCGCCGAACCTGAATATGGGTTCCGCGACAATTTGTTGGAAGAATTTCATTTAATATAATTATTGTTATCATCTTCTTCAATGATATAATACACACATATTCATATTTCAACACTAGTGAAATTATTGACAATAAATTATTATTTGTACAGAGACTGTGCTTTATGGAAGTTGAAAGAGCCGTTTATGCTATCATCGCAGTAAATCTTCATTTTACATACTAAAAAAAACCTTTGAAATTTATTACTGTGGTGTATAATATTGTGGTAGAGTCAATAATATGAATATCTGTGCAATGTGGAAACAATAACAACGGGATAACGTATATGTATGTGTTTCACGAAATTTCTGTTCCCAAGAAACCTAACAATATTTTTTACGATATCGACTTTACCTGAAAGTAAAATAGTCGAACTATAAACGCGTACGGTGCCGTAAATGTTGGTGAAAAAGTCTTTTAAGAGTGTTTAACCAGCCAGCGGACGAAAATCCACATTTCGTCGAAAGTTGTTCTTCCGATCGTGCAGGACGGTTACAATGAGAAAGATTAATTATTCTCCGTACCAGCTTTTTTAAATTATAACTCAATATCGAATTTATTTCAATCCAAATTAGCTTTAATTTATACCTTCATCCAAAAATGCTGAAAGGCGTGATGATAAAACTATTAAAATAGTGTACTTATTGTAGTTATTTTTTGATTATAAGTATTTATCATTTTTCAATAATGTCTAAATTTAATAAGAATGTTAAAAAAATCTGAAATATATTAGTTTGTAAGTGCGCAAATAAATACACAAATGGACCAATTTTCGTCAAGAAACACATGTACGTACATATTTTGTAATGATTTTATTGAAACTAAAATTAAAATTCTAATACATAACTTTGCTAGATAATGTATTGATTTATTTTACTGCATGATTACATTATTTGAAATGGGTGTGGTATAATACAAAAACTTTTTTGAAAATTTAACAAATCTGCCAACGACCTATGGAATAACCTTATTATACTAAAAATTTAAAAAAATTCTAAAAATTTATTACATACGAATGCTAGATAAAAGAACAATCTTTCGAAATCATTTATAATTTGTTGTGGAAAAGAGTCAATACGTATAAAAACTTTTTTGAAAATGACGTATTTCAGGCTTTCTCTGGTAATGCCCTCTTAAAAATTACAATTTTGGATTTCATCATTTCAATCTGATCATTTTGATTGTTTTCCTGCCTTATATAAATGTTTGAATGCATTAAATTTTAAAGTAGATGAAGAGGTTTTCGAAGAATTTTAAGAACATATACATAACTTGAAAATAATTCTTGATTATTTTCCGAAAACTAGTAAGGATGATTTCTGGGTACGGAATCCATTTTCCGTGACAGCTAAATCAGTAGAATTAAGGACCGATAAGTAGCTGAGTTGGCATCGCGTTTGGGTTCCACCCAGGCGTCCCGTGTTCGATTCCTCGGCTGGCTAAGTCCTCCATCATAAGCAACATTTTCCGCTTACTGTCAAATATTGTCAGGTTATTCGTTACCCGGGAATGTTTGTCTTAAAAAAAATTAGGCGCAGGTGAATATGAAATTGTAATTGATTTAATTAGTGACTCTAACTTGAAACAGAAATACAAAAAATGATTTCTGGGCCAATTTATGAAAACAGATATTTTACTTCGTTATTTACAAACTATTTAATGAGAAGCGGAATTTTCTAATTATGCTGTAACGAATTCAAAGGCAGGAACGGGATCGATACGACAAAAGATACGAGTATTAGAATACAACTTACTAATATTGTGCCTGATCTCAAGATTCGCAATTCAGGGAATAGACGCAATTCACAAATTAGGTTCTTTATTTATTTTTGTTTACATATTATTTGTCTGTACATATACTAAATAAATAATGTGTTTAATATATATTTTTTAAATTTTTACTATTAGGAGTTTTTTGAAATACGCACTTCACCCTAAAAAGAGTGCTTTACACCCGCTTTAAAAAATAAACCAAGCGTTCCTTTAAAATTTACGGGATTGCAAAGTGTTCCATTGCAGAAAAAGTTTGGGAAACCCTGTTGTAGAGAATAAAATTTAAAATAAAGTTTTTTTTAGTTTTTTCACTGATATAAATACTCATAAGCAAAAATCTGTAGGTCAAAACAGAAAACATATCACGATTTATTACCACGTTATTCTACCTTTGTTTACGTTTTTAAATATTATAACTATAAATTAACGAGAGTGGGAGCAATTAATAATAATAAAACAAGTATTTACAATAGATAAACAACTTCCTTTGGCTGTGTAAGCAATGTATATATCTTTCCATGAACAGTTTTTGTTTTTTTTTTTTTATTTATTTATTGATGTTTTCACATCCACGGTCGTTTATCAATAGAATAAAATTTTCCCGACGTTTTTTAGTAAGGTCGTTAGTATACATCTCGTGCAATTTAAGGCATTCTATCCGGGTGGCGCGCTACTAAACAGCTATATAATGGTGACCTCACTTGGCCATTCGTATTCGCGATTTGGCATAGTTAGCAAACAATAGCCTTTAGTGGACGATATTTTTATAAAAATATTGGCCTTCTGGTGGCACTTTGGCTATTCGTAGTCGTGTATTTGGCACACATGACAACAATCGCCATGACAGTACATTTGACAAAGTATTGTCCACATTTGCCTATTCGGAAATTATGACCAATACCAAACAATCGTTACCGGGCTCTTGTCGGTTTTCTACGCACATCAAATGAATCAAATAGGAAGAAAAAACAAATATACCATCTACACAAGTGATGATCAACCTTTTTAAATGGAGTGCCAATTTATCAGTTGTCACTAAGTTCACGGGGTAGGATACATAAAGCTTGACATGGTTAACTGTACAGTCGGTGCTGTCGCAAACCTATTTATTATGTCGAAAAATTTATAACTTTAAAGCTAAAAACCAACAAATGATTTCGATTTTTATTCTGAGATATTAAAAAAAAATACTTGCAATTTAGGGCAACCGATTCAAAACAGACAGACCAAAGTTTGTCACGAAACACTTTTGTATTTTATAATACAGTTTTTGACAGCGTAAAATAATGACCTCCTCGGAGGACGCGGGTTCAAAGGGCGTACGCAAATAAATTTTATTTTATCAATTTGTGTTATTTCACAATTTTATTCACTTAAAATTACATAGGTATATCATATTTGCGGTACGTTCCAGAGTGGAAGATACTCCCAGTATCGCCCTGGTGTAAGACCACAATTGAAAAAAGTTGCTTGAAATGGCTTTAGCCATGTTTTGTGACCAGATCTGAATAGCCAGCTCTTCCCCACCTTCCTCTTTCCCGTCTCCTTCCCCTCCCTACTACCATTAGCCTCACAATATGCCCAATTGGGGATGCCATAGTCTCACCCCCAGACGGAAGCAGTTGGGACTCTTGTGAGATATTCATATAAAAAAAATTGATTGCAGGTGAAACATTTTCTACAATTAAGGTTTTTTAAGTGTTTTTAAGACTATGTAAAATAAGCTGATTATTTCGAGGGTCTGATTAAAAATTGCTCTCTGAATAACAAAAATATTTGTGTATTACTATTTGGCCGGTAAGAGACAAATCGCCTTAGTTCTTAATTGTCCAAACGACCATTTGAAAATTTTACAGTAGGTGAAGGTTTTCTTTCATTACTTCAATGAAACATTATGAAAGGTGTTTAAGATGAAGTTATTTCCGTAAAGGCAAAAGTCTGATTAGTTTAAATAATTCTTAATTAATTGATTAACTATCCTTTTTTATTCTTAATTTTTAGTTTTAAAGTGGAGATTGAACAAAAACTAAAATGGTCGTTTGGACAATTAAGAACTGAGGCGACAATGTCTTGGCTGAGAAACGTATGAGAGTAGACCGGTATTAGAAGTGTGGGGGAGCTATTCCGGGCAGCCAGCGCAGCGCAACATATTTACCAGAGTGATCGCCAACGTGCGTCGGGGGGACCAGATAAGGCACACGAAGAAGAAGAAGATTTGGCTCCACGTGCTTGAAGTAAGTACTGAAATAGTAATACACAAAAATATTTGTAGTAATACACAAAAATATTTGTAGTAATACACAAAAATATTTGTGTATTACTATTTGGCCGGTAGGATACAAATGTCTTGGCTGCGAAATGTATGAAAGTAGACCGGTATTTCAAGTGTGGGGGAGCTATTCCGGGCAACGCAGCGCAAGATATTTACCAGAGTGATCGCCAACGTGCGTCGGGGGGACCAGATGGGGCACACGAAGAAGAAGAAGATTTGGCTCCACGTGCTTTAGTCGTACTTGTCTTTGTCTGCTTGTTTGTCTTAACATCAACTACTTATTTCCAAATACAACCAATACGCAATGCCAAGTGAAGTGCCACCATGAAAAGTTATTAGTGCTTAAGTTTTAAACGTAGCAACGCATAAAAATTAAAATACCATACAGTCAGGTGTAACGTGAGAATTTGGAACTTCTGAATAACGCCGACAAGGCAACCGAATCGCCCAATGAAAATAACAAACATAATACATACGAGCATGTACCTATTAACATTTCGATCGTTTTTCAAAAAATTCCCGAGCCTACGTTGACTGCTAGTCCGCCCCTCCTAATTCTGTTATATTCCGGGGGACCAGGTTCGGTGTTGCATGGGGCACAATATAATGTGTGTGTAGAGGCCCCCGGGGCATGAAATACCAGACCGCCACCGCCAAAATCTAATTTAGCCGGCATTCCTCTGGTTATCTTAGGGCTCCATCAGCCCACCCACCTAACTTTCACCCCCTGGAACCTGCGATCCGGGACCTTAGAGACGGATAAAGGGTATGCAATTTTACCTTATACAAGTCAATTTTTTTTTAAATAATGACGTTTATTACAGATAAATGTAATGCTATAACAATACTTGTTCACGCCTTTATTGTTACATGTTGCCTTTTGAAACTACCTATTTGGTGCCCTCTGCCTCAGTTGAATTTACCTCGCCGCACAGGACAGAAGTCCTAAAACCGCACCGCCTTTACAGTTTTTAGTAATCAAACCGCAAAGTGAACTTTAAATCTCGCAGCTATTCGCAAGTACCATCGCCACGCGTCATCCATTCTCGCTTATTATTTCGCGATCAAACGTTCATTCCCAATCGCCATTCCCTTCCATCTCTCCCATCTCTCCCAAACTAACATACCTACCTTTCCAGTGAACACTGAACGAAGAGGGAAGCAGTCTGGGTAAGTGCGATGAAAATATAATAAAATAGGTAAATAAGAACCGCAATTTTACAGTCCACAAAACGCAGCATTTGATCCCTCGATCTTGAGAGGGATCATTTGCTACCCGCCGCAACAATACTCATGAAAGAATTTACATAACTTTGATACGTAACAAGTTTTACAATAGCATCTTGCCTAAAATGGCTCTTGAAACCTCAAAATGTCTCTTGTCATACTATTCTGGGCCAAAACATCCGTTTAGCATATCGTGGTGTCGAACCTGGCGGTAGTCGTTCAGTACGAAAATTTTACAGCATTCCAGGAGGTATGAGCTGTCAATAAAATAGTTAATTATTATGCCGGGGGGGGGGGAAGCAGATTCCCATATGTTGCATGAATCGTGGGTAGGTACTCACTACGCATTCTCCTTTAAGATACTTTAGAAACTTTTTAAAATTTGTTCCAGTAAGTCTATGAATTTTTGCTGATATGGGGCCCAAACAGCAGAACCATATCGATGTCATTGCTTCAGGCTTGGAAAATTGTTTTTATCATTGTTCTTATCATAATCCCAAAAAGTTTGATGCCAAATCCACTAAATGAACTGAAAAGGCAAGTTTGGGATCAAATGTGTCCTCCAGGTCCCTTATGGATTTCAACGAAGACAATATTTTATCATTTAGCTTATAGTCGAATTTGATTGGTTTTTGGAATACGGATATGTAATAGTGACAATTTTTTTGTATTTTTTTGTAAGTTTTTTCTCATCGGCCCATGAACATATTGTTATAATTTATTATTATCTTGAAATATTTCATTACATCATGAATATCTAGATTACCGGAAAGACAATTTGCAAAATATGCCGACGAAAAGCATGATTCACTGTCAATTCTCGCAAGGAGCAATCGAATACCTACTATACATTATTTTTATATTTTGAGCCTGAAGGTCTTGAGTTTCTGACTGATTACCCATAGCCCTGTGCGATAGCAATATACGAAGCATTTATTATAATATTTACTATTCGATTGGATGGGGACAGAACAGAACCAACAGCGCAACTGTTGACTAGGATTAATTTCCGCAAAGTGAGAATAGAACCGTCTTCTTTCCAATATTATTTTTATAACGATGTTATCGGGGTTGTTTTCTTTCGCTCCTAGTAGAACCCTAAATCTTGGTATAATAAATAAATAAAACTGAGTAAATAGTTATAGTGGATATTATTTAAATGTGTGTTATGATATTATTTACCTACTTGAAACGTTCTATTTTTGTATTATTAAATCTCTAGCTGTTTTATCTTAACTCTACTATAAAAATATTAACCCTTCCACAAAATATAAGTTTTTTAACCCGTTTAGTCAAAGGAGACCAAATTTGTCCCGGCTCAAATGGGTCTCATATAAATCATTGAATCCCCCTTACTCTCATGGTAATAAATATGATCTAAACGGTTTTAGAGAGAGAATACTCCACGCCTTATGTTCAAATGTTCAAGAATTTAACCAAAAGGAGAAGTTTACTGTTCACCTCTATTAAATCAAAGTTTCCAATACCAATTTGAGAAAATGTATAAAATTTCGAAAATTTTATATTTATTACTTTTTATGAAACGACAAAAATTTGAGATGATAATAACGATTATAATACATTTATCTAATTTATTTATTTATTTATTTATTAATTTACGGACAACAGTCCATTAAAAACATAATAATAACACGAATAAAAAAACAGAGATGACGGTGAAGGGAGAGCACATAAAAATTAATAGCAATGACAATATGAAATATTAAAAGTACATATAGAGACACTACAAGTCAAAGCATGAAGAAGCATTTAAATATTGCATATCGACTGCCGAAAGTCATTTAGTTTTACACCAAAAAAATCAATGCTTTGACTTTCGTTGACAAGTCTCGACATTCTGGATAAGGGAGAATGGTATCCGTAATTAGTAGAATGTTGATTGAGGAACAGCAATTCATTATTTCGAAGCCTACGGGAAGGGATGTTAAACTGGATGAGTTGTAACAATGCAGGTGTATTAGTAATACTGTTGATAATTTTAAATATGCAAATTAGATCAGAGTCCTTTCTACGTTTTTCTAAAGAAGACATGTTTAAAATGTGTTCAATTTCATCATATGAGTGCTTGCCTCTTTCAAGACCCAACCTCCAAGCAATTCCTCTTAGGAAACGATGTTGTACGGATTCGATGTGACAAATGTGGACAGCGTAGAAAGGAGACCAAATGACACTAGCATATTCAAGGTGAGGGCGAACCAGCGAACAGTAAAGAGTTTTAAGTGTACTTATATGTTTGAAGTCAGAGGTAATTCTATGAATGAAGCCGAGTAGTTTAAGTGATTTATTTACGATATTATTAATGTGATCACGGAAAGAAAGTTTGCAGTCTAGAGTGACCCCAAGGTCCTTGATAGATGTGACCGTAGATAGACAAACACTATTTAGTTTATAATCAAACTGAATAGGTTTTTTGGTTCTATAAAAGGACAAGATTTTGCATTTATCAACATTAAGTTACATGCAGTTAATTTTGCACCAATCGTTAAATGAATCAATATCAAGTTGAAATAGTAAACAGTAAAGGTAGGATTTAATGTATCAACATTATCATTCACGTTATATAATGTACTCTCATTATTCATAATAATGCACTCTCTCTATTATTGATATTAATTGTATTGTTTGTTCTTTGTTTTTGTTTTATGAGGCATACCAACACCTCAAACATTCTTTTTTATACGCATAAAAAGGTATTTTTCGTTCTTCAATCAAACTCATATGAACTTATCACAAGCAGCGAGAGTCTATGTAAGATGATGTTCCCAGCAAATCTATATAAATCTGGAAAAAATCTTAATTTACATAAATATGTCCTAGTATTAGTTCTATTTTCGCATTTTTCGCATGTTATGGTATTTAATTATTGTTTTTTGGCATCTTTTTCGCATCAACTTCTCCACAGTAACAGCATATACTTTGCATTTGGCCATTTTATTGATTTTATTGTTTTTATATTTATTATATTTGCAGCCTTCATGACAGATATTTACATAATCATCACCTGCTTAGATTGCTTCTTTACGAAACATACCAACACCATCATCTTTTATAACATCTTTTATATCTATAATAATTCACTTTTCTCATTTTTTTCTTTTCTATGTGCTTGTAGTGGAATCAACCGTTATCTTGAAGAAAAATACGCATCATACTCGATTTATCAGAACTCCCAATCTCCTATACAATATATTAACAAAATACGGATTAACAACACCGTAATTTACACTTTCTATTTTTACTTTTTGTTTGCTGACTTTTCGCAAAAGAGCTACGGGTTCACCACTACACATCATAGTAAATTTAAACACAATTATGTTTCAGTTACCTTCGGATAAATGTAATGATTCTGGTATTAGCGTTAATATGAATATAATTCGGGATATGGAGAATTTAAACAACTATAACTGGGACTCATATAATCTAAAAATCATACATCAGAATATTAGAAGCATATCGAATCTAGACGACTTTACAATTTTTCTTGATCTATTTAATTCCTCTTTTGATGTTATAATATTAACTGAATGCTGGTTAAATAAATACTACACCGTAAAATCAATCCACAATTACTCTGAATATCACACCACAACCAACCTCAACAAATCTAGTGGAATTGTTATATACATCAGGGACGGATTTAAAGCTCATGTAGAGGAAATTCCTTTAGCACAATCAAACTGTATGAAAATAGTATTGAATAATAACATATGCATATTTGCCATTTACAGATCTCCTTCCTTCATCAATATTGACCCCTTCCTGTTTTCATTGCAATCAATTTTAAACAATGCTAAAAAATTTGAACAGCAAATTATTATGGGAGATTTAAACATTAATACTATCCCTGATTACCACCGTCAATCAATCGATTATATATGTCTACTGGCGGAAAATGGTTTCACACAGACTATTAACAGCTTTACTCGTGAACAAGGCTCGAGTAAATCTTGCCTTGATCACATCAATGTGAAAAATATTAATATTTTTATTTTTATTTTAACTTTATGAGTAAAACCTCAAATTGTAATATTTAATTAAATGAAGACAATATAAGCGAAACTCAATCGAAAATCTGAAAACAGAAAAATCAGAAAAAGATATTGACACATCTGGGACACGAACCCAGGACCTCTCGCTTACCGGGCGAACGCGCTCATCCCAGATGTGTCAATATCTTTTTCTGATTTTTCTGTTTTCAGATTTTCGATTGAGTTTCGCTTATATTGTCTTCATTTAATGAAAAATATTAACTTTATTGACACTTTTGTTATACACTCAACTATTTCAGACCACTATACAACATCTCTTTGTCTTAAAAACAAGCCTCCCACTTCTTCGAAAATTAAATACGTTGCTAAAACTAATTTCAATAATTTAATTGAGGACTTGAGCGCAGAGAACTGGCTAAATGTTCTAGATCAATCAGATACTGACTTAGCAATGAAAGAATTTATTACCAAACTACACGAGTATATATCAAAACACACAAGTAATATAACCGTATCTAATAAACAAATTAAATTCACACCATGGATCACCCTGGGTCTAGTTAAATCGATTCACAGAAGAAATCATCTTCATGAAAAGGCAAAAACATATCCTGATAATTTGGTATTACAATGTTATTATAAAAAGTATAGGAATTTGTGTAAGAAATTAATTACATCGGCGAAAGAAAATTATTATAAGAAACTCATTTACGAAAACAACTGCAATCCAAAACGTTTTTGGGATACCTTTCGCAACATAACCAAATCCAAAATCAATAAATCTTCAGAAATTAAATCGCTATACATTAACACAACAAACTCTGAAGTCCCCAAAGATATGGCAAACTTTGCAAACTGCTACTTTTCATCTGTGGGAGACTCACTTGCTAAAAAAAATCCTCGATAAGTGTAAGAAATCAGAAACCGCTCTCGCCAATTTAACTATCCCTAATATCGGTCCCAAAATAGACTCAATCACAACGTCATCTAACGAAGTCATGAAGATAATTGACGACCTTAAGTCATCAAAAGCATGTGGTCCTGATAAGATTTCATCAAATCTTCTAAAAATCATTAAAGGATACATAGCCTTACCGATTGCGTTCATTGCGAATCTAAGCTTTAAATCAGGGAAATTCCCTAACCATTTAAAGCAGTCAATCGTCATTTTACTGCATAAAAGTGGGGACAAATCACTGATACATAATTACCGGCCTGTTTCCCTGCTCAACTCTGTCTCAAAAATTTTGGAGAAAATTGTAAAGAACCGACTCATCCATTATCTACAAAATAATAACATCCTTTCTAGTAGACAATTCGGCTTTCGCAAAGGTTTAAGCACTGAAAATGCCATCGCTGATTTGACAAAAATCATCTCTAATAATCTAGATAAAGGTAGTAAATGCATTGCACTTTTTTTAGATCTAGCTAAAGCATTTGACACTATTTCGCACAAAATTCTGCTGAATAAACTACAGCGAATTGGGATACAGGGTCAAATTTTCAAGTGGTTGGTTAGTTACCTAGAAAACAGGAGCCAAAGAGTGGATATTAACGGTACTCTAAGTGATCCAGCCAATATTAAATATGGCGTACCGCAAGGAAGTACTCTAGGTCCCATATTGTTTAATGTTTATATAAATGACTTATGTAATACTTCCTTTGCAGACCACATTATTACATTTGCTGACGATACAGTACTTTTATTTGAAGGCAAAACCTGGAATGAGTCTTGCTGTAAAGCTGAATTTGGCATAAACAAAGTTAAACAGTGGCTAGATAGTAATCTCCTCACTCTAAACTCAGATAAAACGAAATTCATCTGCTTCAGTTCAACTCAAGCGGGTCAACCACAAGAAATCCTTAACATTAGAATACACCATTGCAACGACATTATTACATGTAAATGCAACACCTTAGAATGTGTGGACAATATAAGATACCTAGGAATTATCATTGATAAATTTCTGAGATGGGACAAATATATAGCATTTACTTCCACAAAGGTCAGGAAACTTACACATCTATTTATAGCAATAAGAAATATTCTATGCGTAAATGATTTGAAACGAATTTACTTTGCAATGTGTGATTCCATATTAGACTATGCTTCCTTAGGTTGGGGCGGTTGTGCTAAAACTATACTCGATCCCTTAGCTAAATCCCAGAAATCGCTTATAAGAGTCATACTGAAAAAACCCTTCAGGTACCCCAGCGACTCATTGTTCGCAGAATTTCGTGTTCTTGATGTAAGACAATTATACATGAGGAAAATCATAGTACATACTCAAAAACAGAGGCACCAATATGCTTCCGTAAACCACTGTCATAATACAAGACATGCAAAAAAAAACCCAATAGTTCCGTCCACCACTTCCTCATCTTTAGCACAGAGACAATTCTCATACTTAGGCCCTAAATTGCTCAATCTCATACCTGATGCATGGAAGGCAAAGAGTACTAACATTCTGCGTATGCAGGTAAATAATTGGCTTCTGGTCTTGGGGAGAGCTGAATGCGAGAATATGCTAAACAACATTAATTGAATTGTAATTTTTGTTTTTCTTTACATTTTAATTTATATTGGTATTATATTAGCATTAAAGTAACTGTTTTTTTAACATAAAGTAAGTTCGAAAATTGCTCAATTCTGCGTGATATTTTTCCTTAAAGGAAAAGTTCCTTCTTTACTTTCAGTTTTTATTTTTCATTTTTCTTGTTTATCTATTATCATTTCTTTAGTTTATCATGTCAACTAAAACAATAGTAAAAAAAAATGTCGTGGTATAACTGAAGGTGTGCTGGTTTTATGAGTGTGTATAGATGTATGTGTGTATGTGTATGTGTGTATATATATATGTATATATATATATGTGTTTGTATATATTCGTGAAACTAGTATACTTTCAGTTAAAACTAGTATATATATATATGTGTGTGTGTGTGTATGTATGTATGTATGTGTGTATATATGTATGTATGTATACATATATATATATATGTATATGTATATATATGTATATATATATGTATATTTTACCAACAGAATTTCTTCATTCATTTTCATTTTCAAATTCATTTTTCTTGTTTTATCTATTAATATTACTTTAGTTTATTATGTCAGCTAAACAATAGTAAAAAATGTCATGGTATAACTGAAAATATTCTAGAATATGAATATACATATGTATTATCTTACCAACAGAATAGTCAACACTATAACTTACTATAATTTACATGTAAAAACATTATCATATTGGAATGTCCTAAAACGGGCATTTGCCTAGTTGGACATTTTAAGTTCATTATATTGTATTATGTAATATTTATAAACAAACAATAAATAAATAAATAAATAAATAATCTTAAGAATCTTATTATCATCAGCAAATAGCCAGAAACGTGTGTGAGAAAAAACTTTAGTGATATCATTAATAAAAAGGTTAAAAAGAAGCGGGGCCAAATGGGCTCCTTGGGGAACACCGGAAGTTTTTATGTTTGGATTAAAAATTTTAATATTTCAAAAATAATATTTTATTTCTAATAATGACATTTTTCAACGTAATTTAACATCTTTTAAAAACAGTTTTTTAGTTTTCGGATATGTTCAGAAATATTCCATTCATTTGTTCAGCGGAAATATTTTGATCTTCTAAAAAATACGCCCGATTTTTGAGCGGTTGAATTCATAATTATGGTAGTATAGAATTTTAAAAACGCAAGATTTTTTACGGGTGCAATATTACGTACCTTACAAAGCCGCATAAAATTTTAAAAGTCAGCTTAAAAGAAGCTTGGAGAGGCGAGATGCAGGTCACGTATTTATGATAACAAATATTTTATCGTTTCGGATTCTGCCTAATATTTACTTGCTATTTTCGCTGTTAACATAAAAATGTTTCCTATTTTTACTAGTTGTGCACAAGATATTGCAAGTTTATTCATTTATCCGTGATGCAGTCAATACTTGAGTGAATTACATCAGAAGGCGTCCGTCGAGCGTCATCGGCTGTCGAATTTCTGTGATTTTCTATGGCTTTTAATGGCGTGTTTATGCCTGTCGTGTGTTGACGTCATTTGGTGTGGATTAATTACTTACTTAGAAACACGAATGTTATTTATTACTTATTATAACTTCTTACATATAAGCCTAATAGTCGTTCATAAATGGGTACCCGTTTGTCGTATTATTTTGATGTTTGCCTGCGATAGGGATGTCGAAAGTGAAAAAAAATATCGATATTTATTAAAATATCAATATCGCCGTCGATATATTGAGGAAAAAATATCGATGTATCGATATATCGTACAAATTTTCAAAAGATTTTGCGTTTTTAAATAATAGTGTATTCAGCTCAATATTATCAACAGAAATTTTTATACACAATGTGTTTTTTTTTTAATGTACAAAAATCTCAATAAAAATGAAGGTATTTTTATCAGTATTCATTTTTATTAGGTAATAATTACAAAAAATATCAAAAACTAAAAAGCTGTCTTCTAACTTATACGTAAACTGAGACGCATACAAAGTTTATTTGCATTTTCAGTAACATTCTATTGGCGTATTCATCTGTCAAAAAGGACTGTGTTTGGAACAAGGTACAGCTTAGAACAAAATGGCGAAAAATAGCATACATTTCTATGTATGTACCTACACATATGAGATAGTATTAGTGATCACAAATACTAATGCATAGATTTGTAAGCTATTAATAGTTCAAATTTCAACCGCCAGATACTTTTTTCCGTTCGTTCCTATACGGTTTTGGATTCTAATGAATTTAGTTGCATAAATAAAATAAAATGTCGTTTTTGATACAATTTTCGATATAGGATATTTTGTATGATATATCGGATCAAAATATATCTGCTAAAAATATCGATGTATTGAATTAAAAATATCGATACATCGATATTTATTCAACAAGCCTAGCCTTTTAAGGGGGGTGGCAAATTTTCACAATAAATAATAACATTATCTTGGAAAAATTTAAACCATTTTAAATCATTATTTGAACATGTTCTACGATCCTTTTGTTTACGAATCCAACTCTTTTTTTTTTGATTCATTAAAAATATCAATAACTATATTTTTTTAAGCTGCAAATTTCGCAATTCGAATGAAAACCGTACGCATATTATGAGAGTAATACTAATTAAAGCTGATAACTCGCAAACAGATTCACTCTTAATTAAAATCAGAATTGTATTCAGAATGTATTAACGACTGAATTTCAGTTGTGTATTCATCTGCTGATACATTTTGAAAAAGACCATTATTTTATTTGAAGTGCAGTTATAAAATTCTAATTCTTTTAATTTGACCCGTCTAATCACAGGAGACTCAAATTATCCCACACATTTAATTTTAAAATAAAATTGTGAAATTTATCACATTTAATTTTAAATAAATTTGTGATTGCGATAATAAGTTAAGATACAGTTTTATAAAAAAAAATTAAGAAAAAAGTTTATTCTATTTTAGGTACTTTAATTCGAATATATGCAAGCGTGTATTTTTGAGCCAATTCACATTTCCCATATGAAAATTTTAATGTTTAGAAACAATAATATTGTTCTAATAAGCACGTCGAAAAAATTACTTTATCTAGAATTTAGAACAGTTTTGTTTTAATAATAAGGAACATTGCATGGGAGAACCGGAAATTTTGGGCGAAAACAATGACAGGCAAAATTTTATAGGTATTTATTTTTCTTATTATTCGAAGGGTTAAACCAGTTTTCAGGATATAAAATCCCATTTGAGAATTCATCTGCTGACAGAATTCAAAGGAAACATTATCTTATTCGAAGTTCAGTTATTAAATTCTAGTTGCAGACTCTGTATGTGCTGCCAGAATCAAAGAAAAACCATATTCGTGTTCTGAGGTGACCTATGACAGGGTGTTGGTTATCCAATAAAATTTACTGGGGCGGCGGTACGCATACCCACCTCCCAAATAGCACCCAATTACCTATCTAAAAAGTGGGAGAGGTAATAACGGTTCTCTCAGTGGGAAAATCGTGTAACAAACGAAATTATTATTATTATGGCAAACAATAGAAAATATTTTCGAAATCTCACCCGTACGAAATTAAAAAAATAATATTGCAAGTATTTATAAAAAATGCAATAAACTTTATTATTAAGGGGGAAATTTTAATGAATACGCCTCGACGCGACGCAAGGTGTGAAACGGAGAGCCTGAAATATGTTGTAATTTTAATTGAATCGGGTTCACAGGCTCGAGTCCTGGGAATTGTGTTGGTTAGCCGACCAAACCAAAGCAAGGGCGGAGGGGGGTTTTATTGTTCGTGGAGGATATTAAAATGTGACAAAGGGCACGAGGCGAGGGGGTTGAGGGTTGAGGTTCAATGCACAGGTTTCAAAATATCATTTCACTGTTGAGATTTGGGACATGTACAATTATTATTTTCATTATTAATATTTATTATTTTGCGCGTGCAAATATTTTCATGTATATCAGGTAAATCATTTTCATGTTGTGTTTACCTGTGAATGCAGACACTTTTTTGTGACACTTCACAAGTTCTAACTTTCTGGATCCAGTGTAAACTTGTACAGCTTTATTTGTTTGTTTAGGCACACACATTATGATGTAAGTTTAGTGGTAAGCAAGATATTACTATTAATCTTAAATAATTAATACATGAGTAATTATAACGAAAAGGATGAAAGTTTCTACAGAGATAAAGAAAAAAAATTATAGGTAATTTATTTATTTATTTGATGCAATATTATTTACATTTTTTACATAATTCAATGATGTTGGCCTCACTGGGTGGTTTACCCGTGCTGAGGCCTCCATTTCATATACAAAATTATACACAATACATATAAATATATATATACATAATATTGGTGAAAAAAAGGAAAAAAGTAAATAAAAAACATACGATTAAGATAAATTAAACTTAAAAATTAGAGATTTAGAATTAACGTAAAATTAAGAATAAATAATATTATATAAGGTTAAAAACAATATTTTTAATACGTGTTGTGTGTTTGTGGGTGATTGTGTTTTATATTGGTTTTGTGTGTTACTTATATGTTTTGTTATTTTATGCTATGATATTTTGGTAGTATTGTCTATTTTGGTCTTTAATCCATTTTGTAATTTTGTGTCGGAATTTATTTTTGTTTTCCTCAATTTTATTTTCAAGTGTTAGACTGTTGAATGCTTTTATAGCGTGATATTGGTAATGTCTTTGTCCAAAGCTTGTATTTACCGTCGGAGTTTTTAAGTTTTCTTTGTATGCTTGTCTAACTGGTCTGTTTGTGATATTTTGTGTTTGTTGAAGGTTGTTTTTTTGGTCAAAAATGTAATTTAGTAGCGATTTAACATATAATTGTCGTATGTCTAGTACGTCACAACGGTTGAATATTTGGTCTGTATCAGTAAGTCTATGTTTTTTAAGTATTACCTTTAAGATCGTTTTCTGCGCAATTTCCAGGTGTTCGATAGCTGAGTTTGTTGCTCCTCCCCAAGCAATTATTCCATATTCTATTTGACTGTTCATAAAAGTTTTATGAAAAATTAAGTGTAAGTTCTTATAAAATAAATTTTAATCACGTTAAAAAAAGTTATTAATTTGTTTGTGTGCTAACAAGGAAATTCTAAGTGTAATAATTTTTCGTAGTGGGTATATATTATGTTGTGATTGCTACTGTGAGTTATTTGCTGCGTTCGCGTTGTTGGCTTCTATATGAAAAAGCGTAGTGCACCTAGTACGCCACATTGGAACATAATCATTTGAAAAATGTTGTGAAGCTGAAGGAAGTGATGGAAGAAGACGAGATATAAGAAGGAAGACACCCGAAACACAATGATAACACTGGAGAACGAGATCACAAGATTTTACAACACTAGTAGATACTCTCAGTATCACCCTGGTGAAATACCACTATTCAGAAACAAAACTTTGCTTGAAATGGCTTTAGTCGTGTTTGGTCACCAATCTGAATAGCCAGATTGAATACTACTCAACTTTTTTCAACCCCGTCTCCTTCTCCTCCCCACATACTTCAGCAGCGTAACGAAAATGGGGAAACCATAGTCCCGTAGCTTCGGGGAATCAGAACTCTTATCCGATTATCACATAGGAATGGTTTTTTAAGCCATAATGGTTTTTCTCAAAATTCCTCAATGTCATTATTTACAGATGAGTAGAGCTTATTTCATCCTGTACTGTAATAATCCTATCGATAAAACATCCGGATTTAACAACCCTAATAGTGCGTGAGGAACCCATTTATGGCGGATGTACATTCGATACAATATTCCACACACACCGGCGCGGCGTAGCGGGTAGCACCTTCGCCTTTGTACCGGCGGAACATACCCGCTGCGGGCTTATTAGATTCAACCCGCTCGTAACTTGGAGCTCCAGTCCTGCGATAAACTTTTTATTGATGTCCATCACGGCGTCACATCGTCTTTTGAGACATGGAACACCAATCCAGAGCGTTTGATCTTCGAGGAAATTAAGGGGGAATCTTAAAGAGAAATAAGATAACAGGGGGATACGATATCCATCGTGTTTTTCGTTCCAACTGCGAAACTTCAATCTTTGTTATACTCGCAGATGAAAATCTAAGGAAATCATCCATACTAATATTATTGCGTGTTTTTGTTTGTTACGCTTTCACGCCTAAACCACCAAACCGATTTGAAAAATTATTTCACCAATAGAAAGCTACGTTTTCAGCGAGTAACATATAGAGCTGTATATAACGGTAAGCTCTGGCGTTATGAAATTTGTATAAATGAAAATGTGTGTTTTTCATATATTTTAGCGGCAGGGAAGAAAGGCAGGAAGGTGGAGCTCGCGGAGAGGGAAGAGACGATGACTGGGAAGGCGGGGAAGGTGGAAGGGAACGGGGACGCACGGTAAAGGACATGCAGGGAGAATCAATTTATTTCTTTGAATGGCATTGCAACGCATGCCCGGTACCAGCTAGTAGTTTATAAAGACACCAAAAAATCTATTCAAAACCAACAACGCTGTTGACAATGACTAGCTTCTAGAAAACATGCATTTCCACTCCACTGTCCAGTACAGAACACACGCTCTAGCAAACTATTCACATCCCACACTCAAAAATACAACATTCATTTTTCAAATAGGTACATATACAAATCAAATACAAACAATTTACACATCACAAAAACTATTAATAAAAACAATTTTAAAAAAAAACCCTACTCATATTTATCAGAACTGTTATTCGAAACAAAATTAAGTGCATTATACTTTTATCATGCAACATTACAAATTTATAAAGATAATATTCAAAATAAAGTTGCACCCTTTAAAAATAACAGAAATCTTAGACAAACATCAATATTTCCTATTCCAAAATGTAAAAAAAAACAATGGAACAGTTAAATCATAAATATGTCAGAGTTAAATTTTTTAATTCACTACCTGAAAAAATCAGAAACATGAACAGTAACATAAAAAAATTTTAAACTCAGCTTAAAAATTATACCGAAAATTTGAACTGAATAAAAAATAATAAATTAAAGCAAAATAATAACACCCCCCCACACACACAAGCCCTGCAAAAAAAATTACATACACAAAATACTATTTTCAATTTATAGGCAGGTTAATTTAATTAACGCTTACTAGAAAAAAAAAATCAATCATGAGGTTTATGAACCCCCACCCCCAAGCTGCCTTTACACTGGTAAGTAAAATTTACGACTTACGTAAGTTTTTGATAAGTTACTCACAGAAAAGATTTCATATGCATCTAACTTATGGTAATTGATGCTCACATCCCTTATGTAAGTGCCTGTAGCAACCATTACATCTGTAAGTTTATTTGCGGTAAGATGTCTTCCTGTCAACAACGATTGGCTGCTGTCAAATTTTTGCGATGTTGTCAATAAAGATGAAAGATGAATGGTAGTCCAGCGGTAAGGCTCTTGAGCTCTTGGTAGTCAAGAGCCTTACCGCTGGACTACGCCGGTCGTAATTTCTTTTCTTATCCCCTTATTCTAATCAGATTTTAGTTTAAATATATAAGGAAAAAAACGTACGATGACCTATCATTTAATTTTTGACATATCGCATCGGCACATTTTTTTAAATTTTACCAATTCTTACGGTAAAAGACGCAACTCATCAAACTGATTTCATGAGTTGTAAGATTAGACCTTTTAAAAACTTACGTAAGAACGACTTCCGTAACTTGATATAACTTACGGTAAGTGACTTACGGTGTCGTTTACTTTAGTAATGTTACTTACATAAGCGACCTACTGGAAAAATGCTTTCATACGTAAAGCTTTCATATGTACTGAGTGTTATTGTGTAAAACATTTTCTTAGTTTCATTGTGTTATTTTTCTTTCATTATTTTGTTTATCTTTTACCCTTTTGTTTATTTTTTCGATAAAATTATTATTTTAACTTTTACCTTATCTGTGCATATATTTTTAATTTGTTTTTATGACTTTTTCCTCTCTCAATTCCACAAAAAATAGTTACTTATGCTTTTCTTGTCATTTACATTTTCTTTATAAAAATGTATTTTATGCGGAATCTTTACAGGTAACAGAAACCTAGTAAACACGTAATTTTATATAAAATAGGTCAATGTGTTACTGTTACTGAGTTACTGAGCACACGTGTACCTCCAAGGAACTGATGAAGCCGACATTCATTTACCTTGTGTTCTGTTTGTATTATATGTCTGCAATCACACAATTCAGAATCCTCTGGGCGTATTATACATACGCACAGTTACTGTGACTACACCGGATGCGTTTTAGTGCAGTTCACGTCTTCCATGGGAGAGAGAGAGAGAGAGAGCCCTGCCAGTCGAATAGTTGTGTCCGGTTTACGACGCACATAAAAAATTATGTTGCAGTTTTCCTAGAGGAATAACATATATATATTAATACATTATTATTATTTATTTATACTATAGAAACAAAACAGTATCTATGTTACAATGGAAGTGATGCGATATTACACGTATTAAATATTTTATAGGATACCCCATAATAATCATTCCTTGTAAATTCTTATTTTTGGTAAATACGTTGAAATATAATTATAATAATCGGTAATCCGGGTGAAATAGTGTGATAGTGGTGTATATAAAATTGAAACGAAATGTATGCGCATTGAACAGTTTATACCATCGACATTTATATGCGTTGGATCTGTCGTGTGTGTCCAGCTTTATATTTTAGGCAAATATTATTGAAGGTATGAAGAGCACGGTTGATTGGCGAATTTACTGATGATCTGGACACACTAAACCCCAGATTCCTACCCACCCCTCATACCTTTTTTCTTCCCAGAACTTCCTCTCCTTCCTTTCTTTAAAAAAACCCTCTTCACAGCAGTCCTGAATTTGTCAATAGGCTCTATAGGCCGCGGCCTAGGGGCGGCAGAGTTCAGGGGGCGGCGCTCGCTAGCTTTTGTAAGCCGTTTGTGTGCAATTACAAACAAAAAACAAGTCACTGTGGATAGATAGAGTTTTTTCATCTCGATCGAGATGGATGTTGGGCGAGATCTCTTGTCAGATTTGTGTGATTTTCTAACGCTGTTAAATGAATAAATTAATTAAATGATTATAATTACGTATACTCGCGTGAATTCATGTTTAAAATGATCTAAACTAAAATACGTGATAGCTAACAGCTGAAATTCTGACATCGGCCCATATAAAAAGCAAATAACAGCCATATAAAATCACACAAATCTAACAGCAGATCTCGGCCAAGAACCATCTCGTCTGATTGATTTTGTAATTCTTGTTTTAAGTTACACTTTTACTTTATGACTAATTCATTCGTTTATTTCATTTTTGAATATCTACTTAACCTTTATTTGAACATTTATTTTGAAAATTGCCACATAATAAAAAAAAACCTACAAGTGAGGAAGTGAGTGATTATGAAAGGTGGCAACTTCTGAGAAGGAGGAATGGGCGGCGCAAATGAAGTGGCCTATACTTATGAAAAGTATAAATCCGGCCCACAGCATCCCCAAAGATGGGATAGACCTTGAGGGAAATTATTTTTCTCGAAGCCTGCTGTATGGAGCTTATGTAAAAAAATGATGTTTTTTTATGGAATATTTTTTTATTATGTTTCTGTAGGGCCTTTTTTGAAAAAAATAATAACAATGTGTATCCTAACAATGTACCTAGTGTTTTTGTTCAGTTAAAACCCTATATCTCATTTAAATTTTTGACAAGGAGTGCTATATTCAATTCAGGTTTTATATTTGATTTATGTTTTATCTGTTAATCCCGATGATTAACAATACTTAAAATGTGTTGGGAAACTTTTAAAGAAGATCGAGGTTCGTTGAGATTACAAGTTGCTTTATTTACGTTATCGTAGAGTTTTTGATTAATATTTAACTGGACTTGAAGTCCTTACTCTACTAGGCTCTAAGTTATTCTGAGACTCCGAGTCACCAGACTGATGGTGTCTACCCGACTACCAGATTTTACGGCCGGCATGGTCTAGCGGCTTTTGACTCACAATCCGAAGGTCGCGGAATCGAATCCAGGCGTAGCAAATAAATTTTATTTGATTAATTCGTATTTTTTCACGATTAATTCATTTAAAACAATATAGAGTATATTTGCGGCACGCTCCAGTGTGGAAGATACTCTTTGTATCGCCCTGGTGAAAGACCACCATTCAGAATTGAAACGTTGCATGAAATGGCTTTAACCGTGTATGGTGACCAGATCTGAATAGCCTGGTACTTCCCTACCTTCCTCTTTTCCTTCCCCACTACACTTCAGCCTCACAACATACCCCAATTGCTGATGCAATAGACTCACTGGCTCCAGACGGGAGCAGCTGAGACTCTTGTTAGGTATCCATATAAAAAAAGATGCCTTCGGCTATCATCCTAACCGTTCATACATGAACGACGATATACGATACTATTCTAATATAACACTTAACTACCACCTTCTGAGATACCACAAAACTTCGTATAACTAACTACACTAACGACATAATATGTTGAATGATGTTGAAACTACATGACTAACCTACAAACTGAACTTTACGCGAATACGTGGAAATTAGTCAGGGTTATTATTATCTACTAAATTTTAATCGGTTTTCCAAATGCCTCGAATCAAACTACCCACTTGTAGAAAGTTTAACAAGTTAACCTAAGTGTTCTTTGGGAAATAATTACAAAATCTATATTACATCCACCTGACTCAGACGTTCCGACCACCCACGCCAATATTAAAGATTTAAGTGACATCCATCAAAGTTATATTAATAAAGTGATAAAGTGAGGAGAGGTGTGGTGGGAACACTTGACACCATTAATCACACGGCTTTTCGTCACGCAATAAACTCACTGTCAAACCTAGTGTATATAATATCACAGTATAATAAGAATATTATATTATACATACGAGTATGTAGTTCAACAGCTTTGATTGGACAGGTAATCTATATATGTTAAGGTTAAGGTTTTCACGGGTGTAAGATGTAAAATAATTTTCTCGGTTTACCCGCGTAACGTAGTCCTTGAAGGACTTTTTAACTCCTGGCATTTCGGACAAATCTAACAGTCCATCTTCAGAGGCCTTATATCTTGAGGTATGTCTCAAACGCGAAAGCGATCAGTTTGAGACAAAACTCAAGACATAAGGCTTCTGAAGATGAACAGTGATAATCTACAATATTTACATATATATATATATAAAACAATTTTTTTGGTTTACCCGCGTAACGTAGTCCTGAGAAGGACTTTTTAACTCCTGACGTTTCGGACAGGTCACACTGTCCATCTTCAGAGGCCTTATGCCTTTAGTTTTTTGCATACAAAAAAGGCCTTATGAATTAGTCATAAAGTAAAAGTGTAACTTGAAACAAGAATTACAAAATCAATCAGACGAGATGGTTCTTGGCCGAGATCTGCTGTTAGATTTGTGTGATTTTATATGGCTGTTATTTGCTTTTTATATGGGCCGATGTCAGAATTTCAGCTGTTAGCTGTCACGTATTTTAAACGGGGTCAGCGGACTCCCCTGTTGGCGCTCTTGGGCGCTTATAGGACTGTGGCCTCAGATGCATTACCGGTTCTGGCCGGCGTTCTGCCGATTGACCTTGAAATTAGGGAAATATTGACCAAAAAGGAACTTATTAGAGGCAGGGCTGCTGTCCACCTGGGAGTCGAGCTGACACCGGAAGGAGTAGTGGCCCTCCTTGGCTTGCTCAAAGCGATGCGTGAGAGGACGCTGAGTGTATGGCAAGAGCGATGGGATAGGTCGACGAAGGGCAGATGGACTTTCTCCTTCTTTCCTTCAGTTAAATTCAGAATGGAAGGGGCATACATTAAACTAGATCACTACATGACGCAGATGCTTTCTGGGCATGGGGATTCAGGGGTCGGCTTCATAGCTTGACCCTCTCTCCTCACCCAAACTGCGCATGTGGTGATACTAACCAAGACGCCAATCACATTCTGTGGCACTGCGAGTTGATGAAGGAAGCACGAGAGGAAATGTTGGATGGCTTGCGCGGAATAACAAGACCAGCGTGGAATGCTGACCTTGCGTCGAACAAAGAGAATTTCGAATGCTTGAAAAAGTTTGTCAAGTCCTGGGTAGAGAGATGGCCTGTACTTAGAGTCGCCGACCTAGACTAAATTCATCTTTGTTTCAGGTGCTACACGTATTGCTCCCGTCTTCTTCGGTCCTCCTCTATTACTCTTTATTTAGTGAATATGCTTTGAACTATCTATAATATAACTTATGTGACCTATAAATTACTGATTACGTTTGACTATTTTTTTTTCTTCTCTGGTCTCTGCTAACAATGATTTATGTTTTTACCTCGACAGGTCATCTTGATGAGCGATGGTAGTGATGACACTATCGCTTGATACATTATCACTCTGTACTGATTCTGTAATTATGTTTTACATGAATAAATGCTCTTATTATTTTCTATTTTTCTTGATTAGTTTTGGTTTCCATTCTTTGGTGGCGCAACTGAATTGTCAAATATAACTATCACTGTTGTGATGAAATGGCGCAGGAAAGAAAATGGATAAGATGATATTTAAGACCTTCTGACCACCAAATTAAGTTTTATTAATAACTAGTTGACCCGGAGAACTTCGTACCATCTCGGAATCAATAACTGTTGTGTTAGCTTATTAGCTGAATTAAATTCAGATTTTTTATTAAGTTAAAAACTACACAATGACGCAATTATCGATGCGCAACTTCCGTGTTTTGTTTTTGTTAATATCAGTGATGGCGTTGTGCGGATTTATATTTTTTGTGATTTTCTTACTTTCCGCTTACTTTTGGGAATGGCGTTTCATTTTCTTTATACTTGATGGGGATATTTATTATAATTATTACATTTTTCATTTGGAGGGTTGCAGGCATACGTTCACCATTTGTCTTATTTTCTACTATTGACATTTAGTGTGTAAGAAAGAGGGGCAGCATTATATGTTTGGACAAAAGCAAAACAATCAGCGCATTGACATTTGACGTTTTTGAATTTTTGAAATTCACTCACTATTCAATATTTATATTTATCACAATATTGCTCCAGCTCTTTCAAAGATGAGAATTCATTCCATACAAATGTACGAGGAAAACAATTTTCTTCGTATTTGTTTTCGTGAATTTTTCTGATGTTTTTATAGCTATTCTGCTATTAAAACCAACAAATTAAAGATCATAAAAATCGGTCCAGCCGTTCTTGAGTTATAAATGGTGCAACTAACCCTACTTTGTTTTATGTATTAAGATAATTACGAAGAAAAAAAAATTGAGGTTAAAAATTGCTACAATCGATTTAAAAAGAAGTGCACGCCAATGCATGGTTAATATTTTAACATTAGCTATCTTTTAGCGATTACAGATATTTGCAGGCTAGACTGCCGCCGCTAAAATAAACATTAGCTTTGGCTGAGAGTTACCGACGAATCTTCCCATCACTTGGGAGGCAGTTTCAAAGTACCAGGAATTTATTTCAAAGTATATTCTACGAATTCTCAGAATTCGACCTTTGGTTGGCATTAGATTTCTTCCTTTTTTAGAACCATAGCTGCGTTGGTGGGTCAAATTTAATTAAATTCCCTTCATTGTGAGCAAACAACTGTTATTATAATGTATAAACTAGAAATAGATTAAAGAGCGTTACTTGAGCCAAAATTGAAGTCTGAGCAATTAAAAATAAAAAAATAAAATTATTTATTAACCAAGATAAGCACAAAATACTGTCTTTTTTTTACAGTTTGAAGTACAATACATTTTTTTGTTTTTGGTATACACCACCTCACTAGGCTGAGCCTGTTCCGAGGTGGCAGGAATTTAATCAAATTTTGAGTACTTAATCTTGTGAGAAAAAAGTAAGATTAAATTTTAAATTTATATTTGAAAAGATAAATAGAATGAAAGAAAAATAAAAAAGAAAAAAGATGGGAAATATAATAAATAATCGTATAATTAATAAGAAATTTAGAAATAATAATAAATATTTAAGAGGAAAAGAGAAAGATACAGGCGTTTAGTGTGTTGTTATATTGCATACGTTATCTGCCCGCAGTATACAAGGCCTTTGTTGAACGTATGAATTTTGTGTTTTAGATTAGCATATTTTGTCACATGAATATCTTTAATATCTTTTCAACTAAATAAAAAAAAATTGATGCCAAATTAAGGTAATGTCTTTGTCTATAGGTAGTATTTGTCTTTGGAGTCATGTGTTTGTATAAGTGTCTTGTGTCGTAATTGTGTTGTGCAGTATGATGGTTTAGTTTGTCCTTTTGGTAATGTATAATTATAATTTTGATGTATGGTTGTTGTATGTTCAATACAGCAAAGTCCTTAAATAACTGTATTGTCGAGAATCTACAAGGTTTTTTTGTAATAACTTAAAGGCTTTTTGTGCTTCGTCGGGAGGGTCCATATTAGTTTTAGCAGCACCACCCCGACCAATCATACCGTGAGTGATAGTTGATTGGGCTAGTGCGTATTATATCGTTTTTAGAGTCTTCATTATTGAAAATATATTGAAAAAAATATAGGAAGTACCTACTCACCTATGATACTAATCAAAATCGAATACTTTGAATCTAATCAAGAATTGAAGGTATTTAAATAGGTACCTATGTTAGGTACCAAATTTGATTGATCTATCTATATACAAATATTTAAAAAATAGGTTCCGTATGTTTGCGTCCACAAATCTCGGAAAGTTATCGATGGATTTGCTCATTTTTTTACAGAACATTGCATTTTAACAGAATTGTGTTTCTATGTTTAATGGTAAGCTCTGGCGTTATAAAATTTGCATTAAAAAAATTACTGGAGGGGGTGCGCGAGTGGTTTGAAAATGTGTGTTTTTCATATATTTTAGCGGCAAATATTTCATATATCAAAGCGGGGTTTGCGGAAAGGGTTACGAGGGAGGGGGAAGGCGGGGAAGGTGGAAGGGGAATGCAGGAAGGGCAGGGAGCGCTGGTGGGGAACGGGGACGCGTGGGAATGGACATGCGAGGAATTTATTTCTGACATTATGACATTGCAACGAATGCCGGGTACCAGCTAGTTGTCGAAAAAAAAATTAATGTTTGTAATAATTGAAAAATTAAAATTTGGAAAAAAATGCTATAGATGGTACGCGATCTATTTGAAAATATGCATGTAACGGGACTCAATACATGGAACGCGGGAGAGGGAAGGGGAACGCGGGTGAGGGGTTCCCGGGACGGCGGAGCGGGATAGAGGATAGAAGGCGGAGAAGATGGAGGAGGAAGGGGACAAGGGAAGGGAAGGGGAGGCGGAAGGTGAACGGGACGAATGGGAAAGGACACGCAAGGAGAAACAATTTCCTCATTCAGTGGCATTGCAACGCTTGCCGGGAATTCATTAGTCTTAAATAAAACAGCTGACCGAGTGGAAGAAATAATAATTATTTTAAAGGTGTTTTTACGAAAGCTTTGTAAACCACACAAAAGTATTAGAAAAAAAGTTTATTGTAATTTCTTCATTTAATTGGCCACTAACGAAAAAAAACTTTACATAAATAATCATCACCCCCCAAAATTTACGACGTATTATGCCTACATGAAATTTAGAAACCTGAATATTCGGGATAAGTTCAAATCATTAATTAATTCATACTATTAATAACGTACTTTTCTCACTAATTCTAACCACTAATACCAATTAGTAATTCAGTTTAACGATTCGTATTTGATTTCTGGAATTCTAAAAATACTATGGTAAAATTATGTATCTAAGTAAGATTTTTTCCTCGAACTTTTACCTATAGGAAAGTACCTATTTCGATCCATTTTTTTAACTGTTAATAAATTCGTAGTTTTATTATTAAAATATGTAAAACGCATGTAACAATTCATAATTTGTATTACTTGTTTTCGTGGTACAATTAATAGTGGTTTTATATTAAAATACTAGCTGGTTCCCGGCACGCGTTGTAATGCCCCATATTTAAAGAAATACTTTGTTTCTCGCTGAATCACCTTTCCCATGGGTCCCCGTTCCCCTCCTGCGTCCCCTTCCTTGCCAATTTTATAAATTATAGCCTATAACTTATTCTGATGTATGAGCTAAATTATTGTAATGTTTAATTAAAATCCATTCAGTAGTTTTTTCGTGAAAGAGTAACAAACACACCATACAAACTTTCGCTTTTATAATATTAGTAAGATTTATGATGTACATAGGCTTCGTTTAACTTAAATACATTCAATAATAACATTTACTAAGAAGGTAGGTATCACGGACCAAGTGTAGGTATTATTTTTTATTAATAAGGTAGCACATAAAAGGTGAAGGTGTTATTTTTTATTAAGAAGGTAGCACAAACGTAGTGTAGGTATTAATTTTTATTAATAAGGTAGCCCATAAAAGATGTAGGTATTAATTTTTATTAAGAAGGTAGCACAGACCAAGTGTAGGTAATAATTTTTATTAAGAAGGTAGCACAAACCAAGTGTAGGTATTAACTTTTATTAAGAAGGTAGCACAGACCAAGTTATAGGTAATAATTTTTATTAAGAAGGTAGCACAGACCAAGAGTAGGTATTAAGTTCAATTTAGCCGCCGCTTCCCGAATTTCTACCGATTTCTTACATATCTCCCAAACACGTTTAAAAGGCTCTTAAAAATATATGTTATTCTTGAAGATAATATCTAGACATTTCCGCACCGAAACGCAAATTATATAAAATTCCCCCGATAGAAAAAAATTGCAAAGTATGCTCCAAAAATTATTATAAACACGTTTGTTTCAGTTAGTTGTTAGTTTACAAGTTATATGTATGAAAAAAATCAGTGTTTCTTCAAATGCTGTTTAAAACAACCCCCTCGAGATTTTTGCTCTATTTTCGTGTCGTGTTTTATTAAACATTTTCACAATTTTCGCATCGATTTTGTCGCTTTAAATTTCTTTTTCTTTCTTTTCTTTTTTTTTTAAATACTAGCGCGCTCCTCTAACATTCGTCATTTCATATCTCTCCATCTTTTTCTTTTTGAGCCCGGTTGCGGCACCTTGAGAAGGTAGCACAGACCAAGTGTAGGTATTAATTTTTATTCCGAAATCCTTGCTAATACAACCTGTGAAACTTCTGTAGAAGATAAAATAAAGTTTTTAAAAATACTGCACGCATTAATTCTAGGTAGGAAATATTACCTGAAACTTTTTAACCATCCCATTTATTACATAACTCAAGGTACACCGACAACATTTAAATTATGTTTACATTTCATACTTTTTAAAGTGCATCCGGAGTAATAGGCATTTTTAGCAAACTCTGAAGAAAAAACATGTTTGTAAGAAAATGCTCTTCAGCGGTTTTATTGGGTTCATTCATTGACCAACAATTTAGCGATCACTTCTTCTAATAGTGCAAAATTATTTTGTGTTAACATTTTAAATTCAAATTATTATTAAATCAAATTATTATTAATATTTAATTAAATGAAGACAATATTAGCGAAACTCAATCGAAAATCTGGAAAAAGAAAAATCAGAAAAAGAAATGGGTACATCTGGGTCTCGAAGCCAAGACCTTCGGCTTTCCGGGCCGCAACTCTACCAACGGAGCTAATGTGTCCCAATCCGATTCGGTCATTTCTAGCTGCATCATACTTCGACTAAAAACTACCACCATTATCTTCATTTTCTTAACGAACCTATGGAAGCTTTTTTTTCAATTTTTTCCTTGTTTGAAACTTAAAATATGGCAATTTTCAAATACTACAGTATATTAAGCACATTTATCTAAAAGGTATTTGTTTTTACGATATTTTCAAAAATAATACAAGTCATTTAAATATCGTTGAAAAAATTCCAAAATTCGTTCCGAAATCTAATACATAAAATAAAGTCGAGTTAGTTACACTACTTCTAACTCAAGAACGGCTGGACCGTTTTTTTATGATCCTTGATATGTGCGATTTGTCGCCACATAGTCTCCGTCTAGCAGAATAGCTATTAAAACATCGTAAAAATTCACGAAAAAAAAATTATTAAGAAAATTCTTTTCCTCGTACATTTTGCATGCAACGAATTCTCATCTGTTGAAAGAGTTGCAGCAATATTGTGATAAGTATAGTATTGAATAGTGAGTGAATTCCAAAAATTCAAAAACGTCAAATGTCAATGCGCTAATTGTTTTGCTTTTGTTCTTAAACATGCTGTCCTTCTTTCTTATACGCTAATAAATGTCAACAGTCGCAAATGAGACAAACGGTGAACGTATGTCTGCACCCCTCCAAAGGAAAATACGATAATTATAATTAATCTCCCTCACTTAAAGAAAATAAAATGCCATATCCGTAAGTAAGTGGAAAGGTAAGAAAAAATCTAAAAAAATAAATCCGTACACAACGCCATCTCTGATACCGACTAAAATCAAACACGGACAGTTGCGCATCGATAATTGCCTAATTGTGTAATTTTTAACTTAACAAAAAAATTCCGTAATTATTGTAATTGTAATAATTTTTAACTTAATAAAAAAATGAATTTAATTCAGCTAATAAGTTAACACAACAGTTATTCATTCTGAGGCGGTAGGAAATTCTCCGGGACAGCTAGTTATTAATAAAACAAGTATACACAATAAATAAACAACCCTCATTGGCGGTGTAAGCAATGTGTATATCTTTCCATAAACAATTTTTTGTGATTTTTTAAATAGTATTATTTTCATATCAATTGAATAAAATTCTCACGACGTTTTTGAGTAAAGCTGTTTTATTGTTTTATTTTTACACATTACTCTTGATATTTAATATATCCTTAATTATTTCTTTGTCATTTTTTATGCTAACCCTCTGTCTGTTATGTACATTATAAAAAAAATAAAATAAACCTCTATTTATTTTCAGTGAAAGGGCATGTTCTTTAACTCTAAGGGTTATGTTCTTTTTATATTATCTTTAAAGGAAATACTTAGAGCGATTTTTCACAAAACTATGTAATAATATTTTTTATTTTTTTTATTTCGCAGATTTCACGGGGCCTCGAGTAGAGAATATCTTCAAGAAAAATGCAATTATCCAAATTTACAAAGATAATATCATCAAAAAATTTGAAACTCACCAATCAAAAAGATATGAAGACAACATCAAAATACCAAAATTTAATACCAAACTAATGCAAAACAATTATATCTATTTAGGAATAAAGTTTTTCAACAACCTTCCCATTGAAATAAAAAAAACCAAAGACATCAATAAACTGAAACTCAAACTGAAGCTACACTTCATCAGGAATAATTAATTAAATAATTACCTTATTATCGAAGGAAGCAAATACTTTGTGGTGTGACATTATATATTAAATTAAAAAAACACACTTTGTAAAGCACCACTTTTTATTAGAATTGATATTTAACAGTGTGATGAATTGCATTGATCAACAGTGAAAATTAGGAAATATCGTAGCTTCCCACTTTAATTTAAAAAGAAAATATCAATTACTTATAAAACGGACACGTCTACGACATCTATCGGATTAGAGTAAAGTGAATTCATATTTACGGTAGGGATCTATAATTAGACAAAGTGAGACGAGTATTGATAAAAAAATCACAGATGGTATCAACAAATAATCAAAGACAGGGACTCCCCAGTATGCTTTAGGCCGTGATATATTGACAGCCAATTGAATTGCAGCAAAATCGATTAAAAACCAATTCAGCCTATCAACGGGAAGAGGGCCGAGCCCATTTTTAGAACAAAGGAACGACCTTTGGACTTAGCAATTAAGAATGTAATTAATGAGTTTGACGTTCCCACCAAACCGAGAGGTGAATAAACTCCATGGGAAGAAATAATCTGTTCAGGGACAAAAGAACGATGACCCCAAGAAATGTTTTGGTTAACCGGTACATTCCAGGGATCAAAAACCCTAGTTCTCGAACGCATTAAAGCATATCAGGTGCGGAAAAAAGGATACACGTAAACACGATGGAAAAGTTTAAGTGAAAAATTGCATAGCAAGTGACGAAAACGTGTTGTAAGGTGTTAGGGAGATTTCCATCTATAATACGATTGTTTGTGACGACCGGAGATGATCGATTCGAGGGAAAACGTGCTAAAGGAAATGGAAATGTTGAAAAAACAATGGAAAATTATTGTTATCAATTCTAGACGGAGCTAGAATATTACGATGAAAGATTTAGGGAGGAAACGTCAAAAAAAATGAAAGTTTTAAAGAATAGGCGAGGGTATATTTCAGATGTCTAGAGCAGTAACAAGTGTTAGAGAAGAAAATAGAGTGCAGTACGGAGGGGAGTGGAAAATGCTGAAAACATTGCGATAGAAAAACTCAGGAAAAGGAGTCATTTTACGTAATTAAAATGGAGTTTATAGAGTAACATAGTACGCGATTGCAGATAAAGATGAGGCATTACAATGGTTGCCGATTTCAGATGTATTTTGTTGTGATAAACAAGGAATATTCGAACATGAAAATTGTTTAGATAAGGACGATTAGCCGCTAAAAAGGTAATAAAAATTATCATGGGTCTTATGAAATATTTACGTTAAAGAATTCTCATAAAAGTTAACGACACTGAAATAAAAAAGGATTTATTGCCAGGTGGGTACAGGAGTTAATGTATACAACTGTCAAGGCATATGGTTTATGGGATTTTGCGTAAGAACGGGACAAAATTTGGGGGACGATCTCTATGAAGCAATAAAAATGACAGGAATTTAAGGGCCGAAGTGGGGGTATCTCCTATAAAAATGTTAAAAATGATATATTTATTAATAACAAATAGAAAATGAAATTTTCCAAGAGGCAGCAAACATCAAAAAACGATATGGTTATATCAGGGAAGTGAGGGGAAAGGAGATACGACAGAGAAAAACAAAAGAAATCTTAGATTAACAGTGAATAAAATAAATACGGCTTGAAATATAAAAATCTATAGAGATATGAACAATAGCGTAAGAATAAATAAGGAAATTCATGGAAAGAGTGTCGTGAATAAAAGAAAATTCGAGAAAAAATGGAAAATTCAAATATACCACGTAAATAGAGAAAATTCGGTTTCAAATGGAAAGGTTCATATAGAATACAGAAAAACTCGAGGAAAAATAATAAAATAAAAATGAACAATTTGCGAGAAAGACTTCGACATGAAGATATCTCTGATAGGCGAATTTGGGGACAGATTTGGAACATATGGTAGATGCCGTACGCACGGACATGTTACGGAATAGATGAAAATAGAACTTTAAAATTATTAAATTCAAGCTAATTTTGTATGAACGCCAGGACAAAGGAAGTTGGGCCATTAAACATGGATCTTACTAAATCCGGATCTTGTAAGTATGGAAGTACGAGACAGAATTTAATGTATCAAACGCGGAAGGTACTAAGAGACCGCATTCGACAATAATGGAGAGGTTTCAAGAAATTACGAGTTGATAGTAATTAGATTGGTTTATTATAGGAGATTCAGATACGATCTTTTGGACCTGAGAGGAGTATAAAAGTCTAGACAAATGCCAGTTGAGGACAGTCTACGGTCGTGGTCGAAAAGGTTTTAACTTCGCGGAACGTGACGAAACGGTGGGTGATTTAAATTTGAAAAATTCTAAGTGATAATTATTTTGATACTTAGAAAAATTTCACATTCTAGTCAGTGATCTACAAAAAAAAATACTTTGCAGTTAGAGTCAGTGAAAAATAAAAATAAAGCCAACGCATTAATTACTTGTGAAAAATAAAAGTGCTCGTGATAAATACAATTTGTTTTAGTGGAAAATTCGGATTTTATAATCACTTAATATCGTATTTTTAAACTTAGAAATTTCGCGTTTAATATTAGTGCAATAAATAACTGAAGTGATGTGATAATTTAGCGTGAAGAAGTTATAATTAAATACGTGTGTTCAATCTAAGTGAAAGTGTTCTAACAAATAATAAATATTTAAATTAATCATCTTAAATAATAATAATAAAACAAAATAATATTTTATTAATACATAAAATTTCGGAGGGATAAAAATTTAATTTAACAACAATTTACCATCTCTAAATTAATCGTGAAGTAACTATCATTTAAAGTGTTATCTAACCAACGAGTTTTGAGATAAAATACAGTTTAGAACGATAGAGTTCATGCATCATTTTAATTAATTAGATTAAATGAAAAAAAAAAAAAAAATTGAAGTCAAAAAGATTTAATTAAATTTAGGAAAATAAAAAATTAATTTAGGAAAATCGCAGCAAGGTTTACTGTGTATTTCCCGGTCGGAAAAACCTTGGTAGGGGTAAGTCTTTTCCGTTATAAAATTTTACAGATTCCAAGGAGAAGGCGGAATGCAGCAAACATTGGTATTTGGATTAATTATTTGACCAAGATATTACTCTCTTAATATGTGATATGTAACTATATTAAAATATTATAAGTATAATAAGTATATTTTATATATTTATATATGTATGTATATAAACATATATATATGTAATTTATTGTTCCCAAGAAAAATTTTAATCAAAAAGAAAAACACTTATATAAAAAGAGGAAAAGGGTATCGATTCCTACCTCTGAATTCATCAATAACTATTAAAAGTAGTTATGTGTGATAAATTTACAAATCAATATTTTATATTTAATGTTATGTATGTATTAATATAATTTCAGAAAATCCAGAGCATTTGAAATAAGTTATGATATTAGAAATTATTTCAATCATAAAATTTATGTATATACATATCAATATTATAAATTATTTATTGAGACAAAGTATATATAAATGAATAAATATGTATACGTAATCGGGTATCAGACTAGACAATTGCGCTAAGTACATCATTATCAAACAAAGAAAAAATTTTAGAGTCATCTCACACGTTTCCGGAATGTCTAAAGTAAACATACCTCATACGCTTGAATCTAGGTCACGAGGCCGTAGAGAATGTTTACAAAGCTCAAATTGTTTACAAAATAATTCGGTCACTGGGACACTAGTTCGAATACAGTAAAAAGAAAAAAAAAATGACCTTGATTAGTGGATATCGTACTTAGGTATTAACTTCTAGGAACGGGATAAAATTATTATATTGCGCAATTATTAGGAACAAAAAGAAAAAAAAAATTTAAACACTATTTTTAATTTGAACGTAAAGAGGTATCTACAGACCTAAGCAATTGAAAATTAACAGATTTATTATAGCAGATCAAAAAGGTGTATTGAAGATTTACATGAAACAGTTGATAAATCACGGGATAGTTCAAAAAGGTGTGTTGAAGATTAACATGAAACAGTTGATAAAGCACGGGATAGTTCAATAGGGTGTATTGAAGACTTACATGAAACAGTCGAAAAATCACGGGATAGCTTAATAAGGGGTAATGAGGATTTACATGCTTCAATTGAGAATCACGGGATAGCAAGAATTTATCAAAAGTTGAACATTGGAGGGGAGGGAAAGAAAAAAAAATACAGTTCAACCAACAGAAGGCAGTGGTCGCTTCTGTAACAAGGACCATTAATCAAACCATAGAGATGGCGGATCTCTCAAACAAAACCGTCAACAAAACCAAACAAAAGCTTGGAGTTATGGCGAATCTCCAGAACACATCGCCAGATAAGATCTTAATGTACGAATATGTATTTATATCACCCACTATTCTTACGTATGTATTCGGTATCAATCTGAAAATTTCGCAGAATTTGATGGGCGAGATCCGAGCTCGGGATGCGTTGCAAGTAGTTTCGTATTGCGAGTTATAAACCTTCCCAAAACGTATGTTTACATATATATCTTTTTATGTACTGTTCATTGAATGAAACGAACTCACTTACAATTAGTGCTTTAGGCCTGTCGGGTCACTCTCGTCTCATTTCTTGAACGTGGAGGGAGGATTCACGACCCGTAACTCCACACAAACCCGTGAGTATATGATTGCATATAGGACGAAACCGGTTCGCCCTAAGTAAATAGTAAACTTTGGAGGAGTAGGAATTTGGAGGTATCTGGGCTCGGGGGAAGACCTGAAGGCAGTGCATGATGGCGAAGGAAGGTTCATTGGGACGCGATAACTTAGGTATCAATCAATTGAACCGTGCCAAAAGACTGTGCGAATTTTGGGAGGACTCCTGATCACCCTGCTTACTTGATGGAGGCAGGAGCCAAATTTTGCCAGAAAAAGGGGTTATTCTGAGTTCGTCAAATATGCAATTAACTAATTACATTAATCTACTAAATCCATCTTTATATGTACCTTATAGCAGCTGAATCTAAACGGAGGGGCGCCCAGCAGATACGAGATACAATCATAATCAAATTTACTAACATTTAACCATTTGAGTTATATTTAATTATCTGTTCAATTAGTCATGTGTAGTTTCGATTAGTATTGCTTATTCATGAATTCATTAGGATGTAGGGAATCATAATAAACGTCAAAGGGAAGTTAGTTCATTTAGAGAAATTACTTAAGGTTAAATTTGCAAGAGAGAGACCAATACAGTTTGAAATTCAACACTCTGTTTAGAATCAAGAGGGTTACCACAAAATTTAAAGTAATTAAAGTCCTATATCATAAATCAAAAAATTACACAACGTTTGATGGAGTTTAATTACAACCTAAATACGAAAATATTTACGTTCAAAGTCGTAAATAACGTATTTATTAGTTAAGTACATATATCGCTAAAGGTATGTAGTACAAGGGAGCTTTAAGTAGCTTTCTGTAGTTATCAGAGGAAATAAGGGTCCAATTTTATAAAGGCTTGTGTGACGTAGGGGAGGAATTTTCCATCCCTACCACACATATGCAAAGCCTTAAGAATTTAAATATCGATCAGAGCCAAGAGAAAAGGCGAGAATATTACAACTGTCTTGCCGATGAACAGGAGACTTAAATAAGTATGAAAAGACGAAACATTACGACTGGTGCCAAGTGCCCAGGAGTAAATAAAATACAGACAAATATACGAGAATTAAATAAGAGAGTAGAAAAAGAGATACACCACAACTGGTGCCGTGACCAGGAGTAAATAAAATACAGACAAATATACGAAAGAGAGTAGAAAAAACGATACATCACAACTGGTGCCGTAACCAGGAGATCAGAGTTTTACAAGTTGTTTTAGAAAAAAAAAAAAAAAAAAACTTTTATTGGTCAATCTATTGCAAAAAAAAAAAAAAAAGTGAAAAAAAAAAATAATAATAATAATAAGTAGGACGTTATGTTAAATGAAGTGATAATAAAAATAAAATAAAAATCAGAACAGTGCGCCGTTAAATAAACACGAAAAAAATATATAAATAAATAAATAAACAATACATTTAAATAAAAAAAAAAATAAAAAAAAAAAGTGTTAACGAATAAACTCTACATGTTTTAAAATAATTTATAAAAGTGTCGATATAAAGTTTAAATCAAGTGACCATGAATTGTTGATTGCTTATGAGATTATAAATATCGTAACAAAGAATGTAGGTCAGATACAAGCGTAAACAGTTTATTCAAGGCAGGCCATAAATTGACAGAATAATGGTATTGACATTCCTGAATCCAGAATGTTAATGATCGTAATGTAAACAATCTGATACGAGATACCGCGGTGTTTGTAAGCATCGAAAGATTGATAACCTAAGCATCGAAAGTGATAACAAAACATCGAAATTTTGAAGTAGGCGACATCGGGGGTAACGCGTATCGCTATAAGAGATTGTAGAATAAACAAACTCGAAAATGATATCAACACTCGGTTACGGAAAAAATAAACAGACTTTACAGATAAAAACGGGGGAACTTACCTGCATAAAGTGACCCTTTGTTTATAGTTAATGTTGTGGGTTTGTATGTGAGGATTATCACATAAAAAGTCATAACATAAAAGATAAGGAACATAAAATAAAAATAACATAAAATATTTGATTGGGGATAGTGTCGAGTTGAGAACTTTAATATCACAGGCGAATGTTTTATAGGTATATACCTATTTAAGGGAACATTTGATCATTCGGACCAAAAAAGGAGGGGATTTGACGAAATAACATCAAGATAGGTATTGCGAACTCTAAATAGATTTTGCGAAAATATCGTAGGTATTGCGGAACTTGAAGGAATGGTTGGCATTCTAAACAATGAGTAATTATTGGTTGAACGAAAATCACGGGATATTCATTAACATTGGAGTAACAATATTCATTCCGTTTTTTTTTGCAATTACCTACATTTATTTGAAATGAAGAGTGATGGTAGAGTTGATCTAATTTGGGTTACAATCATCATGCAAACAAATATAAATAATTAAAAATATTGTGTTTTATAGGGGGACAGGTTCCAAAAAAAACAAAAAAAAATTAAAAAAAAAAAAAAATTAAATTAAATAAATTATAAATATATATAGGTATATTTATAATAAATAGTTGGTATTGAGTTAAATTCATTAAAAATTTTTAAACAAAAAATGGCGGAAAAAAGGAAAGTGGATGCGACGGAATTAGAAGCTAAAGAAATACCGTTGGGAGATGAATTACGGGAGATATTTAGACGTTCAAAGAGGTCTAAGTTACGAGTCGAGGATATGATAGAAGTCGTTCAGCCAGAGGGGGAGACCGACACAAAATCGGAGGAACAGGGCGAAAATAAGCGAGAGTGTGAAGAGAGACTCACACATGGTATGTTACAGGAAAAACCCGAGGAAAAGGAACAAGAAAAGTTAACGAAGTAAAAGGAAAAATAAAAAAATAAAATAAAAAATATAGAAAAACGAGAAAATTGAAAAAAAAAAAAAAAAATAAGTAAATTAATAGAATAAGGAAGGCAACATAATTTACATAAGGTAATTTAGGAAATTAAAATAGAGATTATAAGGTTGTCGCTTAATAATATAAAATATAAACATTAACCAGGCGACACTCGGAAAATAAAGAAAATGGTTGGGAAACGTGGAACAAGTAGGCGAGCCCAGGCTTTAGTGACAGCAATCGGGGAAAATGTCACAACCGAGACTTCAACAATAAACATAGGAGATATAACTACAATAATTCAGGCAGCTTTGGCACCGCTCGTCAATAAGATGCAAGAACTCGAGAAACAATTGGAAAGCCCAGCAACAGTGGCGGTGATAGGAGAGGATAGTGCGCCGAAGAGCGTTCTCCAAGTAGTGGAAATGTTACCACAGCAGGAACGACCATCATTCTCCGGTGGAAATCAAAATCCCATTAGTTTCCTGGAAGATTTAAAAGAATACACTAGAAAAGTGAAACGAACGGATCCATTAGTCGTCGTACGGGAAAATTTGAAAGGGGAAGCTAAATCGTGGGCAAAATTGTACAATAAACGATGGGAGACTATGTTAGATTTCGAACGAGATTTTTTAGCTACCTATTGGGGAGACATAAAGAAAAATGAAGTTCGCCGTCGTCTTGCAGAAGGGGTATATGATGCCAAGAAAAATATATCCATGCTTACTCATTTCGCAAACTATTGGGAGCTAGCGAAGGCTTTAAAGATTACTGACACACCGTTGGGCATAGTTGACGAGATTATGAGACATTATCCGAAGGAAATTCAATCGCTATGGTTTTCGGGGCAATCAGGAGATGAGATTGTCGCCGCTGAGTTTCTACGAAAACTAGATACAATGGTATGTACACCAGAAGAACGGAACATGAAGAAGAGGAGTGGGGAGGAATCCAGCAAGAAGGACAAATACCGTGACCGTTACCGCGCCATAAAAAGGAGGATACACGCAATTGAAAGTGTGGGCGAAAACGCTAGTTGCAGCAAGTGCACCGAAGTTAACAGTTCACCAAAAGAAAATTCTACAATAACTACAACCGGGAAGGAGCTAGTGGTCGCAGCCAACTCGGGAAACGGACGGGGGTTGATTCATTAGTCCTGATGGATACGACTCACACGGGAAGAGGGACGCCGGCACCAAGACACAGCACTGCATTGAAGATTATGCTGAAGTGGGGATGGAATCCAACGAAAGGATTGGGGAAAAGTGAACAAGGGATGACTGCCCCGGTAAAAGCTGAACGGAATGTAAGAAGACGAAAGGATGGAGCGGAAGAAACGAGAACGGAGGAGGAAATGCGTGTGGAAGGATGCGTCAATTTACTACAACAAATAACTGATGAATGGAATAAATTGGAAATGATTGAAGAAAAAGTGGGTAGGGAAGTTAGGGGGTTTAACAACATTTTTGAGGACCGAGATTATGAGGAAGTAGAAAAGGGTAGCACTTTACCGTCATTACCGGAAGCCAAAGCACATATAGATAACACGGAAGTTCATTGTTTAATAGACACCGGAAGTCAGATCACGTGTGTAGCACAAGAATTCTACGAAAATTATTTAAATGATCAAACACTTTATCCGATTATGCCTGTAACAGCTATTCAGATCAGGGTAGCCGTAGGACACAAAAGTCAGAGGATATCTAGATTGGTTTTAGTACCACTGCGATTTGAAAATGTTACGATAAATACACCATGTTTAATAATACCCAAGTTGATCAGGCCCATTATATTAGGAATCAATTGGTTAGACGAATATATAGCTGAATTTAAGTGTGGCGAAAATAGAAAGTTAAAAATAAAGACAGAAAATGGTAAAAAGGATATAGAGTTGGTAAATTCATCGATAACCTATAGGAAATCTAAAGGTGAGATTAGCGGTCAAAATTGCGCAAGTGGAAAATTAATTAGCATTGAAGTAAACCCCGAAAAAAATAATACGGCGTGTCTCGAGCGTAGAATAACGACATTTGTGTCCGGGCTAGATTTAGATTTAAAAGGAAAAGAAGGGTTGGAAAAGATTTTAACCAAACATAAAAATGTATTTAGAGACAGACCGGGTCTCACAACTTTATACACTCACGAAATAAAGATGACGGACGAGACGCCCTTCGTTAAGCGATCTTATCCTGTACCTTTTGCTTATAGAGATAAAGTTGACGAAAAAATTAGAGAATTGGAGTTACTCGGAATCATCAGTAGAGAGGCCACACAGTTTTCTAGTCCTCTAACATTTACTTTAAAAAAGGACGGAACAGTCAGGATACTTTTGGATGCTAGGTTTTTAAATACTAGAATGATTGCCGAAGTAGAGAAACCACCTTTAACTTCTGAGATAATACAGCGTTTTCATGGCGTAAAATTCATCACCACGATAGATCTCAATTCAGCTTATTTTCAGATACCTATCAGTCCAGAAAGTCGCAAATATACAGGGTTTGTATACAATGGAAAATCATATGTATACAAGGTATTACCGCAGGGGTTAAAGACATCAGTTGGGAGTTTTTCAAGGGGAATTGACAAAATCCTAGGACCAGGACTGAGAGAATTCTGCGCTAATTACTTGGATGATTTAATAATATATACGTGTGGGAGCCAAGAAGATCATTTTGAACATGTAGGCGCGGTACTTGAGAGGTTAGAGGCAGCAAACATGACTTGTAAACTCGAAAAATGTCAATTTTTATTCACCGAAGTGCGTATGTTAGGACACATTATAACGCCTTTGGGAGTTCAGATGGATCCGGAAAAAATAGACGCGATTAAAAATTTTCCGGTACCCAAGAAAATCAAACAAGTTAGAGCTTTCCTTGGACTTTGCAATTATTACCGTAGATTCGCGAATAAATATGGGGAATCAACACGAGTTTTATGTGATTTACTTCAGAAAAATAGAACTTGGAGGTGGGGTGACTCAGAACAACGTGCATTCGAGAAGGTGAAAACATTATTTTTAGAGACAGTTATTTTACACCATCATGATCCAAATAGTACATACTACCTACAGACAGACAGTTCGGGATTCGCAATAGGGGGGGAGCTATACCAGCTAGATGCCGAAGGAAATCACCACGTTATTGGATTTATTAGCAAAGCTTTAAGGGGACCGGAGTTAAAATGGACCACATCAGAACAAGAGTTGTGGGCGATAATATATGCTTTACATAAGTTTGAGACATATTTAAGAGGAGTACATTTGATAATTAGAACAGATCATCAAGCACTGACGTTTTTGAAGAGCTGGAAGATGTACAGTGGTCGCCTGACTCGGTGGATTTTGTATTTAAATCAATTTAACTTCACTGTAGAGTACGTTAAAGGAAAAGAAAATATAGGACCTGACATTTTATCTCGTTACTCTTGTGATGCGGTAAACGTTCAGGAGGAGAAAAACACATGTCCAGAAATAGCAGCTTTTGCGGTTAAAGGTAGACAACAAATTCGAAAACACTTAGAAAATATAACGGAGCTACAGGAGCAGGACACATTTTTGGGAGAAATTTTCGGGTATTTGCGCAAGGGAAAATTCGGACCACCAACAAAAAGAGTAAATAAGTATTTAAAAAATTACAAAAAAATAGGTAAGACTTTGTATTACACCACAGGACTAAACAAAACGGTGTTAGCAGTACCCCAGGAGTTGACTGAAGAGCTAATAAAAATGATACATTTAGAAATTGGGCATGGGGGAATTTTTAAAACAGGATCAGCTATGGGAGACAGGTATTACTGGCCGGGTATGAATCAAGATATAAAGCGCATAGTAAGAGAATGTCACCTTTGTCAGCTGGCGAAGCGCGAAATTCGACCAACTGTAGGGCCGAGTAAATCAATTATGACCAAAGAAGTAGGACAATTGGCTATGGCAGACTTATACGGACCATTACCGAGAGGAGTGGGAGGCGTGAAATACATATTTGTGATCCAAGATTCCTTCAGCAGATTTGTAAAATTATATAAATTAAGGATAGCAAGTACTAAGACCGTGTTAAATTGTGTAGAGGATTTTAATAAAACCATACAAATAGATGCTTTGTTAACTGACAACGGATCTCAATTTACATCAAAAAAATGGGAAAGCCACATGAATAGGATGGGCATAAGAATCGTACATACTTCAGTGCGAAATCCTGGACCGAATATAACTGAGCGCGTAAATAAAGAACTAGGAAGAATTTTTCGTATTTACTGTCACGAGAAACATACAAAATGGGCAGCTTTTCTTAAAGAAATAGAGCAGACCTACAATAACTCAATACATTGTTCAACAGGATTTTCACCAAATGAAATAGCTTTCGGGAAATCGCCAACTTATAGTTTAGACAAGTATACTCAAGGGTGTGGAAAACCTACGAAAACAATAGATGAAATTAGGTTAACAGCTCAAAAGAATTTGGAGAAAAGCGCTACAAATCGACAAAAATATTATAATCTCAATAAAAGACTAGTTACCTATGAAATCGGAACCATGGTCAAGTTGAAAAAGATTACACAATCAAGTTTTTGCGCAAACAGATCAAGAAATTCGGTTTAATTTACGAAGGACCGTACGTCATCGGTTCAGTAGTTTACAGTAACACATATACCCTAATTGATCCGGTAACTCGGGAGATAAAAGGAGATTATAGCGCTTTACATTTAGCTAGATATTACACAAGTAATAAGAAACAAAAATCAGGTTTACAGTTAGTGGAAATCAACGGATAGAGTGCGAAGTTTACAAATATTTGTAAATGTTAATAAATAAATAAACGATTGAGAAATACAAATAAAATTATGTTAGGATACATTATAATTGGGGAGGGGGAAGAAAGAAAATTACTAAAATATTAGATTATCAGATTGCTTGCGAGGGGCGGATCGTCGTCAAGTCTTTGAGGGTGAGTGGACAAGTTCTTAATAAGCGACAATCATATTCAATTATTGAAATAGAGTAAGGCAAATAAATTCGTTAATTTTGATTTTCTAGTTGAAAAAAAAAAAAAAAAAAAAAAAATTGATTTTTTTTTATGTGTTAGTGAGAAAAAAAAAAAAAATGTTAGATAAGTAAGAACACTCAAAAGGAGAGAATTAGAGATATTATATGGCACACAAAAGGGACATTTTGAAAAATAAACAATGCCTAGGGATTTTTTTTTTGAAATATTGAAATAAGAAAGTTTATCTATAGATATAGGGTAGACATTAAGTATAGAGATAAAAAGGTAACATTTGAATTAAGGTATAAATATTTTAGATTTCGAAAAAAAAAAAGGAAAAAAGGAACGCTGAACCAATTTGAGGATAATAAAGAACATTTATAAAAATTTAAATATTAGAGTGGACAACACTTAGGCTAGAACAACTTTGGATGAATTAAGAAATTACAATTAGAAATTAAGAATTATAAAATAAAGTTTAAATAAATAAAGAAAAAAAAAATGCTGGAAAATTTATATGAAACATGTATACCACTGATTGTCGGATTGGGTGAGGTCGTGCGAAAACCCACATTTCACAAAAAATATTCATACTTACAAAACAAAAAACAATTAATTGCACACCAAGAGACCACCCGCTTTTCAGTTGTTCGAAAGGCCGCGAGATTGTAAACAATCTTTACTTAAATCATTGTAAGGGAGGTCTTAGTCCAATTTGGTTGGGGACCACCAAAACACGCGAGTCGAGGGGCGTGTTACAGCAAAAAGAAATTAATTTTGAATCTATCAAAATTAAAGAAAATTTCATAAAGTAAAATCTACGCGAAAAGAAAATAAAGAATACAATGAGATTCAAATTCAAGATTGTTAACAATCCGAGCAAAAGAGAAGAGGGAGATAGGAAGTAATAGGATGCGGAGAAGAGATAGGGGATAACAAAATGAGGAGGGGGGGATAGGAAGTAATAGGATACGGAAAAAAGATAGGGGATAACAAAATGAGGAGGGGGAGATAGGAAGTAATAGGATACGGAAAAGAGATAGGGGATAACAAAATGAGGAGGGGGAGATAGGAAGTAAAAGGATACGGAAAAGAGATAGGGGATAACAAAATGAGGAGGGGGAGATAGGAAGTAATAGGATACGGAAAAGAGATAGGGGATAACAAAATGAGGAGGGGGAGATAGGTAGTAATATGACACGGAGTAGAGATAGGGGATAACCAAATGAGGAGGGGAAGATAGCTAGTCTAAATTTGAACACAATTTCGGTGTCTAACGAAAAAAAAAAAAAAAAAAGAAAAAAAAAAAAAAAAAAAAAAAAAAAAAAAAAAAAAAAAAAAAGAAGAGGACATTAAAATAAAATACAACGTTAGCCACAGCAAATTGAGTTCAGAGGAGGAAACTGTGATGAATTGCATTGATCAACAGTGAAAATTAGGAAATATCGTAGCTTCCCACTTTAATTTAAAAAGAAAATATCAATTATTTATAAAACGGACACGTCTACGACATCTATCGGATTAGAGTAAAGTGAATTCATATTTAGGGTAGGGATCTATAATTAGACAAAGTGAGACGAGTATTGATAAAAAAATCACAGATGGTATCAACAAATAATCAAAGACAGGGACTCCCCAGTATGCTTTAGGCCGTGATATATTGACAGCCAATTGAATTGCAGCAAAATCGATTAAAAACAAATTCAGCCTATCAACGGGAAGAGGGCCGAGCCCATTTTTAGAACAAAGGAACGACCTTTGGACTTAGCAATTAAGAATGTAATTAATGAGTTTGACGTTCCCACCAAACCGAGAGGTGAATAAACTCCATGGGAAGAAATAATCTGTTCAGGGACAAAAGAACGATGACCCCAAGAAATGTTTTGGTTAACCGGTACATTCCAGGGATCAAAAACCCTAGTTCTCGAACGCATTAAAGCATATCAGGTGCGGAAAAAAGGATACACGTAAACACGATGGAAAAGTTTAAGTGAAAAATTGCATAGCAAGTGACGAAAACGTGTTGTAAGGTGTTAGGGAGATTTCCATCTATAATACGATTGTTTGTGACGACCGGAGATGATCGATTCGAGGGAAAACGTGCTAAAGGAAATGGAAATGTTGAAAAAACAATGGAAAATTATTGTTATCAATTCTAGACGGAGCTAGAATATTACGATGAAAGATTTAGGGAGGAAACGTCAAAAAAAATGAAAGTTTTAAAGAATAGGCGAGGGTATATTTCAGATGTCTAGAGCAGTAACAAGTGTTAGAGAAGAAAATAGAGTGCAGTACGGAGGGGAGTGGAAAATGCTGAAAACATTGCGATAGAAAAACTCAGGAAAAGGAGTCATTTTACGTAATTAAAATGGAGTTTATAGAGTAACATAGTACGCGATTGCAGATAAAGATGAGGCATTACAATGGTTGCCGATTTCAGATGTATTTTGTTGTGATAAACAAGGAATATTCGAACATGAAAATTGTTTAGATAAGGACGATTAGCCGCTAAAAAGGTAATAAAAATTATCATGGGTCTTATGAAATATTTACGTTAAAGAATTCTCATAAAAGTTAACGACACTGAAATAAAAAAGGATTTATTGCCAGGTGGGTACAGGAGTTAATGTATACAACTGTCAAGGCATATGGTTTATGGGATTTTGCGTAAGAACGGGACAAAATTTGGGGGACGATCTCTATGAAGCAATAAAAATGACAGGAATTTAAGGGCCGAAGTGGGGGTATCTCCTATAAAAATGTTAAAAATGATATATTTATTAATAACAAATAGAAAATGAAATTTTCCAAGAGGCAGCAAACATCAAAAAACGATATGGTTATATCAGGGAAGTGAGGGGAAAGGAGATACGACAGAGAAAAACAAAAGAAATCTTAGATTAACAGTGAATAAAATAAATACGGCTTGAAATATAAAAATCTATAGAGATATGAACAATAGCGTAAGAATAAATAAGGAAATTCATGGAAAGAGTGTCGTGAATAAAAGAAAATTCGAGAAAAAATGGAAAATTCAAATATACCACGTAAATAGAGAAAATTCGGTTTCAAATGGAAAGGTTCATATAGAATACAGAAAAACTCGAGGAAAAATAATAAAATAAAAATGAACAATTTGCGAGAAAGACTTCGACATGAAGATATCTCTGATAGGCGAATTTGGGGACAGATTTGGAACATATGGTAGATGCCGTACGCACGGACATGTTACGGAATAGATGAAAATAGAACTTTAAAATTATTAAATTCAAGCTAATTTTGTATGAACGCCAGGACAAAGGAAGTTGGGCCATTAAACATGGATCTTACTAAATCCGGATCTTGTAAGTATGGAAGTACGAGACAGAATTTAATGTATCAAACGCGGAAGGTACTAAGAGACCGCATTCGACAATAATGGAGAGGTTTCAAGAAATTACGAGTTGATAGTAATTAGATTGGTTTATTTTAGGAGATTCAGATACGATCTTTTGGACCTGAGAGGGGTATAAAAGTCTAGACAAATGCCAGTTGAGGACAGTCTACGGTCGTGGTCGAAAAGGTTTTAACTTCGCGGAACGTGACGAAACGGTGGGTGATTTAAATTTGAAAAATTCTAAGTGATAATTATTTTGATACTTAGAAAAATTTCACATTCTAGTCAGTGATCTACAAAAAAAAATACTTTGCAGTTAGAGTCAGTGAAAAATAAAAATAAAGCCAACGCATTAATTACTTGTGAAAAATAAAAGTGCTCGTGATAAATACAATTTGTTTTAGTGGAAAATTCGGATTTTATAATCACTTAATATCGTATTTTTAAACTTAGAAATTTCGCGTTTAATATTAGTGCAATAAATAACTGAAGTGATGTGATAATTTAGCGTGAAGAAGTTATAATTAAATACGTGTGTTCAATCTAAGTGAAAGTGTTCTAACAAATAATAAATATTTAAATTAATCATCTTAAATAATAATAATAAAACAAAATAATATTTTATTAATACATAAAATTTCGGAGGGATAAAAATTTAATTTAACAACAATTTACCATCTCTAAATTAATCGTGAAGTAACTATCATTTAAAGTGTTATCTAACCAACGAGTTTTGAGATAAAATACAGTTTAGAACGATAGAGTTCATGCATCATTTTAATTAATTAGATTAAATGAAAAAAAAAAAAAAAATTGAAGTCAAAAAGATTTAATTAAATTTAGGAAAATAAAAAATTAATTTAGGAAAATCGCAGCAAGGTTTACTGTGTATTTCCCGGTCGGAAAAACCTTGGTAGGGGTAAGTCTTTTCCGTTATAAAATTTTACAGATTCCAAGGAGAAGGCGGAATGCAGCAAACATTGGTATTTGGATTAATTATTTGACCAAGATATTACTCTCTTAATATGTGATATGTAACTATATTAAAATATTATAAGTATAATAAGTATATTTTATATATTTATATATGTATGTATATAAACATATATATATGTAATTTATTGTTCCCAAGAAAAATTTTAATCAAAAAGAAAAACACTTATATAAAAAGAGGAAAAGGGTATCGATTCCTACCTCTGAATTCATCAATAACTATTAAAAGTAGTTATGTGTGATAAATTTACAAATCAATATTTTATATTTAATGTTATGTATGTATTAATATAATTTCAGAAAATCCAGAGCATTTGAAATAAGTTATGATATTAGAAATTATTTCAATCATAAAATTTATGTATATACATATCAATATTATAAATTATTTATTGAGACAAAGTATATATAAATGAATAAATATGTATACGTAATCGGGTATCAGACTAGACAATTGCGCTAAGTACATCATTATCAAACAAAGAAAAAATTTTAGAGTCATCTCACACGTCTCCGGAATGTCTAAAGTAAACATACCTCATACGCTTGAATCTAGGTCACGAGGCCGTAGAGAATGTTTACAAAGCTCAAATTGTTTACAAAATAATTCGGTCACTGGGACACTAGTTCGAATACAGTAAAAAGAAAAAAAAATGACCTTGATTAGTGGATATCGTACTTAGGTATTAACTTCTAGGAACGGGATAAAATTATTATATTGCGCAATTATTAGGAACAAAAAGAAAAAAAAATTTAAACACTATTTTTAATTTGAACGTAAAGAGGTATCTACAGACCTAAGCAATTGAAAATTAACAGATTTATTATAGCAGATCAAAAAGGTGTATTGAAGATTTACATGAAACAGTTGATAAATCACGGGATAGTTCAAAAAGGTGTGTTGAAGATTAACATGAAACAGTTGATAAAGCACGGGATAGTTCAATAGGGTGTATTGAAGACTTACATGAAACAGTCGAAAAATCACGGGATAGCTTAATAAGGGGTAATGAGGATTTACATGCTTCAATTGAGAATCACGGGATAGCAAGAATTTATCAAAAGTTGAACATTGGAGGGGAGGGAAAGAAAAAAAAATACAGTTCAACCAACAGAAGGCAGTGGTCGCTTCTGTAACAAGGACCATTAATCAAACCATAGAGATGGCGGATCTCTCAAACAAAACCGTCAACAAAACCAAACAAAAGCTTGGAGTTATGGCGAATCTCCAGAACACATCGCCAGATAAGATCTTAATGTACGAATATGTATTTATATCACCCACTATTCTTACGTATGTATTCGGTATCAATCTGAAAATTTCGCAGAATTTGATGGGCGAGATCCGAGCTCGGGATGCGTTGCAAGTAGTTTCGTATTGCGAGTTATAAACCTTCCCAAAACGTATGTTTACATATATATCTTTTTATGTACTGTTCATTGAATGAAACGAACTCACTTACAATTAGTGCTTTAGGCCTGTCGGGTCACTCTCGTCTCATTTCTTGAACGTGGAGGGAGGATTCACGACCCGTAACTCCACACAAACCCGTGAGTATATGATTGCATATAGGACGAAACCGGTTCGCCCTAAGTAAATAGTAAACTTTGGAGGAGTAGGAATTTGGAGGTATCTGGGCTCGGGGGAAGACCTGAAGGCAGTGCATGATGGCGAAGGAAGGTTCATTGGGACGCGATAACTTAGGTATCAATCAATTGAACCGTGCCAAAAGACTGTGCGAATTTTGGGAGGACTCCTGATCACCCTGCTTACTTGATGGAGGCAGGAGCCAAATTTTGCCAGAAAAAGGGGTTATTCTGAGTTCGTCAAATATGCAATTAACTAATTACATTAATCTACTAAATCCATCTTTATATGTACCTTATAGCAGCTGAATCTAAACGGAGGGGCGCCCAGCAGATACGAGATACAATCATAATCAAATTTACTAACATTTAACCATTTGAGTTATATTTAATTATCTGTTCAATTAGTCATGTGTAGTTTCGATTAGTATTGCTTATTCATGAATTCATTAGGATGTAGGGAATCATAATAAACGTCAAAGGGAAGTTAGTTCATTTAGAGAAATTACTTAAGGTTAAATTTGCAAGAGAGAGACCAATACAGTTTGAAATTCAACACTCTGTTTAGAATCAAGAGGGTTACCACAAAATTTAAAGTAATTAAAGTCCTATATCATAAATCAAAAAATTACACAACGTTTGATGGAGTTTAATTACAACCTAAATACGAAAATATTTACGTTCAAAGTCGTAAATAACGTATTTATTAGTTAAGTACATATATCGCTAAAGGTATGTAGTACAAGGGAGCTTTAAGTAGCTTTCTGTAGTTATCAGAGGAAATAAGGGTCCAATTTTATAAAGGCTTGTGTGACGTAGGGGAGGAATTTTCCATCCCTACCACACATATGCAAAGCCTTAAGAATTTAAATATCGATCAGAGCCAAGAGAAAAGGCGAGAATATTACAACTGTCTTGCCGATGAACAGGAGACTTAAATAAGTATGAAAAGACGAAACATTACGACTGGTGCCAAGTGCCCAGGAGTAAATAAAATACAGACAAATATACGAGAATTAAATAAGAGAGTAGAAAAAGAGATACACCACAACAGCCAACCAGGTTTCGCTCATCTCGAGCTTCATCAGGGCTTATTATAACAACTAAAGATAATTATCTACAGACATACATATATAAAAGAAATTAAGAGAATGAGTGAAAGAGATAGAAACAGAATAGGCAACACCCTATTGGTGCCAGAGAGCGATACAAATAGAAAAGAGGGAGACAAAATAATTACAGGATGGGTGAGTAAGGGGGGGAGGGAGAGGGAGCGAATTGTTTAAGAAGATGTTAACGGAATAAATTAAAAATGGGACTATCAGATAAATTGATTTGGTTATTAATAATGTTTGATTTATTATTGACGGCTTTTTTGATTTCGAGAGCTTCTAGATTGTTTAACCGAATTCCAATTCCATTTTTATGTAATATTTTAGTCCCGGAGGTTTTATCGAATGAGTGGTCAGTTTCTATTAGATGGTTTGCGAATTCTGAAAAAGCGTTACTATTTAAACATCTTAGATGTTCTTTAATTCTTTTTTTTTTTTTTTTTAAATTCCCTCCGGAAATAAAACCCGCCTTTTACACTAATAATAACTTAGGTAAACACTTAATTAACACTAAAGATATTGACGATAAATTTAGCCACTCTGGCGTAAAAATTGTAATGATTGTTCTGCATTCTATATCGGAAAAACGGCCCGGAACATAAACATAAGAATTAAAGAACATCTAAGATGTTTAAATAGTAACGCTTTTTCAGAATTCGCAAACCATCTAATAGAAACTAACCACTCATTCGATAAAACCTCCGGGACTAAAATATTACATAAAAATGGAATTGGAATTCGGTTAAACAATCTAGAAGCTCTCGAAATCAAAAAAAGCCGTCAATAATAAATCAAACATTATTAATAACCAAATCAATTTATCTGATAGTCCCATTTTTAATTTATTCCGTTAACATCTTCTAAAACAATTCCCTCCCTCTCCCTCCCCCCCTTCAACCATCCTGTAATTATTTTGTCTCCCTCTTTTCTATTTGTATCGCTCTCTGGCACCAATAGGGTGTTGCCTATTCTGTTTCTATCTCTTTCACTCATTCTCTTAATTTCTTTTATATATGTATGTCTGTAGATAATTATCTTTAGTTGTTATAATAAGCCCTGATGAAGCTCGAGATGAGCGAAACCTGGTTGGCTGTTAAATATCAATTCTAATAAAAAGTGGTGCTTTACAAAGTGTGTTTTTTAATTTAATAAATAATTACCTGTTTTTCTCTTTCTTTCTATTTATTATTAATCTATATTCATCTGTGTTTTATTTAGATTTTTCGAATTTCTCCTAAGTGCACAATATTTTAGTATGTAACCGTATCCTTTGTATGTACACCTACACATATAGATGATACAGAAGTCTCAATTGATCCTATTTTATACTTACCTATTGCATAATGTTATTCTATTTCAGTTATAGTTAGTGTAACTCGCTCATCAAGTACAAGAACTAGCATCTTCTTAGGTGAGATTGCAATTTTTAAATAATTTCTGTACCGATATGTAATTTACATAACTCCACTGTACAATTATATATCTATATTAAAATAAAAAATAAAATAAAAAAATAAAAATTTGATAGAAACACTCTTCGTTAAATTCAACACAATATTTGATTTGAAGGTTGTCATTTATCACTTTAGAAGGTTATTACTTTATTCAAATTAACCTTATTAAATTCATGGCAATAAAATTTCATACCAGGAAATGGTTTAACCAAAATATTCAAAGTGTTGATGAAAACGTGTCTCGTGAAAGGTGGCGCCATTTTAATTTTAATTTATGACATTCAGTATTCTTGATTAGGCCGGTATATTTGATTAAGGTGACGTAACAATGGCTTGGAACCGAAACGGCTTATTAAGTTTCCATCCCAATTTTATGATGATTAAATAGAGATGTTACAGTGAAACATTGAGGATTTGAAGCAATGGACCAATAGTAGGTACTCCTTAGCACAAATGAGGCATTTCTGACCTTTGCCAGATACCTATTACATTATTTTATATCTACACGATGTCCAAAAACTCGTAGTACAAGAGGGAAACTAGTGGATCTACATGAAGTGAAACTTCTTTAGCACCATTATGATTTGAAACGATACTCGAGGAAACTATTTACAGGATTTTGCCTGCGAGAGAATGAGAAACCCACCGCATTGGCTGAGCGTGAGCTCAGTTTTCAAGGCTCCTATTGGTTGACATTGTGTGGGTGGGTTTAGTTTCACGTCTACCACGTGTGAACTGTACTCAATTTTTTTTTTGAACTTTCATTTTCGAGTTGTTTTTTTGTTGTCTAGTACTGAAAACCGAACTAGAGTCCGAACTGCTCCCAATTATCTAGAGCTAGTGAGACTATGGCAATCCTAATTGGTGATTGTGAGGCTGAAGGTGTGAGTAGGAGAAGGATTTGGAGAAAGGGGTGGGGAAAGTTCTGCCAAATAAGGCTAAAACCATTTGATGTAACGTTTCGTTAACAGTAATCTTACTCAAGAACGGTACTAGGGGAATCTTCCACTCGGCAACGTACCGCAAATAAAGAATGTGTTTTTTTTTAAATAATAAATTGTCAAAAAACACAAAAAAAAATCAATCAAATTTATTTGCGCACGCCGGGATTTGATTCCGTGACTTTCTAGTTAGTCGAGGTCAAATTAGTTTAAGGACGGGTTGTTTAAAAAAAATTACGGATTCGTTAAATATTTGAAGTTAATTTTCACGTTCTGTGTAAGTTCTATTCAAGTTCTGTTGTTTTTCATTATAGACCAGTAGCTTCATAAAACCGTAATAATCACGGAACTTGATTAGAACTTACACAGAACGCGAAAATTAACTTCAAATATTTGATGAATCCGTCAATTTTTTTTAAACAACCCATCCTAATACAGCTGTTTAATACGTCGAATCGTAGACCCGCTTCCAATTTTTTTCTTAACGCTTTTAGATGTCGAAAAAACGGAATAAAGTGAAAATCGAAATGCACAAATTGTTTTTTTTTGTTCTCTATGTGATGTAGATTTGCCAATTTCCCGTTTGCGCTACGAGCTTCCGGATACCGTGTATAACCAATCAGATTATAAACGTTGTTTGAAATGGCTTCAGTTGTATTTGATTACTAAATCTGAATAGCCGGGTAGGTAGGTACTTACTTCACAATCTTCCCTGTCCCCATCTTCTCTCCTTCCTCACTCCCTACATCCTACAACAGACCCCAATTAGGAATGGCATAGTCCCACTGGCTCCGGACTTTTTTGTAGTTTTTGGGGTGTCATGGTGGGACAAAGACACTTTTAAATAAATTTATATATTTTTCGTATTTTCATGATTCACATTTACATATATTATGTTTAGCCAATTATTCTTCTTTTTCCCCTGCCCTCTCCAATTGGAGGTTTCATATCATCGGGGTAAGCTGTAATCTGTAACAATTTCGACCATCAACTCTTTTCAATACGTAACAATTTTGTTGTTTAGATTTCTTTGGCGTAGAAGTTGCAATGAAAATCTTTGGTCTTGAAAGGAATCACACCGTACAGCAAATATCACAATAAAAATATACTTCGCTCACGATGTATCAAACCCGCCATAAAACAGATAATAACAGGGTAGTATTTTGCATGAAGTAAATTAAAACGCCATAATGAATCCCAGCTGGCAGCTCCACGCCATTCATCCCCTTAATTGTATTTGCAGCCGATAATAATTTAGCGTGAAACCGTTTGACAAAGGGGCCTTTCATGGGAGTTCGGTAATGAAGCCACTTTTTGAGCGGAGCATAAAGCAGTGACAGCTTCAGGGAGATGAAGTTGCAAAATTAGAAGAAAAGGTAAACTCTCTTGTCCAAGCCGACAGCGCCAACTAAGCCCCGCACCAATGAATGGGTCTTGGACAATAATCTCCTTTACGTATATAGGTATTCCCACACTGGACTACGTACTACTCATACATACATATATCTAGTGGCTTGTGAACTATCGTATACTCTCAGGCTCGCCGTAATAAAGCCTGTGCAGGATGTGCTGATGAAGGGGTGCGGCAAATACATCGATCTCGTCATGTTCAAACTCTTTCTCATTAATCAACAACGGTTGTTTCCTCTAATGTTTTCTTTCCTCTAATTTCCTCTAGGTGCGGATGTGCAGTGAATTCCCAGAGAATAACTATGGCGAACAATTCTAACTTGGATTATAATACTAATACAGTTTGAACAATGAAAATATACCTTATGTTATTGTAAAATAATACAATTAAATGAAATACATTTTTTTACATTAGTTTCTCACAGTAGGCCCTGAGGTAAAAAACAATCCTTTTGAAAAGACGACACTTTGGGGATGCTGTGTGGAGGGCCTTTTTAGGGAAAGGAAGGAGAGGAAGTTCTGGGAAGGAGAAAGGTATGAGGGGTGGGTAGGAATCTGGGGGTCAATATGTCTAGGAGTGACGGACGTGTGAATCCGGCCGAAGATTTCTAAGTTAGGTTTCCCTCAATCAATCTCTCTCGATCCGGCCCGCTAAGCAGTATGTTGGCAAAAGCATTCGCCACCAAGACAGTGGTATAAATGTTAAAAAAATATTGTTAGATGGTTCCCGAGACGGCGGTACCCATAACCTCCTCCCAAATTCGAAATTCTTTACTGTATTAGTTGTTAGGTATTATCAGCGCTTCGGCTCCTCGGCTCCTCGGCTCCTCGGCTCCTCGGCGCCTTGGTTAGTTGAACGGCCCTGGACCCCAATCCTGGTGGGGGCGGTTTTGCACGCGGGCGTTCAGGCGGCTTGCGGCGGGCCTCTAAGTACACTCCAGTTCAATAGAAAACGGCACTAGTTTCGTGCGTTGTGAGGAATGGTTCCGCACATCACACGTGAGCCGTTCCGAACCAACAAATAAATAATAACAGTCGAAAAGGCAAAATAAAATGTATGAAATCAATTTTGACTATAATAAAGTATTCGAGCCTTCCCATCATATTAACTTACTTAATAGTTGGGAACGGCTCGCGTGCGTTGTCTGGAGAAAGCTATTCACACACAAAATACGAGGTGTCCAGGTTAAAGAATCTACGAGGTGATTCACAGTCCGGGGATAAAGTATGAGTACAGTAACTTTGGTACGAAAGGTGATTCAAGTAAAAAAACATTTAAAAACTTTTTCCGAGATTCCATTCCTTTTTCTTATAAAAAATTTGATACCTATTTAAAATCTGTTGTGTAAGATCAAACCTGATAAATGATAATTTGATTAAAATGGCTGTTTTGGTAGCACACTGCACTTGACTGCAACCGAACAGCAACCTTTAATCTATTTTAATGAAATGAAGACAATATAATCGAAAATCTGAAAACAGAAAGAGAGATACGGTCACATCTCGGACTTGAATTCAGGGCACATGCCTCGTCGGTGCGGAGTTCTGCCAACTGAGCTAATGCGTCCCTTTCCGATTCGGTCATATTTAACCAAATCATACTTCAACTAAGATCTACCAACATTATCTTCATTTTCTTAACGCATTTTTATTAGCTGCTATCTTATTGTACGATTGCAAGATTCAAACACGAACTAAATGCTAACTAGATAGTGTCTTGGATAAATTCTATACATTTTTTTTTTGTTTGGCTAATATTGTTTTCATTTAATTAAAATATTACAATTTGAGGATTTACTAGTTAAAAATAAAAATAAATATTCATCATAGACTTGAAGTCTATAGGTGTCGTTTATTTAAAAAACAAAAAAATATAGAATTTTTCCAAAACACTATCTAAAATGGTGTTGATGGTGTTGAAATGGTGAAGCCGCTCAGAATAGTGTTTCATAATATCAATATTTTATTATTACGAGGGTAATTTGTTAGTTTCAGAATAAATCTATGTTGACCCGATTCCAATAACGAACATATTGTGTCTTCCATAAAATATCATAACAACGCGATGTACGTATTATTAGATTCTTGAAAAGGGATAATTTATGTCACTTTTAAACGGACGTACAAGAAATAATAGAATATATTTCGAGCACCAAAATAGTGTGTCGATTATAATATGTTATAAAGGATGGCAATAAAAACAAGGAAGACTCGTGAGCGGATGTTTTTGTGGAATTTAGGGGTTTTCATTTAACGCCTGCACGTGTCAGGGGTGTCGGGAAAAGTGGGTAGGTATGTCGGATACATAGGGAAGAGGAGGACAGTAGCACAGGGATGGGGGGTTACCACAGTTCCTACCCGGGAGTCAGCGTCCAGTACAAAGTTCCAAGTACCTACATAATATCTGATCCGGGGGGTTATCCGTCTCAAACGATTATTGCGGCTAAAGGGCAACGTATAGCAGCTGAGGGGGTGATGGACCCAATAGGGGGTTATGGGGCGAGGTGGTGGGATGGGCCCATGGAAGGCGTTAGATTGGCCCGTGGAAGGGGAGATATTGGCCCATGAAGTTAACAAGGCCTCTCATCATCACATTGAAAAAAGGAATTTTCAGAGCTCCATAAACCCTTTCGTAATTTTGAACCATCTGTTCTTTAAACATTTTGTTTCTATTTTTACTTAATTTAATAGGACGCTAACGAGTGAGCGAAATACATGCATTATAAGATTATATGGCAGAAAATTGGAGAAAAGTAGATAAGATATTTAAACAGGTATATGTTTTAATAAGTTAAGGATCAAAAGGTTAAACATAAGACGTAAAAAGGTACATCGTACCTGAAAAGAGTTAAAATCACATATTACCCGTCAGCAAACAAGTGATTTTCACACGTATTTGGGAATGGGTATGGTACAAACTTATTACATCGACTAGCTGAAGTCCCCGGCAAGCCCGGGCTTTACACAGGGTTTTTTTAAAGTAAATGTAGATAGTGACCTTCCTCTTGTTTTGAAGGTCACGTGTGGAAAAATTTCATCAACTTCGGTGTAAAACCGTAGATTTCCATACAAATCAAATCCACAACGCCCGCCGCCAGTTTGCTAGTCTACCACAATATGTTATATATTTCAACCAATTTACACAAAACCTAGACAAATTATATACCTAAACCTTCCTCATGAATTGGTGAAAATCGCACTAAAATCCGTACAGCAATTTTTGAGTTTATTGCGGACAGGCAGACAGACAGGCAGGGCGGGATATTTCATTTATAATATGTAGAGATTGAAGAAAGAGGCAGAAAAGAGAGCAACTAATCAATTATTGAACTATATTATTTACCATTTTGCTTCTTACAAATTTTAGGATGGAGTTACCATTTCACTTCTTAAAAAATGAGCAGAATATAAAATTGAAATTTAATGCTAATATCGGATTTATTCTAGGCTGAAGCCTGAAGATTGAAAATTGCCCAGATGATAGTCGTAACTCCAAAATGAGACCACCAATGTATGAAAAATAACACACTTCTCTAAAAAATAAAATGATGTGATGAATTTCCTACAAAATTACAACGCTTTTAACCGCTGGAATATTTTTGGTCACATTTCGGCCAGTTTGCAAACATCCTCGACCCTTTGCCAGCCAAAATGTGACCATCTGATGAGATATTTTAAAATATTTATTGTAATTATTTCAAAAGTTCCCGCGCATTGTAGAGTTCGATTAATCACAAAGATAGCTTAGTATTTTCACTTTTCACTCTCTTTTGAATTATTTGTTATTAATATTTCGGGAACCGAAATTATTGTAATTATATTAAAAAAATTATGTTACAATCTAAATTTGTACCTGTCATTATCAACTAGGCCAGGGGTGCTCAAACTTGAACTGCTAGCGAGCTACCTCCATATTATTAGACTCCGGTCGATCGACTCTGATTTTCAAACGCCGGGGGGGGGGTCATTGAAATCCTATATTCTTTATTGAGACCTCATTTATGCCGATTTTTATATCATATTTCTTCTACAACATAATTCTACAACAAATTTATAACTCTTCTGCAAGGTGAAAAATTCTGTGTTAATGTCACCCCTCACTCGGTACTCGATGAATCGACAACATGTTATTAAATTAATCGTTATATTGTGAACACAATACTGGTTTAAATTAAATCTGTGTGCTAAAACTACACTGCACACCGAATCTCTTCACCGCACTCATTTCGTATTATTGATTAATAAACTTCATATCGCCTTCAAGTTACAACTCGGACTGACTCATAAATAAACCAAACGACACACTAGAAACTAGATCGATCTTCGGGCTTTTGAAGGGGCAATTTTCGACAATATTTCACCATGAATATGCAATAAACTGACGATTTTTTTTCTATAGGGGCTTGTGACGTGACACACCATAGTGAGGATAGAGTAAATAATAAAAAAAAATCGCGACCATTGACAATATAAGCTACAAATAAATAATAAAAAAGGGCATGAAAAATGAGCAGTGTTATTGAGGCCTAATTGAGGATCAACTGAAACAAAAACTCTGAATAGATCTATTTACATCGGCAAATATTTCTCAAGATCGACTCTAAAAGCACTCGCGATCGACCGCACCCCTGAACTAGGCTATAGACAACACTTTTTTTTACATAAGCTCCATACAGGAGGCCCCAAAGATTATATAGGTCCTGAGGAAAATAATTTCCCTCAGGACCTATATCATCTTTGGGGATGCTGTATGGAGGGTTTTTTAGGGAAAGGAAGGATAGGAGAGTTCTGAGAAAGAAAAGGGTTTAACGGGTGTATAGGAATTTGGGGTTCAGTGTATCCTGGTCATCCGCCTCCAATACCTAGACAAACCTAACCCCATGAACCCGGGCACCGCTGCTAAGTCACCAAACGTAGCGAACAACTTGGGGTGACCAATGGCAAAGAAGTTGGTTATCCAATGAAGTACCCATTCCCGCCTCCCAAATTGAATATATAAGTCATAATATTTAATATTCTCTATAATACTGCATTTGCCAATTTTAAAGTAAATAATACGCAGAATTCATGCGTTTATAAATTTAGCAGTTTTAATGTCTTTGTATGCAAATTCGTACGTAGGATTTTTTTAATCACGGTGGGAAATTTCGAAATCGGATGCTCAGAAATCCCGAACGCTGGACGCGAACGCTCGAGTGGTTAATAAAATACTTTAATAAATTGTACCATAGCACAGAAAAGAGTTTCTAGAGCACCCGCCACGAAGCTAGATTTAGAAGGGTACCTACTTTAGCAGACATCCAGTTAACTGGCTTGACGCTATCCAGATATTCCTTTAAGAACTCTTATTTGATTTTAGGATGATTTAGCGTTACTTGTATGGTCTTTGGTGGGCTCACCTCCCAAACATGGTGGGCTCACCTCCCCAACATGAATATTTGCTGAATATATTGGTACTTTTACTTTTGGATTGGAGGTAAAGAAAATTATAACGTAACTTGCGTTATACTGTGATTATAAATTTGTATGTAAAAGCCAATTAGGGCGTGTAATAAATAAATAAAATACGATTTTTTTTACGAAATTGCTACTGCATATATTTTAGCTACATTATAAAATATAAGATGTGTGTGATATAACGTTGAACGCTGCAAATTAAATTTGCAGAGTGTTTAATGAAAGAATTTTCTATGTAAACATATCTTAACAACCTCCATGATCGAGGGGAGAGGCTTTCGACAACAATCCGAATCCGGGTTAATTAATTTGTTTTTTTTTAAACGACTTCAAAAGGGAGGAGGTTCTCAATTCGACTGTATTTTTTCATAATTAATTTATTAAAAATAATGTACAGTATTTTTGCGGCCCGTTCCTGGGTAAAATAAGATACTCTAACGGCCGCTGTTTCCAATTCTACTAATCATCTGCTAAGCCAAAACTATGGTTCGACATCACTTAATCTAAGGAAGCCGGACACGTGGATTAAACCCGCACCTTAGTTTCAGCTTAACAGATGATTAGTAGAGTTGGGAACAGCGGCCGTAAGATATTCTCAGTGTAGCCCTGGTGTAAAAGCGCCATCAGAATTGAAATGTTGTTTGAAATGGCTTTAGTAGTGTTTGGTAACCAGATATGAATTGTTAGGCATTTCACCACCTTCCTCTTCGCCATCTCTTTCTCCCTCCTCTACTTTCAGTCTCACAACATACCCAATGCAATTGGGGATGCCATGATCGCACTGCCTCCAGTCGGGAGCAATTAAGACTCATGTGCGGTATTTATACTAAAAAATACTAAAAAATCTATGGTTCGATATTTTGAATCATTTTATTGTTAAAAGGTGTAAATTTGTGATTTGTGGTAAAGCCGGGTAGTACCTAAGTAACAATATATAGTTATATACTATAAAGTTTCCATGAAACAAAGTCGAACGGCGTTATAAAATTTGCATATCTTTTCATTTACGAAATTTCTAGCTCAACCTGGTAAATGCACAATACAAACTCTAGGTATATTCTCTTTCAATTTTTCAAGATAAAACATTAAAAAAATGTGTTGAAGCCGGGTAGCAACCAGTAACTATAATTATAACGTAAAACAATGCATATCAAATGCGGACAGTTGATTCACCGAATTTAAACATTGGAGGGGACCCCACTTCTTTCCCAACGGAGCACAGTGATTCGTTTCATACATGCTAGACGCTAAAAACTCTAAAACTAAATTTTATGAAAATTAGTGTTAAAAATAATTTTTTTTTTTCGTTGTTTTTTATTATTATTTTTTTAATAATTTTTAAATAATGTGTTAATAGAGTATTTGAGGTTTATAATAAAACAATTATATGTAAAAAGTAAAAAAAAAAAGTGTATTTTGAGTGTAATATATTGCTAAAATTACGCTCAAATTAAGGCTTATTTTCAAAGACATAAGCCTTATTTGTTTTTTTTTAACTTTTTTCACCACTTGCACTGAGCTTATCAAGTTTAAATGTACTTTAAATTTTGTTAAACATTCCCTCAAGCCTTTTTTTTCTTCGGCAAACTCTTCCATGACACGAACAATTCCAGCCTGGAAATCTCGTACGTGGTTCCTGTAAAATGAAAAAATAGTAATAATGTGGATTGGTGTGGGATAATATCGAAACTGATATGAATAGAATATTAGTGGTACTATTTAAAAAAAGAATTTTTTTTTGGGATTTTGATATACTCTCTGAGATAAACTCTCGAGGAGATAGAAATTTAAAAATTTTTAGGCCCAAAAAAAACACAAAACTTATTTATTATTTAAAAAACAACTAAAATTATTTACACTAAATTATTATGAAAAAACTTTAAACATACCTTCCAAAGTAGCCTCCATTTTACAGAACCGAAAAAAAAACACTTTTCAACCGAAGTACACAATTTTAAATGTCGAGCTGCAACGAGCGAATAAATGCAAATGATAATTTCAAAACACATTATCCGACTTTAGGCTTCTGGTTTGAGTAAATGCGTGCACTAATCACCCCAATTAAGCAGGCATTTATTATCCTGTCTATCTGGTAATGTCGCCATGACGTCATTGTTTGGGAATTCAAAAGTGACTTATTAGCGTCTAGCTTGTATGAAACGAATCAGTGTGCGGCGTTATAAGGAAACATATGGTTTCCTCCTTCACCGCACACGTCAAGAATCTATTTTATTGAACGAAGCTACATTTATTTGAATGACTCTTTACCCTCCAATGTCCATGCATACGGGGTTAGAAAGCAGTATGCAAGTACTTACGTTAACATAATACAAAATAATAATAAATCTAGCAGCCCGTATAATAATTATTCTGAAATCTACAGAGAAAATATATACCAAATTTAAACAGTTCATCAAATTTCAAAGTAAATTTTCAAGTTCTTTGAAAGTTCTATTCAAGTACAGTTATTATTTCAGTTATGCGAAACGACTGGCCAATTGTGATATAATAACATAACTTGAAAAGAACCCTTACAGAACTTGAAATTCAACTTTGAAATTTGATGAATTGTTCGAATTTTGTGAAATAAGTGACCTAACAGAATCACAAAATCACGTTCATTACCTTAAAATAAAACATTTATTCGTAAATACGATACAATTTAATACCCTGCTACAAATAATACCTTACACAAATCTGCAAATCTGCCACAACAACTGTCAAAAGCAAAAGCACTTAAAGGCAGTGTTTGCAAGTCAAATTAAACAATATCTTTACAGGGTCTCCCGGGGCTGGTCTGGGTGAGGCACATAATCTGTTATAACCCAACCCCATTGCCCGGAGAGAATAATGGGTGCGCCACTGCAGGGGAAAACTTTCCACTTGATCCATTTTTATACGCACATGCATCTTGCCTAGCTAAACTATCAGTTAACTTGTTTTTATGTCGGGATTCCCTTTTAGAACGTAAAAAAGATGTCGATCTATCTTTGGATATGTCTAGTTAGTTGGATAGTGTAACTATGTTTGAATAAGAAAACTAGCTGACCCGGTGAACTCCGTAGCGCCTCAAAATCAATAACTTGCTGAATTAAATTCAGTTTTTTTAATTAAGTTAAAAATTACACAATGAAGCAATTATCGATGCGCAACTGTCCGTATTTTGTTTTGTCACTATCAGAGATGGTTTTGTGTACTACGGATTTATATTTTAGTGATTTTCTTACTTTTCTATTTACTTATGGGAATGGCGTTTCATTTTCTTTATACGTGTGAGGGAGATTTATTATAATTATTGTATTTTGCCTTTGAAAGGGTGCAGACATACGTTCACCGTTTGTCTCATTTTCGACTGTTGACATTTAGTGTGTAATAACATTTGACGTTTTTAAATTTTTGGAATTCACTCACTATTCAATATTATATCTATCACAATATTACTGCAGCTCTTTCAAAAGATGAGAATTTGTTCCATAAAAAAAGTACGAGGAAAAGAATTTTCTTCATAACTTTTTTTTCGTGAATTTTTCCGTTATTTTAATAGCTATTCTGCTATTCAGGGTAGAGACAAATCCAACAAATAAAAGATCATAAAAATCGTTCTTGAGTTATTTTTTTTTTTTTTTACATTAACTCCACACAGGAGGCCCTGAGGAAAATAATTTCCCTCAGGGCCTATGTCATCTGGGATGCTGTGTGGAGGGTCTTTTTGAGGAGAGGAAGGAATGAACATTGGTCTTGAAGAGACCCATGTTGTAGGAAGGAGGAAACACAGAGGCCGGCAAATCATTCCACAGCCGAGCTGTTGAACATAAGAACGAGTCGAAGAAACGACCCGTTCTCATGTGACTAATGTCAACTGTGTACAAATGTTGGGCACGCGTTTGGCGTGTTTCCCGACTATGCACCGGTGCCGAAGGGATCAATGATGCTAGTTCCTCGGAGCATCTTCCATTGTAATACCGGTAGAACAAGGATAGCATTCCCACCCGACGCCTGTGCTCTAAAGATTGCAATCCGTCTGTTAAGATGGGAAAATCTATCAAACGGACCGCCCGTTTCTGCACAGAGTCTAGGGTATTTTTCAGGTATTTTGGAGCTCCAGACCAGAGGTGGCTGCCAAATTCAAACGTGGGGCGCACTTGCGATTTGTACAGGGTTAGCAGTTGTGTACTTTTAAAGTATCTGCGGGCCCTGTACAGTACGCCCAGTTTTTGGGAGGCTAACTTTACTCTGGCTTCGATGGAGCCCCCATACCTGAGCTGGTCACTTAGGGTTACACCAAGCAAATCAATGGAGGGCCTGTTCGGAAGATTGCTTCCGTTGAAAGAGACTAGATTTTCATTGCGATCCCTTTTAGACGTAATCAGACAAGATTGGGTCTTTGAAACATTAAATTCAACGAGATTATTTTTACCCCAAGAGAAAACACTCTCGAGGTAACCGTCCATTCTTTGCTTCAAAGCCTTACGAGCTGTTGGAGTTTGTGAGCCCTTTGGGGGCTTGTCAAACAAAAAGCTATCATGAACTGTACTGTCATCCGCGTAGCAGTGAATTGGTGCACATGACAAAAGGTCGTTGATGTGCAACAAAAACAGAGTTGGAGACAGAACCGATCCCTGCGGGACGCCAGCATTTATCGAGTGAGAGGAAGAGGTGAAACCATCGACTACCGTCTGAATCGACCTCTCCCTCAAGAAGTCGGCAATCCACGTACACAAGGATGCGGGAAGTCCGTAAGAATGCAGTTTGTTGACAAGTCCTCGGTGCCAAACCCGGTCAAAGGCCTTGGATATGTCCAGTGCAACCGTTTGGGTCTCACCGAAACGTTCCAGGCATCGCCCCCAAACATGCGTCACATACGCGAGAAGATCACCGCACGAGCGGTTCCGCCGGAATCCGTATTGACGGTCGTTAATAATTTTGTTCTTCTCGAGGTATGTGAGCAGTTTGTCGTTGATCACACGTTCCATCACCTTAGACAGAACTGATGTGATCGCTATGGGGCGGTAGTTGGCCGGGTTGGAGCGGTCACCCTTCTTTGGAATAGGATGGATAACCGCTTTTTTCCAACCAGAGGGCACAGAGCCAGTCTTCAGGGACAGTTTAAAAAGCTTCGTCAAAATTGGAGCTATTTCTGCAGCGCACCTTTGCAGTACCAGGGCAGGTATTCCGTCAGGCCCACTAGCTTTATTAACATCAAGCCCTCGTAAAACATGGAGTACTTCCCGATGCCGGATCCTCAGCTTTTTCATACGAAAACCGCAGTGAGGAACCGACGTCGGGACAGCACCTTGGTCATCGAGGGTTGAGTTATCCGCAAACATTTTACCTAGTAAGTTAGCCTTTTCGGTGGCGGTGTTTGCTAGTGAGCCGTCAGGTCTGGTAAGAGGTGGCAGACTGGATTTGCAGAAATTGCGACCTATTGAGCCCGCAAGCGACCAGAATTGCCTGCTGCCATACGGGCATGCAGTCAGCTTTCTGCTGATCTGCTGGTCGTGCTCGAATTTTGACCTATTTATGATTCTCTTGGTTTCTTTGATGTAACTAATCCTTAATAATTGTTTTTGTTGGAGGTCTTCGTGGCTTGGTTGTGTATTCATTTAATACTGAACATACACAGATTTTTTCATTTGTACTTATAAAACATGTATAATTATAAACATGGTAGGCTTCGTTAAATGGCGTCACAGCTATCTTAATGATGGATAAATAATTTTAATAACTGGATCGATTACGAAAGTTTTTATGTCATCCGATATTATTTTTTAACGAATGGATTTTCTAGATAAACACATCTTTACGGCCTCCGTGATCGAGGGGGCAGGCTCTCGACTAGCGGGGGTCGCGGGTTCAAATCCCGGCGTGGGCAAGTAAATTTTATTTTATTGATTTGACGTTCCAGAATAGAAGATACTATCAGTATCGCCCTGGTGTAAGAGCACCGTTCAAAAGTTAAACGTTGCTTGAAATGGCTTTAGCCATGTTTGGTGACTAGATTTTCCTCTTCTCTGAGTCCTTCCCCTCTCCCCTATATTTAGCAACATTCAACATACCCCAAATTGGGGATGTCATAGTCTCACTGGCTCCATCAGTTGGGACTCGTTTGGTGCCCAGATCTGAATAGCCAGGCATTTCCCCACCTTCCTCTCCCCCATCTCCTTCCCCTCCCCACTACCTTCAGCCTCACAATATACCCCAATTGGGTATGGTGAGGTGAGGTGAGATACCTATGGTGAGGTATTACTATAAAAAATATATATTTATCTACATATATATTTTTTTTTCTTTATAAAGAAAAACTTCATAAAGAAAAACTATATGAATAAAAATTACATATTTTCAAAAACTAACGTAGATACTAAAAATAGTCGTATAGATGTTGATAACGCAAAAAAGTTCCCTGCAAGTCAGTTTCAGTTACACACTGTTTTATGTAACGTGCACTTTTTGTGAATTTAGATTACTTGCCGTAAAGTTGGGTGCACTTTGCCGTCTTTGATACAATACCAGAAATAATACAGTGCACAATAAAATAATAAACAAAAGTGATATGGCCCGTGAGTGTGCAGCGGAGAATTCCCTCCTTCCATTGCATTAGTTTCTGTGCTTCTCGCCTTGTTTATCTGCGGGGGAAAAAAACGACACTCTCCGCGGCGCACTGCCCCGGGATGTGATTCCGGATGTAAAAAATAAATAAACGAGATAAATGTGTGGTCCATGACATTTACAACTGGACCAGACCCTGAATTAACCAAACGGCTCTTTACAACTGGCGTTAAATTATAATACTAATATTTTATTCATTTATGTACAGGATAAATTTAAGACATATCAGCTTGAGTGTGGGGAGATAATTATTTCATTTTAAAGTGCAAACTTTTTTAGCACCGTTGTGATTTGTGACATTAAAAATAGACAAACACATACATCTACAGGATTTAGCCTGCGAGAGAATGAGTTAGTATAATTAGTCACCACTTTGTGGGGTGCTTCGTAGCCTATCGGTCTCTTCTTTGTGCGGTTCTTCGTAGCCTCTCCACTCTTGTCTACTTTAGTTTCTAAAAGTTTCACTTCTACCGCATGCGAATTGCACACTCTTTTTTTTAATATTTCGTACGTACAGTGGTTATATATGTGTTAATATAAAAATCGCACAATAATATAGGAATAAAACAATTTGGAAGGCAGTAATGGTACCGCCGCCCCGGTAATCATTTTTTGGAAAGACCGGTTCAGGTACACCTAACCTAGAACCCCCCAACCGGTGTCTCTCGACCCATCGCCTCGCACCGCGAGAGATGGACTCAAATGTCCGTCAATTCTGGACGCATTGACCTCCAAAATCCTACCCACCACTCACGCCTATTTCCTTCCCAGAATTTCCTCTTCTTCCTTTCCCTAAAAAAACCCTACAACAGCATCCCCAAATATGACATAGGCCCCGAGGGATGTTTTTTCCTCTGGTTCGCTACGTTTAGTAACTTAACAGGGGTGCCTGGGTTCATTGGGTGATGTTTGTCTAGGTCTTGGCAGCGAATGCGTTTGCCCGGATCTGGAGAGACCGGTTCAGGGAGACCTAACCTAGAACTCCCCAGCCGAAGTCTCTCGACCCATCGCCTCGCACCGCGGTGTGACGGACGGATTAATACGTCCGTCAATCTTGGACACATTGACCCCCAAGTTCCTACCCACCCCTCATGCCTTTTTCCTTCCCAGAACTTCCTCTTCTTCCTTTCCCTAAAAAACCCTACATATAGCATCCCCAAAGATGACATATACCCTTAGGGATTTTTTTTCCTCAGCGCCTCCTGTGTGGAGCTAATGTAAAAAAAATTATAAAAATAAAGTTACAAACTGAGCACACTAGGTCTTTGAAATTACAAAATAATATTTACGAATTACATAAATTAAAAATTACCCTCGTCATTTTCATTTTCCCTTCCATTTATTTTGTAATTTTGTTATTTCTTGGAAGATCTTCAACACTCTGAACTCTATAGGACATACTTGACTTATTGTAACCCGTGATTCCCGACATTATACGGAGTAATAATTGGAAATGAAATTTTGCCTCCAGTGACATTTTGTGATGTGTTTTATTGTTCAACTAAAATATATCCGTAGGTATTGGACATTTAGGGTCGGGGTGAGGGTCTGGGTTCTTACTCGGCTGAGTGACCAGTGAAGACATGTGGAAGATTTTTTGTATGGGTTTTGAAAAAAAAAACATAAAAGTCACCGGAGATCCAAATTGGATTTACATTTTTTACTACAAAGTTACAAATAATGGTAGGATTCACTAGTCACGTCCCAACACCATGTACCTTAATATAATAATAATATTTATTCACTTGGATATTTGGATATTATTCCCAATTTGAGAGGCGGGTATAGGTACCGCCGCCCCGGGAACCATTTATTGGATAACCAACACCTCTGCCATAAGTCACCCCGAGTGGTTCGCTACGTTTGGTGACTTAGCAGGGGTTCTCGGGTTCATGGGGTGAGGTTTGTCCAGGTCTTAGCGGTGGATGCGTCTGCCCACCTACTGCATGGCGGGGTGGATCAAGAGAGATTGGTTGAGGGTGGCCTTTTGACCTTTCCAGCCGGACTCTCGACCCATCGCCTCGCACTGCTTGTAGGGATGGATTACCACTCCTGGATACCCTGACCCCCAGATTCCTACCCACCCCTTGTTCCTTTTTCCTTCACTTGAACTTACTATCCTTTCTTTTTTTAACTTAACTCCGCATAGGAGGCCCGGAGGAAAATAATTTCCCTCTGGGCCTATGTCATCTGGGATGCTGTGTGGAGGGTCTTTTTGAGGAGAGGAAGGAATGAACATTGGTCTTGAAGAGACCCATGTTGTAGGAAGGAGGAAACTCAGAGGCCGGCAAATCATTCCACAGCCGAGCTGTTGAACACAAGAACGAGTCGAAGAAACGACCCGTTCTCATGTGACAAATGTCAAACGTGTACAAATGTTGGGCACGCGTTTGGCGTATTTCCCGACTATGCACCGGTGCCGAAGGGATCAATGATGCTAGTTCCTCGGAGCATCTTCCATTGTAATACCGGTAGAACAAGGATAGCATTCCCACCCGACGCCTGTGCTCTAAAGATTGCAATTTGGGAGGCGGGAATGGGTACCGCCGCCCCGGGAACCTTTATTGGATAACCAACACCTCTGCCATAGGTCACCCCAAGTGGTTCGCTACGTTTGGTAATTTAGCAGGTGTGCCCGGGTTCATGGGGTGAGGTTTGTCTAGGTCTTGGAGGCGGATGACCGGGACATACTGAACCCCAGATTCCTACCCACCCCTTAAACCCTTTTCCTTCACAGAACTCTCCTCTCCTTCCCTTTTCCTTAAAAAAAACCCTCCACACAGCATCCTCAAAGATGACATAGGCCCTGAGGGAAATTATTTTCCTCAGGGCCTCCTGTGTGGAGATCATGTAAAAAAAAAAAATAAAAAATAAATAAAAAAATCCGTCTGTTAAGGTGGGAGAATCTATTAAACGGGCCGCCCGTTTCTGCATAGAGTCGAGGGTATTTTTCAGGTATTGTGGAGCTCCAGACCAGAGGTGACTGCCAAATTCAACCGTGGGGCGCACTTGTGATTTGTACAGGGTTAGCAGTTGTGTACTATTAAAGTATCTGCGGGCCCTGTTCAGTACGCCCAGTTTTTGAGAGGCTAACTTTACTCTGGCTTCGATGGAGCCCCCATACCCCCTTTCCTTCCTTAAAAAGACCCTCCATACAGCATCCCCTAAGATGACATAGGCCCTGAGGGAAATTATTTTCCTCAGGGCCTCCTGTGTGGAGCTAACGTAAAAAAAAATTGTTCATGTTCAAAGAGAGCAGATGAAACAACCTTTTTAAATATTTATACTTTTTTAAATTAGCTCCACACGGGACGCCCAGAAGAAAAATCCCTCAGGGCTTATGTCATCTGTGGAGATGCTGTGCGGAGGGTCTTTTTAGGGAAAGGAAGGAGATGAAAAAAGCAAGAAATGGGCAGGAAAAAGTTATGAGGAGCTAATACAGAAATTTGGGAGTCGCCAATCGCAAGTCCGACTGGAGAGTTCAAAAGGCCTCCCTCAAACAGTCTCTCCCGATCCGACCCGCCACGCAGTAGTTGGGAAAACCCCATGAACCCGGGCACCCCTGTTATCTCACCAAACGTAACGTAACGTCACTTGGGATGACCTACGGCAGAGGTGTTGGATATCCAATAAATGATTTCCGGGGCCAAATTGTTAAGTATCGAGAAAGGTATCGAAAGTTTAAAAAACAAAAATTTTAACTAGTTCGGAACAGTCCCCTTTTACCCCGCAAATGGATTTTTTCTCTAAGAGTTCGAAAATGTTAGTATTTTTTTTAAATGAACAGTTTTTTTTAAAATAATAAATCTATTATTTGGGCTCGTGGCGTCACTCCATCAAAATGTCCCTTCTCCGAAAATGTTCGTGTTAATTTTGTAAAATTCCACACTGATTTATTTTTTTTATATGGCAACACTTTGATTTCAGGCGATTTTTTGAATTTGACATTTAACGTTCACTAGATTTATTGTTTTTTCTCTGCGAACTTATCATTTGGTTTGACTTTTTGATAGATGTTATGAAGAGAACCCCGTACATTTTATGCTGTCTGCACGTGTTTTAATGGTATAATGGTAATGGTGCTGATTTTAACAAAATCATTTTTATTATATTCTTCTTATTATTATAATTTACAAGTATATTACATTGGATTTAGTAATATAGACGTCGAACATTATAATGATTTATGATCAATAAGATGGGTCAAGGAAAAAAAAATTATGAGATGTAATATTTTTGGTATGCCTCGTTATTCCCCTGTGCCATTCGTGTGGAAAACGTTATTTTTTTAATTGATTTTCGGCTATGTAACTATCGTTTTTTCGCACCCATAAAATGTCCCTCTTTCCGGTTTATAAAAAATGATCTGATTTTTCGGATTGAAATTTTCAAAAAATCCCCAGGGTTTCAAAAATACGACTAAAAAAAATACAGAATGTCTTAGAATAAGCGGCCTATTCCGTTTAAAATTAGACTCTTTAGATTTAATTCGACTGTATTATTTTTGTGTTTTTTTGTTGCATTATACAAGTATCAGCTTCCTAACAAAAGCAAAATTATTATTAAATTTAATATTTTTTTATACGTCCAGTTGAGTCCACCACCACTTGAGCAAAGGCTCTAAATTATTACTTTTACGTAGATCTGTAGATGAGAGATTAAAATCACACTTTCAGCCATTGCCCGAGTACCAAAATACGCGTGCAGTTTTTAGTGACATGACTATTCCGGTTTCAATTTGTTTTTGCTTTGAACGTCCCATGTGTCTGGTCCATAGACATGACGTCAATGGTCTGGTCCAAACATTGCCCAATACATGACTACAACACGGCATTATTAGCAGCTAGCTAGTAGGTACTACTAGGTAAAGCTTCGGTCACACCGAACGATATAAACGCTGGTATTTGAATAGTAGTGGCGGGGCGTATAAATAGCCCTAACAAAGATATGTCTAAGTCCATCTGACTTTACATTATATTTAGAAATAAAATGAATAATTTAATAAAATAAATAGTTCTTATCTCAAAAATTATGGTCAAGAATTGCCTAAACGTAATAATGAAACGTGCACTCACTTGAAGTAAATGTCTTCCTCCAGTGGTATAGGCAACATAAATATATATCTATGTAATATGGGCATGCCAAATCCATGGTGGGCTAATTTCATCAATTAATTATGTTGTATCTTGAATTCTTCTTAAAATCCAAAACTCTCCAAAAAAACATTTTTTCAATAACAAGAAAAAATAATAATGGAACACCACCAACAGGCAGAGAACATTTTTTATTTTGAAATATTTACCAACTGCCATTTGCCATGCATTCGGAAGTACCTACCTACCATATTATTGCACATTATAATAACTTGGAACATAGGAGGCATGAAACACAAACTTTGAGGTACTTCTTTAAAAATCATACCTAATTTTAAATTAACCATAACAAAAATAAATTACGTATTATGGTGCTTAAACGAGTAGGTAGCTTATAAATCGCTGAGTATTGTCACTTCGAGTAACTCAATTAGCAGCTTTAAAACCTTCGCTCGATTCGATTAAAACATGTTCAATTCTGATCGCGATAAACAAACCTGCGAATTTGGCGTTCACGTGACTGTTCGCCTATCGCCTTCTGGCATTTCTAAAAGTCGCTAGATGTTGAATGTTTTTAGTTTATTTCATGTATTTTTCGATATTACTAAATTGTCAGTTTCAATTAATAGCTCCTTGGTAATATGTCTACTAGCGGATACAAGCGGCGTCAGCGGCGATCACTCGCCGTGGCAACATAGCAGCGACGAAATCGAGTGAAAATGTGACCTAGGCTTAGCGTGTAGCTATCGCTTTGCGTATATGGGGCCTTTTACAGAACAATGAACAAAAACAGGAGAATGTTTATAGGCGCCCCGTGTGTTGATCGACCAACAATAGGAAACCTTCCCCGTTTCATAAAAAAGTGTATCCTTTCTCCCACATACACAAATCTGCAACTGTTTCTGTTTTCGTAATCGGATCACGAATTCCGCAGTCGAAACAATTGGCTAATTGTTTTTGTTGGGGCGTTTGGCTACTATTCGCCACCATTTTGACATTTGCCTCTACGGCTGCGACAGTTGGCTTTATTTGATTTCAGAAATTTTTTATCATCGGACCTCTAATTAATCGTCGTCCTTTAAACTTTATTTCGGTCTTCAAACGAATTCCAATATTTTAAATTGGCACGGTTAAATTGTAATTATTTCAGATAAGCTCATATTCTTTAAACGGTCATACAATATTATTTTGGAGATGGTGACAAAATTTTGAGTGGAAGGGAAATGGGACGACAAGCGACACGAAAGGAACAAGGTGTGAAACCTAGCGATGATTCTTGGAAACGTGGATCTGATTTACATTGCACAAGCAGTGTTTTATAACGCCTTTCGTGTACATATTTTATTTCTATTTTACAGGCATTTTATTCACACACGACGCTTGTTAATTAGGATGGGGCAAGGGATTTTTTATTTCAATGTGAACATCGCAGAAGAGTCCTAATTTCTCACGACTTTCCGGAGCCAATGGGATAATGGCGTAACCCATAAATAGGGCTATATTGTGAGGCAGAAAGGATGGGAAAGAGGAGATGGGTCAGAGGAAGGCTGGGGAGTATCTGAATTTTCAGATCTGTTCACCAATTTAAAATGGCTAATAGGCCCTTTCAAATAAGTTTTCGATTCTGAATGGTGGTCTAAATTTCGATCGATCAATCCAAGTGATTTGTTTAGTAACGCTTTATTCACCTGTTGGTCGGAGAGTTGCGTTGAAAAGAACATGTATGTGCATTTGAGGAGTGTTGAGCCAAAATTGCCAAGGCATAATACCCCAAAACAAATCACGGTAATAGTTTCACAGTCTGCGATTATCGATAAGTTGGTTTCCTTTTATTAACAACTAGCTTTTTCCCGCAGTTCCACCCCATCCCCCCCCCCTTCCCCCCTCCCCCCTCCCCTTCCCCTCCATTCCTCCACCCCTGCCCCTCTCCCTCCACCTCTCCCTCACTACCCTCCCCCCACCAACCCCCTTTTTTAGAGCAAAAGCTCGAGTTAAAAAGGCAGAGAAAACGCACGTAAACCGCAGTTTGACCAAAACAACGATTGTTTTTTTTTTATTTATAGAACAAATAGTAAATAATTAACATAAACAAGAAAAAATCTTTTTTTATTTGTTTTATATATATATATATAACAAATAATAGAATAAGTAATATAACAGAAAGAGGAAGAGGAGATGAAGGAGAACAAATTAAAAGAAAAAAAGGGATATCTAATATTATAATTGAGTTGTGTCTTAAAGTATTATTAGATGAAATGATCATAATGTAATAAGTTATTAAAAGAGTGTTTTTATTGAAATTTTGAATTTTTTTTTTCCAATCTTAATTTCAAGGGTAATTCATTAAACCATTAAACTCCGATGTATTTATAGAATTGTTGGGCTATGGTGGTGTATGGTGGTGGCTACAGTGCGGGATAGTCATAGAGCCAAGGATATTTTTGTTCTATTGCTGTTCGAAAAAAAAGTTAAGCTCTCATTTTATCGAAGCAATCTTTGTGTATTTGTAAAAGCGTAATTTTTTCGTAAATAATATGAAGTGAAGGGTCTTGAAATAATTTGACGGTTTTAAAATAATTTTTATTAATATTCTTTGGATAATTTCTAAAGGCAAAAAAGAAGTTTTGAACGCACCACCCCAGCCAACAATTCCATATTGTAGTACTGATTGAATTAGGGAAAATAGATGATTCTTAATAGTCCAAAATTTAATATGTTTTGTATTCTAATAAAAATACATTAATTTTCTTAACCTTTCTACAATTGAATTGATTTGTAATTTCCACTTTATGTTACTATCTATAATTATTTAAGTATTTTACATTATAATATTTACTTCAATGAAGACAATATTAGCGAAACTCAATCGAAAATGTGGAGACAGATTTAATTAAATAATTATAATTTGAGATTTTACGCATAAAAATTAAAAATAAATATTTTACATTAGTTTTAACAGTGGTACCTACAGAGCACTCAGGTTTACATAAATATGATTTAGAATTACAATTTTATTATACATATGTTTAGAATCTCAGGGGTAGCATTTTTATTCAGAGTGAATGGTATTACAAAAATTTTATCTGTATTTAGAGATAGCAAATTTTGATCGAACCATTTTTTGTTGAATTTATATCTAATTCCGCCGTTTTCTGAGTTTCATTCCAGGTTAATCCCTCAGCTAAAAATTCTGTGTCATCAGCGTATAATATTAATTTGGACTTTAAGGTGAGTTTAAAAATATCATTCACATAAATGATAAAAAATAATTGGTCCCAGTACCGTTCCCTGTGGGATTCCAAATTTACTGATCTGGGAATCACTCAGAAAACCATTTAACATGACAAATTGCTCTCTATGAAGTAGGTAATTTTTATATCAATTTTCATTAGTTGAGAGATAAGATTAGAATGTGATACCTATACTGTCAAATGCTTTTCTTAAGTCGACAAATATTCCAATGCATTTTTTTATTATCTAAAGATTTGTGTATTTCAGATGTTAAGTTTACAATAGCATCTTGAGTACCTACTTAAATTTTCTCTAAAACCATATTGATGTGCATTTAATATATTATTTTCTTTTATAAATATAAATATTTGATTTTTAACAATTTTTGCCAATATTTTTGCAATGTTTGGGGTAGAGAAATTGGTCTATAATTATTACTTAGAATAGGGTCACCAGATTTAAAAAAAAAAAAAGTAGTAATAACAGTTTTTTTGTAATTCAGTTGAAAGTTGCCATTTTCGAAACTAGTATTTATGATGTGTGCCAATGGTTTTCAAATTAAATCAGATTTTTTTTCAATCAGAAGTATTTTTCGGAAATATTGCCATAACCAGGCGAAGAATTACCCTTTAATTGATTATTAGTCTTTAATTAAATGTATTATAATATACAATATAAGCGAAACTCAATCGAAAATCCGAAAACAGAAAAATCAAAAAAAAGATATTGACACCTCTGGGACACAATATTATGTAAATATTACAATTTGAGGTTTTACTCATAAAGTTAAAATAAAAATAAAAGATTAGTAGTGTGTTTAATTTCATCAAAGTTAGTTCGTTGTAATTGTGTTAAGGTGTTACGACGATTTGAAGGTGATGTATATAGATCATTTTATTCGATGTTTTTAATTTTAAGTGCTAATTTTTCACTAACTGACCCAAAATAATTGTTAAAGATATTTGCACATTTCATTAGATCCCTGTTTACATTGTAAATTTTGTTATCAATGTCTGTGATTTTGTTCATGTTAGATTTTTTTATTGATAGTTTCCACACCTTTTTGTTGTTGTTGAAAGCAATATTAGCAGAATTATTTGGAAGTATTTAGTAAGCTTTTAGAAGCAAATACAAAGCATGGTGTTATATCTTTCTAACATTGCTTAAATCATATTTCTCACCATAATACAAAAGTAAATAAAAATTATAAAAATTATAGGAAGCATATAATAAAAGATATAAATCAAATTGATGATTTATGTAGAAAATGTTTGGCTTTTCCGGAAACTATAGAACATATTATATCGGGATGTTCTATATTAGCGCCGTCCGAGTATACATTTAGGCACAATCAGGTTTTAAAAATAATCCACCAAAGTTTGGTAATTAAACAACAACAACTTGATTGACTGCCGTAATATAGTACCATATTATGAATATTAACCAAATTCATTTTTAGAAAATGAATTTTATAAAATATATTATGATAAAACTATACTAACAGACAGACCAATTAGTCACAACAGACTTGATATAGTTTTACATGACAAAATTAAAAAAATAACTTATATCATTTATGTAGCTATTCCAAATTCCTGTAATATTCAAACAACTGTTTCTGAAAAAATTAGAAAACACACAGATTTAGGAAATGAGATTAAAAGAATTTGGCATTCTCGGACTATAAAAATATTACCATTTGTTATTTCGGCTACTGGCATTATACCTAGGTCTCTGATTCAAAATTTAGGCGTATTAGATTTGTCAAAGAATTTATATATAAAAATGCAAAAATCGGTAATTTTAAATACATGAAGGATTACAAAAGATTTTTTAAATATTTATATTGAGGGATCAGTAGGATTTATAGGTTCAATTAGGAATTCCACAGAGCCGAACCCTCTGATATGAAAATATCTGGTAGGTTGACATGTTGTTCTTGTATTGTTTTGTAATTATAATACTTATATAGTGCAATTGCATAACGTGGATTGACCAGATTGAAACCCGGACATTTAAATCTGGTGCGTATAGAAATATCACTATCGAACCACCCGAATCCGTCCCAGTTTGGTACTGAGCATAGATGTACTGACTTGAACCTGTTGGTTAAAAAAATTAAGTTACTGGTGACTGGAGACGTTACATGGCTCCTTACAGCTACACTGGCGTTTAATTTCAAAAAATTAAATATGAAAATTATTTTAATTATTAATACTACTATTTTACCTTTTAACTTTTAAAAATATACTGTTATTTAAGTTAGAATGTAATTATTGATAATAAAATATATAATGAAGTTCTTAATTGTTTTAATTAGCATTTTTGCTTTGTAAAGCGTGCTTAGAGTGAGCTTTGGATACTACTTTGCACAATTCACATCGCTCCACAGTGAAAACCACTTTTAATAATTACCACGAACTTCATTCGGTTTATTATAACGACGAGCTGCGGTTCTGCTCTTATTAATACTATTTTATTATAAAGCAGAACCTTAAAATACCAAAGCAATGTCGTGTTAGCAATCCCGTAACAGTAGAGCAGTAGATAGTCCCAGAGTTGCCGAGGAAAGTTGTGTGATTTATGGGCCGTTACTCTCAAGTTATACTTTCTCCAGTCATTCTCATCTCATAGTCGGGATCACCTCAGACCTTCGGATGGCGGAGGTTATACGGATGGATCCCTTATTTACTTGGATTGCATTAAACTTTGTAAATTTTAGACGTTGATATAAAGTATACTAGAAGTCTTCTCCACAATAAGCATCTACAATTAAATCAAATTGTATTCTAACCGATTTCTACGCATTTTGGAAGGTCTAAAGACGGGTTGTTTTACTGAATCTGAACAATTCATCTAATTTCACAGAACTTGAATTTTAAATGCGACATTTGATGAATCGTTCAAATTCTGTGAAAAAACCTTTTTACTGAATTGGTAAATAGCGTACAGCTGCCACAAGTATTGTGCTGCATTAGTGCGTTTTGTCCTAGCCAACTGACGACTAGTTTTATTTTTTTATAAATACGTATTTTTTAACAGGTTTTAAAAATTTTATGAGTTTTTAAAAGCTCCATATCTCGTGATGAAAATGGCGCTGGAGCTAAAAAAAAATTGTTGACCTACAATTTCCATGCTGAAAGGCTGTTCCGGTTTTATTCCGCTAGATCTCACCGTGACGGCTAGAAGATTCTCTGTAATAAAAACTTAAAGTACAAAGGAGTGTGAGAGGCCTCAACCAACATGGCAAAATGGAGGCAATCATTGCAGGTGGCATAATAACCTGGAGGAAAACAGCAGGAAACTAACAGATGAAGAGGCGTTTAATAGATGGAATAAATGCTTTCCAAGAGTCATAGACCCAAGATTCAAGAGATATAATATGTATGTGGAGTCGCATTTCATTCAAGCCATTTTTCTTAGGAACCACATCACAAGTGCTCCGATCCAGACTCGGTCTAAATTTTTTATTGGAAAGTCGCTTAAGAACTTAAATATTGTTCCAATTAATTAAATTCCTAAAACATGTTAGAGATGCTAGAATACCTTTATTTAACAAAATAAACATAAAGTACTAAGGATTATAGATTTGATAGGAGATAACAAAACCCGTGTTGATATCAGTGATGAAATGAGCAATTAAATTATTTAAGAAACCAACGATGAAATCTCTGATGAACCTTCTAACGAAATCAGCGGTGAAATCACTGATTATACCTATGATGAAACTAGCGATGACATCACTGATGAAACCAACCATTAAATCAGCGATGAAATCAGTGATAAAATATGTGATGAAACCAGTGATCAAATTGACGGAACCAATGATAAAATAAACGAAGAAACCATTGATGAAATCTGTCAATGATGAGACCAGCATTGAAATAAGTGATGAAATTAGCGTTGAAATAAGCGATAAAATCACTGATAAAACTATCGATGAAATCACGAATGCAACCTGTGATGAAATCAGCAATAAAATTGTTCCAAATGGCTCCGCTTTAATCAATCATTTCTCCTTTAAAACCGTAATATAAGTATAATGCGATAACGCAACAAAATTGCAGCTACTGCCATACTTAGCGACATCTTTGAATATTATCATAATTATTTTTGTAGTTCAGATGTTAGCGACATCTTTGAATTTATCGTTAAAACTGATTAACTTTTAACAACCCCATCATGTTGGACTGGCCATGAAAATCCTTGTTTTTTCATGTCAATGAGATAGAGCTTTATAAAAAGACGGAGTTCCATTCTTATAGGTGCGAGCGCTGAAAACTTTTCCAATCCTAATATATCTGACTTATTTCTCGGTGAACTTTCTAGTTTCATATTTGTGTTGGCAGTAAATTGAGCCAACTGTGGATTTAATGACACAAGTTTTTTTTTTATTATTTGAAGCGATACGGCGCGGCGTGGCGTAAGGAAAATAAAAATGTCTTAATGTTTACCTTATTGATATCATACAACTTTCTGGGATATTTCTTACTTTACGTATTGGATTTTATTTTAAGTTCTTGGGGTGTTGTGAGGCTGAAGTAAGTGGGAGTAAAATGCTAAGAGGAAAGTCGGAAAGTGGCTTTTCAGATCAAGTTAATAAACACAGCTATAGCCAATTCAGGTAACGATTCGATATTTAATGGATGATCTACAGCTGTGCTAGAGGATGTCAATAATGTTTTTTGTCAATGTCTTATACCTACGTCAAGTTTTTTGATGTAAGCTTTTTAAAGCAGGGTAAACATTCATTTGAGATTTTCACTGCCAAGAAAGTATTAACGCGGTTTATTTTTGGGATGTTATGCCGTGTTGCGCTACCTCCTTTTTTAGACAACGTTTCGGACAGCGTTACAGCGTGTACCGGCCTCTTCAAGACGTTTCTGTTCGAGAGTTCACTCCTTCCTTTCCTCAAAAAGGCCATTCACACAGAATCTCTAAAGATGACATAGGCATTGAGGGAAATTATTTTCCTCGAACATCTCCTTTGTGAAGTTAATGAAAAAAATGTGTCCATCATCAATTGCACATCCACCCTCATGATGGACACTGTAACGCATGAAGCGTTGGCTAAAGAAGGGGGTAGCGCAACACGGCATAGTACCCCAAAAATACATCAAGATGAAGGGTAAAGATTGGTCGGATATGTTAAATAATTAGTCAAAAAGAGCGTAGATAGATTCAGGGTACCTACTTACCCTGAAATCATATTTTAACATAACTAACTTATTTTTATTACAGTACAATGACGACCTCCGTGTTCGAGGGGCAAGGCTCTCCACTAGCGATCTGGAGGTCGCAGGTTCATATTCCGGCATGCGCAAGTATATTTTACATTTGTGTTTTCACATTTGTGTTCCAAAGTGAAAGATACTCTCAGTAACGCTCCGGTGTATGACCATGTGTGTGTCCATCATTCAGAATTGAAACCTTGATTGAAATGTCTTTAGCCGTGTTTAGTGACTAGATCTGAATAGCCGGGTACTTCCCCAACCTTCTCTTTCCCATTTCCTTCCCCTCCCGATTACCAACTTTGCAACATACCACAATTGGATATGCTATAGTCTCACTGGCTCCAGGCGGTTGGGAGCAGTTGGGACTCTTGTGCGGTATTCACATTAAAAGACGTTTTTTTACATATTTAAAAAAAGCTGTACCTGTCTAACTTATAGAAGACTATAAAACGACTTAAAAAAATTGTTGGTCACACCAAACATGGCTACAGCCAAACTTCTTCCACATTTCTTTCCCTTCCCCACTATTACCATACCCCAATTGGGAATGTAATAAGCCCATGGACCATCAGCTTTGCAACAAACCACAATTAAGGATGGCATAGTCTCATTGACTCCAGGCGGTTGGGAGCAGTTGGGACTCTTGTGCATATTCACAGTAAAAAATATATATATATATGACTTTTTTATCTGTATCTGTACTGAAAATAAGTTGTCTCTAATACAAAGAACATAAAACTCATATTATTGCTTGGACTTTTGCTTCTTCATTTCCCCGTTTGGTATTTCCACGTTTTTTTATTGCTTATTTATTTATTTATTTTATTGCTTAAAAAATTACGATGGTTAAAGCATTTTTATTTTATTTTTATGTTGACGAATAAATTTTCTTCAGCGAGTCAAAGTTTCCCATTTTTGAATTACCGCTAAAACGGTATTTATTTTGTGGCGGGGCTATCGTGTGACGTCATGAGCGTGGACGCTCACTGACAGTGTTTATTTATGCTGGCCAAGCTGAGCGACGCTTGTAACGTCACAATCTGATTTGCCAACCACATTTTGATTTTGTCAGTTTTAGATCGTTTTTAAAAGCAATAATATCGAATGAAAACATATAAACAAACATTTTTAATAGGATGATTAAAATCAGAAAAATGATCTTTAAATATTCCGTACATTGTCAACAGAATCTCCCGTTTTGTGGAAATATCACGTCATAGTCTCACTGGTTCTAAGCTTTTGGGAGCAGTTGGAACTCTTGTGCGGTACTCACATAAAAAAAACGAGAGTGCTTTAGACCACACGACTGAAGTAAAACTCCACTAACTTATGTCTTCCTCTCAACTTCCGTTCGCCTCGCCCGCCCGTTCGCCTCGCCCGATCACACTTTTCGTAACGCTCTCGTCACGCATTCACCAGCTTACTCCCCAAGTCAAGCGTGCGTAAAGAAGTTTTACTTCAAAAAAATTATAAAACATAAAAATGAAAACAAGTGTTATTTATTTTTATCTTTTCTGAAAATAAGTTGTCTCTGCATACAAAGAACATAAAACTCAAAAGACATGAATATTATTGTCCCATGTAAAGCGAGCTTAAAAGTATCAGGTGAGCTTTTTCATGGAACTGACGATCATTAGAGCAGTTGACTGGAGAATTCAATGAAATGCAATCATCCCCCATCACAATGGCAGTAGAAACAAGCGGCTTCCGGTGAAAAGAAGAGAAGTCTCTCCTCTGACGGATGTGTATACGGTGTACGTGCACGATTCAAACACATTTCCAGTAATAAGCAAGTACCGGGGGGCGCATGGAGCGCGGCTTTCATTATAGTGCCGTGACACCCGGTAGGATTTATCGCCCCGGTCCGGTGTACAAAGGGACCCGTCGAGAATTCCGCAATGATCGCGTATTATTGTTACATACACATATCGCTACCGTAATGTCGTTCATATTATTTGTACCTACCTAGAATGCACGAGTATTGTTGTAGTGGCAGATAGATTGACTGCGAATCAATAATTGGACTATCCATATATATATAAAAATCTCGTGTCACCGTGTTTCTGGTCGCACTCCTCCGAAACGGCTTCACGGATTTTTATGAATTTTTTTATGTATATTTATTTGGTAGGTGTGAGAATAGGTTGTAAAGTACATTTCATACCGCTAGGTGATTAGAATGTCCCTATCCAGATTTTTTTTCTATTTTTTTGACAATTTTTTTTTTGGCATCAAAAAATACCCAAACCCCAAATTTTCACTCTCCTAACACCGCCCTCCCATTTTTTTATCGCGATTTTAGTATTTTTGTTTGAACAAATTTAACCGTCGCGACGGAAATACGAACGAGAACGAAATTATTTGTTGTTGAATGACAGATGGCGCTACGTCCGCCTCATCGAACTTTCATCCACGCATGCGCAGTCATTCACGAGAAGCATCGCGTCATTTTGACATTTCATTCGGCATTTGTTATGTATCACAACACGGTGCGTGCAAAATTTTTTACGGTTTATTTTAATTTTTCTAAAAATAATTTATATGTCAGAACAACGTTTGCCGGGTCAGCTAGTAATCAATAAAATTATGGATTTTCAAAATGACACAACTATGGGAATATGTGAACAGTGAACATAATCAGACTCACCTTCATTTTCCACAGCAAGTTCTTGTGATATACCTATGGCATTGATAAATCACTTGACTGATAAAGGCACAAGTCTCTGCACTAAAGTGACCGAGATGTCATAGGCATTCCGAATTTCTACCGTTTTATAACATATTTTTCTTGAACACTAACAGCCTTACTAAAAAACCCAGTGAACATTTTATTCAATTGACAAACGGCCGCGGATGTGAAAACATTACTAATTAAAAAATTGATCATGGATTAAAATACACATGGTTTACACAGCCTGAGAGGCAGTGGCGTAGCGTGGGGGGGGCGGTGGGGGGCGGCAAATTTTCACAATAAATAATAATATTATCTTGGAAAATTTTAAACCATTTCAAATCATTATTTAAAAATGTTCTACCATACTTTCGTTTACGAATCCAACGATTTTTATTATTATTTATTAAAAATATCAATAATAACATTTTTTAAGCTGCAAATTTCGCAATTCGTAGGAAAAGCGTAAGCATATTATGAGAGTAATACTAATTAAAGCTGATAACTCGCAAACAGATTCACTCTTAATTAAAACAAGAATTGTGTTGAGAATGTATTAACGAATGAATTTCAGTTGTGTATTCATCTGCTGATACATTTCAAAAGAGACCATTATTTTATTCGAAGTGCAGTTATAAAATTATAGTTGCAGACTATGTATGTGCTGCCAGAATCAAAGAGAAACCATTTTCATATTCTGAGTGTAGTTTTAATTCGCCAAATACAGATTTAATTTAATCCGTCCAATCACAGGAAACGCAAATTGTCCCACACATTTAATTTTAAAATAAAATTGTGAAATTATGTCCTACACATTTAATTAAAATAAATTTGTGATTGCGATAAATAGTTTAGATACAGTTTTATTACAATTTTTTTTAGAAAAGGAATCTGTATTTAAAATTTTAAGTTTATTCTATTTTAGGTACTTTAATTCGAATATTAGTATCTAATAAGCACGTCGGAAAAATTACTACATCTAGATTTTTAACAATTTTGTTTTTTGCAAAAGGATAAAAAAAAACAATAAAAAGGAACATTTAAAATTCATGGGAAGAACCGCAAATTTAGTGCGCAAACATTGGCAGGAAAAAGTTAATAGATATTTTTTCTTATTACTCGCAAGGTTAAACCAGTTTTCAGAATATAAAATTCCATTTGAGGATTCATCTGCGGATACAATTCAAAGGAAAATATTATCTTATTCGATGTTCAGTTATAAAATTCTAGTTGCAGACTGTATCCTGTACCTGCTGCCAGAATAAGAGAAAAACCATTATCATGTTCTGAGTATACTTTTAATTCGCCGCATATAGACTTAATTCAAACCCATTTTGTGTTGAAAATGTAAATTTCCAGTTGTGGAATCTGTACTGTACGTTGACACATTTCAAAGGAAAACATCCTCTTATTTGAAGTTCAGTTATAATATTCTATTTGCAGACTATGTAGGTGCTGCAAGAATCAAAGTAAAACAATTTTCACCTTCTGAGTATAGCTTAAATTCGCCAGGTACAGATTTAATTTAAACCAGTACAGAATGTAAAATTCCAGTTGGATTCATCTGCTGACACATTTCGAAGGAAAACATTCTGTTACTCGATGTGCAGTTATAAAATTCTAGTTGCAGACTATTTTTATTTAATGTCAGAATCGAAGTAAAACCATTTTCATGTTCTGAGTGTAGATTTAATTCACCGTATTCAAACTGGTTTTGTGTTCAGAATACAACGATAAATTAAATGACGAGTTGCAGATTCATCGTGCATCGAGTGAAGTTTTACATTTGAGTTACATAATGCTGTAAAAGTCTGAGAAATTATTTGTTGCGTGTGTAACTATTATTTTGGGGACTCTAATGCAGTATCAATAAATCAACTTTAGAGTAGAATTTATAAACATACTCATCAATAATAGATCAACAAAGAATACTCATCAATTGTGATTTAAAAAAAATCCCGCTCGTATAAATTTTCCTACGCCCTGATGTTCTGAGTGTAGTTTTGATTTACCACATACAGATTTTATTAAAACCAGTTTCGTGTTCTGAATGTAAGTGCAGACACAATCAAATAAAAACCCTTTTCAAGTTCTGAGTGTAGTTTCAATTCACTGCACACAGATTTAATTAAAACCAGTTTTGTGTTCAGAATGTAAGTGCCGTTAGAATCAAAGAAAAACCATCTTTTTGTTCTGAGTGTAGTTTTGATACACCGCATATTTGGTTTAATTTAAACCAGTTTTCTGTTATCAACATAACAATTAGTTGCCGATACATCGTGTACCTAGTGAAGCTTTGCATTTGAGTTGCATTCCATATGTATGCGTGATAAAGATTCAAATTCTATTACAGGCATACCACTCTCAATTTCTGAGAGCAGTTATGTATAAATTTGTAGTAGAATTTATAAGCATGATTTTATTGGAAGAGTACAAGGCATATGGGATTATAAAAATCGGCATAAAAAATAGAAAAAAATATACCCCCCCCCCACCGCCCCCCCCCCCCCCCGGTCAACGCTTGAAAATCTGCGGAAAAAGTACCTGTAGAAGTTGGGGGGGGGCGGCAAAATCTTCCTCCGCCCCGGGCGGCTGAAACCCACGCTACGCCACTGCTGAGAGGGTAGTTTATCTGGTCGGAATGTCTTAGAATATTTGCCTAAACCGGAAAAAAATTTTTCAAAAATGTGATGCAAGTGGCCTATTGTAATATTTATAATAATCGATAATATTAAGTAATTAGCGTGTACTTACAAATGAAATGTTATTCATTCGCCTTTACTATTTATTTGCCGTGTAATTGAAACATTTTGTCATCACATAAGAGGGCATTTTGGCACTTTTAAAAATGCAATTTACTTACTGGTAAGCGCTGGTAAGACGCAACCTTACTCGACGCGTAGCAGTTTAGTACTAAAGTACTAGATATCGAGATTGATGCAATTGTCTTGTTCTTGTCTTCCCACTTTGAGATTTCTACCCCTCGTCTAATAGTATGTAACGTCATAGTCCGCGGATGTGTGTGTAATATTACACAAATGTGATCGTAATATCTATTAATATGACTAATTCACTATTACATTCGCATAATTGATATATTTACCGTGTTTTTTGTGGTTTTTAATAAGTTTTAGTCAAGTTACAATAACAATAATCATACTTTGAAAATTGAAATTATTTAATGTAAAACATGAAAATTCAAATTTACATTAAAAGGATTTTATTTTATGAGAATTTCATAAAAGTGGTGTTTTTTTTAAATATTAATATCTAATACATGTGTTTCTAAACGTATCAATGGAATTAACGTCTTTAGAGTTGCAAGAAATCTGTTATAAAAGTCGGTATACATTCAAAATACTTAGGAAAAATTCCAAATTTCGATCAGACATCATTAATAAAACAGAGATAAACTACCCTCTCAGGACGTGTAAACCATGTGTATTTTTTTCCATGAACAATTCTTTAATTAGTAAAGTTTTCACATCCGCGGCCGTTTGTCAATTGAATAAAATTTTCATGGGGTTTTTTAGTAAGGCTGTCTGTTCATTTGTTTGCTTGTGGTAAAACAACACATAAATCAGTAGTTCCAACAAGTATTTATGACAATCGCCACCATTTGAAAACTGTCGTTGCCCTATTATATTTATTGTATAGCTCGACATATCAAACTCCGACAGGCAGCCGGACCTCTTATTCTAGTGGGCCTCAAGAAAAGGAGACAGCGAACGTTCCATCAAAAAGTGATAAGCAATACGCCGCCCGCTCATATATCCATGTCATTCATACACACACATTATTTGATTGTCTATCTTTATCACACAGGAATAAAGTTTTGAATTAAGAAATTATACTGAAAATCGCTGAAAACAAAAGAGTGTTCCTTACTTTCCACATTATATTGTGAGTATATGAGACTATGGCGAGTCTATTTATTTATATAACGTCATTGTCCGCCGAGTGAATTTTTTTTGGCGGTTTCAACGCGAATGACGAATACGCAGGCACCGCCACCTAGCGGTTCTGTAGGAAAACAAATAATTTATTATGTACACTATGAAAAATTACATTGTTGCCAGATTTTTTAAAATACATTTTAAGAACAAATTTTATTAGTAATGTTATCGTGTTTTAGTGTATTTTTGTTTTATTCATGTTGCTGCAGCAACACAGGTTATCGGTCGTGCTGTGGTTTTTTTTTAGTAAGGATGTAAGTTTTTAAGTACCTATCTAAAAAAATGTATGTTCTTTTTTAAGATAATATCTACATATTTACCAAGCCGAAACGATAATTATATGAAATTACCTCGATAGAAAAAAATCGCAAATTATAATCAAAAAATTATTAAATACACGTTTTTTGTGTTATTTTACAAGTTATAAGTATGTATTAAAAAAATCACATTGTTTCTTCAGGCTATTTAAGACATTTCGGGCAAGGTTTTTGCACTATTTTAAACAAGTCATGTTTTATTAAACATTTTCACAATTTTAGCTTAAATATTATCATTTTTAATATTAGCGCGCTCCCTCTATCGTATTTATATATCTCCCCTTCTTCTTCTTTTTGAGCGCTTACTACCGGGCCTTAAATAGACACCAATCAAACACAGTGAGAGACAACTAGATTAGAAGGTTGCACTACACAAGGAGTCTCTGTTGAAAGTAGTCTCTGTGCAATGGTTGGATTAAACTGAAGGTTGCATGACACTAAATTTTCTCAATTTACAGCGAGTTTTTGATGTCGTGCAATTATTTGAATGCATGCCACTAAAGCGTAATGAATATTCGACTTAACACTTTACCCCTTTTTTGATTTACATAATGCTAACATTGAAATACAGCCTGTAACATAGTGTAACATTATAGGTGGGTAAGTATCAATTAAGTTTCCTTTATTGTTATTTCACTACCCACTTAATCCATATCGAATTTTTAAATGATAGAAAAGCACACTTTCCTAGAATATAATGTTTTTACCCACCAAAATACATTTATTCATACACGTCTTCTTTGACACTATAAGATGAATTACAAAAAAAAATTAAACTTCATTCCTTTAACTTCTTGTGAGAACTGCTCCCACCTTGAGCCAGTGAGACTATGGCATCCCCAATTTGAGTATGGTGTGTGTATGAAAGTAAGAGGGGAGGGGAAGGAGATGTGGAGGAGGAAGGTCATTGCACAGAGACTACTTTTAGCGCCGTCAATATTAATAAGGAGAAGATCATTGCACTTGTAACTTTAACAGACTGATTAGTTCCACAGAGTTATTGTTCCAAAGTGTCTTTTATTTATTTTTATTTATTTATTTTATTCAGGTTCTCCATAAAACAGTTATACACTAAAAAATTACGGAAAGGTTACAATTTTTTTTTAAGTGCATGGGACAGTTTAACTATGTTGTGATATATGTCAAGAGATAATTACTGAATTCTCTGTAGGTGACATTGAAGATGTCGATGCTCAATGCACAGTCGTTAAGCAGTTGAGTCGCCTTGCTAATGGCGCATTCTGACAGGCAGAAGTTCTCGCTTTCGGAGCATAAAAAAGTGCATGGGATCTCCCACGAGTATACGGGTTAGGGACATATAAGTTGATCTCTTTCAATATTGGCGGATTTAGTATGGTACCGGAGATTAAATTAAAAAAATGTTTGCCTAAAAATATTTTTCGGCGGGCTTCTAGGGTGTTAAAATCGAGCATTCCTGTTAAGAACAATGATGGATACAGGAATGGGTAGTATGTATATTCCCTCATATACAGGTAACTCATAAACCTTTTTTGCACTTTTTCTATTTCTAGGATATGGTTTTGTTCAGAAGGGGCCCAAATAATGGAGCTATATTTCAGGATGCTGCGGACATGCTTGTAGTTAATATTGGCACATATTGTCAGAGAGTACAGGCATGGAATGTAGGTTGGATGGAGGAAGGTACTGTATATATATATATACAGTACCGAAGCATCGCAAAAAACCTCGATGAATTTTTGATAAATATTAATGATCTAATTTTATCTCCCGCCTGCATAGTGTTAACAGAAACGCACTGTAATAACGATCAACACATTAATGCGTTACCCAACTACAAAGGCATCGCAACAATAACACCAATTAACAAAAATAGTGGTATAATTATAGTTGTTCACGACGAGTGTGAAATTACTAACATTGAAGAAATTTATATACAACACGTAAATTGTCTAAAAATAGATATAAAATTAAAAAATAAATTATACAGAATTACAACAGTGTACAGAACATACAAATCAAATATTTATATATTTGTATGTATCGGAATATTTATAGACCTGAAAAAACCTTTCGACAGCATATCACATAAAAAATTAATAAATAAATTAAAATCGATAGGAATTAACGGGAAAGTCTTAGCATGGATAACTAGTTATTTACATAAAAGACCTCAACAAGTAAAATAACTCAATCAAGTCAGCGATTCAAAATATAGCGACTTTTCAACACCCCAAGGTACAGTTTTAGGACCACTGTTATTTATTATATATGTCAATGATATATTCCTTATTTCCAAATATGGAGACATTGTCTCCTACGCTGACGATACAGTCCTTCTACTAATAGCAAACACATGGTCTGAATTAAATAAAATGGCAAACACAGATATCAATGCACTAAAAATATGGTTTGATGAAAACCTGTTAACTTTAAATTCTAAAAAAGCCTTTTATTTACCATTTTCCATTAAAAAAACAAGAAATACCTAAAGAATTAAACATAATAATCCACTCTGTGACAAATACAGAAAACCATAAATGCAATATATTATGTACAAACATAGAAAGCAAGACCGATATTAAGTACCTGGGCATAATAATAGACTAGCGTTTAAAATGGTCCCCACACATAAATATTCTGAACAACAGAATAAGGAAACTAACATATATATATTTAGATGCTTAAGAGATATTTTAAACGAAAAATTACTTAGAACCACATACTTCGCTTTCTGTCAATCAATTATACAATACGGCATTATAGGATGGGGCGGTACACATACAAAACAAACGCAAACAATTTACATATCACAAAAACTAATAATAAAAACAATTTAAAAACAAACCCTACTCATATTCATCAGAACTCTTATTCAAACAATTTAAGGTCAGAAAATTAAGTGCGTTATACTTTTATCACGCAACATTACAAATTTATAAAGATAATATTCAAAATAAAGTTGCACCCTTCGAAAATAACAGAAATCTTAGACAAACATCAATACTTCCTATTCCAAAATGTAAAAAAACGATAGGACAGTTAAATCATAAATATCTCGGAGTTAATTTTTTTAATTCACTACCTGAAAAAATCAGAAACATCAACAGAAACATAAAAAAATTTAAAACTCAGCTTAAAAATTACACTGAAAATTTGAACTGAATAAAAAATAATAAATTCAACCAATATTTTAACACCCCCCATACACACAAGCCCTGCTTATTTATGGGGGTACATCAAATACATGTATTATGTAATTAATTATTGTAAAAAATATATTATAATTTATGTATCTTTTTGTAAATAAAAAAAATAAAAATATATACATAGTTGCGGTAACTAGTACGAATGTATGAAACTTCTTTTTACTGTGGACTTAAGGCACTAGCTTTTTTAAGCCAGAGTTAAATTGGCTTACTGTAATCATACACGGTCCACAAATACATTAGTTATTTATTGTTTGTATATATTCTTGAACAAACGTTTTACAAATGATTACAGAGATTTACATAGGACTACAAAAAATGTTACTATTCAGTAACTGTAAGTAAAAAGTTTAGTTGTCGCATCTTGTGAATACCTCACAGGGAGAATCTGTGCTGAGGTGTTCACATGTTTAGGATTAAGTGTTATTCTGTCGACATAAGTAAAAACACATTACTCTCCTTGATACTGTCAAGAAGGACGCTGGTTTCGACCCATTGCAGCAGAATCGTATACATGGTATAGATTTTAAGATTTACATAAAATTTAAGATTTAAGACTTCAATAATATACAACTACTAAGCCTGTACAAATCGCAAGTGGGCCCCACGGTTGAATTTGATAGTCAACTCTGATCTGAAGCCCCAAAATACCTGAAAAACCCTTTTTTCTGGGCAGAAACCGGCTCGCCATTTGATAGATTCTCCTGTCTGAAACAAACGGATTGCAATCTTTAGAGAGCCAGGTGGGAATGCCCTCCTTGTTTTACTGGTATTCCAATGGAAGATGCTCCAAGGAACTAGCGTCATTGATTCCTTCGGCACCGGTGCACAGTTTGGAAACACGTCCAACATTTGTACACAGTTGACATTTGCCACATATTTCTACGATTCGTTCTTGAGTTCAACAGCTCGGCTGTGGAACGATTTGCCGGCCTCTGTGTTTCCTTCCCCCTACAATACTTGTTTCTTCAAGACCCAGGTTTCCTCCTTCCTTTCCTCAAAAAGACCATCCGCATGCCAGCAGGATGACATAGACTCTGGGGAAAACGGTTTTTCTCAGGACCTCCTGTGTGGAGTTAATGTTATTTTTTTAAATCTTTATTTATCATGTTGAACAAAAAATTACGTCTTACTTTTAGACAATTAAATGGTTATGTCCAAGCTGCTTAAGAGTATTTCGCTAAGTAAATGGGAGCTGATTATACTTGGTCGAAGGAGCTAGACCAGGGTTTCCCAAACTGTGTTCCGCGGAACCCTAGGGTTCCGCCGAACCTGAATAGGGGTTCCGCGATCATTTGTCGGAAGAATTTAATTTATTATAAAATTCACATTTTCATATTTCAACACTACTGGTATTATTCACAATAAATTATTACTTGTATAAATATTTCAGGTACTAGACACTTCCAGGTAGAAAGACTAAGCTTTATGAAAGTTGAAAGAGCCGTTTACGCTGTTATTGCAGTAAGTCTTCATTTTACGTACTAAAAAAATTTCTGAAGTTATAATACTGTGATATGAGTGAATAATGAGAACCTCCGTGCGATGTGGAAACGGATCTGCGTGTGTTTCACAAAATTTCAGTTCCCAAGGAACCCAAACTTATTTTTTAAGATATCGACTTTACCTGGAAAAAAAAAATAATGTAAAAATCAATCATTCTAACATCCTTGTTAACAATAAGCCGAACTATAAACGCGCATGGTGCCGTAAATGTTGGTGAAAAAGCGAAAAATTAAAAAAGTGAAAAAAATTACAACTTTGGATTTCATCAATTCAACCTAATCATTTAATAAATGTAAATGTTTGAATGAATTAAATTTTGAAGAGGATGAAGAGGTTTCCAAATAATTTTAAGAATATCTACATAACTCCAAAACAACTCTTTCGCAATATTTTCAGAAAACTAGAAAGGACGATTCCTGCGTTCGGAATCCATTTTCCGGACAGCTAAATCAGTAGGCTTAAGCGCAAGTAAATATGAAAATCTAATTGATTTAATTAATGACTAACTTGAAACAAAAATCGGCCTTTAAATGATTTCTGGGCGAGTTTGTCAGAAGATTACCCCAATTTATCAAAATAAACTATTTTTGTTTTACTTCCGTTTTCCACAACCTATTTATGCGAAGCGGGATTTTCTAAGCATGCTGCAACGAAATCAAAGTGCAGGAACAAGCTCGATGCCACACCAGATATTAGAATCCAACTTACCAATATTATGCCCGATCCCAAGAAGATATGCTGAGTCAAATTCGTCAAAGTCATTAGGTGCTTTATTTAATCCACTTTTGTGTTTATATTCCATTTTGTTTGTGTGTGTACTAAATAAATATATGTCTTTAATAACACTTTTTTTTATTTTTACTATTAGGAAATTTTTGAAATTGGCAATTCACCCTAAAAAGAATGCTTTGTACCCAACCTAAAAAATAAGCCAAGTGTTCCGTTAAAATTTACGGATTTGCTAAGTGTTCCATTGCAGAAAAAGTTTGGAAAACCCTGAGCTAGACAATGAACTTAGTTGTATTAACCTAAAAATTCCAGACCAGCAAATCGTTACATTAACCCCTAAACACCCAAGACCCAACAGGTAGTGGTTCTTAACCTGGGTTCGATTGAACCCCAGTGGTTCGGTTAGTTAGTCTCGCGGGTTCAGCGGAGGTCAAGACACACCCCCGACTCGTATGATTCGTGATGACAGGCCCCGCTTGGCCATCATTGGCTTGTTTTTTGTTCTTAATGGTTTTGTTCTTTAATGGTTTTGTGCATTTTGTGCACCTGTGTATAAATAATAAATATATATCTATGTTTAGAATTTGAAAAATTCATATTTTATTTTTCCAATTAAGAAGGCTTCGGTGAATGCGCATATGAAACTGGTGGGGGTCAGTATCTCCAACAAGGTTAAGATCCACTGCCCTAGAGTCTTTTTGCGAGATATTTCTCTCAGCCAAACACCATGCCACATTAGTTTGTATTATATTAATATGACTATTTATGCTAAAATCTGGAAGAATCTGTCATCTGTTTTATATTTTTTTTTTTAAATACGTTTAAAAACAGCGAATCTATTTGAAATTGAATATCAAGCGGGATTTTTTTTTACTTTAGCTCCACTCAGGAGGCCCAGATGAAAACAATTTCCCTAGGGTTTATGTCATCTTTGAGGATGATGTATTGAGGGTCTTTTTAAAAAAAGGAAGGAGAGGAAGTTCTGGAAAGGAAAAAGGTTTGAGTGGTGGGTAGGAATATGGGAATCAGTGTCCAGGAGTGACAGACGTTTGAATCCATCCCTCCAATTGCGGTGCAAGGCGATGGATTGAGAGTCTGGCTGGAGAAGTCAAAAGGCTTCCCTCAACCAGTCTCTCTCGATCCAGTCCGCCACACAGCAGGTGTGCCAAGACCCGGACTAACCTCATTTCGTGATTTGCTCACTAAACGAAGCCAACCACTTGGGGTGACCTAAGGCTAGGGATGCAACGATATATCGGAAAACCGATAAACATCGGTATATCGACCCCTAAAAATATCTATATTTATCGATATCGACGATACACCGATATCGATATAACAATATCGAAAAACTCAATAATATCGTATCGAAATATGGAAAAACCCGCCCAAATTAAAATGACCACAAAATGGGGTAAAATGCTATTACTGGCAACACTGACTTTCTAAAAAATTGATTCTGTTCTCTATTATACTCTGTAATAGGTGAGAGCACCAAAAATCTTTGGCTCACATGCAAATAAAAAAAAAAAGCTGACGGTGACGCGAGCTTACGTTATATCTTTCTGCTCCTGTAAATACTCTAAAAGTAAACATTCGTTAAACATGGCAAGAGATGCAAGGTGTATATCCCATTCTTTTTAATGTGGCAATGAGTCATCTACCAATTGTGGCAACAAGTGTTCCTTCTGAATGTCTTTTTTCAAAGGCAGGAGCCACCATAACTCAAAGCAAAAACCGGCTACAAGGAAGCAGTCTGTCAAAGCTACTATTTTTAAGTTCGATAGCTGGTACAAAAAACTGGAATAATTTTTTTTAACACGTAGGGGACACTTTCGAACCTTTGCCGTTTTTTTTTTTTAAGTTTCATGAAGTGGTTAATTAACAAAGAACGTTTGTTTTTTTTACATTGAACCGAGTAGATCAGTTATTAATTTATAAACATTTTTTTAGTGAATACCACACAAGAGTCCAAACTGCTCCCGTCTAGAGCCAGTGAGACAATGACATCCTCAATAAGGAAGTTGAGTGAAAAATATTTTGACTTTTGAAAAATATGTTCATGTAGATCAAAAAATATCGATTTTAAATACATAAATATATGTCTATATTATAATTCTTAGAATTAATTAAACGCTCTTAAAAATGTTTAAAAGGCTATAAACTAAAAATGCATGATGATTGATCAAAGAATTCTGACGTCCTGTATGCCAATTTGTATTCAATTATGATTCGAATCATGATCGTGCATCTCTTTCTATTACATGAGAGATGATTTGTTTATGATGAGAGAGGTATAGACCAAACAGTTTTGCTTGCTATCTTGTTATTATTCTTTTTAGTTTAAGTAAAGCCTTGATGACATTGACCGAGTTTACAAACTAGCTGGGAAATTCACTATCTGTTAGTACACTCGCTCAGTGTAATCGTATTACTAACTAACTAGCAATTGTTCACTTCCCGCTAGCGTTTGCCTGAAGATGGCGGCCCTAAAACAGCTGTTTTCGTAACCGTCAGAATTAGTTCGCACGGGGGTTGCTATTCTCGCTACTGGCTAGCGTGTGGCGCTAGCTGCGAATTCAAGCATTCTACAAAATGTCGACAGAGGTGGTTCGAGCGGGAGTCATTATTCAACAATTCTAACAATTTTAACTATGAAATCTTGACCATTTTTTTTAATAAATTAATTCTGATAGTCGGTTAACATTGATAAAATAATTCCTGGAATTCCTTATTGAAGAATTAAAAAATCTCCATTCAAAATTCTCAAACGACGTGTTTTTCAGAATCTAAATGACGTCACACACACACCCCGCCTCTTACCACTCGTTTTGGCGGGCTTAATAAAATTTAAACTTGAAGAATTAATGTAATTATGAAAACGAACTTTAAAAAAAATACAAATATTTATGTTTGAAAGTGAACATTGATAAAAAAAAGTGGACTCAACTTCCTTATTGAATGGATTCTCTAAATTTTCAGAAACACTTTTTGTAGCTGAAGTAGATGCACTTTTTTATATAAATACCTCACAAGAGTCTCGGTTGCTCCCGTCTGGAGCCAGTGAGACTACGGCATCCCCAATTGGGGTATGTTGTGAGGCTGAAGGTGGTAGGGAAGGGAAGGAGATGTGGAAGAAGAAGGTGGGAAAGTACCTGGCTGTTCAGATCTGGTCAACAAACACGGCTAAAGCCATTACAAGCAACATTTCGATTCTGAATAGTGGTCTTACACCGCGATCCTCGCAGTATCTTCCACACTGGAATGTGCCGCAAGTATACTATATATTATTTTAATTAATTTATTGTGAAATAACACAAATTAATTAAATAAAATTTATTTCGGTTTGCGAGATGAGAGTCTTACCCCTCGACACATCTTAGTTTGGCTAGTCCCATAACTTGGGCCATATGGTATCGTACCTTAGTCATATAAATTAATTGTTCTGTAAAACTGTTCATAAGGTTCTATATTTATATTGTAATAAATAAGATGCATTACACAAAGTACAAATGAATGAAACTGCAATTAACGTAGTAAAAAAAACTACCATTAAAAGACACGTGAAATTTTTATCATTAGTATCAAATAAACATCTAAAGAGTAACACACTAAAAAGGATACAACATACCTACTAAATAATAGAAAGGATTTTAGGGGTCGACCATTAATCACGTGAGGCTCGAAAGGAGGGGGGGGGGGGGGTTCGGAAAAAATCACAAAATGTCACACGAAGGGGTGGGGGATGTAAAGAGATGTCACGTGTATTTATTTTTCGTTAAACGCACGATAATATTCGGAAAATTTCAATATACTTTGTACTAAAAAAAAACGTGATTTTGGGTTTGGGGGGGGGGGGGTTAGTAAACCTCACCACAAATCATCAGGGGGGGGAGGGGGTTAAAAAGTTGCTAAAAACATGACGTGATTAATGGACGACCCCTTATCTAAAATCAAACACCTACATGGGTACCTTTGAAATGTACATAACCGATGCTACGGTCCCGTTTTGATGGTCCAGGGTACAGAAAACACAGTAAGGAAAATAAATTGATAAATCACGTTTTTGAGGTTATATTGTTGTTGGACATTATGTTTTTTACAAACAAAAATAATAAGTAAACAGAATCATAAAAATAAGTGTCCGTGAATTGTAGCTTTTTGACGCGGCCGCTGAAAAAAACTTACACTCAAAAACCATCATAAAAAAATTACACTCAGAAAGCGAGAAAGGTTTTCTTTCATAGTGTTTCAGCTACATTTTAAAGTTATTATTACTAAATCCGGAGAAATTTATAACGTAGCTGACAGGATGTGCTTACATAAATATGGACCTAGGTTTCTAGAAATCAGGTTAGAAACAAATACATACGTGATCCAACATCCTTTTTTAGTTTGATTTTAATTATTTATTATTTATTGTATTATGATTCTACTTAAAAAGAAAAAAATAACAATGTGCTTTCTTTATATATTGCTACACTTCTGCAATAAAAAATAGTTTAAAAAAATATATATCATTCCATATAAATTATTGCAGTCAATAAATTTGATGTAAAATGCAGGATAACTATTTACTTGCTCTGAGTACAATATTATTTATGCTGGTGGACTGGTGGACCCCTACGCAGGCGCAGATCCATTCCTGAGTTAAAACCACTCTTGTGTTCATAATGCAAATTCCTGTTGCGGATTCATCTGCTGACGCAATTCGAAGAAAACCATCAATGTGTTTCAAGTGCAAAAATTCGCGGAAAACCTTTCACGTGTTCTGAGTACACTAATTTAAATTGGTAGACAATTGGACCCCTTACGCAGATCCATTCCCAAGTTAAAGCCACTCTTGTGTTCATAATGCAATTTCCTGTTGCGGATTAATATGCTGACGCATTTCGAAGATAACAGTTCTAATGTTCCGAGTGGAGTTTTAAAATTTTTGTTTCAAACCATACGCTGCAAAATTTGTAATTGATAGTAAAACCATACGCACATTACTAGATTAATACTATTCAAAGCTGGGGACTCGCATGCAGATTCACTCTTAATTTAAAACCAGTTTTTTTTTTGTTCAGAATGAAATGATCAAATTCTAGTTGTGAAATCATATGTTGACACATTTTGAGGGAAACCATTCTCTTATTCGAAGTGCAGTTATTAAATTCTAGTTCAAACTATGTAGGTACCGCCAAAATAAAAGAAAAACCGTTTTCCTGTTCTGAGTGTAGTTTTCATCCATTGCATGCATATTTAATTTAACCAGTTTTGTGTTCAGAATATAACGATAAATTAAATAATAAGTTGCCAATTCATTAAAGGAAGCCATAAGTTTGTACACGTCCTTGAGGTGATTTTTAACAAAAACAGCGCTATATAAATCATCCAAATATTATCATTATAATTATTCTTTACGTACCAAGTGAAGTTTTACATTTGATTTACGCACCATATGCTGCAAAATTCTGTTGGGAACTATTATTTAGGCTTGTGGACTCTTATTTAGAACCAACCTTAAGAGGAATATAAACGCTAGAAATATTTCGATTCTCACGCCTGCAAAATTTTGAAAATCGAGCGTCTAATTTGCACGAGGCAAGTAAGCGAAAAAGTGGTTTTTATTTATTTTGTCCATAATTTTATAAGAACGAAAAAAAGTTAGAACATATAAAACCTCAAAAATAGTTTCAGTCATAAAGAGGTATTTTTTAAAAATTGTTTCTTGTATCACTTCATAGTTAAGTCATGAAAAAACATTTTTTTTTGGTTTACGCTTATATTTTTTGTTATGTAAATAATAATTTTATTGTAATTCTAATACACAGAAAAGCTAGTAAAAGCTTTGATTTATCCATAGTAGCATATTTTTTTATGTTCCTACTGTAAGCCGATTTGCCGTAAAGATTAATCTAAATAGTGTCTGAATAGGATTTCATGTATAACTTCATCAAGTTAAAACCTACCTCGTCTACCTTATGTCTAAACACAATGTAAAAATTCGAGACGCAAAGGGATATATTCTCGATTTCCAAGAGCAGTTATAAATTTCTAAATGCAGAATCCGTGTTCTTCATTTTTTATTGGAAGAATACTCGTCATATGTGAAAATAAAAATAAACGGTAGTGAGGTCATAAAAACTGTATTTTTTTACCCCCCCCCCCCCCCTCTCCAGGCGCTTGAAAATCTTTGTGCGGCCCGCGGATGATGCCACAAACGTCCAAATGGCCCCCGATGCCAAAAGGTTCCCCACCCCTGCCTTAGAGCGACGATGAGTATATGAGTTAAATATGTTTTTGGGCTCACCCCGCATTCATGCCCCTTGTGTAAAAGAATTTTACAAAGGCTTTCCGGTGATACATTGATTATCTTGATATAGAATAATTAATGTTTCTTTGTTTATCCCTTATGCGTTCCTAAATCATTCATCCAATTGCGATGAAACTTTGTTGATTTGATGTACGCATGTCCGCGAGCTCTGGCCATATGAAATTTTGTATCAAAATTTTGCAATAGGTGGCGCGCGAATTGTTTGAAAAATAAGTATATTTCATAGTATGGGGAATCCGGGTGGTGGAGGGAGGGGAACGCGGGAAGGGGAAGGCGGGGAAGGTGGATGGGGACTCGTGATGAAGGGAAGGCGGAAGGGGAACGGGGAAAATGGGAGAGGACACGCAGCGAGAAACAATTTCTTTGTGTGTCATTTCAACGCATGCCGGGAACTCGCTTGTACCACATAAAATTATGTTTTGTACTAAACTAGCAGACCCGGCCACACATTGATGTGGCTAACGAAACACAACGCCATTACCCAACCTTTATAAAATCCACACCACCCGCTTGCCAGCTGCCCGCTGCCCGCTGCCTGAATTAAATATTTGAATTTCTCGGCTTTTCTCTACTATAATAAGCATGTATTATACATATAAACCTTCCCATTGAATCACTCCATCTATTGGTGAAAACCGCATGAAAATCTGTTTCGTATTTTAAAAGATCTATGTGCACATACATTTTGAGCGACGTCATTTTATACTATGTAATAATGCAATTCGAGCGATCGCCACTAATTATACAATGCTTGCAATGCAACACTGGATATTTGAAAAGGGAAAATCAAATACCTACTTACTCTAGGACATCTCTTTTCCAATTTCTTCCTTAGAACGCATTTCAAAAGTGAAATCGCACAAAAATATGTTTTCTTTGAATTTCTCGGCTTTTCTCTAATATAATTTACACGTATTATACATTTAAACACTAACTCTATCTATTGGTGAAAACCGTATAAAAATCCGTTGCGTAGTTTAAAAGATTAACGCGCACATACATTTTGAGCGACTTCATTTTATACTAACTTGCCCTAAGTCGTTGCGCGGGGTGCATGGCGCGTAGGTTTATCATCCCACCCAGTAAGTACTTACTTACCTACTATACTTTAAAGCTACTACCTAGTTTAACGTTGGGTAATTTTTAACGTTTTTTTTCATAAGTTAACTCAGAAAATGCAGACAGATTAGGGTCATTCATTCCTACACCCGTTTTACGTATTTATAAGTGAATAAATTATTACTCTGTCTTTTATCATTAGACATCAGGATTTACGAAACAAACTAGTACCAGTGGGTACAAATTTTTAAAGAAAACTGCAAATAAATATCTAAATACATTGTTGCACATAGGTGAGAGCAGGTAGGATTCGTACACTTTTTACGCTAAATCATATAAAAACAAAACCAATAGCCATTTAGAAATAATTTCAATGCTGCTGAATTACCTACATGACTGGCTTTAATAATATTGTAGTTCAGTGTTGATACAAAGTAACATGGCAAAGCTATGATAAATTTATATTTTTGAATGTAGCTATTACTTTGTGGTTATCCATTATAAAAAAATGAAACAATACAACTTTGTATAAACCACTTATATAATGTGCAAATCCGACCGGTTTCGGAACAAACGTTCCTTCGTCAGGGAAAGCTTATACTAATTTGACAGTTTAGAACAATGTTTTATTATGGTAGGGGTGGAGCCGTTGTAAGTTAATAATATAGATTGGGAGGGTAGGTATTAGTGTAGAGTGGGTGGGTAGGGGAACAAACCCATGATTGGGCTATATGACAATATTTTTTGTTTGTTGATAATAGATTCATTATTTTTAAGGGATTTTTTAATTTCCAATTCTTCTAAGTTATCTAAACGTTTTCCTTGATGATTAATATGAAGAATATTTATCCCTGTGTTTTTTTTTCAAAACTATGGTTATTTTCAATGATATGGTTAGCGAACTCAGAAAAATTATAATTATTAAGACACCTTAAATGTTCTTTGATTCTGATTTCAAAATTACGAGTTGTTTTTCCAATATAAAATGAGGGACAATCATTGCATTTGAGTTTATATATTCCGGAATTAGTCAATTTATGGTCTTTATCTTTAGTATTTCTCAAAAAATTACCGATATTATTTCTTGTATAAAACGCTGGTTTAATATTAAAAATAATGAATCTATTATCAACAAACAAAAAATATTGTCATATAGCCCAATCATGGATTTGTTCCCCTACCCACCCACTCTACACTAATACCTACCCTCCCAATCTACATTATTAACTAACAACGGCTCCACCCCTACCATTATAAAACATTGTTCTAAACTGTCAAATTAGTATAAACTTTCCCTGACGAAGGAACGTTTGTTCCTAAACCGGTCGGATTTGCACATTATATAAGTGGTTTATACAAAGTTGTATTGTTTCATTTTTCTATGATAAATTTCCCTAAAAATGGAAATCGTACGAAAGTACAGTAATAATTAACAATGTATTGTTTTTTAAACAACTTTTTAATATTTTAGTCGTAATATCAACATTAAAATTAACCATCAGGGTAACGTATCATAATGACACATAACGGATCTACTATTGCACATTATACATAGAAATATCTTTTTTAAATCTAAATATATTAGTTTTTCTACTGTGGAAGCAGATTTGGGTGGCGGCAATACACAGACCACGTCTAATAAGTAAACCGTTCCTTCGTCTTTGGTAATATGTAGTACGAATCCTGCCCACTCATAACTGTACGAAGGGACCCCAACCAAAACAATCAACATATAAATTCAAAGTAAAAATAACGGTTAAGGTTATCACAAAAGTAATCTATCAGTTGGCAGTATATCTTTATATTTTAAACTGTCAACTACACCTACTATCGTTAGGTTATATACAACAGCGTCCTCCTTTTTCGCCAACTTAAATGTTGTATACGGAAAACTGATTTGATTTTTATTATCACAAATCGATGATTGTGAAATCCCTGAAAAATCACGGGATATTGTAAGCTCAATTTTGAAAAAGACAATTAAAATTCATTTAAAAATATTATAATACAGGTATTGTACGGTAGAAGAAGTCGGGGACGCCCGAGGAAGACATGGCACGATCAAGTGAATCAGATACTTGAGACGGGCCATGTCAAAAGTCAGAATAATAGAAGAGTATGTATGAGACGATGTTTGAATGTGAGTGAGGCAAAGAGTGTGTGCCAAGACCGAGTTGTTTGGCGGTCCGTCCTCTCTGCCTACCCCTGCGGGGAAACGGCGTAATGGTTAGTTAGTTAGTTATTGTGTGTGTATATGTACGAGTATACCTGAATTTGTTCAAGCAAACAGCTCCAATTTTGAAGACGATACTTCTAGAGCACATTAAACCGGAGTTACAAACAGACCCACAACCGAGTATTTTTTTTTACAAAAGAGTATTTTTAAATAATTAACTAATTGATGCCTGTGAAAAATCGCGGAATTTAACCTGATTTGCCGAGGATGAAAACTGAAAAATTTGTTTATACAGAATCGAATTGTATTACAAATTTCAAAAATAGATTTTTTTTACATTAGCTCCACGTAGAAGGCCCAGAAGGAAAAAAAAATCCCCGGGACCTACGTCATCTTTGTGGATGCTGTGTGGAGGGTCTTTTTATGGAAAGAAAGGAGAGGAGAAGTTCTGGGAGTGGTGAATAAGTTATGAGGGATGGGTAAGAATCTGGGGTTCAATGTGTCCAAGAATGACGGACGTATGCATCCATCCCTCCCACCGCGATGGGTCAAGGTGATGGGTCGAGAGAGTCCGGCTGTAGAGGTAAAAAGATCTCCCTCAACCAGTCTCTCCTGATCCTGCCTGCCACGCATTAGTTAGGCAAACACATCCGTCGCCAAAACTAAGACAAATCTCACCCCATGATCCCGGGCACCCCATCCAGGGATCCCGGGATCCAGGTCTTGGCGACGGATGCGCCTGCCCACCAGCTGCGTAGCGGACCAGATCGGGAGACCCTTTGACTTCTCCAACTGTTCTCTCTCAACCCATCGTCTTGCACCGCGGCGGGAAGAATAGATTCACACGTCCTTCACTCCTGGACACAATGGCCCCTAGATCCTAACACTCACCCCTTAAAAATACCCTACACACAGCGTACCCAAAGATGACATAGACCCTGAGGGATTTTTTTCCCCCAGGGCCTCCTTTGTGGGCTGTTATAAAAAAGTGTATTTTATCGCTCTTCTTTATTTGAAAAGATTATTTTCTAATTTGATCATATTCTTCACGTAGGTATATAAATTATTTATAAATGTAAATGTATGTACATCATTTCCTATTTTCAAAATTTCAAACTCATACGTCCCGCACAAGGAAAATTATATTGTATAGAACTGGTAAAAATCTCCTGACAGAAATTCTCGAGTTTTTGCCGCAAAAGTCTCTCGACCTCAGTTCAAAATTTACGACACTCAGTTCGAAATTTCTCTCGTAGGTATCTGCATGTCTATTTTTTAGTTTTAGTTCAACTTTTCGTTTTCACGCATACTTGAGTATCAGAGGAAATGTTCGCCGGGCAGATGAAAACTCCAGCAGCACTCTGAATATTCATTATAAGAATAAAAGAATTTACTTTATTCATTTGTTGCCCCCAGACAGACCACACAACGCACTGGAGCCGCCCAGAACCAGCAAGTAAGTTAATTAATACATGAACATTAATAGGAAAGTCCCAATACACTATTATAGTTACATATATTCTATTTTGCCCTTTTGACAGCTTAATTATTTTTTTGCTAGATGTGAGCGGCTGACGGCTTACTATTGGTTTCCAGTTTTAAACACCGTTCGTTTCTGTCATCTGTCATTTTTTGGTTTCGAGTCTGCTTGACGTGTATCAATATTCATGATGTTGAACATTTCAAAAAGTTTTATAAAACATTTTACTAAAATGTAAAACATAGTGTTCAAGGTTCAATTATTAATTTTTTAATTGCTTTTTTTAACATTGACCACAGTCAAGTATTCATTTTTCATCCCATAAAAAACTACTCGTGAAAAAGATTGCAATGTGTGACATTTGTAATTTTTAATTTTCAGATTCTTACACTCAACTATAAAAAAATATCTTTTGCTATTCATCATTTCAAGGAGTGGTGTCATCCATTTATTTACTTGCCTATTTGTATTTATTTTATTTTAGCGAAATCAACAGTCCATATATAATAAGGTCGATTTATGCTTGTGCAATCTACTCTGCTTGTTTAGGAATAAATACGTCCCAAAACAAGTAATCGCATTATACTTTCATAAGACCAATAACGTCCCGAGCGGCCTTACATTTTAAAAGCTATATATCTCTATTTCTTTCATACAAACATATGTATTTTTCTTTTAACCAGAAAGATAACGAAATAATGCTCCTTATTATTTTAATATGAAAGCTATCTTGCATAGATATTTTACAATCTCGATCCAAAGTGACGGTTTCTGATTTTTCGCACAAAACTGAGGTTTCCAGATTGTGAGGTGCGAATATATTGAACCAAGCAGACGGGTTAACCGGGAAACTAGTTGAAGAATTCTTTATTTTTAAAATACACATTTGACAAAACAACATGATTAACGAATTAAAAAATATTACATTTATATTATAAGCACTGGTCCTGATGGTATACCTGAAATATTATTGAAAGAATGTAAATCTATTGTATCTAAGCCAATTTGTTTATTATACAAATTATCTCTATCATCTGCCACTTTTCCGGATTCCTGGAAGGTTTCCCATATAAGACCTATTTTTAAATCGGTTAATAAGTCGAGCGTAGAAAACTATAGACCTATATCGATTTTATGTCATATTCCTAAAATCTTTGGGTCTATAATCACAAAGAAAATAACACCTATTTTCAAAAATGTACTAATTGAGGAACAGCATGGCTTTAGATCTGCTAAATCTACCACTACAAACTTACTCTCCTTCACCAACACTATAGTCAATGGCCTAGAAAATAAATCACAAGTAGATGTTCTATATACCGACTTTTCTAAAGCTTTTGACAAAGTAAAACACGCAATCCTCATGGCCAAGCTATATGCTATACGTATACGAAACCCATTGCTATCCTTCTTTAATTCTTATTAAAGCAATAGAAAACAAAGAGTTAAAATAAATAACATTGAGTCTATTATTATTGAAGTAACATTGGGCGGACCGCAAGGGGCACATTTAGCCCCGCTTTTTTTCAACTTGTTTATAAACGACATTATTAGTATTTTCTCTCACACACGCTTTGGGCTTTTTGCTGATGATAATAAGATCCTAAAAATAATAAAAAATTACCATGACTGCCTTATTTTTCTAATCAGATATTGACTCATTCAATGACTGGTGTAAAATTAATTGCTTGGAACTAAATGTCGATAAGTGCAAAATTATGTCCATCTACAGATCTAAAAATCCGATTGTTTTCGAATATAAACTAAATAATAATTGCCTAACAACTATTCAATCTATTAAAGACCTTGGTGTCTCTCTTGAAAGCAAGCTTTCTTTCCGGGAACACATAAATGTGATTGTTAATAAATCTCTAAAACTACTTGGTTTCATCACTAGAATCACTTCTGACTTCAAAAACATAAATACCCTAAGAACTCTTTACTGCTCCTTGCTTCGCCCCCATCTTGAATATGCTTGTGTTATATGGTCTCCTTTTTATGCTGTCCATATTCGTCATATTGAGTCCGTTCAACATCGGTTCCTAAAAGGGATTGCTTGGAGGCTAGGATTAGAGCGAGGCAATTACTCGTATGCCAAAATTGAACAAACTCTAAACCTTTCTACTTTAGAAGACCGTCGAAAAAAGTCTGATCTCATTTGTTTCTTCAAAATTATTAACTGTTTAATCGATTCACCTACAATACTACAACTCATCACATTTAAGATATCTTCTCGTAGACTCAGAAATAAAACCTGCTCTTCCTCAATCAGTACTCTACTAATTATGGTTATAATTCACCACTGTCCAGAATCAATCAGTATAGGCTTAAATGATTTCTGTCCCTCTTTAAAAAATTGAAGATATTTTATATTTACTCTAAGTTTTGCAGTCTTGACTTGACTTGACACTTTTATTTTCTCTGTTTGTCTTTGCTTTCATGTACCATTCTTTATCCTTACAATGTTCATTTCCATATTTCGTGATACGTTGTTGTAAATTGGACGTAAATCCGTTAATAAATAAATAAATAAATTATTTGTTTACAAATTTCGACTACTATAATACGGGCATGCATAGTGTGGTAGTCGAAAAGTCTGTAAAAACTGGAAACAAAAATTATTTTTCGAATAAAGAGAAGAAGAAAAACCTTCCCAGATGAGCCTACTCGTGGTATTGTCTATTATTTTATATTTATCAGAAACTTGAGACTTGAGTGCAATGACGACTTTTCGATCGACTTTTATCGTTTTAGTTTTCGCCTTTCCCATTTTCTTCTCATTCATCAATCACATTTAGGTAGTTCAGCCTCCCAATCTTCAACTACGGTAGAATATTTTGTCACGATTTTATTTTAGAATATTAATTGATCGTCTAGTAGAGAGACTATCATTTAAATTTGAAATGTTTTTTTCAAAATAGTTTTAACTATATTCGGTGAACAGAAATGAAAGATGGCGTACTTCCCAACCTTCCTCTTTGATTTCTCCTTTACCCCATTTACTCATCATAATAATAGCACCACAACCTTCCGCAAAATGAAGAAAGCACCGTTGAATTGGCTCTGGACAGTAGGGTCTCATTTTTCGCTAATGCATTGAACATAAAATTATTCAAATTTGAAGAATGTAATCGCTGATAACAACATTCCATTAAAGTTACATAAATCTGTATTTAGCATCTTTTTTCCTTTATTTTTTCCCATTATATGTTGATGCATTTCAAAAGTAATTTTTACACATTTTCTAAATATATATAACATAACTTATATATAACGCCAACTTATTGGTGTAATTTCGCACTTTAGTTAATATTACCCACGCACAGCCTAGCGATTCCGTATTTATTGTGAGATCGTTATTGGATGACGGACGTTATCTCCTGTCAGATTTGTGTGATTTTCATGGCTGTTATTTGCGTTTTCTATGTACAACGTACATTAAATGAGAAAATAATCATGCGTACTTGCAGGAATTCATGTTTAAATCGATCTAAACTAAAATATGTGACGTAAAAATCAGACAAATCTGACAGAGATAACGTCCTTTATCCAATAAAGATCTCACAAAAATACGGAATCGCTAGGCTGTGCGTGGGTAATATTAACTAAAGTGCTAAATTACACCAATAAGTTGGCGGTATAAGGAAAAAATGTAATTTTCAAAGTGAAAGTTTAAAAATATAGGTAATGTATCTTTGAAAATATAGTAGTAACAAAGTGACACATACAAGTTAGTTGATTTTTTGTTACGTTTTCAAGAAGATAAATAAAGTTAGTCTTGAAGTTACAGTAGAATTGTAAAAGTGAAGCATGAAGGTTTACATAGAGTTTATAAAAAAAGTGTTTCAACATCTGCATCATTTAGCCATAATTTTAATTCTTTTATGTAAAGTGGTATTTTATCTAATATTTGATTTTTTTTACATGAGCTCCACACAGAAGGCCCTGAGGAAAATAATTTCCCTCGGGGCCTATGTCATCTTCGGGGATGCTTTGTGGAGGGTTTTTTTTGATAAAAGGAAGGAGAGGAGAGTTCTGGGAAGGAAAGGGTTTGAGGGGTGGGTATGAATCTGGGGTTCAGTATGTCCTGGTCATCCGCCTCCAAGACCTTGACAAACCTCACCCCGTGAACCCGAGCACCCCTGCTAAATCACCAAACGTAGCGAACCACTTGGGGTGTGTGGTAGAAGGTTTTGGTGTGTTTTGGTAGAAGATTAAATGTACGAGGACCAATTAAACTGCCATGTGTTTGCATTCATTTGGTTTTGATTTGGGGAACTTGAATTCCTTACTTCCGGAATAGCTGCGCAGCGCTTTTCATACGAAACTTATAATTGGATTTTAGGTTCAAATACTTGACCAAACTGAATAATTCTTCTTTTAATCAAGAGGTATAGCAAATATCTGGTACTGTACGCGCCAAACTTAACTGCCGACCTGAACTTGATGCGATCCATTTCTCGCAGGTACAGCCACTTTACTGACTTTACAATTACTGGAAGCGAAAGAGAAAGATGCGTAAAACGTACAAGCGACAGATGAAGGTGTGAGCGGGGAGGCATACCACTTTTCAGACCTTAGCTCCTCGGGCATCCGCCATATTGTCAGTAGGTTAGAATTTTTCCGCTTTTCATTAAATCCAAATAAATTGAAAATATAAGGTAAACTACTAAAAAGAAAATATTTTTTCCAGAGAAATGTATGAAGGCACATAAGAAACAACTTTAAAAAATATTATAATTTTACTAGTTGGCCCGGTGAACGTTGTTCTGCCATATTATGTTTTATGAATATTTTTGTTTTAAATTAAAAATAACGAATGTATTGTAAATGTGTGGTGATGTGGGATCTATGACAGAAAGGAGAATGACCACCGATAAAAACAAAAAAACACTAACCATTCATTTTTACAACACAATGTATTTCATTAAAGTAACGGACATAATGATGCGACGTTTCCAGTGAATGACTTGCGCATGTGTGGATGAAATTTCGATGAGGCGGACGCAGCGCCATCTCTCATTCAACAATGTAAATAATATCGTTCTGTTTAAAAATCGAACGACGGTTAAATTTGTACATACGAAAATACTAAAATCGCGATTAAAAAATGGGAGGGTGAGGGTAGGAGGGTGAAAAATTGGGGTTATGGGTATTTTTAAAACCAAACTTAAAACAAATCCAAAAAAAAAATTGTCTAAAAAATTCTGGATAACCCTAATCACCTAGCGGTATGAAATATACTTTACGACCTATTCTCAAACCTACCAAATATACATAAAAAAAATCATAAAAATCGGTCGAGCCGTTTGGAGAAGTTCGACCACAAACACCGTGACACGAGATTTTTTATATACATACTCGTAGATGATTGAATATTTGTGATAGTTTCCCTTGATTAACTTTTTTCTTATAAAATTATTCTCGAAATAGATAAAAATCACTTTTGCGCTAAAATCGATCATTTCTGGATTCCGTTTTCCTATATTCGCGGTGATGTAAAGGACACTAAGAATGTACACATTTTTGGCTTGTGTATTCCTCTTAGACATTTTATAAGAAAATAACTCAAATTTCCATTGAAGGTAGTCGCTAATACAATATAACATCGTTCCATCAATGTCATGATATAAAAATATTTTTAAAAGGGATTATAAATTTTCATCCATGTATTATAAGATTTTATAATAAAATAATAAATAAATCCCACTGAAGGTAATCGCTAATAACAATATTCAAGAGAGATTTTCGCAAATATGCCAAGCTCTAAGTACCTACATACCAGTTCAGAGCTGAAAGAATGCAGTCTCCAGCTTCCATATTATTTTTCTCCTTTGAATTCCACAGCCCGAGATTGCCGACACCTCCCGGGCTATGCAGATTTTTACACAATTACACGAATAGCGGCGGAGAAATTTTAATTAAGTCTGGATTAAAGAGGTTGAGATGCCAGAGAAAGGGTTCACGCATGCGTGAAATCTAAATTGCAGACCAAGAAATATTATAATGGCAGCGAACGAAGATGAATCACCGTGGCTCCGCAGTCCACAGTCACAGTCCACAGTCACAGTCCACAGTCCACAGTCCACAGTCTAGGGGGCTATTCAATGTTCTCTCTTGTCGTTTTCTACAGTTTTTCCTCCCTCAAATTCCGGCGAGCGATATTATTTCGCCGAGAGAAGCCCACTCGATCGGATCGAGTTCAAAAGTTTAATGTGAAGTTTTTTTTGCACTCGTAAGAATTCTCACTTACTTTTCTTCGAGCTAGTTGAGATAGTTGGGGAATTTCGTATTCATCTTCCGGAAAAGTACTCGTGTAAACCGGATTTCTAGAAAGCGGGGAGTTGAGCTCTACGGATAATAAAGGAGAAAACAGATTTTAATGGGAAGCTAAGCTCGTTTCAATTCATTTTCCAAATTAGAGAAAGTCTTCACGACAGAGCGGGTTAGACAGTAAGTCTTTGGCAAAGATAATGGAATTTTTTGTAAAAGTATATAACTTCCAACATATTATTATAATATTTTATTTATTTACTAGTTACATCTTACCGATATATACTGCTCTTCCATTTAAATGATTGCTTGCGGATGGAAGAGGAGTTTACATTTGAAAAAGGATAACAGATTGGAAATATATTTAACAAGCAAAATTTTGTGACTTAGTTCACATTTCTGTTAAGACGCCGTTACCCGAATTTCTATCGATTTCTTGCAAACCTCCCTTAAACATTTGAAGTTTTTAAGCTCTTAAAAAATATTTGTTATTTTTACAGATAATATCTAGACATTCGTCGCGCCGAAATGCAAATTATATAAGATTCCCTCGATAGAAAAAAATCGTAAAGTATGCTCCAAAAATTATAAACACGTTTTTTTCAGTTGTTTTACAAGTTATATGTAAAGATTCACAGTGTTTCTTTAAATGCTATTTAAGACAACCCTCGCGAGATTTTCGCTCTATTTTAAACGAATCGTGTTTTATTAAACATTTTCGCATAAATTTTGTCACTTTAAATACTAGCGCCCTCCTCTAACATTCGTAATATCATATCTCTCTATCTTCTTATTTTGCTTCTTCGTAAAAATATACTTATGTACTCTGTAGTTTACCAATCGGACCCATATATGTTTTCACGATAATATAACATACCAGGCATACGAAAGAGTATGTATGTAAAAAGTGTGTATGTAAAGAGTATGTATGACGTATGACGCGCAATTAATATTGTTACATAATTAATATTCTTATATTGTTACAGGCATAAATCTTATCAAAAAAATATTCTTGAGGATTAAAAATAGAGCATTATAGGATTATTAGTACGATTTTCAGGTGGAAAAAGAGGAAGCCGTTTTTTTGTTTAATGGTTTCTCTAAAAATTTGTAATTAGATTTCAATAATTGTGTTTTATAATTAAAATGCTTCTGATATTTTTTGGTCATTTTATTTTAAAAATAACTTCTTGAACTCCTTGAACCAGTTGACCGAAGTGGCCCTATAGTAGGTGTACCAAATTGAGCAGTCTACTGCCTGTGCCCTCTATGTGGCGCACACACCTCGCTTCGTCTACATTCAAACATCGTTTTTTCTTCAAATACTTATTGAACACACACTCCTCGCATCATCCACGTTCACACGTCAAATCGCATAGTGTTTTAACCCGTTAGTTGCTTTTGCAACGGGCCCAGCTAGTATATATTAAAGTCTTGTACGATTTTCAGTTATAAATGAGTATTTAACCTTTCATTAATTTCGTATGATTGAATTTTCACAAATAAGTTTTTAAATGTAGAAACTTTGACTTCTTCGAATACTCGTTCAGTTGGTAAGTCCGGTTTTTTTTTAGTTTAATTTTTATTATGAGTTTTTGAACAATTTCTATGGGGGGTCAGTCTAGTTTTGTAAGCTCCGTATTGAAGAATAGACTGTACTAATGCCTAAAATATTGAAGATTTTTCGTTGATCAGAAATTTCTAATTCGTAAGAATATGTAAATTAATTTCCTAATTAACCTAGATTTTTAATAAAACAAAAAGTTTTTTCAAGTAATCTCTCGGTATCTGGTAAGAGATCGCTGAAATTTATGATCGTTGATCAGAAATTTCTAATTCGTAAGAATATGTAAATTAATTTCCTATTTAACGTATTATGTGTAGATTTTAAATAAATAAAAAGTTTTTTCAAGTGATCTCTCGGTATCTGGTAAAAGATCGCTATTCAATACCAAAACTGTTCTTGATATGGCTTTAACAGTGTTTAGTGAACAGATCTGCCGGGTACTTCACAACCATTCTCGTCCCTTTCTCCTCCCCCCCCCCCCCCCTCCTACCCCAACACTTTCTTCGAGGGCCTACCGGGAAATAAAAATTAGCTTCTTTACAATTAAAAAAGAGTCCTGACGCGTACGGTGAAGGAGGAAACCATCTGTTTCCTTAGAACGCCATGGGAAAGTGGATGGAAATTCAAAAACTTGTATAGAAGTGGATACGCGCCATAAATATATTTGGGCATTAATTTCTTTAAATTGATAATTTATGCTATAAGACCATAAGGGCGCCATCTATGGGTTTTGTATTGTATTGAATTGAACCTATGTGACTTGAGATGCAGTGTATTCATGCGTTTCCTTACCTTTGTGAATCAAGCAATTACGTCTGACGGGAGTGTCAGTAAAAGGCCAAGAGATGTCTCTCCTGGTCAGTCATAAGAATAATTCATCCAGTGAGTGAATTATTGTTGTACCTAAGATTGGATTTTTGGCACGCATTATTAATATGCAAATTTTGCATAGTTGAAACTTCCTTGCTGTGCGAAACATCTGTCAAGATTATGCAATATCGCCTTGACATTTTTATTGAAAAGAAGTGTCTTTTTGTGTGGACATCGTGGCTGAGCTGCATTCTCTGAGTGAGTGTTTGTTTGTTTTCACTTTGGTTTTTGAGATTGCTGGGTCAACTGTTTTTTGTGTCACATAGGGAAGAATTCAATTTTCGTTAATTTTACATAGGGTAGTCATCCCTAGTGTCAGGGGCTATTTACACGCCCCTACATATTTATTGGTCCTTCGTAGCCTGGATTATTAATTCATTCATACATTCAATTCGAGATTATAGCTTAATTACATGGATGTTTGAATTTACGTATTTTTTTTGGTAAATTTGAAGTACCTCTCATTTTTTGAGAACTATAGCTGGTCTTGTTTTTTGCTTTTGGATGACATATTTGGATGTTCGCAGAATTATCGTAATTTTGGATAATTATTCGCAACATTATTATTAATTAATTATTAACATTGTAACATTATTGTAAAATTTTGTGGTAATCTTTTCGCATATATAAAAAATGCCAAGAATTACGGAGGAGGGTTTTGATGAGGCTCAAGACAGATCGCTTATTCTTTTAACCGCAAAAAAGGAAAATCTTTTTGTTCGTATGAACGATCTGTATAATGCAACAAATAATATATCTAATTTTGAGTCAAGAAATAACGAAGTGTTTATGGCTCAGTCAGAGATGATTGATCAAATGCGAAGTCAATTTGAAAATATTATAGATAGCATCAATGATCGTCAGTTAACTTTAAATCCAGAATTTAAACCAGATTTTCAAGCTTTAAATGCTTTTGATGATCTTTTTTTGAAGGTCAAACGAACTAGATCGAATATGAAAACTTCTGTAAGAGAGTCACTGACGTCACAAAATAAGTCGCGGGAGCCGTGTATGATTAATCTTCCTGCAATAGATCTTCCAACCTTCGATGGTAAGAATGAAAGTTGGTCGAAATTTTTTGAGTCATTTAAAGCCAATATCCATAATAATAGACAGCTAACTGACTCGCAGCGTGTGCAGTACTTAGTCGGAAAACTCACACACGGGGCTTTGAACATAACCGCAGGCATTGTGCCTTCGGGTGATACATATCAGATCATTTGGGAGAGTTTAGTTAAAAAATATCAAGATAAACGTACACTAGGAACACATTATTTAAATAATATTCTCGATGCGAAAAACTGCACGAATACATCTGCCAGTCTCAATTCTTTCATTGAAAGATATTCTTCGTCAGTGTCGGCATTAAAGCAGTTAGGTATTGAAGATTTAACTGATTTTATTTTGTTTCACTGCGCGGTAAGAAAAATTGATTCACAGACGGCTCAGAACTTTGAGCTGACAGTTCGTAATAAAGAAATTCCTTCTTATAATGAGTTAGTTTCGTTTGTACAAGATCAAGTAAAGATTTTAGAACGAACGAGTAACTCGCATGGTGTCGTAAATAAAACGCATCCCATTTCGTCCTCCCGATCAAATAATACTAAATCGTTCGTCGCGAGTAATGCGAATATTCCGCGCTTCCCAGCTCCGCCGAAAGGATGTATTCTGTGTAACAAAACTGATCATTTAATCAACGTTTGCTCAAAGTTTAAATGTATGAGTTCCCCACAGGCTCGATTTGAATTTATAAAATCGAAAAATGCCTGTGTAAATTGCCTTAGTGGTTCACATACAATCAAGTCATGCAAATCGGGGTTAGTTTGTGATTTGTGCAATAAACGTCATCATACATTCTTACATTTCGGCAGTGTGAATAATATGAAAACCAATACTCATGTACATACGTCGCAAGTACCTACCAGTGAAGAACCGTCAGTCCCCCCTCCAGTGTCATCCAGCATCAATGGAACTGGCATTGGTGATAAGCAAGTGGAGGGGACCGCGAATGTCAATCCTTCGTGTTCGCTTTGTGCCAAAGTAACACCGAACTCTTCTATTTTACTTTCGACCGCACAAGTATACGCGAAGCTTAAAAACGGAAATAAAGTTATTGTTCGGTGCCTAATTGATAATGGCTCTCAAAATAATTTGATTACGGTCGATTGTTGTAAGACGCTGAATTTACCAATAATTCCTTTGAGTAATTCGTTTGTCAAAGGAATTGGATCAACGTCTCGACCAATTTTCGGTTACGTGTATTTGGATATTGAGTCTCGCGTATACCCAGAGAATAAATATAATATACATGCGCTTGTCGTTGACAGTATCACCGACCAATTACCTAATCACTATATAGCCAAGGGTGATATGAGGTACTTAGAGGGCATACCTCTCGCAGACTTAACATGGAATATTCCTGGATGCGTGGATGTCGTCATCGGTGCACAACTGTTCCCATATATTTATTTAGGGAACAGGGTTGAATCGGGTACTAGTGCACCCCCCGCGTTATCGACCGCTTTCGGTTTCGTGTTGATGGGTGATTACCCCAATAATGTGCCTCAACACAAACACATCATTCTCGGCACTCGCACTTAATGATTTAGTGCAAAAATTTTGGCTGTTAGAAGAGATACCTAATATAAAATTTCTAAGTCCGGAGGAGACAGAATGTGAGAATCTCTTTACTTCATCAATTTCTCGCACTGATGATGGTAGATATTCTGTTGCTTTACCTTTCTGTAAAGATCCAAGACAATTGGGTAATTCTCGTACTGCTGCCCAACGCCGATTTTTGGCATTGGAGCGAAAATTTAAACATTCCCCTGCTTTGCAGGAGAATTATAACAAGGTTATCAGTGAATATATTGAAAATAATTACCTATCAGAAGTCTCAGAGTCTGATATCACAAAAGATGGATATTACATCCCACATCATGCTGTCACTCGTCCAGACAAACCAATGCCTCGTATTGTGCTCGATGCTAGTGCTAAAACACACACAGGGCTGTCACTGAATGACATTATTCATACTGGTCCCAATTTGCAAGCCGATTTGTTTCTGCTTTTGCTTGACTTTCGTCTTTTTCCCATCGCTATGACTGCGGATATAAAGCAAATGTACTTACAGATTGAAGTTCCTAGCAAGCATCGCAGATACCTGAGGATCTTATTTCGATTCTCAAATAATGGTCTCATACGAACTTTTCAGTTCAATCGAGTTCCTTTCGGCTTGACGGCAAGTCCATACTTAGCAATGCGGACGGTTCGCCAGTTGGCCCAGGATATGAGACCACATTACCCGGATGCTGCCAAAGTGGCAGAGTCCAAGCTGTATATGGACGACCTGGTCTATTCTATTGCAGATGAGCCCAGCGCCATACGTCTTTCTCGAGAATTAATCTCGTTGTTTAAGTCCGGTGCCTTTGATTTAGTAAAATGGACTAGTAATTCTCAAGTTGTACTTGAGAACCTCCCGGATTCTCACCGCAGCCCAGTGGACTTCACTGTTGGTTCTAACAATACCTCTAAGGTGTTGGGCCTTTCGTGGGAACCAGCTGATGACAGCTTCTTCTTTACGACATCTTATGTTCAGGAGAAGTGCACAAAGCGGAGCATACTCTCCATAGTCGCCCGTTTATTTGATGTCCTCGGCTTGGTCGCCCCTGTCATTCTGTACGCTAAATTACTTATCAAAGAGCTATGGCTGTGCAACATTGGTTGGGATGATACACCCCCTGATAGCGTTATTCGTCGGTTTTCGGCGCTTACACAGGAATTTCCGCTAATTTCAATGATAAAAATCCCTCGCCATGTTGGTGTCCTGAAAGACAGTACGGTGCTCGTTGTTGCTTTCTGCGATGCAAGCATGAATGGTTACGGCTGTGTGATTTATTTGCACACCACTGATCTGTTTGGAAAAATTACAGTGAGATTGTTGTGCGCAAAATCAAAGGTTTCTCCCACCAAAGTGACGACCCTCGCTCGTTTGGAGCTCTGTGCCGCAGTATTGATGTCCAAATTAATACGGACGGTTCAAGATAATTATTCTGAGCGTCTTCCTATTGCAGGAACATATGCGTTTTCCGATTCTACCGTTGCGCTCTCTTGGATACATTCTTCACCGCATCGCTGGTCGGTGTTTGTTAGTAATCGCGTAGCTCAGTGCCAAGAAAATTTGTCTCCAGAGAACTTTTACCATGTTGCTGGTAGTGAAAACCCGAGCGACTGCCTTTCTCGTGGCATGCTTCCTTCCCAACTCGTTTCACATGATTTATGGTGGAACGGCCCATCATGGATTCGCAGCCCACCTTTGGAATGGCCATTAAAACCGTTTCACCCTACCAATACTGGTGAAATGCCTGAACACAAGGCTAATGTGCTCATTGCAACATTTCAGGGTGAAAAATCGGTCCTGAGTGAACTGGCTCAGCGTATATCCACTTGGGATAAACTACTAAGGATTGTTGTTTATGTCCTCCGATTCATAAAAAAGATATCACTTTCCTCTGGAACGGTCAATAATCTTATGACTGCTGAAAAGGCTGTGATTCGTGCTGTGCAGAGTATTCATTTTGCAGGAGATATTGCTGCACTCCAGGAAGGCAAATTTCATTCCAAAAGACTTCAGAGTTTATCTCTATTTCTTGATGGAGATAATCTGTTACGTATTGGGGGGCGGCTTTCTAAATCGGATTTACCTTTTGAGGTTAAACATCCGGTTTTGCTTCCCAAACATGACTGTGTTGTCGATCTGATCATCGCTCACTTTCATGTCGTGAACTGTCATACAGGCCCAGGACTTCTTATGTCTATCTTACGTCAACGCTATTGGATATTAGATGCTAGGACTGTTATTAGGGCGATGGTGCGGAAATGCAATTGTTGCTTCCGCTTAAATCCATCGCATCCTACACCGAAGATGGCAGATTTACCGTCATATCGTGTTGCAGAAGCAAAGGCCTTCGTACATACCGGTGTAGATTACGCAGGTCCACTCCGTATTACGCTGACTCGTCGGAGAGGACAACATTCTCAAAAGGCATATATTTGTCTATTCGTATGCCTTGTGACCAAGGCTATTCATATTGAGTTGGTCTCTGACTTAACTTCAAATGCTTTCCTGGCTGCTTTCAGCCGTTTTATTTCTCGGCGTGGCCCGGTAACATGCTTGTATTCAGATAATGGTACTAATTTTGTGGGTGCGAAGGCACAATTAGATGACCTCTACAAGTTTTTGGTTGAATCTGAATATGAGCCCTCATTAAAGCGCGAACTCGCTAAGCGTCGTATAGAGTGGAAAATGATTCCACCACGCGCGCCTCATTTTGGGGGTATGTGGGAGTCGAACATAAAGAGCATGAAGACACACTTGTACCGTGTGATTGGAACTCAGCTTCTCACCTATGAGGAGTTACAGACTGTGCTAGTTCAAATTGAGTGCATAATGAATTCGCGTCCACTTACAGTTATGTCTTCTGACCCTTATCCAGAAGTCCTTACGCCTGCGCATTTTTTAATGTCGACACCATTGCAGTACTTGCCTGCTTCTGTCCTGGCAGACGGTAAAATCAATTTGACTCAGCGTAAGCAATTATTAGACAGCATGGTTCAGTCCTTCTGGAAGAAGTGGCGTTCAGAGTATCTGCACACCTTGCAAGTCAGGCAGAAGTGGACTACTTCTGATCATCCGATTGATATCGGAACTGTCGTACTAGTGGGACAAGAAGATTCCCCTCCGTTAAATTGGCCTTTAGGCGTGATAACTGAAATCCATCCCGGAATGGATAAAATTGTTCGCGTTGCGACGGTAAAGACAAGATTTGGTTCTTTTAAACGTCCGGTTGTCAAATTATATCCCATTCCAACGCAATAATTTTATATTTTATCTATTTTTGTTTATTTTTATTTATTTATTTATTTTTTTTTTTTTTTTGATTTTAGTCATTGTTTCAATGATCTCTGACCCAGACATGGCATTACTTAATATCCGTTATCTTGGTCAATTGAACTTTATTACATTGTATTTTTAGTTATTTTTCTTTATTTTGTGAGATTCTGCGAATTTCCAATGCGTGTCATTCCTGAATATTACCGGTGAATAGTCACTTTATTTCTATTTCATTTCTTGTTTCATTTGTATTTTTATATTCTTTCTTTTGTAAGCTCTACGAACTTCCAAGGCGGGGAACATGGATACGCGCCATAAATATATTTGGGCATTAATTTCTTTAAATTGATAATTTATATTATAAGACCATAAGGGCGCCATCTATGGGTTTTGTATTGTATTGAATTGAACCTATGTGACTTGAGATGCAGTGTATTCATGCGTTTCCTTACCTTTGTGAATCAAGCAATTACGTCTGACGGGAGTGTCAGTAAAAGGCCAAGAGATGTCTCTCCTGGTCAGTCATAAGAATAATTCATCCAGTGAGTGAATTATTGTTGTACCTAAGATTGGATTTTTGGCACGCATTATTAATATGCAAATTTTGCATAGTTGAAACTTCCTTGCTGTGCGAAACATCTGTCAAGATTATGCAATATCGCCTTGACATTTTTATTGAAAAGAAGTGTCTTTTTGTGTGGACATCGTGGCTGAGCTGCATTCTCTGAGTGAGTGTTTGTTTGTTTTCACTTTGGTTTTTGAGATTGCTGGGTCAACTGTTTTTTGTGTCACATAGGGAAGAATTCAATTTTCGTTAATTTTACATAGGGTAGTCATCCCTAGTGTCAGGGGCTATTTACACGCCCCTACAAGAAGTATGTATAGAAGAAAGCAAATACTTTGTGGTTTAACATTATATAAATAACCACTTCGTTTGATTTATGCATTATGTTTGACGAGTTTCGGTTGATCTTAACCTTCATCAGGACAATAAATACATAAACAAAATTATAAAGAGAACGTATACAACAAAGGGCGAGAGATACTTAATAATTTAGAAGCATTAGAAATATTAAAATCAAATAAAAATAATTGCCAAATTTTAAACAAACAGTTCAAATAAACTCTTGTAACTCTCCCTTTGAACCCTTACCTTTCTTCTAGCCCTCTACTTATCTCTCTACCAGCCTGTTGTTCCCTCTCTTATATGCTTTCTCTTTTATTTACCTTATAATCTTCCTCTGCACTGTAATTTAGTATATATTTTTATTATCCTGATGAAGGTTGAGATCAACCGAAACCGGTCAACGTGTATAAATAAAATATGGTGTTTTTTTTTTCATTTTTAAGTATTTTTAGTATCGTTCTGTCGGGAGACCATCATTTATAATCGAAACGTTGCTGAAAATGGCTTTAGTTGTGTTTATTAATCCGATCTAAATAGCCAACTTCCTAACCCCTCAGCCATACTCCCAGCAATCTCCAAAATAATATATTTTTAAGTATTTAGTTCAGTTGTTCGTTTGCTTAAATAGTTTTAGCTATGTTTAGTGACCAGATATAAGTCAGGTACTTCTGAACCCTCCCTGTCCCCCCGTCCCCTTCCTCTTTCATGGGTTCTTCCGCGGCTCCTCCCTCACAACATTTCCCAAATGAAGATTTATTGAAACAGGTAAGTACATAGTTCTGTTGTTTGGGTAGCGGTGTCGTCAATATTCCGTTAATGAAACCGACAACTGTGCACGCTTTTTCCAATTTATAATTTTTACATATTTCACATAAATCCAAATGGAACCTTTCACTTGGCTAATGACGTCACGCGATAAATATCCTTTAGTGCTGAAGGGTGTTGGTGTTTCCTTTCACGCCGGAGTAGGGGAAGTGTAGACAGAGGTATCCCAACACGTGAGCTGTGGGGTGTAGACCAGTGGTTCCCAAACTTATTTAGTTCACTGCCCCTTTTTTTAGCATTTTTTTAGCGCCTCCCCCCATGACTCCCCCTTCCCCTCGCGACCAGAAAATATTTTAATCGTGTTGTTTCACGGAATTTGAACAATTCATAAATTTAAAAGTTAAAATGTTCCGTGAAAGTAATATTCAAGTTCTTTTATTGCTTCATGGGCTGGTTGTTTCACAGTACTTGGATACTAACAGAACTTGAATGGGACTTTAGCAGAACTTGAATTTTAACTTTGAAATTTTATGAATTGTTCGAACTCTGTGAAATACACAAAAAACTTTTGATTCATTTAAAACATATTTTTCTTAAATTTCTAGGTAAATGCATCTATTTTCAGCTCGCAATATCGCTTCCATCATGAGTTATGAGCGTCCAGATTTGAATATACTCTCAGTATCGCTCTTGTGAAAGACTGTCATTCAGAATCGTATCGTTGCTTGAAATATTATTAACCACAGTACCTACCTACACTTCAGTTATCAGATCTGTAAGGCCAGACATTCTCACCTCACTTCTTTCAGCCTCATAACTGTTAAATGAAACACGTTGTTTTATTCAGGAGACAGCGAGAACTGATATTTATTAAGCTTAGAAACATAGACAAAGATGGCATTAGTGGTAGGTACTTTGATAACTAAATAACACCCCCACTTATCAAAATAACGTACATAATACCCATATTACAACAAAGGTATATAATATAAACATGTTAATTCTTTACATCCTGCATACCCAACAATTGCATAAAATAATAATGCCTGGTACTAGCCAAACCTTTTGTAAATAGATCTGCTGGCATTTCAGCTGTTTCCAAGTATTTCAGTTCTACAATTTTATCATTAATACATTCTTTACAAAAGTGGTGTCGTATGTCAATATGCTTAGTTTTTTTTATTATAGCTTTTATTTAAAAACAACTTAAGTGCACCCTGATTAACATTAAATAAGGATGTGGTGTATGACTCATTGTTTATTTCTTTTAACAAATTACTTAAATAAATAGCTTCCCTACAAGCTTCGGCTACACCAATGTATTCAGCTTCAGTGCTCGAAAGAGCAACTGTTTTTTGTTTCTTAGCCCCCCAAGAAATAACACATCCAGCTAAAATGTAACACAAACCTGTATAGGACTTGCGATCAATGATGTTACTTCCCCAATCTGAATCAACAAAACCCTCTAATTTTGAATTACCACATTGACTATATTTTAATCCAAAAAGCTTTGTTTTCTTGAGATATCTTAAAATACGTTTAGCATATGACCAAGTTTCCTGGTTATAGCAATTGTTAAATTGACTCAGAAAACTTACTGTAAAGGCTATATCAGGTCTGGTTAATACTGCTAAATACATAAGTCCACCAATAAGCTGTTGATAAGGAATTTGACTGTCAGGATTTTTATTTTCTTTGTTAATATTCAATTTAGCCTCTAAAGGTGTATCTGCTACTTTACAATCTGCCATGTTAAATCTATTTAGCAACTGATCAACATAATTCTCCTGGCTTAGAGTAACTGTACCATTAACTTTATCAATATTAACACTCATCCTTAAACAATTTTTGACCTGACCCAAATCTTTTAACTTAAATTGTGAAGCCAATTCCTTTTTCAAATTATTACATTCTACATTATCATTAGAAAATATAAAAAAATCATCCAGATACAAAAACTATTGTCTTTTTATCATTCTTATTTTTTGTGTATAAACATGGTTCTAACGTACTACGTTTATAACCAATACCAACAAGACATTCATCAACCTTTTTGTACCAGGCCCTTGAGGATTATTATTATTGTCTTTTTGAGAATCTAATAAACATTCTGGTAATTCCATATAAATTGTTTCCTCAAGGTCCCCGTTCAAGAATGCAGTAGTAACATCTAGATGTGTAACATCTAATTCAAGTTTTACAGATAATGCGAATAACAATCTCAAAGTTGAGTGCCTAACAACCGGCGAGAAAGTGTCTGAATAATCCACATTTTTCTTCTGCATGTAGCCCTTGGCTACTAAACGTGCACGGTATCGAACATTATTACTATTATCAATTTTTTTTCGTTACACCCATTTGCATTTCACTATAGTTTTACCATCCTTTGGCATATCAACGAATTCCCATGCATTATTTTCTTTAAAACACTGAAGTTCTTCTTTTACTGCACTTAACCACTGCTTTTTTTTATTTCCCTGTAATGCTTCTTCTAAAGACAGTCCATTAGCATCATCAAACACACCCTCAGGAATACACATATTCGTCATCCCATACCGCTCTGGCTTCCTAATGATTCTGCTGGATCTAACACGCTGCTCAGGTGAATCATCAACATCTTCAAAATCACTAGTGTAAGTATCAGAAGTGTAAGTATCATCTGATGCATCTTCGACTAATGTATCCTCATCTAAGGTTATATCTTCTGAACGTGACGTATCTTTGCAACTAGTGTCCCCCACTGGACATGAGTTTTCTCCACTCTCAGTGATAGGTATATTTACCTCTGGGTTGTTTTCATCTTCCATGATAATGACATCTCTACTAGTTGTGATATATTTAGTTCTAGGGTTGTATATTCGGTAACCTTTGATGTCATCTGGATAGCCCACAAGTATGTGCTATTCAGACTTTTTGTCCCATTTCTGACGCTTCTCTTTAGCAACATGAGCCATAACCTTGCTACCAAATATTCTTAAATGACTTATGTCTGGTTTACATCCAGTCCAGATCTCATATGGAGTTTTTTCATTTAAACTAGGAAGTACAGTACGATTTTGTAAATAAACTGCTGTATTTGTCGCCTCAGCCCAGAATTCTTTACCTAAATGCGCATCAAACAATAAGCATCTAGACTTCTCGACAATCGTTCGATTATTACGTTCTGACAAGCCATTCTGCTCTGGGGTATATGGGTTACTTTTTTGGTGCGTGATACCTTCCTTCTTGAGATATGAATCAAACTCTTTGTTGCAGTATTCACCACCATTATCGCTTCTCAATATCTTTATTTTCTTATTTGTTTGTTTTTCAACTTTTGCTTTAAATTCTGCAAAGCATCTAAGTGCTTCATTTTTGTGTTTGATAAAATATACAAATGTCATACGACTATAGTCATCAACGAAGAGTATGAAGAATCTTGAACCTGCAAGCGATCCTTTCTCCGTAGGTCCGCAAACGTCAGTATGAACTAAATGAAGTAATTCTTTGCTTCTTGTACCAGTTTTTGAGAATGGAAGACGACACTGCTTTCCCTCGCAACAAACTGTACACGATGTCTTGCCAAGATCAACCTTTTCTCGAAGATTCATTCCTTCTACAGCATTGGTCATTTTATTCAGATAATTACTATTGACATGACCCAATCTGCGGTGCCAAGTGTTGCCTGAAACCGCTAAATTAGATATTATTCTTTCAGGAACTTTTAACTCGTATTCCATCCTTAGTTTATAAACACCATCTGTCAAATCTGCTATAGCAACTAACTCGTTTTGTTTATTATAAACATAGCAGCATTTTCTTTTGAAGTCCACTTTATTTCCATTTTTGATTAACTGACTGACAGATATCAAGTTTGTCGTAATTTTTGGCACACATAAAATATCTTTTAATATAACTTCATATTTACTTTTCGGGGTTAAAGTAATAATTTTAGCTTCTCCCGAGCATAAAACAGGCATAGTACTTTTATTAGCTGCAATTATTTCCTCCACACTCGTCCAATTCGACGCATTACACATAATGTTTACATCCGGTGTCATGTGAAAACAAGAGCCCGAGTCTATAAACCAATCCATTTTGTTGTAATTCCCGTTCAAAAACACAACAGAAAATGCATTTGACTTCTTCATTCGCTCTGATTGCCCAACAGGACATTGATTTTTAAAATGCCCTTCTTTTTACATCTATAACATCTGATAGATTTCATTACGGTTTTGACCTTCGATGTATTTCCGTCAACACTGCGGCGCGGGCGCACTCTGGCGGAAAATGCCCCAACTGACTCCGTGTCATTTCCTGCCATATCAAGCAATTTTGTTTTTATTGCATCTGCAGTAATTATTATTCCACTATGCTCGATTGCTAATATCATGGGGTAGAATTTTTCTGGTAGACCAGCAAGCATTAAACAGCCTATCCATTCATTGTTCACAGTTCCGGATAATTTCTGGCCAGTTTCAATAATTTGCGTGACGTAACTCTGCATCGAGTCACAAGTTTCAAGACGAATCGATATCAAACTCCTTAATAAGGAAATGCGTCTTGAAAAACCATTATCATCGAACATTTTCTTTAGCCTTTTCCACAAGTCTGCAGTAGATGTAGCTTGTGTACATACAGTGACGGATCTATAGTGAGGACTACCTTCGCTTTTGTTTTTGCATCATCTCCAACTGCAACAGTTTCTTCGGCCTTGATACACTTCTCCATGCCTTCCAATATAAGTAGGTTTTCAACGGCATACGCCCATACATCGTAGTTTTGTCGTCCAACCAACTTGGGTATACTTGTAATATATGATGTCGCCGCCATTTTCGTTAAAAATGTCCCGACACGAATTACGAGTTTGCATTCGCAATAACTCCTTGCTCTATTCTCAATACGAACAAATACATCCGCGACAATTAGAAATGAATTTTTAACACAAATACCATTTAAATTATCGTGACTGATTATTTAAAAAACGCTTGGGAATCTTCTGAGCCCATAACCTGTTAAATGAAACACCTTGTTTTATTCAGGAGACAGCGAGAACTGATATTTATTAAGCTTAGAAACATAGACAAAGATGGCATTAGTGGTAGGTACTTTGATAACTAAATAACAATAACATGCCCTAAATATGGGATGTCATTGTCCCACTTGCTCCTAGTAATTGATACTCTAATGCTGCATTGATTTTGAACGGTTCTTATGCATGTAAATAGTAAAATTAGATAGAAACTAAGAACTCTTAATAAATTGTACAGCGCCCTTGAGGTGATTTTTCAAATTATCTAATTTTTCTCATTACTCATAGCTTATTACTCATAACTAGGGTTGCCATCCGTCCGGGTTTCCCCGGATTTGTCCTAGTTTAGAGGGCGTCCGGGGAGCGTCCGGATGGGGTTTCTTTTGATGTCCGGGTTTAAAAAAAAATTTAAGGTCTTAAAATTTAAAGTCAAACATATACGTTTGCCCTAATATATAATAACTTAAAATAGTCTCAGTGCTTTTAAGATTTTTGTTTAAAAATTTAATTGAATTTTGTTAGGCTTAATATTTTAATAAGGTTTTGTTTTCATAACAGAGTATATTAATAATTTGTGTTTTATTTTAAGAATAAAAAAATTCTAACTGATTATTAAAACAATTTTTAACAAACTCTAATAAGATTCTGTTTTGTTAGGTGTAAAATATGACTAAATTTAGATACGTTTCAAGATTTTCACTGAAAAGCATGTTCGTTATTTGTTTTTGGGGTGTTATGCCGTGTTGCGCTACCTCCTTCTTTAGCCAACGTTTCAGACATCGTTGCAGTGCCCATCATAAGGGCAGATCCGGCACCCCACCCCACACCCCAAAAAAAATAACGAAAATGACTAAATTTAATCTGAAAATAAATAAATAGGTTATTTATGACACTTTCAACTGTTTTTTATTACACTGACTATGTTCAAAAAAACCTGTTGAAATGTCCGGGTTCTGGGCCCTAAAATCCGGGGTTTTCACGCGTCTTGTCCTGGTTGCCAAATTTAAGAGATGGCAACCCTACTCATAACTAATCACCCAAATAAACGATCCCCAAGAACAAACTTCCGTTCGGTGCTTTCCATAACATTTAACTGCTGATGTGATTTTTTTACGTATAATCTGACGTGAGGACCTGGGCGGATTGAAGTAACTGATATTTCACAATTTGGATATTATATATCTATTAATTTTTGACAAAAATCACTTGAGATAAGAAATCAATTTGTATTATCTATTAAACTAAATAAAAACAGTGAACTCACTTTTATTATAATATTTCAATAGTGTCTCGAATAAACTATCTATATAAAACTTTTGTAAAGTTGTTTATGTTTATTTTTATATAGTAAAAATAAACTTTTTTAAAGTCACGTAAGTAGGTACAGTAAGTCCATAGTAAGTGGAGATAAGTCAGAGAGGCCTGCAAAAAAAATTGAAATGAACTTACTTACAGAAATTTAACTTTAAAAATTAAAAAACTTACGGCTCTGGCGTCACTAAATTCGAAGCTACTGGAAGCGGCGTATGCGTCGCGCGCGGAGGAGGGAAGTATTTCGATATTATTATTGTTGCTAGGACGGAGCGGCTCCCGCGTCAGCAGTTAAAGTTTAAGTACCTACCAACAAAGAATAATGAAATGAATACGCCCAAATCTTCATAAGTTTGCCATTGGCCCCAAGCGCCACTTAGACACATTTTATACAGTAAAAATTAAAAGTGTTGACTGTATTTCTGTTTTTCCCGGCAGCGAGTTTACTGTGGTCGAAGTATATACAGTTTGTTTACACAGGACAATCGATCACCGGCGATATCCAGCCGATTTCAATCATCTGTCTGAATGGGGTCTAATTTAGAGCAAAGTGCTGGTAATCGGCAATTCTCTGATGACGGGACACAACAAGAGAATAAAATACCATCCACCGGAGAATTCATTTGGTGACATGGGCTCGTAAATTGAATTAATGTCCGTCGTGAATCCATCACCGGACATTTATTTTCCAATAAATGTTTTATGTAATGGCTTTTCTTCTTGATTGATATTTTCGTGCGGATTAACCTTTAACTACCGAGGAAGATTTCCGGCAACTTTTTTTATTGATGAGCGTTAGATAGGTGTAGTAGTCCCAGAGAGAGGTCGGACGTAAGTCATCGACGATCATCCTATTTCCTTTTACATGTCTTGTATGAAAACTAAAAAGACAGAACCTACTAGAACGATGACGTCACGTAGGACATCTCTGGGTCTGCTTTATCTAAGCTTCCGTAGCATGTAATCTATGGCTGTGGTGTGTCCCTTCCGCGTTCCTCTTCTCCCTGTGAACCCCCTCCATCACTCCCGCCCTGCTGCTAAACTATATGAAATACACACATTCTTCAAACAACTCGCGCGCCGCCCATTTTAATTTTTTTAGCAAATTTCATAATGCCAGATATCACCAGTGTATATAGAAACCTTTGCAGGCGCGCGCACAATAACTCACCAAAGTTTCATCGCAATCGGATGAATGGTTTAGGAACGCGTAAGGGACAAACAAAGAAATATTTATTTTTACGTATTAAGATTATCCGATATTTGAATATTTTTCGCATTAACGATAAATATTTTTAAGTTTTTTTTCTTTTCTTTTGTTGTCTTACCGGCAAATCTTTGATTAATTATTTAATTAGCGAAATTACTGCGCTGATAAATTTTATTTAATTTATTAATAATAAATTAATAATTTATTCGCAGCAAGCTACACAGTCGAAGATGCTCTTAGTATCGCCCTTGTTTATAATTTTAATTTTTTTTTTCCCTGACCACCACAATCAATAAAATGTAAAGTATTTACCTTAAATGACTGCCATCTGGTTACTGAATATCTTAACTTTTAAAACAGTGATATTTTATTCGAAAATTATTATTTTAATAAGCCGAAACCAAAGTAAATAAAAAAATATTTAAAAAAAAACTCATTGGGACAAGATAAGGGCTACGCAACTTGGCTATTTTCTGTTTATTGAAAATTCTATGGCCCGATCTTTAAACTTTGATGACGTTATTGATACTTTTGCGGAACAGAAAGCTCGTAGAAAATAATTTTATTAATAAATATCTTGTAAATATTAAATTGCTATTTAATTATAAATACTATGTAATAATTACTATGATTTGAAAATAAAATTTATTAGATATTTGACAAAAATGCACACAGTATTAGTACAAATACTGTTGGGTAACTTCTTGAGTGATTTATAAAAATTCAATTAAAAAGTGACGAATTTTACTGGGGGGGGGGGGGGGGGCATTAAATGAATTTGCCAAGGGCCTCAGATTGTATAGTTACGCCACTGTTGGTACGCCAATGGCTTTTGAGATGAATTTATTACTGAAAAATGATTCTGGGTAAAATGGGCAAAACTGAATTTAATACTGACTTTTAAACATTTAAAATACTGAGAAGAAAGGTGAACTGAATTTAATACTTTAATAAAACACTTGAAAATAGGTTTGAACTTGGAGATTTTGGTTTCCTGTAGACCGTTACTTCGTTGGTGGTAGTTTTGAACTGATTTGTGATGGGTTTGTGCTTTCTATTTATAGGACAAACCCGGGTCGGACTTTTTTGGAACAAAAACTCCGATTCTTGTGGGGCTTCTGTGTTTAGGTATTTTCCCTGATCAGATTAGGGCATTAGCCTAGTATGGTAGTCAAAAAATAACATAATAGTGTACTTTCAAGAATTGTATGAAATAATAAAAATATATATATATGAAAATTGTATGTGATAGTCATTTCCAAGTCAGTTCAAGTCTCCAAAACCAAAGCCTCACATCATTTTTATTGTTTTTACAAGAAAATGTACAATTTTACAAATGCGATATGAAGTACAATACTGTGGAATAAACATTTTTCTTAAAGTGCGAAAATCAGCGGTAGTTATTTTAGCATATTACCTTTTTTGGTGATGATATTTATTTTTCTGTCGTATGGGGGGGTGTCAGAGGGGGACATCTAGGTCAGCTATGGTATTTATTTATTGATAGCTTATAGATTAACTGATAGATTAATTTAGCTCGACGTTTTCGAGAAGGTGAATTTTGTGTCGTAATTATTCTCGATTTGGGAATTTCCTTTGTCAGCGTTGACCAATGAATATCAGGTCGGCGGGTTGCGGAATGGGAGCAGCATAAATAGTGGAACACTTCCTTGGTGGTGATCATTTGCTGTCTGCAGGCTCTGGTGGAGAAGTTACCTATGTGGTTATTCAGACGTGTTTTGGAGTCCGATTTTGATGCCGCACATACCATCTATTACCAATTGCGTATATGTTTGCAATTGATAAAGTTAATTGAAGAAACGTAATAGCAGTTCGCACATCGTTTGGTAGGTGCGCAGTTCGCACATCGTACATCGTTTGGTAGGGCGCGTTGGCCAATAGCCGTTCGCACTTCAAGGGCGGATTTAGGGGGGGCACGGGGGCACGTGCGGGGGGGGCGTAGCTACCGCCGTATCAGCCGTATAAATGATACGGGGCCCCCGGGCTACAGAGGCCTTTTGTTTCTTTTGTGAGAAATCTTTATCCTTCATGACAGGGCGGACAGGGCCCCTCCAAGGCACGCTACTCCACTCCCACCAACTCCCACTGAATAGGATCCTTCTCTTTCCCTTGCTTTTTTTAAATTTATCCCGTATTTTTCTGCGTAGGTACGCCTCATCCACGCTGCTATTGGTCAACATGTAAATGCGTGAATTTTTTTGTTGTTGTTAGCCCTGTTATATTTTGACAACACAAACGTCAAAAGTAAGCGGAACGGTGAATTTGTGATCAAATGTTCCGATTTCGCGCAGTTTTTTTCTTTATAAAAGACAGTATCTATTCAAAAATGACTAAAGCATGATATCAATAAGAAGAAACCACATCGGAAAAGTTTTGTTGGGTCTGTTTTTAGTTTATATCTACTACTTTATTTTCAAATATGTTTACAACATGTTTTCAAACGATGATAGCCCAATGGTTTTGCACGATGTCTCGAACCAGCCAATTTCGATGGAATACTACCCCGACAGGTATTTCCTCTTTAAATATTTTAGACCAGCACAAAGTTAACATAAAATTCTGCTCTAGCATCTTGCCCGCCAACACCCTAATTTTTGTTTTTTGTTTACATACACTACATTGTGTTGATATATCCCATCTCTTCTATTTACATATTGGGTTTATTTTCAGAAATCCGAATACATCTGAAGAAATGGTGGTAGCAGTGGTAGCTTGTGGAGAAAGATTACAGGAAACCCTGACTATGCTCAAGTCGACTCTCCTCTTTTCTTCAAAATCCCGCCTTCGCTTTATCGTGATTGCTGATGATGACCTCATATTAGATTTTAAAGAGAAACTCAACGAGTGGCAACAAATTCTCAATGGATCTTTTCAATTTGATGTCTTGAAATTAAATTTTCCAGAGAAAGATGCTGAGGAATGGCGGAAGTTATTCAAACCGTGTGCATCTCAACGACTCTTTCTGCCAGTGAGTTATTCTTTATTGCCATTTCCTTAATTCCTTTATTTTTATGTTGTGAAGGACGTCGTACCCTTGGAAACATGATGCTACATGTGGATGTTCTAATTACGAGGGTAGGATGAAAAGTAATGCACACATGCTTGTAGAATACAAACAAAAAGCAAGATCGGGCAAAAAGTAAAATAAAGTACAATTCTTAAGTTCAAAATCATTTATTTTTCAACATAGTCAGCGCCCTTGAGATGATTTTTCATGAAAACGGCGCTTTATAAATCAGCCAAATATTATTATTATAGTCACTGTTCAGGCCAACAAATTTATCCCATGGTGTAACAAGTTTTTTCTTTCCGTCGCTGAAAAGTTCTTCCGACTTTTCTCGAATCACGGACTTGACGGCTGCCTTCACCTCATCGTCCAAGATGCAATGATTACCCTTGAGGTATCTCTCGGGTAGAGGAAAAAATAAAAATCGCAAGGCGCAAGATCGGGGTTGAAAGGAGGGTGTGGAGTCGGTTCAAACTTCAGGTTTTGCTGAGCCTCTGCAGTCGCGTGTTTCTTCTCGTCTGTGAGATGGCGCGGTACTTATCAGAGTTTTTACAGTATCCCAATTGTTCAGGAATGAAGCCGACACATTCCTTGGATATTCCAATACGGTTTGTGATACGCTTTTGAGTGATTCGCCGGTATTTTAAATCAAATAGTCAACGAGTTTGAGATGTTTATCAGTGTTTCATCAACAATTATCGTCGGTTGTGTCAAGTTCGCAATTATGAAATTTTACTACCCAACCATTTACAGTAGACCTATCAACAGCATCGTCACCATAAATATCCTTTAAATGACGATGAATCTCAGTAGAAGTCATTTTATAACCGTTAAAATTTCGATAACAGCACATTGTTTAACTAGGATTGACACAGCACTAGAATGTGTGTCAATACTTCCGCTTCTCAAAATACACCGGATGAGATACGTTTTAAGATTTTCACGGCCAAAAGCACACAAAAACAGATGTGTCCACTCATCTACCGGATCTGCCGGATCTGCCCTGATGATGGACACTGCAACGATGTCCGAATCGTTGGCTAAAGAAGGAGGTAGCGCGACAAGGCAAACACTCCAAAAACAAATAATGAAAATACACTGGATGAATTCAACGACCTCAAATCTGCGAATGCACTTAAGGTCATTTTGTTTGTGCTGCACAAACATGTGTGCATTACTTTTCAGCCTACCCTCGTATAATCTGAGAATGAATCAACATCGTTTTTCACTAATACAATAAAAGTCATAGCAACTCTGTTTTTATTTCTAAATTGTAATAGTATAATATCATGTTTCTTATGTTATAATATATTTCAGTCTACAAGATTTCACATTTTTCTGTTTCAGACATTGCTGCCACACATCGACTCGTTAATTTATTTAGATACGGATACATTGTTCCTCAGCCCAGTGGAATCTTTGTGGAAGCATTTCAAAGAGTTTAATTCGTCACAGATTGCAGCATTAGCATACGAGCATGAAGATCCCAATGTATCTTGGTACAGCAGATTTGCAAAACATCCTTACTATGGAAAGTTAGGTAAGCATTGTTTTCTCTTAATACATTTTGAAAGTTCAATGACATTGAGATCCAACTTCGGTAAATATGCAGTTAGTCCACCTCACGGATAACACGGAACGTTCGTGTTGTCGAAGTTTGATGCACGGATAATACGGAATGTTCCTTTTTTAACTAATAGACATCAAATATGACATTTGTCGGAAGTACCAATCTTATAAAATAAATTCTCTAAAATAAACTCGCTTTTCATCATACTTTTAAAAACATCCCAGGTTTTGAATGGTTTGTTTGGCTACGCAGGGTTTGTCTAGCGGGTTTGTGTCATTATTTTAATACATTTCTTTCCATGTTCTACTGTTATAAATACTGGTACAAACTTGTCAATGATGCATTCACTTTGTTTTACGCAAAAATATTTTTTCTATGATTGGCAGCATTGATGAAATGTTAAAATAAAAACGTTGAATAGACATGGCGTTACCGCGCTATTAAATTAATTTTAACAAAATTAAAATGTTAAATGCATATTTTTTGCATGTTTTTTGGTCTCCCCCGACATAAATACTCACTTTTCGTAATAATAAAGCTAAATCTAACTGTTTGGATAAAAAGTTTTCCGTATTAACGAGTAAGCGTTTTAATGCATAAATAATCCAATTTCTTTCATGTCTGAATTCATGCTTCTTACTTCTTCAAATTTTGCAATTTCACTTTGTGGCACCATTTTATTAATGAAATAATTAAAAACACTTTGTTTTTACCACGATAATCTTTATTTAAAAAATCAACATGTTTCGAGAACGATGTTCTCTTCATCAGGACATTATATGTACTAAAAACTAAATTATCAAGTATAGAAAGACATGCGTGGCACAGCACCTCCCCTTTCCACCTCTCTCCCCCCCCACTACTTCCATTTCTACCCACGCCTGTCTTTCTATACTTGATAATTTAGTTTTTAGTACATATAATGTCCTGATGAAGACAACATCGTTCTCGAAACATGTTGATTTTTTAAATTTTTTTTTTTTTACATGAGTTCCACACAGGAGGCGCGGAGGAAAATAATTTTCCTCAGGGCTTATGTCATCTTTGGGGATGCTGTGTGGAGGGTTTTTTTAGGAAAAGGAAGGAGAGGAGAGTTCTGGGAAGGAAAAGGGTTTTTAGGGGTAGGTAGGAATCTGGGGTTCAGTGTGTCTTGGTCATCCGCCTCCAAGACCTAGACAAACCTCACCCCATGAACCCGGGCACCCCTGCTAAATCACCAAACGTAGCGAACCACTTGGGGTGACCTATGGCAGAGGTGTTGGTTATCCAATAAAGGTTCCCGGGGCGGTGGTACCCATTCCCGCCTCCCAAATTGAGATAAAGATTATCGTGGTAAAAACAAAGTGTTTTTAATTTTTTCATTCGTGCTTCTTAATTCGAAATTTCGATGGGACCGTGTATTCGATGACCCGACAGTTGATTCGCCGATAGTTGGACCCCGAAATGATATTTACTATAAAATTATAAATTTGTGCGTTATTTACAAATTTCAAATGTAAAATCGATTTCAAAAATACTCTTTAATAAATTGGTATGAATATCAAACAAAATTATGCAGTGTGGTTTTTCTTGTACTTATGCACTGGTATACATAGTATACAGAGCAGATTTTTCATTGATGCGTTTGAATGAAAATATGTTTCATATTTTTGTTATTCAGCGGTGCATCCTCTCTGCACATCCCTTCGGGTTCACCTAGTTATATTTTGTGTAGTTAGGTATACCGTATTTTCGTTAGGTATTCCGTAGTAAGTAGTATAACTGTCATGGAACCCATCAATTCGGATCTTGTTCTGATTTTAAACATCTTTCCAGGTGTTAATTCGGGAGTAATGTTGATGAACCTGACTCGCATGCGAACTTTCCACTGGGGCGAGTACGTCGCCAGTGTTTATCATCGCTGGCGAACACAGCTCACCTGGGGCGATCAGGACATCATCAACATCATATTCCACTTCCACCCCGACAAGCTGCTGCTGTTGAACTGCGATACCAACTACCGCCCCGACCAGTGCACTTACGGATCTGCCTGTGCTTCTGCAGCGGAACAAGGGGCGAGAGTTCTCCACGGAAGTAGGAGTGCATTCCATTTTGCCAAACAACCGGCATTCAGTGCAGTGCACAAAGCTGCCAGGGATTACCAGCTGGGTACGGACCCTAACAAACATTTTCTCGAACCGCTCATAGAAAATCTCAAAAATGCTCCCGAATCCAACTGCGGAAAAATGTCCAATGTGTTTACGAAAATTCCCATAAAACTGTTGGGAGGAGTAAATGGCGTATAGTTCTGACCTAATTCTTGTTTTTCTATTTATATATTTATTACAACAACTGGTTTATGATTTTATTTACATTGACATGTTTGCGCAGAACACTTTCACTGTGCGATACGAGTATTAAGAATAAATTTTATTTGACTAAGTGTAAGTGCCTGGCTATTTGTATTACAATTTGCCAGCTGTAAACAATTATTATTGTGGTAATTAAACAAAGTGAGATAAGATGCATTTTCTCCACTATGGTTTTATAATCAAATAGAACTAAAACCTACTTGGTTATTTTTTAGAAAAGTATTGTATTATTAATATTAATACCTACATTAAGTATTTGAGCTTGAGCTCCATTTTTACAAGTTTTTAAATATGTATTTATGTATATTCCCGTTTAAAATGAAATAATGTGCACATTTTGTACTTAAATTAATATTTTTGTTTCAATTGATAAAATACTGCATTTGGAAAAAAATCGACGTGATTTAATTTAAGGAATTAACTTTTCTATATATGTACATCTTATGTCATTCAACTTTCATTTTATTTTATTTTGTCTTCACTAGCATGACTCGAGTATGTATTTTTAAGTGGCTAACGTTTTGCCTTTTGGAGAATTTAAATACAGAATTTAACTACGTTTTATGAAAAATATTGTAGCCGGAGTTTTGCATTTAAAAAAACAGTATTATTTACAAACACCCTACAATATTAAATTTGTGCAGATAAATCATTTTAAAGATTTTTTTACATTAGCTCCACACATGAGGCCCGAGGAAAAAATCCTCAGGGCCTATTTCATCTTTAAGGATGCAGTGTGGAGGGTATTTTTAGGGAAAGGAAGGAGAGGAAGTTCTGGGAAGTAGAAAAAGTATGACGGGTGGTAGGAATCCATCCCTCCCACTGGGGTGCAAGGCGATGGGTCGAGAGAGTCCGGCTGGAGAGGTCTAGGCTAAGTCTCCCTCAACCAGTCCCTCCCGCCCGGCATGCAGAAGGTGGGCAAAGGCATTTGCCCCCAAGACCTAGACAAACCTCACCCCAAGAACCCAGGCATCCTTGCTAAGTGGCCAAACGTAGCGAACCACTTGGGGTGACCTATGGCAGGGGTGTTGGTTATCCAATTGGACTGCGGGCGGGTATTCCAAACTGTAGTTAGAGAAAGCTTTTTGGGAACTTTCAATTATCGGTGTGCATAAATACTTCAAAATGATTTGCCTTATTTAGATCTCACTAAATACAATGTTATAATCGCTTTATATTCTCTATTATTTTCACTCAATCATTGATAAGAAAACATGTGTTTTTAGATAATATTTGTATGGGTTAAATAACCCGAAGGGTAGATAACTGTTACCTGCAAATAATGTATTGTAATTTTATACTTGCTTTATAAATATGGCATCCTTTTGACACGACTCCCGTGCCTCTTGTGGTTTAAAAAATAATAAACTTGGAATTGAACACTGAACCAATCAATCAAACATGTAACATTCATACATAATCACTAGATATATTTTTTTTTCAATCTTTATCTTTTTCATCTTTTTACACAATTTTTTAGGCCCATTTTACACAATACACCACTCATCTACATTTACGTACTACACACCTACATTCATGTACTACATACTGACATTTATGTAATACCTACAATTATTATGAACCCTCTGTACTTAGGAGATAATATTGTTACATATTCCTAACCATTTTCTTACCCTGCTCCTGTGTTCCTACCTGTCAAGACCCGCATTGTCATTGAATAAACATTTACGCCTCAATATTCCGCTCTTCGCTCTCCACCGGTTAAAGTACATCATCCCGCTAATTTCTATTATACAAATATATAAAGCAGCCAGAAAGGAGAATCCTACATGACCCGCAGTAAGTCCTGTTTCTTTCCCCGCCTATATGTGTATATTTTCTCCTTGTACAGTGGTTACAAATTACATTACACGCATATCATACAAAGATCTTTCGAATTACAACAAAATAACATCCCAAACTTCATAATTATAAAAAACGAATTTGCTTTAGACCACACGACTGAAGTAAAACTCGCCCAATAAACACAGGTATTCCTGCTAGGTTACCAAACGTAGCGAACGGGGTGACCTATGACCTAGGGGTGACATGACATTGGGGTGAAAAATGACCATGGGGTGATGTACGACCTTGGGGTGACCTACGACCTTGGGGTGACCATCCTTATCCTTATCACTTCCCTAGTCAAGCGTGCGTAAAGGCCCGACCGTTCGCCTAGCAATCGATCACCGTTCGCATCGATTACCGTTTGCAAAACATTTTTCGTAACAATTACCACTTTTCGTAACGCATTCACCAGCTTACCCCCAAGTCGAGCGTGCTTAAAGAAGTTTTACTTAAAAAAAAAATATTTAAATGTCTCCCCTTTGAAAATAGTTCAAACGAAATTGATGAAATTAGTGAATTTAATTACGTACATATTTGGTTTTAGTCTGCATAAGCTAAATTTTTAGTGGTCTAATTTAACAACCCTAAATAACATAATATACAGGTTGTCCTAAAAGTCAATGTTATCCCTTGGACGGCTGATAAGCCAACTCATGACTGATCGGAATATCATAGTATGACTTGAGTAAAATGTTTTTGAGATATTGGAACTCTTATAAATTTTGTGAAAATCGATGCCTTAGATTAATTAATTTTTCGAGTGCCACAGTTACAAAAATCCATATTCTAAGATTCTAATTTTTATTACCCACCCGTGAAGAGTCCTGGTATTTATTGATCCCAGAGAAAATAAAACTCGCAGTTCCAATACTTTTGGAAAATAAAAATATTTTTTCCGGATTCATGAGTTAATATTTTATTATTTTTTTTTTTACAATAGCTCCCACACAGGAAGTCCTGAGGAAAATAATATTCCCTCAGGACCTATGTCATCGTTGTGGAGGGTCTTTTAAAGGAAAGGAAGGAGAGGAAGTTCTGGGAAGGATACAGTATGAGGGGTGGTTAGGAATCTGGGGGTCAGTGAATGAAGTCTGGTCCAGGAATGACAGACGTCCATCCCGCCCACTAGGCGATGTTCCAAAAAAGTTCTGCTTGAGAGGTCACAAAGTCTCCCTCAACCAGTCCAGACGATCTGATGAGCTGGTGGGCAGACACATCCCCTGCCAAGACCCGGACAAACCTCACCTCATGAACCCGGGTTCCCCTGCTAAGTCACCAAATTTAGACCGCCACGCTTGAAGTGACCTATGGCAGAGGTGCTGGTTATCCAATAAATGGTTCCCGGGTCAGCGGTCCAAATTGGAAATTAATTAGTTTTAATCCTCACCCTGTAAAAAAAGGTACTACACTAACCTTACAAGTTGTTAAAAAAATTCTTATTTAGTAAACTTTTTAAATGGTGTAGTATTTGCTGTTTTACTTTACAAAAAAATATGACTATTTTACTGAAAACAGTGTTCGAATTTTGCCGAAGAATGCTGCAGAAACATAGGGAAGATCACCTTTGATTTTTATTTCTGTTATGTTTCGTTCTAAGACGAGAAGTAATGCTCTCGACTAGCAATCCGAGGGTTACTGTTTCAATCCTGGCGTGCACAAGTAAATTTTATTTGATTGAATTGTATTATTTTGCAATTTAATCATTTAAAATAATATAAGTACACGTTCCAGAGTGGAAGATACTCTCAGTATCACCCTGGTGTAAGATCACCATTTAGAATTGAAACGTTGATTGAAATAGCTTTTAGCTGTGTTTGATAACTTGGTCTGAATAGCCAGGTACTTTTTCCCACCTTCCTCTTCCCAATCTCGACTCAACCTTCAGCCTCACAACATACCTCAATTGGGGGTGCCATAGTCTCACTGGCTCCATGCGGTCTGTAGCAGTTGGGACTCTTGTGCGGTATTCACATTAAAAAAATTTTATAATTATTTGTCACTATAATTTCATTTGAATTCCTAATTATTAAAATAATAATTTCACAGTGAGCTCTTTTTGCAATAAAACAGCTATATCTTTTTTTCTAAAGTAAAACATAGCAAATATTATACAACTTCAAAAACTAAAGTACATTAGCAACTTTTTTAATAACTTAATTGATTAGTGTGGTACATTTTTTTAACAGAATGATGAGTTAAAGTTATCTAATAAAAAAAAATTAACTCACGAATCGGGAAGAAATGTCTTTATTTTCCAAAAGCATAAGCACTGTTACTTTTATTGTACTGGGCTACAGGTTGCATAATAAAAAAATAGATTCTTTGTAATTGTGGCACTCGAAAAACTGATCTAAGGTATCGATTTTCACAAAAATCAAAGTGCCAATATCTCGAAAACTAACAACATTTTACTGAAGTCATATTATGATATTTTGGTCCGTCATGAGTTGGCCTGTCAGCCCTCCAAGGGATAACGTAGACTTTTGAGACACTCTGAGTATGTAATGGTGTCACGAGAGTTTCATTAACGACAGCAGAGTACAATAATTATTATTATTATCATGTAAAATTTTACAATTTGCTTTTAACTGTATTTACACATCACACTTGTAATTTTAATCTGTATAATAAATAGAATATCATGAATGTAACATTTCCATTCATCAAGTGAGGCCCCTAGAAACAAAGACGGAAGTGTCCACTTTGTTAAATTGTTGGCAAACTAAAAAAAATGTTTAATCAGTCCGTTATTCATCAATATGGAAGGAACATTTAATATTATGTAAGTAAACCGGTTTAAGAATAGTATTTCAAATCATTTATGTATCTGAATGCCATAGTTTCTTTAAAAAATGGATTTTTTTGATGGACACTTCCGTTTTTGTTTCAATCATTTGGACACTTGCTGTTTTGTTTCACAAAAGTTGGACACTGCCGGTTTTGATTTAAAAGACAATTTCAAAGATGTTGCAGTCAATGTAAGAAAACAATATTGAAAAGAAGATTTTTTTATAATTTTTTTTTAATTTGAAATGGAAATAATATGAACAGCTCAGTTCACTTAATGAATTTATCAAATTTAGAAATATTCATAAATTCCAAGAAATAGATGTTAGATTTTTTTTAAATAATGAAATTACATCCACTATGAAATAGAAAATAATAGAAAATTTAACTAAATCATAAAACAAAACAAAAATTAACTAAATCGTTATTGAGTCTGACACGATTTCTGATGATCCTTGAATGAATCTATAACAAATAATAAAAAAATAAAAAATTCAGTTGTTATTAATTTGAAAAATTATATCAAATAATTTATTTATGTATAGTTGTCAAAATACATGGCCTAGCTGACTCGATCCATATCCTTACAAAAAAAATGTGAACAAATTCAGATAAATCTTCAAATATCATATTTAGACATTTGCCTACAACATAACGGCGGTTTACCTTTTTTCTTGGTAATGTTTTCCTTCCATTTGTGTGGTTGTTTGACACGTTTCCTCGCTGATTCCGGTGGAAAAATATTGGGGAAAGTTTCCATTCTTGGAATATGTAACGTCCACTAACAATAAATGGTTATTACAACCCAAAAAATAACTTATCAGTGTACGATTCATTGACACTTTTGCAGGAGTTTGTATGATTTAAAGTATGGCGGCCATTATGAATAGAGCATCCTGATTGGCTATTTGAAAAACTGCCGCTTTTGTTTCGGAAAAGGGTGGACACTGCCGTATTTGTTACAACAACGAAACTTTAAAGCCAAAATACTATGGTTTAATGACGTTTATATTACAAACAGATATATTATGGAGAAAGAATTAACTTTTCTCTATGAAACTGCATATTCAACTAATTTTTGATGTGTGGTGGACACTTCCGTCTTTGTTTCTTGTAATGATAATGTTAACACTTGAAGTTCCCTACAAATAAATAAAATCTGACTGTCATAAAAGTGCCACATACACCTGTCATGGTAAATGTGGTGAAAGGGTTAAATTAGAACCTTTTCCAGTATAATACATGCCAAATCTTTAAAAGACCGGCCTGAACATGGTACATTCCATTCTCGCACAGTTTTACTGACTTTACAATGAACGTAAGCGAAAGAAAAAGATGCATAAAAATATATGTGCGACAGAGAAAGGCGTGGGTGGGAGGGCACGCCACTTTTCTGTCCTGAAACTCACCAATTGCGTCGAATTCTCATCAACGTCAGGCCGGTCTTAAAGTTTGGTGTGTACTATAATATTGTAATAAAGTGTTTATAATATGTATGTATAAGTATTCCAGGTTTTAACTGAAGCGACTGTCAGCAGCAGTTCATGGTCATTCATTTTATAAATATGTAAATACATACTTCAAATAAATTAGGTAACAACCAAAAAAATCCATTTTTATTTATTCTGACGTCTGCATAACAGCCCTATCATACACTAGTCTGGTTACTGTATCTGCAACAGTAACAGTTACTGCTCGCAGATGAGTACGCAGCGAAGCATCAGTTCCACTAAGTCATTATTATCGCTGCTATAACCTTAAAGTCCCGGCCCCCTCAGCTAAGGAATGTCTTTACTGATACTGGTCCTAAACCTGAACAAAGGAAGAAAGTTTAGTGGAGAACCTGTGGCAACCGACCCTTAACCTGTGGAGAGCCAGATTAAAAAATCTTTAGTAAAACACTCGAGTGCTAAATGAAAATACGTGAAGCCGTATAAAAATTACCTTGATGAGAATTGCTTAGAAATCGGACTAAAACTACGATTGTTTACCAGATAATATCTCTTGTTATTCAAATATATTTCATGCGTATGATATTGACCGATCGTAAAATCAGGCAGATCATGATGCGCCTCACCACATCGTGAAATGGCGGCAGATCATGATGTGGCGAGTCGCATCACGTTCTGCCCAATTTTATGATTGGCCTGCGACATGTATATCATTACATGTTTCCCCAGAATGGCTAACTTTATCTAAAAAAACATAATAATAATCTCCCATCTGGGAGACAACTGTCAAAACAAAATGTTTGTAAGAATATAAAAACTGGTTTTATTATTTCTATGTACACCTGAATACATAATCTACCTGAGAAACACTAATCAAAAGGTGTTTTCAAAAAAATAATGACCTTTATACTACTTTGAAAACTCAATATTTGCAATGCCATTTTACAAAATAGACAATTTATTTGATGAGCTGTCATAGAGGCTACTACATTCATGAAATAAAAAGTAGAATCGACAGTATTATTAGAGCAAGCGAATCTGATTTTGTTTCCTCATAGTTTTTAAAGCATAAAGGTTAAAATCGCATCGCAAAAAATTCCATAGTGGATGGTACTAGAATGGGTTTCCGGAGCACCATTGTACAGCCATTTAAAAAAAGGTCTCCGGAGCACCATCGGCACACGACTCATTAAGGTAATTTGGACATTGGCCCTCATATAAGATTGTTATCTTTTATAGGGGCCATTCCCGATGCCATTCTGAATGTTGTCCTCAAGAAAAAAACACTAAATGCAAATTAAGCAATCTCGCAAATAAAATACTCTTGGATTATTTGTCACTCTACCGACTTAGAAGGACAAGTACGACAGGAACAACTACACAAATAATATGTCAGACACATCATTCCATTTCTTTTGGATGGTAAAACGTGTTCTGAATAAGTTCAAATGCACCAAGTTATATTAAAGTTGGCATTAAAATTAAACCAGTTCATATCGGTAAGAATGTCAACCATTTCATTGTTGACTTCCCACACACTACCCATTTCATTGTTGACTTCCAACACGCTACCCTTGGAATTTGTGCCCAATCAGGCCTCTATAGAAAAAAAATCAGACTGTGCAATTCACACGCGGTAGAAGTGAAACCTTCAGAAAACTAAAGTAGACAAGAGTGGGAAGGCTACAAAGCACCGCACAAAATTGTATTTTTCGTTTCATCGAGTTTCAAATCACAACAGTGCTAAAGAAGTTTACACTTCAAAAAACTAGACTCACTCCGTATAGCCATTTTCTACAACTGAATTGATAATACATAATATGGAGAATGTCGAAGAAAATTTTTTAATTATAATCGAATTGTTTCAAAACCATTTTTTTTACTTTACTCCATTTCAGTTGGATATTCAATCTGTAAAATAAACATGTTCTTTACCAAGTGATTAAACACAATTTATTTTTCATTTCAATTTATTCACATCATCATTTAAAAAAAAATTGATTTATAAAATAGTTTTTCAATAAATTACAACAAACTTATTGAAAATGTACAAATTGTATAGTATAACCTCTACATAATTGATTCATAGTAACACATTTGAATTGCTTTGTTTGGTAAGGTATCATGCACATATTATTATGTTCTAATGGGGGGACTGGAGGGGAGATGGGACAAGAATAAATTCTAGAATACATTGGAAGCCTGAGTCACTTGTCCATACTCCCCGAGGAGACCTCTGCTCGCTAAAGCGAATTCTCTCACAGCTTCGATAAGGCGGCGCTTCTGTGAATAGTTCCTGGAAAATAAATAACACACATTCGTAAAAAGAAGTTATAAAGTGGCTCACAATTAGATGGCTTATTTTAACCCCCTCACGCCTCTGGCATATTCTGTAAGAAGGTCAAAGTATTTCCGCTTTGCAATAAAATTCAAATAAATGGAATATTTCCAAATGCATCCAAAAACTGTTTTTGAAAGGCGATGCAATATACACTTTAAAATTGTATTATTAGAAATAAGCATATAATTTTTTAAACATAAAAATTTTGATTGCAAACATAAAAAAGTTTTAAATATGGCTCATTTTACATTCTTTCTAACCAAAATTACTGATAATGAAAAAAAAATTAAAGCACACAAATATTTTATTAGACAAATTTATTATAAACATTATTGTCACCTCATTCTTCGATTTCAAAATTCACAAAGTTTCATAAATTTTTTTCAAAATGCAGTCGGAAACTTTGGTTTCATAGAAGTATAACTAACTAACTAACCATCAAGCCGTTTCCGCAGGGATAGGCAGAGAGGACGGACCGCCATACAATTCTATCTTGGCATGCACTCCTTGCATCGTTCACATTCATACATCGTCTCATACATGCCCTTCTATTATTCTGACTCTTGACATGACCCGAATCAAGTATTTGATTCACTTGGTCGTGCCATGTCTTCGTCGGGCGTCCCAACTTCTACCGTACACATTTGCGTCATATATTCTCATTCACTCCTTTCCTCGTTCATTCGCTCTACATGCCCAAACCATCTGAGCGCCCCTTTATTAAGTTTACCTTCATTAAGACTTACCTCAGCCTTGCATTCTTTGTGGATCTCCACGTTTCTCACACGATCGTACAAGGTTTTACCATACATACGCCTCAGGGATCTCATTTCTACAGCATTCAGTCAGTTCCATGCCTCACTGCCATACATAAGGGTAGGTACCAGCACCCCATTATGGATGGCTAGCTTCGCTTCCTTGGACAGTTTTTTGTTGGCGCCAACGGCGTTCAGTCCTCCATTAATGGAGTAACCTGCCTTTACCTACATTAACCTTCTATCAATATTTCTATCAGCCTTCCCATCTCTCGTAAACATACTTCTCAAGAAGTACACAAACTCATCCACCTGCTCCAAGTATTCATCATTCACAACTATGTTGCACATTGTTTTCATACTCTCTCTTTCAAACACCATGACTTTAGACTTACTTACATTCATCATTAACTCATTCTTCATACATACTTCCTTCATCCTAGACACGAGAGACTGTAGATCTTCCATACTGTTAGAAATCAGCACCGCATCAGCAGCATACATCAGGCAACATACTTTCAGATTACTCAATTTCACACCCAATCCCATCTCTTTCAATTCTTGCATACAATTATCCATGTATAGATTGAATAACCACAGTGACAATACGCAGCCTTGCTTAACACCTTTTGTGATGTCAAACCACCCCGTAAAATCACCGTTCACTCTAACACATGCAACGCTTTCCTCATACAGAGACACAATTGCCTGTATGAGATTCGTATTCACTCCATACTTAGACAATATCTTCCATAGTTTTTCCTGTCAACTCGGTTGTATGCTTTTTGTAGATCTGTAGGCACAGAAGAGTTTCTGGTTTTTTGCAAGAAACTTCTCAGTAAGCAAACGTAATGAGAAAATCTGGTCCATACTCCCCCTTTCAATCATAAAAGCACCTTGCACATCCCATATTTTATCCTTTGTTTCTATTCATACCCTTTCAATCAATTTTCTACCATACAGCTTGCCGACTGAACTAAGCAGGCTAATAGCCCTATGATTCCCACAATCCATACGTGACCCTTTACCTTTGTATATTGCATGATTACAGCCCTTCTCCAATCCAATGGCGTGTAAGCAATCCTCTAAACACTGGTTAAAAAGTCTGCACAACCATGTGAGGATAATATGGCTATCTCCTTTAAGTATTCGGCAGCAACATTGTCGAAACCCACATTCTTACCATTCTTCGATCTTTTTATTTCATCCATGCTGATTTTGGTAACATTCACTCCATCATCATTCATAACTGATTCACCGCTGGACTCACTGTCACCCGAGTTACTTTCGAAGACTTCCTCGAAATATTTCATCCATCTCTCTTTAATTTCTTCCTCATTCGTCATTATTTGTCCATCTTTCGATTTTATTACTTTCATGTTTCCATTATCTGTACCACTCCGGGACTTTTTGACCTCTTTCGTTCTTTCACTCCAACACTTATTCTTTTCTTGCATACCTTATACACTTCTTTCGGTCGATCTCTCTCTTCGCTTGAAGCACTGCCAGTCGCTATCAGACATAACCATGCTTTCTTCTTCTATGACACCAGTGCTTTGATCTCATCATCTAATTATTCTCTGGTTAACTTTTAGATTTGAATATAAGACTTGGTGTTTTCTCTTTCTACCACCGTTTAAATAATATTTCTCACCATGAAAGTAAGGGATTACGACTTCAACGATTTCAATGAGCAAACAAATTAGCTTGAGGTGTTTCACAACTACTTTTAGAAGACCTTTTTTTCACATTGGGATGGTATATCAGTTGCTTTTTATGCTTTCGATAGAGATTTAGGTCCGCCAAGTTGCTCTCTGGTAGGAGCCCTGGCAAGATAAGCATATAAATACCATTACCAAAAATACCGGCCAAAATGCTGTATTAGTTAAATTTGTAAGTCAATTTTTTTAACCTTTGACTGGCCGTTTCAACGCAATCAATTGCGCATGATAAGTTTTGATATAGTGTTTCAGTGAAACTTCATGAATCGGATATGCATCGGCCACGTAGATCAAGTTAATGAAAGTTTTCAAAATAGAATAAATTTATAATGTTTAATTTCATTTAGTCTGGTGAAAATGGGCTCAATTTTTTTTTTTTTAATTTCGATTTTGAATCAGATGACATCACAACAGAGGGCCAATCTCTCCACAGCGTTTTTTGATTTTTAAAATCGATAAAATTGTAAGAATAACCGTAAACATACAGCCTTAAACACTTCCTAACTGTTAACCAGTGTTTTAGTTCCACATTGAGACTGGAAAAGCTCAGATTCGATTTGATACTAATAAAAAACGTCTTTAGCTGGGTTCCGAAAGAGCTGGCAATGTTGCATTTCAGGAAACTGACAATGTCGGTTTCTATCATATATTTCTATAAATAAAGTTTTAACATTTTTTTACCTTAGCTTCACATATGAGGCCCTGAGGAAAATAATTTCCCTCACGGCCTTTGTCATCTTAGGGGTTGCTGGGGGTCTTTTTATGGAAGGAAAGGATAGGAATATCTGGGGAGGAAAAAGCAATGAGGGATGGGTAGGAATCTGGGGGTCAGTGTATCCAGGAGTGACGGATGTATGAATCCATCCCTTCGACAGGTCGAGAGAATCCGGCTGGAAAGTTCAAAAGTCCTCCCTCAACCAGTCTCTCTAGATCCTGCCACGCAGCAGGTGGGCAGACGCATCCGCCGCCGAGACCTGGACAAACCTCATCCCATGAACACGGGCACCCTTGCTAAGTCACCAAATGTAGCAAACCACTAAGGATGATCTATGGCAGAGGTGTTGGTTATCCAATAAATGGTTCCCGGTTAAAATTATAAATGCGAAAGTACGCGAGTTTGTTTGTTACCAGAATACGCCTAAACCACTCAACCGATTTTAAAAATTCTTTCACCGATAAAAAGCTACATTAATGGTAAGTTCAGGTGTTATGAAATTATAAATATTAATATATTATATTTATCATACATTTATTGTCAAATAAATTTCCTGACAAAAGCGAAAAGCAAAACAAATCATTGCTGTGGAAACGATGTTGATATATTTGCAGAAAATTTTATTTCAGGCGTCTATAATAACTATCTATATAAATAAAAAAGAATCTCCAAAATGTTTGTACACGCATAACTTCCGAAAGACTGCACCAAATTGGATAATTTTTTTTTGAAGGTTTGTATAAAACTATTGGTAAGCTCTGGCATTATGTTATTTGTATAAAAAAAATTGAAATAGGAGGCACGCGAGCTGTTTGAAAATTGAATGTACCAGGAATGAATGCAGGAGGGGGGGGGAACTCGGGTAGGGGGTTTGTGGGAGGGGGGGAGGGAAACCTGTGAAGGGGAGGGGAACTCGGGAGGGGGGTTCGCGGGACGGGGAAAGGGGGGGAGTGGTGTGGGGAGAGGGAAGGTGGAGGAGGCGGAGTGGGGAGAGGGAAGGTGGAGGAGGCGGAGTGGGAACGCGAGAGGGGAAGGGGACGCGGGAGAGGAAGGGAAGGCCGAAGGGGAACGGGATGAATGGGAAAGGACACGCAGGGAAAAACAATTTCTTTATTAAATGGCATAGCAACACATGCTGGGTACCAGGTAGTGTATAATAAAACTTATAAAGTTTTTTTCCAATCCCTTGGAAAGTCTTATAAGAGAGTTTCACTGTACAGCTTATAAGGTTGTTGAAACTTTTTACTCAAGAACATTACAAGAGGGTTTCACTGTACATATTTTAGTATCTAGCAAAGGTAAACCAATCCTACCTCATAACAGCCTTGATGAACTTGTCCTTGACCTGTGGTGTGGCGTGGTCAGAGGGGAAGCCGGGGTGCTGCAGGGCGTCCTTCAGCCAGGCCCCAAGCTGCGCAGGGCCCGGGGCGCCCGCCTGCCCCGAGTCCTCCCACTGCCCCTTGCCCAGTCCCAGCAGCACCTCGGCGAAGGGGTCTATGTGCGAGCGAGGAGTGAGAACACCTGGAATTCATAACCAATCTCAATCTTATGTTTGGTCTAACAAAATAAACTGACCCTTGAAACCTATATATTATATACGGTTAAACTCTCTTTAAGAAGTTTTCCAAGGGACCAGAAAAATCTTCTTAGATATATAATATGTGTGGGATACGTTACGCCATAAATGTGGGATAAATTTTTTTGGTTTATAAAAAAATTACATAATTTATCAAACATGAAAGTTTTCTCTTGTAAGAAGTTTTTTCAGCTGTTGGGAAATCTTAAAGGATTTCACTCTACTTGTAAAATATAAACACAAAAAAATATCTTACATGTTAATTAGTGATGCAACGAATATGAATATTCATATTTGCCGAATAGTAGACATTTACCGAATATTCATATTCGGCGATTCATACCGAATATTCATATTTATGAATACGAATTCTATAAAAAAAACTTTTGAATTAATAAATTGTCACAGAAATGTCAAAATGTCTATGGATTTTGTGGCACTGTATAGTCTGTCAAAAAAGAGTAGAAAATATAAAAACTGGAACTACTAAATTTGTAGACTGGCAACACCAATTTCACTGTCAAATATTTTTTTGAAGTGCAATGACACTGAATGTATAGAACACAGTAAACCACATTTTAAAAAAACATTTTTTCTTCATGACATATATTTTATTAAAAGGTGATTTGTAAAGCGATTTGCTTCAATTTAATTTGACATAAATTTGAATTTAAAAATAGATAGAAAGGAAGAATCACTAATGGGTGAGTTTAGTTATACTTCTTTTAGATCTGAATGAGTTAAATATATTCATATCTAAAATTAGAGACATGATCTAAAGCCCAGGCAACGCTAGGTACTTTATCTAGTATTAAATAAATATGAGCAATTTCTAAATTGTGCTTTATATTTTATTACATTATAGTTATTCTTCACTACGTTAACACAAAATTTCAAAGGTATAATAATAATGGTGACCAGACAACTCAGAATGAAACCAACTCAGAAGCACCTCAGAAAGGTCATTAAGAGTGATGATAAAAAAAAATTGGTTAAATAGGTTAAGTTAGGTTAGGGATACCGGCTATTTTAAAATTATTTGTCCGTAGCTTTTAATGACCTTTCTGAGGTGTTTCTGAGTTGGTTTCATTCTGAGTTGCCATGGAACCAATAATAATATACCTATATGCAATTCTAATTTTGAGATCGGCGAGTATCTGCAATGAAAAAATATTTTTTCAACTATTATGCCTTCTTAATTTTTTATAAAAATGTAGGTTACACAGCTTTACTTTAACACCATGAGTTATGTGTTTAGTATTGCCATTTGATCAACAGTGGCGCCCTCATATATTTTCTACTCTTATTTGACAAACTGTACTATGAACCTCGAATTTTTCATTTAATACGTGTTATTTCTCTTGGTAGTTAAATTAATCATCCATTAATCCTTCTTCTCATCCTGATTGGAAAAATCTGACTAACTCCCTATTCGGTGGACTTTCAAATAGATTTGAATTTATGGAAAGTGATGAAACAAACAGAACAAGGTTAAATAAATGAGTGTTTTATTACTCTGCCAAGTTATTCGTATTCGTATTCGCCAGATAGTAGGTTTGATATTCGTATTCGTAAAAGTAGTATTCGTTGCATCACTAATGTTAATCAATTTTATCATTTTTTCTCATGAGGAAATTATCATTAATTCAGGGGATAAAATCAGATCACAAAAACAAATGCTTTTCGGAAGCACAAATAAATACAACAAAAACACATTGATAGTGTAAATTTGAAATGCTGTAAAGGACAAGAAATCCAAAAATTAGTTAAATATGTAATTTTTCCCCATTTTTTTTCTCTTTCGATATGCATCGTCGAAATATTTCTAGAAAAATAAGTGTGTTCTTCACAATGTGTATTTTTATAGGATTTTTTTCTGAATAATTAAAAATAAATTAAATTCCATTATTAGAAAATTACAAAAAATGTGAAATATTCTGAACGATCTTTTCAATTTAATTTTATAACAAAATTTATAATTATAGGTCTACAAAAACTTTCTTTTCGCTCTCCTGAACAATTACCATATTGTCCTTAACAGCATTTCAAATTTCCACTTCTATATAGTCTCTATAATTCGAATAATTAAAAACCGAGCCTGTTAGGTTTAGCAAATTTTCTGATTATAGGCATCTTTAATAAGTCAGGTACACCTCATACGTCATACATACATCTCTACCATGCGTAGATTCCAGGTGTGTTCTCTCCAGATAGTCTGCAGTCAGGTTGTAAGGTTGAGCTGCTTTATAGGCTTCCTTCTGTTCCACACCGAGGAACGTACAATGAGATGAGAGAGTAGAGTTTAGGGTAATCCTTGTGTAGTAAAAACACTTGTGTTGATACTGGATATTGTACTGTTTGTTCTGGTGAATAATTTTACAGAGTGATTCTGGTCTGAACACTTGACTGGCGACAACAATTTAATGATTAAAGTTTACAGAAGCGAAAGACGACTTGATTTCCATGTAAACAAGCAGAGTTTAGGAAATAGATAATGTTATATTATCGTGAAAACAAGCTTATGGGTCCGAGTGGTTAAGAAGCAGCTGGATTTTCGTAAAATTTGATAGTTTGACATTTTCCGGAATTTTAAAGCAGATGCTACACAGTGGAAAACTTTGATTGTTTTACCTTTCAAATCGGATAGGTGCTATGATTTAACAATGTTATATTCCCTAGCTAAGTGTCCGCTAAGCTTCCGCAGCTTCAAAAGTGTCCGCTATCCTAACAGATCTACTTCTAACAGACAAGGAAGAGTGATGTACGAGAAGCCAGCTGAATAGGAGCCATACACAGGAGAATCAGAGTAGGAAAGGAGTGGCTCACCTATACAGTGGACGGTTCTCTGCACCAGCGCAGGGGCCTGGGGCAGCAGGTCAGCGGGGCGCACTCGGGCCAGCTGCGCCAGGAAGCGACACCCTGACCTGCAGGGGCCCTGCTCTGGCAGACTTAGTGCCAGGATTCCTGAAAATTAATTCAAAAACATTAAAAAAATAGTTAACTGAGTGTGGCGAAGTACTGTTTTAACTCAAGACTACTCCAGCATTTTGCATTTCGTCTTTCTGTTAATTTGTTTGTAATGTTTCGATTCCGATTAAAGATGGTGGCTGTTTTAACGTGTCGTGCGCCGCAGTGTCCTATAAATTGTGTATAGCCTTTAAGCACTATAAAAAAATCATTTTTCCGCATATAAAGGGAAAATACTAAAGATATTGAAACACAAGAGATATGCTATGATAACCGCCCGACCGTTGGCAGACTACTACCTAATGGGCATAGTTTGAACACGGAAATTATTCATTGTGTGCAGTAATATTGGTTAACAATATAGTTTGAATTATATATAGTTTAGTTGATATTTTGAAGGTGTACAGTAGTATTGGTTAACAATATCAACAACACCAGGAAGCACAGTCCCACCCATTAAAAACTGTGGATAGCACATCTCTTATATTTCAATATCTTTGGAAAATACTTGTGGTAGATTATATACTACTTTTATATAAAATTTATGAACACATTATCTGGTAAAGAGGAAATTTACAAAAACGTTACTGTGCAAAAAAAAAAGTTAATTATTACGAAAATATGATCAACATCAGCACACGGGAGGTTAGCGGTTCAATAAGAATCATTAAGGTATTTAAGTACCTACTTACAAATCTTATGATTTCTGAGAAAATTTTGGTTTTTATTCTTTAAATAAGAGAAAATTAGAAACTTACTTTTAGATGTGAGGTCTATTATTCACAGAGCTACTAGTTTTAAACTACCGTACGACCTACGAAAATGATATAACTCTACTTAAAACATACTCCTTTAGTTCAAGAACTGTGACATAGAACTTGATTTTGAACTATTAAACTTTTATAAACTCTACTACTCTACATAGAAATGTCACAGAAAAAGTAAACCAGGACACTTATTCGGAATACCAGAATCCCGAAGAAAAACGTCCAGTTAGCTGCTCCAGACAAGGTTGGGGAAAGCAACTTCAGAGGCCGGGCCTGCAATGGACGGAGGCAACTGAAATAGCCCTTGCTGGATCGAATCGGTAGGTCTCCGACCGACATAAGACAAGGGGAATAAGATAACGATAATAGATAAATAGACCAGTCCCGTTGGTTTTAGTCACGAGGCATATATTGAAAAGGTCACAAACCTAATTCTACGATATTCTGCAGTTGGTATTGCATATGCTCCAGCAGCTGTGGCCTCTTGGTGGAGACGCTAGTGAGGTTGGAGAAGAATGTGTCAAGGAGCGGCGAGAGTTCCGACAGCGGACGGCCGCCCTCCAGCTGCGACTTGCACTCTCTCAGCACGGCTTCCGCCGACACACTGAGGACGGATCCACACAGCTCGGGGAACATTAAAGACATCTGGAATAGGTATACATACATATACAGTCAAAGTTTCATCCCATAAGGTTCCCACACATGTTTTCATATGACGCACATCAATTTCAAATATTTATTACCTGATTTGTGTCAGACTTCAACTAAAACTTCTATCCTGAAGAGTTATTTTTATATGATTAATTTAAATACGCTACTGACAAGTTTTCATTCAAGAAAACACATGAAAATGTAATTCTTGAAGCTGTAGCCTTAAGAATATGCCGGCCCATGACAGGCACAAATTGTGCGTTTCTGATAGGCTACGCCGGCATACCAGAGATTAATAGAGCTTTCGTGAAAATACTTGTTAATTACTGTAATGCTGCGATAGAAAAGAAGAAAAAGATAAGATTTTGTAATATATTTAACTTACTAATATTGCTACATCAATGGCGGACGGATGCGGCTCCCCTTCCAATCCAATATTCAATATGTTGATGAGATCGGGCAGCAGGGGTATGCATTCATCCAATAAATGTGTCATGACTAGTTTTATTAGAGCAAACAAGGGCTGAAACAAAAGAACAACAAAAATTTGAGTGAAATTATTGAATTTTATAAATTTTGCTTAAAAGCATCAAGAAAATTCACTGAATAAAGAAAACATAGAAATGAACTATAACAAACTCATTGTTAAAAACAAGGTGAGGTTAATAACGTAATACGCCTTTATAAAGGCATGTTTGGTGACCAGATCTGAAAAGCAGGTCCTTCCTGACCTTCCTGTCTCTCATCTCCTTCCCCTCTGCCTCACAACAAACATAGTGATAAATATTACAGCGTAAATACCATATCAATCGTGAAGTTGATTATTCAGACATCTCCAAATATTAAGTTTTGAGATAATAAGGAAAGCAATATTCGAATGCTCACCAAATATTTTCAAAAACTCCCGCGATCTGTGGTTTGCATAATAATGAAGATTATAAAATCCTTTAGGATTTTTCATTGATGTCTCTATTCTTTTGCGTCTACGATTATCTAGAAGGATCTTAAGAAGCATGTATTTCGCGTTGTTGACAAAATATTTTCGTTTAAGCTGACAGCCGTGATTTTGCTCAGAATGAGGTGAAAGTGATTGTTTTAATTGATTTTTATTATGTGTTCATGCACGACAATTCAATTGTCCATCTATTTAACGTGTTTTCAATTCGGATACGTTTTAAGATTTTCACGGCCAGATGTGTGCATCTACCGGATCTGCTGGATCTGCCCTGATGATGGACACTGCAACGATGTCCGAAACGTTGGCTAAAGAAGGAGGTAGCGCAACACGGCATAACACCCCAAAAACAAATAACGAAAATGTTTTCAATTCGTTCAAATCAAAAATTAGTGCCTTTTTACATGCTTTACGTAAGTGAAATTTAAATTTTGAATTTCATCCGATCTTTATGTTTATTTTTACAATTATCGACCTAATTACTTCACGTGTGCATTTGAACTAAAGTTTATCAATTAGAAGTATTCATAATAAGGATATACATGTAAATTTCAATTAGTTTTGATAAGTTTTAATCCAGTAAATGACAACCGAAGCCAGCTGTCATATTGCATATTTTGTCAGAATGGAAAATGCGAAATTCAAAAAAATTCATGCAAGTATTCTAACAGGTTATTACTACGTATTCTTATGATATATATCTTATTAAAAACCTTGTATCTTGTTTTACTACGTTATATAAAAATATGGTGATAAATATCCAATGTTAGGTCACAAATGTTTTATAAAGCTCCTGTCTGATTTTTATATTGTGATTTATGGTATATTTGTAAAATGATTATTTTAGTTAACCCCTCCCCGCAATGTAAGCAGATATATGCGTTAAAAATACGACAGCAGTCAAGTACAATAAGCGTGTTCATACGTCAGCGCGTGTGTCTCCATAGAAACCGTTTATAACTCCGTTATTGTTTTAGTTACATCCGTAAAATAAAAAGTGAAAGGTCGATAGTGAATCATGCTGCACATCTCTATTCAAGTTGTCCATAAAAGAACATTCTGTCAGACGCGCAGTCTGACACATAATTTATCCCGCCAAATTTCCTACGGGCGCCCGACATTGTTAATTTCTATTAAATATTTTTATATGAAATAATAAAAAAATGAGGTGACAAAAGTGTTTATTACACATTTATACAATAGAATAAGTATTGTTGTTTACATAATCTGTGATTTTAGTACCGTTTTCACATAAAAACATCACGTGAGTCATTTTTACATTTTTTTAATGTTTGCATTCAAAATTTTAATATTTACAAATATTAATATTTATTTGTAATATAATAATTCGAAAGCTTATTTTGTAACCTGTCTAAAACAGTTTTTACTATTCGGCTACGTTCAGAAATGTTTCATTTATAGAGCTTTAATTGTGAAGCCGTAATAATACAAAGTTTTCGTAAAATGTCATTTCGTTAAAGACATTAAAAGTGCATATTGGCGATTTTCTGAGGGGTTAAATCAACGATACTCAACCTGCGGCCCGCCAAGCTTTTGTGTGCGGCCCTAACCACTTTACCATCAGGAACTTGATTTAAAAAAAACCATCATTCTAAATTTCGAATATTCGATTCGATTCGATTTATAATCTTGAGATTCGTTTCGACTTTGACGCACAGGCCACAGATAGTGACACCCGAAAAGGATTGTCATTAGTCATTATGGTCCACACGATCTGGTACAAGAGTAAGATACTTGTTTAGATATTCACGGCCAAAAGGTTTTTTTTTGTTATTTGTTTTTGGGGTGTTATGCCGTGTTGCGCTACCTCCGTCTTTAGCCAACGTTTCGGACAGCATTACAGTATCCATCATCAGGGCAGATGTGTAAGAGTGTTGCTATTTACACACGCTAGATTTAATCCCAAAAAACAAATATTTGACACACAAGTACGCGCGCAAATCTATAATATAAATATGAATCTCTGAATGTGAGGCTAAGCGCATAACTTCCTAACGACTGCACCAAATTGGATAATTATTTTCTTTGTGTTCGTTATTGTCAGGACAAGGTTTGTATAAAACCACTGGTGAGCTCTGACGTTATGAAATTTGTATAAAAAAAATTGAATAGGTGGCACACGAGCTATTTGAAAACTGAATGTACCGGGACTGAATGTATGGAGTGCGGGAGGGTTGGAGTGAAACCAGGGAAAGGGGAGAGGAATCTGGGAGGGGGGAGGTGAACTTGGGAGGGGGAGTCGCGGGACGGGGAAGGGGGGGAGTGGAGTGGGGAGAGGGAAGGTGGAGGAGGCGGAGTGGGAACGCGAGAGGGGAAGGGGACGCAGGAGAGAAAGGGGAGGCGGAAGGGGAAAGAGACGAATGGTAAAGGACACGCAGTGAGAAACTATTTCCTTATTAAACGGCATAGCAACGCATGCCGTGTACCAGCTAGTAATTTATAAATAAAAGTGCCACTTCTAGAAACAACCGCATCAATTATAATACATAAAAACTGGTTAATGTCAATGGTTACTCAGGTACCTACTAATTTTAAAAGCATTTCTTGCTGTCGTATAAAGTACTATTTTCTTATAATATAAATACGCATAATTAGGTAATTTTTCACAAAAACAGCGCTCTACAAATTATCCAAATATTATTATTATTCATGGGGGAGTGTCTTCAAAATTAAATCGAAAAAATGTTGGGGGGGGGGTTGATGATTTTTTTTCGTCATACCAGTATAGTGTTGCGGCCCGCGTTACTTTACAAATACATGTATGTGGCCTGAAGAGAAAAAAGGTTGAGTATCGTTGGGTTAAATAAAGCAAAAATCATGTTAATTCTTATTGATAATTGTAGACAATGAAAGTATCCTTCTAATTTCATACAGTTACTTTGTGGAAAATGTCTTATATATTAAAAAGCTGATTTCAATTTGAAACTCCGCGATCTCAAAAATCTTTAAAATATTTTTTGAGCAAAATATTTCAGCTGTTTGCAATTTAATTGAGATTTTAAAAATATGTTTGCTTCTGTGGTTATTACGTAGGCCATAGACAACGTGTAGAAATCGAAAATATTCAATGTTGACTTGAAAAAGTAACATTTAGGGCAATTTTAATGGAACTTACACGCAGGATTCGCACATTTTTAAAGTTTACGATTTTATAATTCCTACGAATATGTGATAATCGACTAAAGATAGACGAATTCATTGGCTATATAGAACTATAATCAGATTGTATGTCTCCATATTAAAATTCTAAGGTATGATTTTTTTCAATGTCGGCAGAAAATATTCAAAATGAACACGAAAATATCACAAGCAATCCGAGGCAAAAATTAAAAATTGCACTGTCGCCCCAGTGGATATAGCGACCTATTTTAATGATAATTCGTCCAGTTAGAACAATGTGTAAAAATGCAAACTTTGAAAATTATTTAAACTATGAAATAGACATTTCTAAAAAATACTGGTATTTGAGTTAACTCGTTTATTATACCCCATATCTGTCCCAGCTCACATAGGTCTCAAAGTTATTGGAGTATTGGAAAGAGAAAACAACACGACATATACTCAAATCTAAAAATTAACCACAAAATAATTAAAATGTGCACTTTTATGAAACCAAGTTTCCGAACGCAATTTGAAAAAAAATTATGAAACTTTGGGAATTTTAACATGAAATGATGGCGATAGTATAATTATTTTATGAAAAAAATGTCCCAAGTGTATTAAAATTTTACAGCGTAACTTGCAAAAGGTGTTTTTTTCTTAAAATAATTAAAATACTAATAAATAAATAATAAAATCTATGTTAAGCAGATTACGATTTCTTTTAAGTTTATCCTTAATATATATATTATCCTACGGATAAGCTATCAAAAGGATGGTGAGATAAAAAGTGAGGTAACAAAATTAACAATTCATTGGTCTAATAAAATATGTGTGATTTTATTTTTTTTTCATTATTAGTCATTTTAGTTATTAAAAAACGTAAGTTGAGTCATTTTTAAAACTTTTTAAAGTTTGCTTTAAAAAAAATTATAGTTAAAAAATTACATGCTTATTTCTAAGAATAAAATTTACCTCATTACCTTTCAAAAACAAAAATTTTAACAAAACAAAAAAACGACTTCAAAAAATGCACTAAAAAGTAAAAAAATAATTTCATATTCTTCTACAACTTCATAATCAACTTACTCTTTCTACTCATCAATATGTAGGTACGATTGTTATTTTTGGAGTCAGTGTCAGTCAAGGTAGGTTTGTAACTACATACATAGTTATAGGAGAGATGTGCTTGTGTCGCACAAGCGACTTGACGAGGCGAGGCGAGAGCGGGGCCGCGGCGTGAGGGGAGCTGTCAAGTGAACACGCCGGGCCGGGTACCTTTGCTGACACCGACCCCAAAAATAACAATCATACCTACATATTGTTGAGTAGAAAAAGTAAGTTGATTATGAAGTTGTAGAAGAATACGAAATTATTTTTTTACTTTTTAGTGCATTTTTGAAGTGGTTTTTTTGTTTTGTTAAAATTTTTGTTTATTTTTTTTATTTTTAGTGAATCTGAAGTACACTAACTAATTTGTCTGAATATGGGTAGACCTACTAAACGTGCTGCTCATATGAGACAGACATAATTTGACCATAACGACGTTAGGGTCAAATTAAGAGATTTGGCCGAGTTTCGTTAATTTGCTCCTAAGAATTGAAGAGTTCCGTTACTTTGTCATAGATCCGATAATCAGAACTTAACCAAACTCTCATCAAACTACCTTTGAAGTACATCATTTCCAATAAAAAAAGAATCATCAAAATCGGTTGGCGTGATATTGAGTTATTCGTCCATTTGTCGCGCACATACTTAATACAAATTTAAGACTTATATGGTTTTCTCATAGATGCCATTGTCGGAACTGGACCAAATTAAAAAGGGACCACACGGGAAGCACCAGCTTTCAAATAAAAAAAGAATCATCAATATCGGTTCACCCAGTCGAAAGTTCTGAGGTAACAAACATAAAAATAAAAAAAATAAAAAAATAAAAATACAGTCGAATTGAGAACCTCCTCCTTTTTGAAGTCGTTTAAAAACAGATTTTAGTTTTTGGATATGTTCACAAACATTTCATTTATTTGGATTTTATTGCAAAGCCGAAATATTTTTTGCCTTCTGACAGAATACGTCAGACTTTTGAAGGGTTAAAATGTGAAAATTCATATTTTTTTAATGACTGGAATTCCATATTGGGGATGACATAGTCCCACTGGCAAAAAGAAGAGTCATTATGCTTACCTCGGCTAGAAGAGGGTGTCGGGCGGTGTTGGGCAGGACGGGCATGAGCAAGGCGAGTGGCACGTGCGCATGCTCCGCCCCCGCGCTGCACACGGCTCCCAGCAGGGCCGCCCCCTGCCGCAGGGCGCAGCTGCACTCCTCAATCTCACCATTGGACAGCTGCAAATATTAACAATATAGATAATGAAATTATCAAAACCTAAATCACCAAAGGAAGTGTATTGTGAGCATGAATGTGGTACTGCGGTTGAAATTGATCAAATTCTTTCAAATACACTAAACAAATAGACTAAATATAAGTTATAAATGCATCATTTTTTTTTTTTATATTATAATGTTTAATCGAGGCTTCTGACTCGCATACTGCTGTCATTTTTTGCCTCATCTGTTTTATTTATTTAAGGTTTCATTTTTTTTTTTTTTTTTTTAAATATATCCTATATATTAATGTTGCAATATGTATGTATCTTTATAAAACAATGTATCATATATTTTCCATGTTGCACCATCTAATGAATTTCATGAGTCTTGAAATGGCATAGTAGTCGGTTGAAGCTATCAAATTATGAATTTCCGATGGGTTTGAGGTCATCAATATTGTTACTCTCTGTTGTTCAAATTTAATGCACTTTGTGAGAGTGTGTTCAATGTCTTCAAATTCTTCACATATAGAGCACATTGGAGAATCAGAGAGGCCTAACAGACACAATATTCTTCCCATTAGTGCATGTCCGGATCTTAATCTAAAAATGACTCTCATTTCTGATCTCTTCAGATTGGTTTCAGTGAACCATGGTGTTTTAAAGGGTTCTTTTTGAAGCTTTCAAAAAGAACCCTAAAAAAAGAAAAGTAAATGTATTTTTTGGGAGTAATCTTCGTTATCTGGCGTCCAGTCATACTCGTGACCTTTCACCCCTGCTTCATCTGCCAACAAATCCGCCTCTTCATTTCCATGTATCCCTACGTGAGATGGAATCCATTGTAAACGTATGTCAATGTCTTTCTGATGTAACTTCATTAAGTGCTCTACAATATTATATGCTATTTTTCTGCAGGCAACTCCTTTCGAAACTCTCTTTATATGTTGAAGCGCACTTTTGGAATCACTTAATATAAGAATTTTATTCCAGTTGTTTCCATCTGCATACTTCACCGCTTCTTTGATTGCTATCAATTCTGCATTCATAATAGGGCAGTCTTTGTTCAATTTTATTTGACGAGTGAAGTTGTTTTGCATTGATATAAAGGCAGCTCCAACTTGTTCAACTTTTTTCGATCCATCGGTATATATCTGTTTAAAGCCTGAGTATTTGTTAATTATCATACCATTTACGACGTTACTAATTTCACTCAATGAGAGTTGTCTTTTGGGGTAATTGAAATTGTCAATCTCAACTGAAATACATTCCTAATCGATTGTTCCTACCCAGGTTTCTAGAGAGTACATATCTAGACATTTATTTGAATCTGTTTTCCAATACATTGTTTCTGTACAAGTTTGAACCATCAAAGGTAATTTTTTATTATTCCAGTACTTGTTTTGGGTCAAGGATTTTAGTTTGAGGACCTCTGAAACCAGTGGATTATTTTCAGTTGATACAGCTCTAAGCCAAAATCTTGCTGCCAGTTTCCAAGCTCTTATGTGTAACGGGGGGGCACTCATTTCACTTTGTAAAACATGCACAGGAGTTGAGTTCAAGAAGCCTCCACATATTCTTAAAGCTCGCGATTGGATTCTCTCTAACTTTTCAATGTTGCTTTTGGTAGAGTTATGGAAAAGTATACTATCATAGTCTAATCGACTTCTTATGAGAGATGTGTACAATCTTCTCATATGAAGTGGGTGAATTCCCCAACTTTTACCTGACAAGACTTTCAAAATATTCATCGGCTGATTCAATTTTAGACAGGTGTTACTTATATGCTTATTCCAAGCGAGTCTATAATCCAACCACACACCAAGAAACTTATGGTTGTCTACTCTTTCTATAAGTACATCATTTATTTTAATATTCAGAACATTTCGTCTCTTTCCTCTTGCGAATATACATATTTTCGTCTTATGTTCTGATATTTCGAGTCCTTTTATTTTAAGAGCATTCTGTAGTTCTAACAACGCTTTTTGTATAACATCTTCACATGTTTTTAATTTCGAACTTGAAAAATATATACCAAAATCATCAATGTATTGTACGCGCTTCACTTGGGGATAATTTCCAATACCAGTAGTTCCAATATTAAAAAGGAGGGCAGACATGGGATCTCCTTGCGGTAGTCCTCTCGAGCATGTTTGTACGGCAAATATGTTGGGTTCTTTAATAATAAGGATTCTTTGTTTAAAATATTCCCAAATATATTTAATAACTTTCCCTTTAATGCCTTTAGAGATCAGAACTTTAATGACTTCTTCGATCTTTATGTTGTTGTATGCGTCTTTAATATCTACAAAAGCGGCAATTGTAACAGCATTGGTTATTTGGGCAACTTGAATCTCTGTAACCATTCTTCCCAGGTTATCCATGGTCGACTGCTTTCTTCTGGATCCTATTGTAGACTTGTCAAATAAGAAATTACTTTCTAAATACCATTCTAATCTCCTTGTGATAATAGAGTTGAAAGTTTTGCAAAGACACGAGATTAAGGAGATTGGTCTTATAGAGGTCATGAGGTTCGGGTCTCTTCCGGGTTTCATTATAGGAACAATTTTAACCTGTTTCCATTGCATTGGTATAGTGGAAGTTCGTAAAATTGAATTATTTAAATCCACCAAAACTAATTGGCAAGAGGTAGGTAGATTAGTTATCATGGAGTAGGATATCAAATCTGTGCCTGGGGAGGTATCAGTGTATTTCAACGCCGATTTTAATTCAGAGGCTGTTATCGGTTTGTGAAAAGCCAGAAGTCTCTGAAGTTTCTTCTTCGGTCCACACATGATCGATAAGATCTTCATTTGGGGCGAGATATTTCAGATACTGTAATGCTGATTCATTATTCTCAAAGATATTTACACGGGAGGTTCCGATTCCCTTAAACCATTTCATTTTCTTCCACATGTCAGAGTAGGTTGTATTACTATCAACGGAATCACAGAATTTTCGCCATCCTTCCCTTTTTGCTTTTCTTACGATTCGTCTAGTGCTAGACTCCCTGTGCTTTAATTCTATATAATTTTCGATATTTACATTCTTCCGTAAACGGGTCAGAGCTAACCTTCTGTCAGCTATTGCTTTTGAAACTTCTTGATTCCACCAAGGCTTTGGTTTGAAAGCTGGGTTTTTAGATTTCTTAAAGTATGGAATAGTTTCATCAGCACTTTTGTTCAGAATATTTTCTAATTTGTCGTAGTTCTCTTGTATCGACTTTTGTTCTTCGGGAAGGTTTTGAATCAATTTATCCACCGTAGATTTATATTTGTTCCAATTTGCTTTTTTAAAATTCCTTTTCAAAATTGGTTCATAATTACAATCGATTTCTCCCAAAGTGATAATAATTGGCAAATGATCACTACCCATTGTATCTGAATCTACTCTCCAGTTACAAGTCAATATAAGATCCGAAGACACCAGCGTAATATCCGGGCTCGAGCTCCTTTGTCCGGGATGTCCTAATCTTGTTATGTCTCCGTTGTTGACAATGATGAGGTTTGAATCTTGGCAGGTTTCTACAATAAGATCTCCTCTCGAGTCTTGTATAGCTCTATCCCATAATGGATTGTGTGCATTAAAATCACCGCCTACCAGGGCTCCAGGTCCCATCCGGTCGAATACTTTTTTCCAAGTTTGATAAGTAACATTTATATTACTAGGACAATATATCACGCTGACAGATTTTAGATTTCCGGCATTGAGTAAACTAACACTGCACAATTCCAATTCACCAATTGAATTTAAGTTTCGTTCAATTGAATGTAAGCTTTTATGGATTAATATAGCAACCCCTCCGTAGCCATCTGCTCTGTCTCGTCTGTATATTGTATAATCTTTAAATGTTAAAATGTAAGGTAATTGAAGCCATGTTTCTGAGATAAGTGCAATTTTAATATGTTGCCTTTGTAAATATATTTCTAAATCAGGTTTCTTGAAATGTAAACTCCGAGCATTCCATTGTAATATATTAATCTTACTCTTATCCATTTTGAACCGTCATAACTGATCTCAATATTTGATTTAAGCCACCATCTTTCAGGATTTCCATTATTATCTCTATAAATCTATTAACAACTAATTTTACAAGATTTTCCCAGTTTTCACCACTAATAAATGCTGTCAATATTTCATGAGCAATATTAACATTAACCTTGTCTTGTGTAGTAGAACGAGATTCACGAGTATCAGGATTATTTCCTTTAAGTTTATCAGCATAACTGGTTTTTCCAACTGTTTGAGAAAAGTCACCAATTATATTCTTGGGGGGACAGTTTGATTATTTATTTTAGTTTTTTTTTCTGCTTTTGCATTCTGTTTTTTAGAATTGTCGTTTTGAGATATTTCCTTTTCTATTAGGATTTTTGCTTGCTTATGAGACATATTCTTTTTAGCCATTTTAATAGTAATATCCTTCTCATTTTTCCATTTTGGACAGTTAATGTCATTAGCCGGATGGTCTCCTCCGCAGTTTACACACTTAGCTACCTTGTCACAGGTCTCGTGTTGCCCATCACATTTGGGACACAGTTTCTTTTCTTTCTTGCCACAGTTCTGAGCAATATGGCCATATCTCCAACAGCAGTAGCACTGCATTACTCTGAATATGTAGGGCTCGACTCCGAATTTGACCCCGTACATATAGACACAGGATGGTATCTCTTTACCCTCGAATTTCAGGCTCACCAATGTTGTGGGCGCGAGTTGTCCCTCTGTCCCCCTTTTGGAGAGTCGCTTTATGCAGGCTACATTTGTATCACATTTGAGTACATCCATTAACTCTTCGTTGGTGACATCTAGGTCCACTCTCCGGATGACACCGAAAACAAAATTTTTGTTCTTTTTGATCTCCACTTCCCATTTCTTTAAGTTGAAAATAGGGTTTTTAGAAGCATTCTCTGCTTCCAAAACATTTGGGAACCAAATTTCCATTTTCATTCCAGATATTATTTTCATCTTTTCCATCTTAATTCCTGCCTTAAAAAGGACTTTTGCCATTCCTACTTTTCCAGGTAAATTCTCTCCCTGTACTATGATTATTCCATTCTTTTCTTTCACTTCTTTTTCTTTCACTTCTTTTTTTTTCCCTGATTCACTGGCATCGGAGTTAAGCCTCGACCTTTTGCCAGATCGAGACACGGTTTGCCACTCCCCAACATTATCACTTATAACATTTGATGTTTCCATCAAATCGATCGTATCATTTATAACTATTGTAGGCGACAGTGGGTACACCGTTTTTATATAAAGGACCAAGAGCCGATTGGCCCTGATCTCCCCTTTTTTTTATTTATCAATAGTCTAATTAACTTAATATTTTAACAACTTCACTTATCACACGAATTATTCGATTTTTTATGGGTTTTTTGCGAGAGCAAAGTATAAACACGATCAGCTGTCACTGTGATTATTGTAATTCCATTTTATTAAATGCATCATAAAGACCATATTTATTTATCAAAGCCGCTCAAAGAAAGAAAAATTTTGTGTTTTATTGAAGTGCTTTTGGAAGCTGTCCGTGTAAGAAGTATGGATTTTTCAAATTTAACCCCTGCTATCCCCTACCACCATGTATACTTTGCAATCCTTCCCTCTGCCCCTCCCTCGTCCCCCATCTCCCTCCCCTCCAAAAACTGGCTAGTATTTAAAAAACATTATCATAGAAGTTACTGAAAAAATCCTGCACAAACCATGAAGTTGAACTATAGATGTTCACTGAAAAACCTAGTTCCCCTCAACACAGCATCTCCTAGCGAGGAGATATACATCTTCTTAAAATGTCAAAATTATAATACATGATTCAAATAAAAAAATAACAAATATCGAAATTATGTGTGGTCGAATGTTTTAGCTTTTCGTAACACATATTGGAAAAGGAATTTATCATCAGCTTCAATAACATTAATCATGATGAATGTAATGTTGAAGAGCGCAATTCAGTACCTATCAGTTTTCAGAAAGTAAAAGCTAAAGTAAAACCAGCAGTTATGTTTTTTTTTACATTAGCTCCACATCTAGGGAAAAAAAATCCCACAAGACCAATGTCGTCTTTGGGGATGCTGTATGGAGGGTCTTTTCAGAGAAAGAAAGAAAAGGAAGTTCTGGGAAGGAAAATGATTGAGAGGTGGGTAGAAATCTGGGGGTCAATGTACTCAGGAGTGATGGACGTATGAATCCATCCCTCCCACTGCGGTGAAAGGCGATTGGTCGAGAACGGCTGGAGAGGTCAAAAGGCCTCCCTCAGCCAGTCTCTCCCGGTCGTAGGCCGTAGGTGAACAGACGCATCCGCCATTTGTTATCCAATAAATGGTTCCAGGAGCGGCATTTTAGTGAAATTTAACTTTAGAAATTACTTTTCAAGCATTGAAACAGACTGCCCTGAAGTAGCTAGTGAGACACTGTCACCTCAGGAGTGCTTATAAAAATGCTTCTATGCACCTTCTTTCACTTGTGGTCTAGCTATAGTACATAATACAGTGAAACGTATACATAACACATAATATGTAACACCCAGAGTTTGCAATCCCGCAATTCTAGGGTATTATAGCAATACTTAAATCTTGCAGAATTGTGGGATATGTAAATCCTGATAACATCATGAGATCATACCTGAGGACGTTGTGTGATCTGCAAGACGGCCAGCAGGGGGGAGGTTAGTGCGGCAACGTGGGGAGCAGCCGCAGCGGCCGTCAGAGAAGCCGCAGCACTCCCCGCCGCACCCATCACCTTCACTCCCACCGCTCCGCCCAGCGCGCCCTGTCCCGCCTGCAACGTATTTACACTCTAAATAAATACCACATATTGTGCATCAGAATCTTAAGCAAACAGATTAAATTATTTCTTCTTCATCTCCATATGGTGAAGAGGGTAACCGGGTAAAATAGAATAATGACAAAACCAAACATCAAAAAAGAACAAGTTAAGGTAGGTTTGATTAGGTTTGTTGTTTTTATTCACTTTTCTGTTTTGTCATTTATTATTAACACTTTAGGCAGGAAGGACAGTTCTACCTTTTATGCCGGTCTTACTTGAATGCCCGGAAAGGCATTGCTGTCAAATATTTTTATACAAATGTTGTACACCAATATCTTTGCAAGGGTCCCAACCAAAGATATTGAAAAATAAGAGATGTGCTATGCGCAGTTTTTACTGGGTGGGACTGCGCTACCGGATGTCGCCAATATTGTTTACCAATTAACAAATAACCTAAATGAACAAATAAATTACCGAATAAACTAAACGAATGTCAAACTAAATGAACAAATTCTTTCCGTATTCAAACTATATTGTTAGCCAATACTAATAATGCACACCTCAAAAAATCAACGAAATGAGCAAATTCTTTTTGTATGCAAACTACTCCGATTAGGTAGTAGTCTGCCGACAGTCGCGCGGCATCGTAGCATATCTTTTTTGTATTTCAATATCTTTGGTCCCAACTATATGTATTTATATGTGATACGGTTCCATGGCAACTCAGAATGAAACCAACTCAGAAACACCTCAGAAAGGTCATTAAAAGCTACGAAAAAATAATTTTAAAATAGCCGGTAACCCTAACCTAACTTAACCTATTTAACCAATTTTTTTATCATCACTCTTAATGACCGTTGGTTTCATTCTGAGTTGTCTGGTCACCATGTGATACAAGTCTTCCCCAACTTCTTATCTCCTTGACTTTTGTGTGGAAGAATATTTTATCAAAGGGAAACTTTCATTTTGGTGCTGGAAATGCACAAATCGATTTTTTTAATAATTTGTACCAAATTAAAAACAATTTTTTTTTGTAATGTAATTAAATATGTACATTTTTTACACATAAAGTGTCACTAAATGGCCCAACACTAACTTTAACATCTGTTTATGGAGTCCTATTACAAAACAGGCTCTAATTTTGGACAATATTGCACAACAACAAAAAAAACATTAAAAAGAAAATAAAAAATCAAACATATTATTTTCAAAGATATATCGGTGTAAAATAAATTCCATTTTCTCGAACAGGTTCTTTTTATCCGCCCGCCTGTAGTATTTTAATAATAAATGTGTTTTAAATTTTCCACATCTGATAAACAGCAATACAACAACTGATACCCTACATTAACCGGTCAAAGGCCACGCCATTTCACGAAAATTCACTAAAAAAGCACCACTTTGAATTTTGAATTGAATGTTTTGATGATTAATTTTGAGCTATCGTATATTTCATTGACTGAAACACGTTCCTAGAACAATAAACTATCTACCAAAACAACATTACTTGCATTTATTACGTAAATTAATAGGTTTTACGATGTTTTAGTCGCGGAACACGCATAAATTGCGACAGGTAAATTCGCGGTAAAATCTGACGTTTCTAAGTCATAGACATAATCGTTTTTAAAATATTCTGGTGTTGCAAGGTGAATGAAACTAGTGGCTATATCATCTACGATGTTAGCGATTCTGACCGTGTTCTTCATACAAATTCTGTACATAGAAGGGCCAAAATCGCAGACAAAAAGTTTTGGTCGAAAATTTTGTTCAAATTTTCGAATTATTTTCTCGCGCATGCGCATACGACGCGCGCGCCGGCACGTCTCCGGCAAATCAGAGGTTAATGGTTGTTTAAAATTTAGAACACGTTTATTAGTAAGGCCCGTAATAATTCAATTTATATGCAAACAAAATAAAACAAACAAATATATGTTACATAATTACATAATGTTAAATTAGGTGCCTTTTCTTCACTGTTTTATCATGTAACCAGAAATCTCCAGTCAGCAATTATTCTAACCCTAAATTCTAATTAACCACAAAATAAACTGCTGGTTTCGACTTAAAGTAGAGTTATCAATTTACCCGTATGGCAGTAAGTAGAGTCTCCGCATGAGGGGTCAACAATAGAGCACACTCTCTGGTGAGGGAGCGGAGGGCTAGGGCCGCCCGGGGAGCCGCGTTGGACACCCCCAGGGCACTGCAAGCCACCCTCAGGGCTCCCCCGACCAGCTCACTTGCGGCGCCGCCTGCATCTTCGCTGCCCAGCCATTCGGCATATGCACCTGAAATAGTGAACACACAAGTAAATACATTTATTTCGTATTAATTAACCCGTATTCTACCTCCTTTCAAAGATTCATATTTAATTTTATAACAAATCCACAGACAAGATCCTGTCTCGTCCATAACACAGGGATATCCCTGGCACAGTGAGCAAAAAATACACCAATCTGAAAATGGCACTTAATGTCGCGAGTAGTTTAATGTAGAGTAATGATCAGGATTTCAGTGAATAAAATTCTTAAACCTTCTGCACCAGAGGGGGGTAATACACATCCCCCAAATGAAAGTTTTCTGAGATATCTAACTTGATTTTTACATACAATTTAGATAATCCTAGAAAAACCATTCAGTAAACGATCTCTATTCAAAAAAAAATAATCTCGTTATATTTTTTAAGATATTAATCCCTCCGCAACTTAAGCAGATATATGCGTTAGAAATATCTAAATAGTTATCTCTTTTTATACCTCCGTTTATATTTTGATATTCCTAATTTCTGTTAACAACTATTAAACTGTGCATTCTGTGAACATTTTTAAGTGGACTATTAACATGTACGCTTTTTACAATGCTAATCCAATGACTTTTTTCTGTTAATACTCTGTAAATGTTCCAAAACAATAAATAAATAAATACGACAGCAGTCAAGTACAATAAGCGAGTTTATACGTCAGCACGTGTGTCTCCATAGAAATCGTTCTAACTCCGTTATTGTTTTAGTTACATCCCTAAAACAAAAAGTAAAAGGTTGATAGTAGATCACGCTGTACACATCCCTATCAAGTTGTTCGTAGAAATACATAACAGGAATATGCTGTCAGTCGCGTAGTTGACACAAATATTTACCCGCCCAAATTTACTACCGGCGGCTCGACCGCGCTCGACATTTTTAATTTTTATATGAAATGATTAAAAAGTGAGGTGACAAAAGTGTTTATTACACATTTATACAATAGAATAAGTATTTTTGTTTACATAATCCGTGATCTTAGTGCCGTTTTCACATAAAAACATCACGTGAGTCATTTTTACCTATTTTTAATGTTTGCATTCTAAATTTTAATATTTACAAATGCTAAAATTTATTTGTAATATAATAATTTGAAAGCTTATTTTGTAACCTTTCTACAACAGTTTTTATTATTCGGCTACATTCAGAAATGTTTCATTTATAGAGCTTTAATTGTGAAGCGGTAAAACGAAAAGTTTTCGTAAAATGTCTATTCGTTTGAGACAGTTTAAGGCAACGATACTCAACCTGCGGCCCGCCAAGCTTTTGTGTGCGGCCCTAACCACTTTAACATCAGGAACTTGATTTAAAAAAAACTATCATTCTAAATTTCGAATATTCGATTCGATTCGATTTATAATCTTGAGATTCGTTTGGACTTTGACGCACAGGCCACAGATAGTGACACCCGAAAAGGATTGTCATTATGGTTAACACGATCTGGCACAAGAGTAAGATACTTGTTTAGATATTCACGGCCAAAAGGTTTTTTTGTTATTTGTTTTGGGGTGTTATGCCGTGTTGCGCTACCTCCGTCTTTAGCCAACGTTTCGGACAGCGTTACAGTGTCCATCATCAGGGCAGATGTGTAAGAGTGTTGCTATTTACACACGCTAGATTTAATCCCAAAAAACAAATATTTGACACACAAGTACGCGCGCAAATCTATAATATAAATATGAATCTCTCAATGTGTTGCTAAGCGCATAACTTTCTAACGACTGCACCAAATTGGATAATTCTTTTTTTTGTGTTCGTAATTGTCAGGACAAGGTTTGTATAAAACCACTGGTGAGCTCTGACGTTATGAAATTTGTATAAAAAAATTGAATAGGTGGCACACGAGCTATTTGAAAACTGAATGTACCGGGACTGAATGTATGGAGTGCGGGAGGGTAGGAGTGAAACCAGGGAAAGGGGAGGGGAATCTGGGAGGGGGGAGGTGAACTTGGGAGGGGGAGTCGCGGAACGGGGAAGGGGGGGAGTGGAGTGGGAAGAGGGAAGGTGGAGGAGGCGGAGTGGGAACACGAGAGGGGAAGGGGACGCGGGAGAGAAAGGGGAGGCGGAAGGGGAAAGAGACGAATGGTAAAGGACACGCAGTGAGAAACTATTTCCTTATTAAACGGCATAGCAACGCATGCCGTGTAATTTATAAATAAAAGTGCCACTTCTAGAAACAACCGCATCAATTATAATACATAAAAACTGGTTAATGTCAATGGTTACTCAGGTACCTACTAATTTTAAAAGCATTTCTTGCTGTCGTATAAAGTACTATTTTCTTATAATATAAATACGCATAATTAGGTAATTTTTCACAAAAACAGCGCTCTACAAATTATCCAAATATTATTATTATTAATGGCGGAGTGTCTTTAAAATTAAGTCGAAAAAGTGTTGGGGGGGGTTGTTGATTTTTTTTCGTCATACCAGTATAGTGTTGCGGCCCGCGTAACTTTACAAATACATGTATGTGGCCCGAAGAGAAAAAAGGTTGAGTATCGTTGGTTTAAGGGCTTAAACGGCGATTTTTGGATGGGTTAAATATGTAATATCTATTCAAATCTGAGGAAATTACTCTCCCCATTAAGTGGGGATGTAAAAAGTGTTTTTTTACTGGAAAAGGCAAAAGGAATATTAAGAGACACAATCGCTCTGCGTTATACAGGGACCCTTGTGACCCCCCTTCGAATGATAAGTGATTTTTACCTTCGGGTACTTAAAGGTTTAACTATAATCTTTTAACCTCTCACGCCTTGGGCATATTTCATCAGAAGGTCAAAATATTCCCGCTTTGCAACAAAATCCAAATAAATGGAATATTTCTGCATGTATCCATAAACTAAATATGGTGATAAAATATGCTTTCAAATTTTATAATTCGAAATAAACATTGTTTTTGAAACACAAATTTTTTTTAATGCAAACATAAAAAAGTTTTAAAAATGACTCACTTTACATTTAATCTTTAAAGTTTTATCTAACTAAAATTATTGATAATGAAAAATAAATTTAAAAACAAAGAAATTATTGATAATTAAAAAAAAAATTAAAAAACAAACATATTTATTAGACAAATTTTTTTTTTTTTTGAAGATAGAGAAACATTCCCCGGTTACGAATAACCCAACATTATTTTTTAATCTCCTACCATAAAGATACCGATAAACCGGTCATAATATAGACCGGTTGTATTATAAATGTTATTGTCACCTCACTTTTTTGTCATTCCATATAAAAATAATTAATAAAAAATTCCCAAAGTTTCATGATATTTTTTCAAATTATGATTGGAAAGTGTGGTTTCATATAGATGTAGGTACATTTGAATTATTTTGTGGTTGATTTTTAGATTTGAATGTAAAGCGTGGTGTTTTCTCTTTCTAATGTCATTTAGATCATAATATTTCTTACCATGACAGTAAGAGAGACAACGATTTCTAAGAAACACTAGTATATATTGAATTATTTGGCGGGTATTTGATAAGCCCCCATAGCTCAGTGGTCAGAGCATTCGACCGGCAATCGGAAGGACACGGGTTCAAGTCCCGTTGGCGGCAAGTATCTTTTCTCGGAAGATTTTTCAATGTAAATGAGTGTTTCAGGCTGACAATTATTGCTTGTAATAATTGTTACCCTTTGTGCTATGCATAAAAATCTTGTCTAAACGTTAGTTTATAAATTAAAAAATAATAATTGATTTCTAAGAGACCGATATGACTTGTTCCCTTTGTAATTTGAGATTTTACTCATAAAATTTTAAAAAAAAAAAATTAAAGCAAACAAATTAGTTTGGGGAAGTAAAATCTATATTACTTTTCGCAGTTACATTCTACACAAGGAATGTCAAAACCACCTCTCCCACTACAAGAATCACACCTAAAAATCAGAATACGGGCATAAACCACTAGAGAATTCATAAAATTAATACAGATCATATATATCTTAACCATAAAGTTGATAAGTATTAAAATAAAAATTGTTGACAAAATTGACACAAACCAATTCAGATAGAGAAATGAAAAAAAAAATTAAAACAGCACTTTAACATAAAAAGGAAACAACATACTAAAACAGTCCAGCGCCGTGATGAGCAACTGGTGATGGGTGGTGTGGAAGGGTAACCTCAGCAGTGTCCTCAGCAACAAGGTGGGCGGGCCCCCTCCCCCGGCCCCCGCCGACTCCCCCAGCGCGTGAAAGGCGTGAAGCACGGCCTCCAGCTGTGCGGCGGCCAACCCCTCGCTCTGCTCGCTTACCGCGGCCGACAGCTGCTCCAGAAGCAGGCCCAGTTGTTGGAGCAAGGCAGGGCCTAGTACGGCGTAGCAGTAGAGCTGGAAAAAGGATTATAGCGACATTAAAACAACAAGCCCACAATTGCTCCATAAAAAAGCAATTGGCAACCTTGAAACATTTTTAAGCATATAAGTAACTATGTACAGTAACTCTTTATTAACCGCGGCTCGATTATCCTTGTATTCTAATCAGCAGTTATTTTTACTAGTTGAAAGCACAAAATCAAACTCTATAATTCGCCGGCATTCATATAACAAATTCAGTAGTTCGCATGCCTAAGGAAGGAAGTGGGGAAGGGGACGTACTCAGCTATTAAGATCTGAAAGTTGAACATAGTTTCAGCTATTCATATTTGGCACTAAGCATTGCTTTAGCTATTCTGATCCGGAAACTAAATATAGCTTCAGCTATTCAGATCTGGACACTGAACAAAGATTCAGCTATTCAGATCTGGACACTGAACAAAGATTCAGCTATTCAGATCTGGACACTGAACAAAGATTCAGCTATTCAGATCTGGACACTGAACAAAGATTCAGCTATTCAGATCTGGACACTGAACAAAGATTCAGCTATTCAGATCTGGACACTAAACAAAGATTCAGCTATTCAGATCTGGACACTGAACAAAGATTCAGCTATTCAGATCTGGACACTAAACAAAGCTTCAGTTATTCAAATCTGGACACTAAACATATACCTTTTAGTATCCAGCTACATATTCAGATCTGGACACTAAGTATAGATTCAGTTATTCAGATCTGAACACTAAACCAGCTTCAGCTATGCATTTTTGGACACTAAACATAGCTTCAGCTATTCCGATCTGGACACTAAACATAGACCTTGTTAGTATAGTATCCAGTTATTCAGATCTGGATACTAAACAAAGATTCAGCTATTCAGATCTGGTCACTAATGGTAGATTCAGCTATTCAGATCTGGATAGTAAACATAGCTTCAGCTATTCTATTTTGGACACTAAGAATAGCGTAAGCTATTCCGATCTGAACACTAAATTCAGCTTCAGCTATTCAGCTACTAGTTATTGCAGTTTACAGTTAATCAGTCTGGACACTAAACATATTACGTCAAGCAAAATTTCAATTCTGAATGGCGTTAACTGAACAGGGTGACTACATATAAAGATTAAAAAATAAACAACTCTAAATGAAAAAAATATAAAATCAAATCAGTTTTATCTTCTTCCATTTTGTATATTCATTGAGAGTTGTTGATATTAATTTCAATAATTCAATATTACAATGAAGTGTAAAAATGAGTAAATAAATAAAGTGGCTAACCAGAATATCAGCAATGTCCTGTCGGTAGCACCTCATCAGCTCCGCATCCTCGGCTGAGTAGGTGGATGGGGGCATCAGAAGGGTGGACTTCCGCAGCAGAGCATTGGCCAACTGCTCATACCATCCTCTGAGGGCAATCTTCACAAAACAGCCACTGCCCACACTTTCCGGAATATCTCTCAGGGCTTCGTCCTGTAAAAGGTTAAGGTTGAACATTATGCAAATTTTCACTTTTCAAAGAATAATCAAAACAGAACATTAACCGGTTCGCAGTTCCCATTCGGGTTTAGTTTGTTATGTTCTCAAAATGTTGTGGCAGCGAACCTGTCAATGGCAGAAATAAGATCTGAAATGAAGTAAGTGCATAATATTGATTTTGATTACATAATATCAAACTTCATACCTACTAAAAAATATAATTCTGTAACTCTCAACCACTTAACCACTAGAGCGCTTTCTGCCACAATATGGCATTATTTAAAATACCTTGGAATGCTTTACTGCCATTTTTGGCAAATTTTCCCTTATTTGTAAGTAATTAAGTAGAAGTTTACGATTTTTTTTTTTTTATAAATCCTACGAATATGTGATAATCGACAAAAGATAGGTGAATTCATTGGCTATATACAACTATAATCAGTTTTTATGTCTCCATATTAAAATTCGGAGGTATGATTTTTTTAATGCGGGTGGAAAATATTCAAAATGATCACCAAAAAATCTCGAGCAAATGGACAAAAAAGTTTTAAACTGCGCCGTCGCTCCAGTGGTTATGGACTATGCCCGAGTTACTTAAATCGTATTTATTTTCACCCGAGTATATTCGGTAGTGGTCTTTTCTGGGGTATGAGGAAGCGAGACAAAAGACGGTTGCGTTCAAAAGACAGTATTCAAACGACCGAAAAATACAGCATTACCACTCCACCGCACCCTGTCTCTCAATCTCCGCCAATCAGTCATGCAATGTTAGTACTAATGTAGTAAAAATGAATTTCAACAAACTGATGAATGCGATTAATAGATTCCCCAATCTTAACAAATGGACTACAATCTTCAATGGTGTCCTGGCCTCAGGTGGGAATTCTGTCCTTGTTCTATCGGTATTTCAACGGAAGATGCTCCGAGGAACTGGCGTCATTGTTCCCTTCGGAAACACGCTAAATGAGCGCCCAACATTTGTACACGGTAGACATTTGTCACATTTGGTTATTTCTATGACTCCAGAAGACCCATATTCACTCATTCCTCTTATCAAAAATACCCTCTACACAGCATCGCCAAAGATGACTTACTTCCTTTTTCCCCCAGGGCCTGCTGTGTGGAGTTTATATTTTTTTAAAACAAAAATGTAAAAAAACCACAGGCAACAAAATTATGCCATTTTTAAATAACAAAGAAGCCACTTTAGTGAAATTAGGATTGTTCAGACTTTCGGCGGAATGCCAGTTTGAGTGGATAATGAAGTTGAAAAAATGAATGTACCTGAAGAATATACCAGAATCCGAATGCCAATTGAGAATGCGTCTCCTGGGTTGGATAATTTCCGGGCGCATCAGAGCACCGCAGGATCAGTTTCATCAGGTCCTTAGCCGTGTTGGTCGAGTCCCTCTTCAGCCGCACCTGCTTCTCGTCATCTCCGGTTCCCGTTCCTCGAAGTCGGATGGGAACGCTCGATTCCTCCATGGCCAGAGCTGAAGCAAGCCACTGGGCGTGGCATTCCCCGACTGCTACAACTACACCGTATATTGCACTAACTAATTCCTGCACAAATCATATAAATCATTTTTAAATACAGATCTATTTGAATTTAACGTGGAAAATTATTTATTTGAAGGGGAAAATAACCCATTCCCGACATTCGATCAAGCTAAAACTTGACAGATAGACTCGTTGTCGATGACAATGCTTTCTATCAACTTTTGGTAGTAATCACGCACAAACACCCAGACATATATGCATATTTTTTTCATAGAGGGTATCTATGATGTGGTATCTTATTTGGTAATTACCGGGTGATGTATATGTGTAGTGCATAAGTGTACGTGTATGTGTGAGTGTGTGTGTATATGTATGCGCACTGAACAGTTTACATCATTGACATGATGCTCCTTTTAAATTTATGCAGTGAATCGGAAAAAACATCGATGTTATTTAGACAAATATTATTGTAGGTATGAAGAGCACGATTAATTGGCGAATTAGATGCTACATTTCTTTTGTAATAATAAATAATTAATTAAGTGATGTCAAGATACATACAATGACTGGAATGGCAGTACTGCAGCACTGCCATGGAATCGAAAAATACACACGCATGCAGATAGATGTTAAAAATCCGGGTGTCAGGTATCAGGGTGAACTGGTATCAGGTATCAGGGTGAAAATAAAATAAAAATTTGAATATTATAAATGTTTACATCATTAGATGTGTGCACCACATCCTCGTTGAGCAGTATGGGTTCAACGGCGTCGAGCAGGAACCTCAGCAGGGGCTGGCAGGACATGGAGTGTTTCCCTGCGTCAGGCTGCGTGAGGGCCGCGCTCGCCACCCCCAGGGCACTCTCACACGCCTCTAACTCCGCCGAAGTCAGCTCCCGCCTCTCCGTCTGGCTTGGTGATGGACCCCTACAAAGTTACATTCAACATATATTTTAAGGTATTAATTTAACATCAAGTAAGATCCCCGGTAAGTATGGTCCTGTATATTTTCTGCCTGTACAGAATATAAATAAAACAACACATGTACATTTTAACTCTGCATCACGTTCATATGTTAAATGCATTAAACATTTAGTTTCGTATTAGTGATCGACGAACCAGTGGATGCAATCTGTTGGTCATAAGTTATTATAATAGTTTGTCTAGTCCGTCGTTAAAAGTAAGATAGAATTGTAGGAATATATTATAAATTTGTACAAGGTTCTTGAGGTGATTTTTCACAAAAATGGCACTATACAAACCATCCAAATATTATTATTATTATCAAGAAAAAAAAAATCTTGAGGTCAGTTGTTTCACAGTACTTGAATAATCCTTCAAATTTCAAAGTTAACACACTTTGGGTGGGAAGGGTATATATAGTCTGTCAAAAAGAGTACAAAATATAAAAACTGGAACTACTAAATTTGTAGACTGGCAACACCAATTTAACTGTCAAATATTTTTTTGAAGTGCAATGACACTGAATGTATAGAACACAGTAAAACCACATTTAAAAAAAACATTTTTTCTTCATGACATAAATTTGATTAAAAGGTGATTTATAAAGCGATTTGCTTTAATTTAATTTAACATAAATTTGAATTTAACAATAGATAGAAAGGAAGAATCACTAATGGTGAGTTTAGTTATACTACTTTTAGATCTGAATGAGTTAAATATATTCAGATCTAAAATTAGAGACATGACCTAAAGCCCAGGCAACGCTAGGTACTTTATCTAGTATTAAATAAATATGAGCAATTTCTAAACTGCGCTTTATATTTTATTACATTATAGTTATTCTTCATTATGTTAACACAAAATTTCAAAGGTATAATAATAATATACCTATATGCAATTCTAATTTTGAGATCGGCGAGTATCTATACTGCAATGAAAAAATATTTTTTCCATTATTATGCCTTTTTAATTTTTAATAAAAATGTAGGTTACACAGCTTTACTTTAACACCATGAGTAATGTGTTTAGTATTGCCATTTGATCAACAGTGGCGCCCTCGTATATTTTCTACTCTTATTTGACAAACTGTAGTTCTACCTTTTACGCTGGTCCTACTTGGAAGCCTGGAAAGGTATTGCTGTCAAATATTTTCATATGAATATTGTATACCAATCTTTTTGTAAGGGTCCCAACTAAATGTACATATATGTATAAAAGTATATGTAAATATATAAATAAATACACATGTGCTACAAGTCTTACCCATCTCCTTAACTCCTTTTCTTGTGTTTTGTGGAAGAATATTTTATCAAAAGGAAACTTACACTTTGGTACTGGAGATGTGCAAATTGTTTCTTTTTTGGAAAGATTTGAACCAAATTTTTTGTAATATAATGAAATACATACATTTTTTTACACTATATGGTCTAAAACTACCTTACTTCTGTTTATGGAATGCTATTACAAAGGAGGCTATAATTTTGGACAATATTTAAGTTTGGGTGTTCTATCTATCCTATCATTTGGCACTTTTTGATATGATGTATGTGTTTTAGTGAAACTTTATGGATCACATATTAAACGACATCTAAGTATGAGGTTAGCCGCTAATGATATGCGATAGCGGCGTATTTAAGATTAATAACTCACCAATAGACGGCATAGAGAACCTTCAAAGCCGCGACCAGGACGGAGGAGCAGTCGGACGGCACCACTCCACCCAGCTCCAGCCAGGACCCAGCACATTGACACGAACTTTGCCACACATTCACTTTTCGACTCCAATCTTCGCTGCTTGCCATAGACGATCTGAAAAAAAAGATGAAGATGTATAGTGTAAAGTAAACTTTAGAAACAATAAAATCACATAAATTTGTCATAGACAATTTAAATTTTCTTCATTCTAGAAAAGTTTTTATACAATTTTGCTTTGTTGGCCGTACTCGCCGATATTAAATAATATTTTACAAATACATATTATCGGTGAGTATGGCCAACAAAGCAAAATTATATAAAATTAAAAATATTTCTATTTAACAGACATGTATAATGTAAATTCTTATTAGAAAAGAGAAAAAATGGAAAAGAAAAAAAAATTATCAATCACTTAAATCATTGTTGTAAACATTTTTTTTTAAATAAGCGATGTTTAACAAATCGAACTATTCTATGATATTGTACTTAATTCTTAAAATGTGCACTGGTGAAATTGCACCGAAAGATAAATTAAAAATAAGCAAATGCAGTGGTATTAACAAATAATAACGTAACTAAGCCAGTCAGCAAAAACAAAAAATGTGATCGGTACCTTTCTAAATCAATGTAGAGATGTTTAGTCACAAATTCTAGGATTTGTGGTGTCATTTGTTGTAAATTATGACGAACCAGCGATCTGTGACTGGCTGTCATTGTCATACTGTTAAACTGAAAACATAAAAAAGCACTGTTTCAAAAATTTATTAAAGCGAAAATTTATATAAATCATTTATAATTTAACTAATTAAAATATACATACGGTGTCCAGAAACTCACAGTACAAGAGAGAAACTGATCAATCTACATCAGATTAGGAGTCGATTTTGTGGTATAACTTTTTTTTATTTGAACTTTCGTTTTCGAGCAAATCAAGTCCAAAGTTATTTTTTAGGTCAAATTTGAAAAAAATCAGTTACTAGAGGGTTAATGACAACTGTTTAATATCTTTTAAAATGCGTTGATCCGGCTTAAAAAGTTTTTTTTTAACCCTTTAGTTGCCGAAAAAAGTTTTTAAAAATATATATTATTTGGGTTCTCTATGTGATGTAGATTCATTACTTTTTCACATTCGCCATTTTCGTATATACCTACTACGAGTTCCCGGAAAACCTATTATTGTTTTTTAAATAGATCACGATAACAAAATAATACATAACTATATTTATTTTAATTATTGTCAATGTCAGTGCACCTAAGATGTGCATTATATTAGAACCTTACGACTGACCACACCATTACCATAAAAAATTAACAATAGCGTAAATTCAAGGTGCTGGCAGACATTTTGATCGTGTAGATGGTAACTTGAACATATCCACTGCCACAATAAGCCATAAAGGAAAGAAAAAGTGAAAAAAAAGTTACTTGTTTACCTCTTCGGGAACGACGCATAGGATTTCTAGAATAATAGTTGCATTTTCAGGAGTCACCAGAGGTTGTACAGATTCTAGAATTCCACATCCGTCTTGTTGAAGCAAAAACGCTGCAAGCTGAAAACATTTATTCACACCGCAGGTAAAATTGGGACTGGTGCTTGTTAAGCTATTCCTTACAGATACATTTATGTACAGAGGATATTAGTGTGTGCCAAGATGGAGTTGTGTGACGGTTTTTCCCTCTCTGCCTACCACTGTGGAAATGGTGTGAATGTTAGTTAGTTTAATTTAGATTTTTTTATTTTATTTTATACAAGTATTGTTATTTTATAAAAGTATTGTTATTTTTAGCAGAAATGTGAATGCTTAGATGGTTGGGAGGAGTATCACTAAAAGATAGGATTAAAAATTCACACATTCGTCGTAGCCTGGGTTTCACGGACATAAACAGGCTGGAGGAATGACAGTTGAGATGGTATGGGCACATAAGATGGAGACCACCAGACCGCACAGTGAAGTAGGCAATGTCTATGGAGCTTCATCGACAGTCATCCAGAGGAAGACCAAAGAACTCCTGGATGACTCAATACTCCAAAATATTACAGAGAAACAGCCTAGATGAAAGCAACACTCAGAACCGAAGAAGATATAGCCTGAGAACGAGAAGAACCGACCAAATAAACAATGAGTTGAGACCGTGCAAGGAAGAAGATATTGTTATTTTGTCTAATTTCTTTTTTTTTGTTATTTCGAATTATGGAATTTATTGCATTGCACTACCCCTCCGTACATTCTGGAATAAACTATTATTATATAAACTGAAACAGATCGTTTTCTCTTGTACAGTTTACAATATATGAATCGTGCACAGGGCACGGGGGTTTAGAATAACCTGTGGTTATTCCTTGCTAAATAAAACGCTTATGGATTTCGATAAGAATTATGCCCAATCACCAAACAAGATCCGGTATACACAATTAAGCAATACTCACTGTTGTGTCTCGTAGCTTGATCTTCATTCGACGACGGTCATAGGTATATCCAAGGCGTACGACAAGATTGTTCGGTTATTAGAACCACGTTATAGTTTGAGTCACGATACGATGAAGCGGTTCACACAAAGCATTCGATAAAGACGACGATATTATAATGCTTCACATTACACGCTTCCGATTGATAGAAAATAACATTTCAACGTCGAGCGAAATGTCACGTTACTATTTGTTACGGTGGTTGTTGATAGACTGACGATATTGTGGTACTTGACTTAGTCCACCATATAGGTAAGTACACTTAACGTGCGGAAGTCCAAAATCTGGGTTCCTCCGATCTGCATGGTAAATTGGAACACAAATACGTATGAAATTCATCAGCGTTATGAAACATTCCGCCCACCAAAATACAGAAAATTGTATTTTAAAGAAAAGTTGAACGTTAAGCGAAACGCAGAATGCCATGAAACGTGACGTAGATGAAAAGAAGACGAAGCAAATTTTTAAACTATATTTAAACGATAACTAAATCTAGATAACTTGACGATACGAAACTAAATGATACGATTAACACAGACGTAAAAAAGAATAAAACGAACCGCGAAACGATGATGATTAATCGCATTGCCTAGGCAATGGACACGATTTGGTGAATGGTCTTGTAAGAGAAGATCCATTCAAAGTACGAAACGTAACGATAAGCACAAGATTTTTAATTACGATTCTAATCACCTCATCCGTAGAGAGTGATGTCCAATGTTTGGTTAAAGATAGAATACGAATTTCGAAATGATTAAGTAGAAAATCCGAACGACGAGAGGCTTTGTTATGAAAGTTGTGTACGAATAGATAACAAGAACTGATAAGGCGTTGGAGTTTCCGAAAACGATATATTTTTTTTAATAAAAGTCCAGCAGAATATCATCATGTTGGACTAATGACGATTGAACTCGTTCCTCAGAGTGGAGTTCAGTTTTGTTAACATGGCCATCTAAAATGGGCCACGAATCGTTTGGCTGGACAAACCCGGAGGGCTCCGCCCACCATAACACGTTACGGTTTAGATCGGCCGGAGAATGGCCACGTGAAGCGATATCCGATGGATTATCAACCGATGAGGCTTGACGCCGATGATTAGATGCGATAACTGTCAAAAGCGATAATTGGTCGGTGTACCGATTCTTGTGACAAATGTCATAGGATGGAGTGTCTGGTGGCCTCCACTTCCATCCCAATACCCTGAGAGTAAAAGAATGATCAACATTCTTGAAGATTACATTAGTTAGATAGTAGTCCGGCGGTAGAAAGGCGCGAAGTTTCGGTTTGCTATAATCCAACTTCTGCAGTTCAAGTTGACCTCGTTTGGTATGTTCGATGACTTCGGATTGCGTTAGTTGAACTTGTTCCAGACTGGAACAGCCGATTACGATAGAATCGATATTTGAGTCCGAAGTGATCGCGTGGCGTGTGAGTGATAATCCGTAACCTTTCTTTTCTGTCAACGATCTGACAATACGATAGGACAGAATAAAGGCAGAGATATCAGAAGTCACAGGGTGTAATGGGTAATCCGGGGTAGATTCTGATAGTTGATGACGCCAAAATATTCTTTGGAAAGCGCGATTTGGCTCTTGAAGAAATATTTGGCGATACATTTGCCGTCCCTCAGCAATGAACACCACAGATGGTGAACGAAAGTTTTGCAGAAGTTCAGCAATGTTCGTTTCGAGCTTGGGAACGATAAGGAAGGCATCATTTGACGATGATTCATTCACCTCCGTCACCGAGGCGTCGAAGACCAATCGCAACATAGTGGTAACGGTGCCCGGACGAAGAATGCAATGACGAAGTATGTGATGCATTTCCTTGAGTAAATCTTTTCCAGGAACACGTGTCATGTGACCACTATGCAAGTAGTCAGTCATGAAAGCGAAGTAGGGTTCACGTAAACTGAGCTTTAATGTCTGTTTACGTTCGAGTGAAAGGATGATGCGAGAAGAAGCTTCGCGCGAACCTGGGGAAGCGATATCCTTATCCCTTTCTCTAAAAGGTAAGGCTACGATGAATTTTCCCGAAGGGTCACGTGAGTGATTAGTGTGATGGACTTGCTCATCACGTTGTTCTTCAGGGGTGAGATGTGAAGACTGAGGGAATGTGTCCAACTCCCTCAGTTTCTTGACCTTTTCAGGAAGACGGTACTGGTTGGTTTCGATAAATTGACTAGGAAAGTCACGTGACCGATAAATGCGATACACTTGTTCACGACGTTGTTTGGTGGGCTGTGAAGACTGATGAAATATGTCCAACTCCCTCAGTTTCCTGACTTCTTCTGGAAGACGATACTGGTTGGTTTCGATGAAGGAGTTTGTTTGACGATCGGTAGCAAAACCAACCGAATCCAGAGGAAGCCAACCGAATAGTGAATTGATAGCTGAAGGCTGGTGAAGATCACCCGTTAATTGGAGTCTCGGTAGAGATGGCAAGATCTCAACATCTCGAAGTAGGTCAGTCGCTCCTGTGTCAGTTGTCAGTTTGTGACAGTCACAGTCGGCATGAAGTATGTCTTGGAACAGATGACAAGATAACTGGTCGAATTGAATCGTTGGCGATGGAAGTAACTTCGTGTTGAAGGTAGTTTGTCCCTTAACATCGACATCGAAATTAGTGACGCCTGACACGGTTGTAGAAGATTGGCCTAAGCCACGGATTTTCTGAGAGCTGACTGGACGCTCGGCAGTGCGATTAGATACGAAGTGTGCTTGACTGTCTGAACTGGTCAACCCACGAAACGTTTGAAAACTGCCGGAGGGATCACGATTGCTAATATGAGCAGTAAGCAAACGTACGATGGATCTGTCACCGAAGTTTGCGAGGAAAAGAACTGGAGGATCTGAAATAGAAGCTCCTTGAATGGCAAACGTGGTGGGTCGTTGGTGCTCCTCTTCAGCAGAAATGTTATCTTCCCTATGAAGAAGAGTGTGGTGCTTACGATGACATTTCTGACAATCAAATACAGATTTGCAATTCGTGAGAGAATGAGAAGGCGTGAGACAATTCAGACACCAACGGTGTGCCTTTGCGAATTGAGCACGTTCCTGAACCGATTTGAGTGCAAATGATTTGCACTTAGCGATATGGTGAGTACCCTTGCAAAACGCGCACTTTGAAGTGAACGCAGTCAAGGACCCTTTGATTTCAGGTTTTGCATTATTCATGTCACAAATAAGCGATGACGTTTGTTTTATGACAGCTTGATTATGAAATGTTGAAAAGTTTGGAACGATAATTTTCGCGGGCTCCGATTCGAAAAATTGATTCGTTAATTCCTTGTGAATTACGACGATTTTGAAATAAACATTATCAAAAGCTTCGCGAACTTGATTTTCAATGTCCTTGTTTGCCTCATCTAAAGCTAAGATGTCAGCGTGAACGGTTTCAAAATCATTAGCAATGTTTTGCAACTTCGTATAATACGCTAAAAATAATGGATAATTGGTTGCATCTTGCAAAACGCATTTTGTTTATTCTAGTAAACGCTACGTTCCGTATACGACGCAAGCCTTGTAAAGTCCTAGCCATTTTTTAAAAATAAACAAACATTCAAACGAAATAATCAGGAAAACGTTATGAATTAAAAAATAGAATTCGTTATAATTTAAATACACGGTAGGTCGTTAATAATTAAGAACTAAGTAACCTAGTTCTACGATTCACTGTTTGAATTCGTTCTTTGAAATGACATTTCAATTTGCGTAATATTTCATAGCATTCTTTCGTTTTGTCAAAGAAAGAAATTTTTTATCTAAAGGTTTGCTGGTTTCCGGCACCAATGAATCGTGCACAGGGCATGGGGGTTTAGAATAACCTGTGGTTATTCCTTGCTAAATAAAACGCTTATGGATTTCGATAAGAATTATGCCCAATCACCAAACAAGATCCGGTATACACAATTAAGCAATACTCACTGTTGTGTCTCGTAGCTTGATCTTCATTCGACGACGGTCATAGGTATATCCAAGGCGTACGACAAGATTGTTCGGTTATTAGAACCACGTTATAGTTTGAGTCACGATACGATGAAGCGGTTCACACAAAGCATTCGATAAAGACGACGATATTATAATGCTTCACATTACACGCTTCCGATTGATAGAAAATAACATTTCAACGTCGAGCGAAATGTCACGTTACTATTTGTTACGGTGGTTGTTGATAGACTGACGATATTGTGGTACTTGACTTAGTCCACCATATAGGTAAGTACACTTAACGTGCGGAAGTCCAAAATCTGGGTTCCTCCGATCTGCATGGTAAATTGGAACACAAATACGTATGAAATTCATCAGCGTTATGAAACAATATACTTGGCAGACAAGAAAGGAATATACATTCAAAGCTTATTTTGGCAGCATGTGAAAGATTAATTTGTGAAATGTTCTTTGTAAAAGGGCCATTAAATGTAAAGAGTTGCGGGCATTCATTATTCTTCCTGCAATTAATCCAGGCCTCTTCAACACACGGTTAACAAATTCCCCTTCCAAATTCTAATCAGACGGCATACTTCCTCTACCTCTACAGGCAGTAAAGCCAGGGAAGTTGAATTCTTGTGAGTTGGTCAACTTTAAAGTGGGTTCACTTAATATGTGCACATAATACTTAACCCCTCCGAATTTTCGAGAATATTAGCTTTTGGTGTCTTAAACGAAATGACATTTTACGAAAACTTTTAGTTATAACCGCTTCACAATTAAAGCTCTATAAATGAAACATTTCTGAACGTAGCCGAATAGTAAAAACTGTTTTAAACAGGTTACAAAATAAGCTTTCGAATTATTATATTACAAATAGATATTAACATTTGTAAATATTAAAATTTAGAATGCAAACATTAAAAAAAAATGAAAATGACTCACGTGATGTTTTTATGTGAAAACGGTACTAAAATCACAGATTATGTAAACAACAATACTTATTCTATTGTATAAATGTGTAATAAACACTTTTGTCACCTCACTTTTTTATCATTTCATTTAAAAATATTTAATAGAAATTAACAATGTCGGGCGCCCATAGGAAATTTGGCGGGATAAATTATGTGTCAGACTGCGCGTCTGACAGAATGTTCTTTTTATGTATTTCTATGGACAACTTGAATAGAGATGTGCAGCATGATTCACTATCGACATTTCACTTTTTATTTTACGGATGTAACTAAAACAATAACGGAGTTATAACGGTTTCTATGGAGATACACGCGCTGACGTGTAAACACGCTTATTGTACTTGACTGCTGTCGTATTTTTAACGCATATATCTGCTTACGTTGCGGAGGGGTTAATACACTTAATGCGCTTTATACCTAATACATTTCATACTTACTACACTTTATACTTAATACTTGATACACTTAATACAGTTAGGGAACATACCCATACTACGTGACCTGTTTAGGGGGGGGGGGGGGTCATCAAAATACCACGCTTGGTCACAACGGGGGGGGGGGCTTAGGTTTATATCACGTAGTAAATCTAGAAATCTCGAGTTCGCAGAATGGGAAGGTAAGTGATTAATGGGGGTACCGCTGAATTAGGTACTAATTGAACAACTCATTTTTAGGATAAACACCGGGTTTTATCGTAATTAGGTCATTAGTCTTTGAGCTATCGTCGACCAAACACTTCAATCGGGAAGATATTGTGAAATGTGGAGAAAATTGAGTTCCGCGCTGTTATAAAGTTCCTTTAAGTTAATTTAAAGATCGGAAAAATGTATTAGGGTAGTAGGTGAATATGTTGAAAAGGAAAAATAATTTTGGTTTTTATTTCCACTCCTTACCCAATCCGCAAACTTAAAAACCCACCCTCGTACATTCAAATAAGTGAAAAAGTTCAGGGAACGTGTTTGTTGAAGATGATTGAGATGAAAAATGTTTATAAAAATAACAAGACTTTCGTTTCCATAAATTACATTCCGGTTTCAATATATTTTGATATAAGTTTTATCTTGATAATATTTTTTCCACTTGTAATGCATGCACTCTTACCGTCATGCAGCAAGCGCCGTATTAATAAAGACAAATATAAGCCAAATAATGCTTTTTTTTTTTTGTTACCAAAAAATGATTCGAAACCATATTTATGAAATACTACGTGAAAACTGTAGGGGGGGGGGGGTCTTGGAATATACTACACGTGGTGACCGGGGGGGGGGGGGGTAAAAAATTGCAAAAAGTGTGTCACGTAGTATGGGTACGTTCCCTTAACATGCAATAAAAAGTTTAAATAATAAGAGATACTTACACTAATGCAAAGCCTATTGAGAACTATCTTAGGGCCACGTGAAAACATGGAAATTGCATCTAAAATCCTATTTTTAAGTTCCGCATATTTGTTGAGGGGTACTTCTGCCCAACATCTTTGCAGTTTAGTGTGTAGAGTCGTGGCAGCAAAAAACTGGATCTCTGTTCCCTGAAAGGAAAAACAATATTCATTAGAAAAAATACAGGTAAATATGCAGTTAGTCCACCTCACGGATAACACGGAACGTTCATGTTGTCGAAGTTTGATGCACGGATAATACGGAATGTTCCTTTTTTAACTAATAGACAATCAAATATGACATTTGTTGGAAGTACCAATCTTATAAAATAAATTCTCTAAAATAAACTCGCATTTCATCATACTTTTAAAAAACATCCCAGATTTTGAATGGTTTGTTGGCAAACCAGGGTTATAAATACAGGTACAAACTTGTCAATGGTGCATTCACTTTGTTTTACGTAAAAATATTTTTTCTATGATTGGCAGCATTGATGAAATGTAAAAATAAAAACGAAGAATAAACAATGGCGTTACCGTGCGAGTGAATTAATTTTAACAAAATTAAAATGTTAAATGCATATTTTTTGCATGTTTTTTGGTCTCCCCTGACATAAATACTCACTTTTCGTAATAATAAAGCTTAATCTAACTGTTTGGATAAAAAGTATTACGTATTAACGAGTAAGCGGTTTTTAATGCATAAATAATAAAATACAATACTGTGGTACAAGATAAAAGAAGTCGGTAACGTTGAATGACATGGAATTCTGGATCAAGAACGCTGAGTCAACATAAACCTAACCCAGAATTGGAATCTTCAGTTCCTCATGGCAAAGAATCAATTCATAGATCAGGTACGCGGTTTAAACCGGTGTCTGTAAATCGGTGTGAAAAACCATAACTAATAACATTACAATGGAATATAGTTGCTACGAATAACTTCAGGTCAAGACACATAGACACACCATTTGTTTTTAATCAACAAAGAAGTTTTGATGAGTATAAGAAAAGACCTATCATAATCATTCCGCCAGTAGATTTCATGAAGTGAAGATTCCAAGCCAGAATGAGTACTTATTGGAATATTTACCTTCTGAGATTGCAAAAGTTCCCAAACAAAGCTCCAAGCCTCTGGACACCTTTGTGCCGCTGTAAGCCACTTATGGGCTTCAGCTCTCTCACTATGTTCACTTGAATAAAATACTGAAACCGCATGTTCCAAATTCTGAGCCGTGTAAGCCATTTCAGCCTGTCCAATTGAGTTTAAAAATAATAAAATATCGAAGGGTACATTTCAACCTAATACATATTACTATATTTGTGCAAAATATTATTTACCAACAGATAGATATAAATATTACAAAATTAACTCCAAAGAAATAATCTAACGAGACGGTATTATTTATAAATTAAACTGATTCTATTTTACGTTTGACGATCGGCTAACAGGCTATTTTGTTTGACTTTGACAGATCAAATATTGTTGCCAGCTTAAAAAAATTGTTCTGTGTACAAAAAGATTTTATTACAAAAGTGGACACAGACACAGACCGTGATCGTACATTTCTACTATGTGTTTAAAATAAAATTATCGTCTTTCACAACTACATAACGCTTAATGTGCATATTTATGTTGACGTGTCTAAAGGCTGAATTTTTTATAGTAAGTGAAATTATTTTTGTCAGATTTTTCTGAATTATTACCTCTTGATCAATGTGCCCATTGGGTAAAATGGGAAATGCTTTATTTCAAATGGCAACTATTTTTTAAAAGGCATTTCTTCTAGCCTCTCGTTTAAGATCACGAACAGGGTTGCCAGTTCTTGGGGAATTCTCCAAATTGCGGGGAATTTCTAAGATTTTTTAAGAATTGGGTATATTGAGGGTTGAACCTTTTTGTGGGGAAAATGTGGAGATTCCGGGCATTTTTGATTATTCATTATTGGAAAAATATTTGCAAAAGTTGCGAGAATATACTATAATTTCATTTTCTTTAGCAGCAAATATTACAAATTTATGTTTTTAAAGCCTGAACGAAAGAGAAAATCCGAAAATGACTACATAATTAAAACTAAATGGAAATTTAAATAGTAATTATAATAGCACCTCCATTGGCGCACACACGAAGGGGGGTTTTGGATTTTCATTAGCATTTTTTACTTTATTTTCGTCTTCAATTTCTTTGGCTGGTTTATTTTGTTTATTGTTTTCTATTTCACAGTTATTGGTTTGCCAGATTATTTTTGGATTGTTATCGGAGCTTCTTATTTTATGTTACATAATTTTATAATTATATTAATTGCCGATTGAAACTGTCATGGCTTATTCAGAGTCAAATAATTTCGCACCGCGCGAAGAAATATACGCGTGCCTGCTTAAAAAAAAATTCTTGGCATTTAAAATTTAATTTAATGGAGTGTTTTATTTATTTACACCAGTGATTCCCAAGTGGGGCGATACCGCACCACTGACTGGGGCATTGATGAGCTTCCCCTTGCAAATGTTATGTAACTTTCACATTCAAAAAAATTTCGCCTGCGGCGCTTTTTCTATGCGTATTGTCACGCATTTCTTAATGAAGGGGGAGGGGCGTTGAAGAGTATACTATTCTTGGATAGTACGCAGTGAGCCAGATAAGGCTAGGAACCTCTGATATACACTGTACATTAGCATATAAACGTTTGAATAGATATGGATACAGCATGCATTTTATGTTTTGTAAACCCCCCCCGATTTTTTTTTCTGTCTGCGCCACTGAGCACCTCCCACACACACTTCGGAGCGACCAAGTCCCGCGCCATTTCAGGCCGCCGCGCAGAAAAGTCTCACAGTTCACAGTGATCTGCGCTGTAAAGTGTAAAGCTACCGGTCTTTACTTTTCTGGTAAAGTGTTTCATTTTGGTGGTAAAGGAACTTGTTGGGAAATTGAACATCTATTATGGGTATTTTAGAATATACGCATTGGCAACATGGCAACCCTGACCACGAACTCAAAAAATGATCTGCCAAGAATGTTGTGAAATGCAATTTTATAATTTTGACGCGAAGCAGTTTCTGAATTTTTGATCAGAATAATTGTGATAAATTTTGATTGTGTGTATATTGGATCTCATATATTAAACTAAAATGAATGCTGTCGATCGTCATTTCCAAAATTTGAAAGCTACGGTGATGAATATAAGAATTCCTCCTATTCACACCGGGGGTGACCCGTGGAATGCATTAGGAAGAATAAAAATAAGACCGTTTACTAAACATAACGTTCTGTATTATTATATGCCAATCCAAGGTATAGTAGGTTATGCAGCTCTCTCTGTCAACGTAATGAATCCAAGTTTTTTCACTAGGTAGGTAAACGTTAAAAACTAAATATTTATTATTTTTGCATCTTATCACTTATGAGTATTTTTAACCTATTTCTTCTTTATCCTTTCAGAGCGTTCCCCAAAACCGATGTGACGAATATCCTTCTCTTGAGCAGCTTTAGTGGCTCAGCTTTATGGTTGTGGAATAGACCGCATGTGTCTGGAACAGTCCCCGGGAGACGTTTCCCTTGGGTTTTCTTTGGAAGCTCTGTCTACGTTTTAGGAAGTGTTTTGCTGTGGGCTATCATTCGTAGCGCTATCGGCCGAAGACCTCTTGTTGCTTCCTGCCTGGGACTCATCACAGGAGCGGCGCTAACTTATTCCGCTATAGATTATTTTAGTTTTTTGGACAAGGATATTGAATTCAACCATGATTTAACAGAAGATACACCCAGTGATGAAGAAAAGTATGATGCTGATATTTAAGTATTCATTTTTGCTTTTTAGACCCTGTGTTTTATACCTCTTTTTTTGCTCAACTTTTTTTGTATAATTTGACATCTTGTATTTGAACAAATTATTTATATTGTTTCAATTTATATGAAACAAATTTATACTTTAATAGCTCTATGTGAATTTGTCGAATTATATTATACACCTACACAGCTTCATAGCATAGTAATATGAAATAAGTGTGCACTGCGAAGAATAAATTGTTGCTTATGTTAGTTTGTTTGGGTTGCCCTAATACTTAAATTTCCTTCAAAGCCATCTTCTTTACCTTTATCAGGTATATAATTTCACAGACCAGAGATTTGTAGAATGTTAAATTCGTTATATTTTTGGAATGAAAAGTAAAATAACATTATTTTCTGAATACAAACTTTATGATCAAATTCGAGTTCAATGTTTATTATGAAAATATAATATTTTCAAGGACAAAAAACGTTCTGTTAGGCCCTCCGTACACAGAGATACTTAATAGCTACGTGACTATGATGGAACTACAAGCCGCCTATTCATATGCTATTCTTTAAAGCTGGTTTCCGTACACGATGCTACCCGAATTATACTGAATTTGGTAATTTTTCAAGTGCAGCTATTCAATTAATACCTACAATGTCATGTGACTAGCGACGAAGACAGTAATTAATTTTGTTTTTCTTTATCTTTACAGTCATTAAAAATGATCTATGATTTTGGATTTACGCATACAGCAAAATAAATATTAATTATGGGGCATTCACCGCTGCCAAGGAACTACATGAAAATGACGTAAATTTTACGTTTTTCCAACCTCAATCCAAGCTTTCTTGTCCAACGAATAGTAGATGCTAATGCAACTCACGTAGCGTGCTACCACTGACTTCAAATCCATAACCGACGTGTTGCGTTGTGTACGAATACTAGCAACATAGTTTGGAGGATACTCACGAGCGGCACGTATGCAATGCGCACAAAACTCGAGTTGCTTCTAAGTTTCTCCGTGAACGAATGGTCTTAGAGTTCCCTAAAAGAGTTTTTTCTGTTAGAATAGGGACAATACCTGTTTCAAATCAATACATTTTATTCTACTTTTAGGTGAAAGGTTCCATTATCGGTCCCTTTACGTAGAAAACTTATTAAAAAATATATGGTTATGTAACATTATTTTGGCAATTATAACCAATATACATAAAATGTTCTTATCCTGAAATGTACATAATATTGTCAATCAAACTTATCTCTTAAATGATACCAAATGTTAACGGATGTTAACCACATAAAATCAATACAACTGTATTTTAAACCTAGTGTTGATTTGTGGTATAAAAAATGATATAAATTGGACTGTTCTAAGTCAATAATACACAACCTTTTGGCTGTGATTTTATTATTTCTAGTTTCTTAAGAATACAAAAATCTATTGTTGATGTTTATTCTTGTCATAGACTTATAATTATAAAATTTAAATATGTGTGAAGAATAAAGACTCATCCTTTGAAAGCGAGTTTCTTTTCCACAAAATGAAAAATATATTAGCTCATTTGCAAACTTGTACTAAATGGAATACGAGAACAGTTTCTATTCCTGAAGGCCACAATAAATTATTTATTAATAAATTCCAAAGATTGGATAATTCCAGCAGTTCTCTATTCAGTGGTGTAGTGAGGGGGGTGGGTGGTCCTCCCCGGGTGCCACCCGATGAAGGGTGACACTATCCGATGGGGGGTGACACCAAAACCTCCTAGATCACAAGGCTGGGACACTCATTAAAATCAGCCTCCTAACTTGAATGGGATTCCACAAAAATTATCATTTTACATAATTTTTCTACTTATTCTTATTTATTAAATTATTTTAAAATATTTTAGTTATTTTAAAAAAATGAATAAAAATACAATTTTTGGAAGTTTTCATACGAGTTAGAAGGCTGATATTGCATTCAGTGTCCCGGCCCTGTGATCTAGGAGGTTTTGGTGACACCCGACCATGGAAAAAAATTACTAAGGATATTGTCACAAAAATATTGAACACGGTCTGTTATTTATATTTTCGTAGCTTTATGGCTCCCCGTGGAGTGCCCCGAAACGGGAGAATTTTGTGTCTGATGGTCTTTTTATAGGCGAAAATAGCCATTTTTCTGAAATTCCCTAGCCACCCCCTCTCCCCCCCCACCAGGATGGACCAATTTTCTACACATTTGACTATCTGACTAGGTTATAATGTTTTATTTTTTATGAAGTCGAAATTAGGGGGGGGAGGGTGACACCAGGTTATACCGCCCCGGGGCGGTGCACCCGGGTGCAACCCATGCTAGCTACGCCACTGTCTATTTGATAATTTGCAGTTGCTTCTGAAGTATGTTACTTAAAATGGTTATCTATCAGGATCAATGGCACATGTTAATTTGTTTCGGGCGAACGATAACGAGAAAAATAAAATATGTTAATACAGTATTTTCATTTCCAATACATTACATAATCTCTTGAGTGCCGTATCCATATGGATACAGCGGCACAATAAAAAAAAATCATTTCTCTGAGTTATTATGGGAAACTACAAATGGTAGATTATATTTTATTTTCTTATTTGGTAAAACGGTATTAACAAAAACATAATTTTACAAAAAAAAATAATGAAATTTTGCATCGGCACTCAAAGAGTTAATAAGTACATCCCTCGCTTCGTGGTTGAGAGACGTGGTTTGGAGACGGTCGATAATCCTGTCCCGGTGACTGGTGTCACTGGGTCGCCTTCCTTTGCCTGTACAGAGACAGGTCTCTTTCAACCGTTTCCACAAACATTTGGTTCGAACATGCAAAATGTCAGCGTGGCTGCCTACATTTTTTTGCAATGTTTACGAGTGTTTGATGTTATGTGCACTGAGCCAGCTTAAACCAGATATCCCTGAAAATTATTTAGTGTTTTTTTTAAATAAAATTTTTCAAAAATATTCATTTGAAATTGTGGGAGGGGGGAGGTTTTCCAATATTGGTACAGTAGGGGTATATGCATGATGGTAGTAGAATAAATAAATTTCTTTATTAGACCTTCATTTTGAGCAGGGCAGGCCAACCCGCGGTGTCTTTACGTGCGGCCTGCGGCGCCTTTTGTGCGGCTTGCGAACTTTAAAGTTCCTATAATAAAATGCATAGATTCGACTGGTTTATTTTCCCGCACATAATAATGCCCACCAAGAAGTCACAGTCTGCAATGACGATGCGATATACTACTATTCAAATTCTCTAAAGGACGAGTGTTACAAGTATAAGTTGACGATGATGTAAACTAACTATAATGCTATATTTTAATCTGGCAACCACACCTACTATCGTTATGTCAAAGACGACAGCACCTCCTTTTTCACCAACGTAGCGTGTATCGTGTGTAGCACTGTACATCAGTGTGCATCATCCATGGACGCCATAAAGATGGTGGCGATTCGGAATGCTTCTCCAACCATTCTCGTGTTCGTTATTTGTGAGTAAGAGAATATCAAAATTCATTCCCTAGTTATGACTACAGATATGAACAAAAAATCAGAAACCTTTGCAGCCATTTGAAAAGTTTAGGTCATCGATGCCGCCCGTGGCGCAATTTGGGTTGGCAAGGCCTGATTTTGAGGGTAGTTCCCACGTACATGCTCTTGATATTCACCACAAATTTAAATAGTAAAAATGAATCTATGAAATTGTGTGGGAAGCTTTGAAGCACTCGACGTGAAGAGTAGCATCACATTTTTCACACTTTGTGCCCTGTCATAACAATTTCGACATTTCGTTCTTGTATTTTGTTTTACGATCATATTATGTATGATCAATCCAGTCATATTGTGCATCAAAATGACAAAATTGTTTGTCACTGACAAAGTTGATGTTCCTCGAATTGTCAAGGTCTATGCTTAATTGAGACTCGGTGAAGTCCTATGTTTTGGTCTGACCTATCCGAATACAATCCAAGCTCAGCACATACACTAGGTTTGCATACTAGGTAAACCCGGAATTGTCGTGGCCAAATTGCAAGAATTGCGATACGAATTTATTTATTTATTTATTCTTAGTACATTTACATTACAAAGGTATAATATATTGTCCTCCACACTAGGAGCTCACCTGTCTTGTAGAGGACATTTTTCAGTTGTAAATTATGAATTATAAATTGTGAATAGTAAAACAAAAGAGTGTTAATTGCTAATACAAAAAGAGAAACAATAAAAATCAAAATATAAAATCGACAAAAATTATAAATTAAAAGTTAAAAAGATTGTAGCCAGTTTCTTATGTTTTTTTTTGTATTCAATAATATTAGTTGTTTTATATTGTGTAGGATTGCTGCCGCACCCACCGTACTTGCCCGACCTGGCTCTCTGTGACTTCTTTCTGTTCCCCAATATGAAAACATGGCTCGGGGGGAAAAAAATTCAGCTCAAACAAGGATCACCGAAACAGCAGCGTATTTTGATTTAATTTTTTTTTTGAAACGGCAGAAAAGTTAGGAAAAATTTTTCGACCTAAAATAAGGTAACATTGAAAAAAAAAATTGTAAAAAACTTGCATCTTCATTCCTAACACGGATTGATGGACCCTCATATGTATTTTTAGATAAAATTGGTAAAATATTGAGAATAGTAAGGCACTGAGTAAGTATTCGGAAGACCCGCTAGGCTGCACCCAGTGGCAAGGTGTGATAAAAAGTTATTTTTTATTTTAACCCCTAGAAGACGGGTAGTATTTTGTAAATATCTGAAAACCAAACATAATATTGAAAATTATATTTGAAATAATTGACAGGTTTCTTCAATACCAACTTTTTTGCTTTCGAATTTTCATGGACAAGAACAAAATCCATTAAAAACTTCTAAAACCTAGCTCTTAACCCACACATTGCAGTTCATTTGTAAATGTAGTCATGATTTCACTGCACTGCTATTGTAGTGTGTCGTATCCTAGGGGTTAATTGAAAAAAATATATGCTCAGCCGAGTGATTCTATATCTTTTGTGGGATAAATAAATCACACAAATCTGACAGGACGTGATCTCCAGTCAGATTTGTGTGATTTATTTGGTTTTTCTATGTACAACGTACATTAAATGAATAAATAATCATGCATACTTGCAGGAATTCGTGTTTAAAATGATCTAAACGAAAATATGTGACAGTAAATATGTAAAAATCACACAAATCCGACGTGAGGAGATCACATCTATTATCTCGATAAGGATCCCACAAAAGATATAGAATCGCTCGGCAGGAATCCCTGATTAAAATATTTTAGGTACATGTTGATACGCCCTGCATACATCCCAATTTTTTTGTCTAAAATATGAATTATACAATTATTTTCAGCTCTCAAAATCATTTTCACCATTAGCTTTGGAGTGTTATCCATTTATTAACTGTGATGTATGTAGGTACACTCAGTATCACTCTGGTGTAAGGCCACCATTAAGAATTGAAGCATTGTTGGACCATTGCGTAGTGCAGCGGTAAGGCGCTTGACTAGCATTCCGAAGGTCGCGGGATCGAATCCCGGCGTGGCAAATAAATATTATTTGATTAATTTGTGTATTTCACAATTTATTCATTTAAAATAATATATAGTATATTTGCGGCACGTTCCAGAGTGGAAGATACTCTCAGTATCGCCCTGGTTTAAGACCACCATTCAGAATTGAAACGTTGCTTGAAATGGCTTCTGCCGTGCTTGGTGACCAGATCTGAATAGCCAGGTACTTCCCCACCTTCCTCTTCCCTGTCTCCTTCCTCTTCCCTGTCTCCTTCCCCTCCCCCACTACCTTCAGCCTCACAACATACCCCAATTGGGGATGCCATAGTCCCACTGGCTCCAGACGGGAGCAGTTGGGACTCTTGTGCGGTATTCATGTAAAAAAAATTGCGTGACCGTATTGAATAACCAACTCCTTTCCTTCCCCACTCTCCCAGCCTCACAACATACCCCAATCAGGGATAACTGACCTAGTAAACCTAGTATAATATAAATTATAAATAAAAGATTTTGAATTTCCTTATAATATGTTTTTATCAAAATCCCATAATCTTCATTTAATACAAAGTTGATGATAGCACTTCACCCAAATCTGATCACATTATTACATTACAGTTGTCATCTTTCAGTTGAGAATTGCGTGGAATATTATTACTTGTCTGCCAGAAAGTGTAACGCTTGGCTTAGTTCTGGGTCGCGGGAGGTTTGGACCAGTCCACTCCAAGGATGAGATGGTCGTACCCGTGCCCGTTGAGGACCTGTATAGCTTTAGCGGCATCGTTGCGGAATTTGAAGTGGATGTAAGCAAAGCCTTTGCAAACACCGGTGTTCTGAACAAAAAGAAAAACAAGACAATATTAATAAATGCATAGCATACTATGTGTAGATATCGAAAATACAAATTTATACAATCATTTTAAAAAATGGACTAAAAATTAAGGTTTTTTCGCTAATAGAAATAAGTAGGCATAAACAAGACACAAGACCTTGCTTGGCAAGGACATGGCCACAAAATTTACATATACAGATGCACTAATAAACACAACTGTAAGTATGTGTGGGCTACCTGAATTCTCATTTTATAGCCTGAATTATGCTTGACACTTATTTTCATTCATTAGCGGCTAAAGAAGAGGAAAGAATAGGGTATTTTCACACGTTTTTTTTTACTCCTTGAACCATTTATTGGATAACCAATACCCCAAATAGTTCACTACGTTTGGTGGCTTAGCAGGGGTGTCCGGGCTTAGGGATGAAGGTTGTCTAGGTCTTGGCGGCAGTTGCTTTTGCACACCTACTGCGTGATGGGCCGGATCGGGAGATTGGTTGAGGGAGACCTTTTGACTTCTCCAGCCGTACTCTCTCGGAACATCGCCTTGCACCGCATTGGGAGGGATGGATTCATACATCCGTAACTCCTGGACATATTGACCCCCAGATTCCTACCCACCCCTAATACCTTTTACCCTCCCAGAACTTCCTTTCCTAAAAAGATCCTTCACACAGCATCCTTAACAATGACAGGCCCTGGGGGGGAGTTATTTTCCTCAGGACCTCCTGTGTAGAGATAATTTTTAAAAAATTGCTTTTATTTAAAAAAATAATTTTTTTATAATGAATAGAATTTCTAAAATGAATAAACTTCCTATAACGATTTAAAGTGTGTCATTTTTATTTGCTGCAAAAACAGTACGTTTCGGTGTATGCTGTTTTTCAAATCAATTACATATTATGAATGAAAACATTAAAATCACACATTTTTAACGGTATTCATAGTTTGTGAAAATACCCCATTAGGACGAGAAATAAATATTCATTGACAAGTTTCCTTCTGCGAAAAAACTCGTGAAAATTAAGAGATATAATAAACGTACAAATAAATTCAAAAGTTTAAAAGGATGAATATGACACTCGGCTCTGGATCCCAAATCTGGATCAAAGCCCGTCACGGATAAAGAAAAGTTTGTATTGAAAAAGCAAAATTTTTTTTTGGACAAAGTAAAGTTTGTATTGAAAAAGCAAAAAAAAATTTTTGTACATCACAACTCAAAATCAAAACTTATTGCTCTACGGAGCCTGTGAAGATATTAAGTTACCAAATGAAAAGATGATATTAAATGGGAAGAAAATATTAACGTTATTATAATATAATATTGTGTAATTATTTTATGCTAAGGTGGTATTTAATAATAAAAATAGATTGTTCACCTTTTCCTTGGCGAGGTACAGCTTCTGCACGGGCCCAAAGGCCTTGACCAGATCCTCCAGGTCGGCCTCCACCGTGGAATCGGACAGGTTTGAGATGCGGATGGCCGCCGTGTCGTCCCTGCGCATGGGGCCCGAACCCGCCGCATCACGCCTCGCTCCGTCCCTCAGGAAGGGCGCCACGTACTTGCCCTGCACGCCACCAGCCCCTCCTGCGCCCGGGGGGCCCCCCTTGCCTGCGTCGGTGGCACTACTGCCCACACCTGCAATTATTAAACATAATTTATTAATACTGGAAAAGTTTATTTTTTGCAACCCCAGTACGAAAATAATGTAAACATATAGGTTTGGTCAGATAGTTACTTATACATGATGTCTGGAAACTCATAGTACAAACGGGAAACTGGTACATTTACATCACACGGAGAATTAAAAAAAAAAAAATTCTGAGCATTTTGTTTATTTTTAATAATTTTTTCAGCAACTAAAGGGTTAAAACAAAACTTTTGAAGCTTGCTCTATGCTCTGACACATTTTAAAAAGACGTTAAACAGCTGATTTTATATTCGGGCTCGATTTACTCGAAAACGAAAGCTCAAATCAAAAAAAGGTGTACCACAAAATCGGGTCTGAATTTGATGGTAGGTTCACCAGTTTTCCGCTTGTACTAGGAGATTCCGGACACCTTGTATAGGTTTCTCCATTATGTTTAACATAATCTTTGGCATCTTTAGCGTAATCGTATTAAAGTCTGATAGAAGAGAGAATTCGACTGTTGAAGGGGAGAAACGCATTTTGATAAGAGGCGGGGTCACCCAGCAAAAAATATATGCAAAAGAAGAAAATTCGAAGGTCGGAAGGCTCGGCCGTCCGAAGGGCCTTTCCTTAAGTCACATAAATTTCTTGATCCCTTTCTATATGCTTCCTTCAAATTGTACAGCCAAATCGGATAAGTCCATGGTCGCTTATTCCAAAGTGTCCCGAACAAATTCAGAAAAGCTGCTCACAAGACTTCGGCTCGAGTTTTCACAAGCTTTAAAAATGACGCAAGTAATTATGTAACAGAAAGAAATTACAATTGTGCAGAACCATGATAATCTATCACTGTTATTAAAACTAACAACAAACCTCGCCAATAAACTGGTTGCTATAGTTTATTGGTAAGAAATATGGCAAGTACTTAAGTTTATTATGAATGAATATAAATGAACTTACTAAGATCTGGTTTGGCCGAGGCCAGGTATTTAAACGGACAGCTGACGGTCCAGTGGTCACCCTGGCACGTCCGACACTTGAAGATGGCGTTGTTGGGATGCGCCTTGAGCGCGTCCAAGTTGTCTTCCTCCGGTCGGGTGCTCTCCTCGCGCGATGTGATGAACTGCATGTACACATCCTCAGCCACGAGGGTTGTGGCGGGGTTAGGGCCCGGCTTGTCGGAAGCTGAGTCCCCGAACTTGGGAAGGTTCTTGCGCTTGGCAATTGTCTGCAAACAAATACATTATTTTAACCACTCGGACTCGTAAGTTTACACGACAATGTAACATTACTAGACATACATGTGACATATGAGGCGTACATGAGTTATTAATAAATGACTAGTAGTTAAAAACTCGCCTCACAGGTTTTTGCTGCTAGGCCCTGCAGGCGGCTTTTGGTTCGGCTTCTCCCAATTTGAGTGTTGTTGACCATTTTATAAATCCGATATGAACTGGTTCCAAAAATAGTCGATTCCTCAGATCCACTGTGATCCAGTGACAGCTATTCACCGGTACAAAGTAACCAAGACAGGCAACGACGTCATGTGTAATATACTATAGCCGTGTGATGTGTGATTAGTGATGTATAAATTCCCGGGAATTTATTTTTGGGGAATATTCCCCTGGACGGGGAATATTGGGAATTTTGATTTTAACAACATAATACCTCAAAAAGAATAATATTTATTAACTAAAATATTAAAAATACACACATATGGTACATATTAGCAGTATAGATCCATAAAAAGTCAAATCTATTCCAATATATATGGGAATAGGATCCAAGAGAAAAAAAAAAAAGCACCGATCAAAATTATTTTACATTGAGTAGTATCTCTATTGTATGTACAGTATTAGTAGCCTATACACTTTACGCTATTACCTATTAGTGTACGGTAGGCTACATAAAACAAAAAAATCGTAAAACTGTAAAAATGACACAACTTCACAGATCGTTACTGTTCATCTGATGATACTGATTGGACACTATCTCGCTTCCACTTTCATCTTCATATTCTTCTTCTTCTTCATCCGACCCGGACGAAGTTGTTGCCGATTCAGGATTATCTACGTTTTCCTCTTCCTCGGCACAGTCAATTGGATGTTTGCGTTTGCGAGTACCAGATAAGTTTGAAACGTTATGATGCGAAGCAGACGCAATCTGCTCATCCGTGGAAGAAAGGGTTTTCTTGGAAGCAGCTTGAGAGCCACTTTCAGAGGAAAGAAGTTTCCAATTGTGTGCCACAAATGTTATTTTCCCTGCTCTTTGAGTTGTTAGACGATTCCTCCGTTTTGTATGGATGTGACTAAACGTGCTAAAAGATCTCTCCGTGGCTGCGGAAGTAATAGGAGCTGTCAATATTTTTATGGCAACCTGTGACAAATCTGAACATCCGCACATCCCCTTCCACCAGGTCACTGGCGTGATTTTATCGACACACTTCCATAGGAATGCCTTGCTCCATGATTCTTCCTTAGCCCTATAATTGGCAAAATCAACAAGAACATTTGCACTACCAACAGTCTCCATATGACTTTCTACTTGGTCAATGAATTCAAGTGCTTCAAGTTGCTGAGCGTAGCTTAGCAGATGTCCTTGGGAACCAGGATCTAGTAGGGCAGCAGCCAGATGTATTGGAGCAATAGCAAATTCTTTGCGCTGCGTCGCCTTTTCTAATATTTGCTTCTCTTCGGCATTTGACAGTAGAGATGCTGGAAGAGTTTTACTTAGACTGCTGTCAATATCCTCAAAAGCATACAATGCTTTGTGGGTTAGTGGTTCGTCCCCCTCTAGCTTTGTAATCCAGGAAACAATCGGTCGCAGAACATCGGCTAATGATGTCACTCTTGTCCAGAAAACATCATCGTCTAACAGGCTGTTCTTCATATCACGAGGTAAAGATGAGGCAGCTTCGTTTACTGCAAAAGTTTGCAGGCTTACTTTACATTTCATCATGCTGTCAAGGCAATTTAAATAACTGCCCCAGCGTGTTTTGACAGGAAGAAGTAGAGTCGAATTCAATTTCTTTGCTGTATTTATTTCAGTTAGTAATGCGCTCAGTATTTGTGATTGACGGATGGTTTTAACGATACTAACAACCCTTTGAATGAATACGTTTGCTGATTTGGTTGAAAGAATGTCATTCACCAATAGGTGCATTGTATGAGCTATGCACCCAAGGGGTACAATGTGCGGATATTCACTTTGTAAAAGCTTGCACGCTTTCTTCATATTGGCCGCATTGTCTCCAATCACAACTAAAAATTTATTGGGGCCAAACTTTTCCAAATTCTTTTTCATTTCCTGGCACAAATACTCGGATGTGTGTCGATTGTCTTTTGTATTGACAAAGTCAACGAAAATAGGTTTAGGAGTGTTCACCACAAAGTTCAGTATTCCTTCATTTCTTAAATTGCTCCACCCATCACACTGAAGAGCCAAGTTTCTTGAGTCGGCTATTATGACACTGGTATTCGCTTGCACACGGTTATATTCCTTGTCTTAAGTATGAGGTTGAAACGGCTTCCCTAGTTGGCAGCTTGTTCGAAGGACGAAGACGGCTGAAGTATTCCTTCCACAGGGGGTGCTCGACCATGCTAAGTGGTGCTCCGCTGACGTAAATGGCTCGGCACAGATTTTGATTTAAAACTTCCTAAAAAGATACAAAAGTGAGTTCAGTTACTTTTTTAATGAACAACACACAAAATAAATAAATTGAAGGTACTGCAGAAAGAAACATACCTGTTCGTCGACTTCCATATGATCCATAAACGAACGAAGGCCAGTTGATTTTAAACTTGAAGCTCTGCTTGGTGTCGAGTTTAATTCTGTCGAACTTTCAGCTAGAGGCGCACTTTCAGATAGTTTTGCAGGCCTACTAACCATCATGCTCCTAATATCAGTTTCAGAATCTCCTGCCAACAGCCTTTTCACTTCAACAGGACACTTCACACAACTTTGTATATGTTTCACCATTTTTGTAGCATTTTTTATTTTGTAGACAAAATTGCAATATTTGCACGATCCACCAGCTCCAGTACTTCTAAAATATTTCCAAACATTGCTCCTGTCCCTGCCCATATTATAGTAATTTTTAGATTATTAATCTCAAAACTCGTGCACACAACCTTTCAGCAGCTACACAATAACACTGAGCAGAGAGACCAGGATCCAGTATGTTATATAGCAAATCTAAGGGAGTTCCCATCCAGGAAACCCAAAGGGATACCCCTTAAGGGAAGTCCCTAAACATGGGAACTCTCAGGGAATCCCTACATGGGATACCCTAAGGCCCCCATGTCTAAGGGAGTTCCCTTCCAGGAAACCCAAAGGGACTTCCCTTAAGGGAATGGCACTAGTATCGACCAAAATATTAAAATATATCTGAGTAGTATGAAATTATGTTAACCAACCACAGATGTCATTGATGTCAAAATCATTTTTATTTTATTAAATTATTTTTAAATAATAATAAATATTGTGCTGACTGAAAACCCGCTATAATATGATAATAATAATATCAAGGTTTATAATATTCAAATAAATACCAAAGGTATAGTGAATATACTGAAATGTGAATTCGCGAGTGAATTAACACTCCTTTGAATAAAAATAAATCGTCCTGGGATAAACATGGGACCCTGAGGAAATCCCTACATGGGATACCCTGGTCTGCAGGGACTTCTCTAAGGGGGGTGGGGGGGGGCATAAGTGGTAGGGAAGTCCCTACATCAAGGGATGTCCCCTTAGATAACTGCCAACTCTCAATAAAGCATCCAAGAGAAGTGTAGAAACCATTTTATTAAAAATTAAATAAATTCCCCGTTTTCGGGAATTTATTTCAGGTCGGGGAATATTCCCCGGGGAATATTCCCGGGTCTACATCACTACGTGTGATACTATTATTCACAACTGCCAGTTACAATAATAATCATATTACCGTCCATCTTCCCATATCTGGAGAGATACTCAAACCTACAAATCCGTAGTACTTATACCTGCCAGGGGCACGTCCTCATGCGATCTGCTAACGTAAGTGGCGCCATCCTTCGGAATTCGAAATCAAATTACAAAAGTAGCTTTTTAAGAAACTTCAAGTACGAAGATGGTTTTGCATACGGCGCGGCATCAGAGTTGCATTCTCGGCCGGATTCTTAAATTTCAACCGTATAGACGTTAGCGTAATAATAACGTGCAATTACTAATTCCAGACACCGTGTAATATGATGCTCACTTTTATTTTTTAAACAAGCAAAAAAAACACCATTATAATACAATATTGGGAGATATTTTGTGTAAAAAAATATATCAACTTTTCAAATTATGAGACAAAGGAGTGTTGGTTATTCAATAAATGATTCCCGGGGTGGCAGTGCCCATACCCGCCTCCCAAATTGAAAAGCTTACTGTTGATTCAAAGTCAATAATTATTCTATTAAGAATACTGAATTGATTTTATCTATTCATATGCATATTTACTATATGAATTTGAGTAATTTGAGTAAACGGTCATTCAAGGCAATATAGATAACACACTTTTATAATTTTGTAAAATGTCATCTGAAGGACGTTTGTGTATCTACAAACTAAGCTGGAATTATCTTTACCTTGGAGACGATCCTCTTCTCAATCTTGTAGGTGCGGACAATTTTCACTTTTTTGTCGTACTCGTTGATCTTGTATTCAGTGACGACCTTCAGGCCATTCTCCTGAACCTCGGAGGCCGCTGGCAGGGTCCCCTGGTCCAACTCCACTTCATCAGCCCATGAGGACTTAATCTCATCAGCCACAGGCATCTATCATTGATATGGAAATACATATTATAATAAGGCAAAAAAAAAAAAAAAATAAACTAAATTAGGACAATAATTATCCCTTATATGGAAAAATAGGGTTATGTGAAAAGGTGAGTTCAGTGATATTGGCTGTTAAACTTTTTCATTTTTATGTAGTGAATTTTGTAGTAACATTGAATTTTTAATTTTTATTAGATATTTATATGTGAGAATTATAGATTTTATATATTTTAATTAATTTATTGTTTTGAGCACAAAAAACCCTTAATAAGAAATAACGACATTTTTCCATAGATCAATATTTTTTTCAATTTGTTAAAAAATTTACCTAAAATTCAAAATTTCCTGACGTGTTACATCACAATATTAACAAATAAAAAATACAGAAATAAAATTTTATAACCATAATGACAAATATGGTGATAAAATTTTGCCAAGCGCCGAAAGCACAAACTATCAGTCTCCAGTAATGGCTGACTTGTCTTGAAAAAGAGTCTGCTACCGGCTGTCACTATATGGCTTGTACCGCCATCTGTGATTGAGATTTTAAAACGATTTTTGCTGTAAACATAGATACATGATATGGCGCGTAATTTGAATGGATTTGCTCAAAAACATTATTTCAATAACACCATTTTTCAGCATAAGTGCTCAATTAGTATAATGAGATAAATTACCCTTTCTTCAAAAAGGAGTATGATAATAATGAAATCTTAAAGAATAAATAATGAAAACTAAAATAATTGTAAATGACTAGCTTTATTAAGTACTATGTTTTGAAAAAAGACAAATACAAGATTTTGTTCATTTTTATGTTTTCGTTGACATATATTTAGTTGACTGATGAACATGATTTTCTTGTTACATTTACACACATCAAAACATTGGTAAAAACAGGAGACATTCAGAATTGAGAATTAATTATTGTCTATACGCAATTTCATCTAGTAATAAATTTAATAAATAGTTTGTTAATTTTCAATTTCTTAATACTGAAGAAACACTTCCGAGAGTTCATATTTTATATAAAAGAAGATTAATCACGATTGTGACCATTTCGAGATGTTGTAGTGAAGTAAAAAACGGGCAACAATGCCAGCGTTAAAAGGGTCAGAGATAGTAAAGGAAAGTATGCTATCCACGGGAGAGATGTTATGAAGAGTGTAGCACATGTTGCTATGGTAATGTTGGTGAACAGACGGCCCTTCATTCGCATGCGCGGGGACACCCAGCGGCAGCTCATCAGCAGCGAGAACCAGTCGGGGTGCAGGCTCATGGCCGCCGCGAACATCTGGAACAATCCCACCGCTCTGTATCTCCACGCCAACCAGCCGGCATCGCGGTATTCCATCCTTATCATATCAACGGCCGAATGCCTTCCTTTTCGTAGTAAAATCAAAGGATCGGATGAAAAAGCGGTGAAGTACGGCTGAATCGTACCGTGCTCCAGCATCCCAATTACGGAATATTCATCATCCTGCCTTCCGGCATATGAAAACACAATTCTTAAATCACCAATTTCATGCACAAGAGGATCAGCGCCGTGATAGTACATTCCGGAATGGAGTTTAATATCTTGTCTCTCTGGACGCTCATCTGAAGTTATATCATAATAGTCCGAAAACTTCATTTTGATGTCTCTTCCTAAATGCACCCACCCAATTTTTACATTTTCCGCTAAATACGTTTGCCCCGACATAGGCATGTCTTTGGGATTGTGATGCCCCGATGAAATGTAAAACATGCTGGAGTCAACAACATAATCTCTCCAGTCTTGATGATAAGCATATGTTGTAATATCGGGGTCGGAGGAATCCACAGTATCGCCAAATTTGTCCTTTTCCCTTGTTTCTTCTATCCACTGATACATTTGTACCCGCTTCTTTAATTTAACTGACATGACTTGGATGTTATAGTCGGGTTCTGTTAGGGGTTCCATTATGTCTATAGGTCCCATGAGATGAACCAGTTTATCTTCGTAATCAGATTTGATAGTTGGATTATATACATCTATCGTAACAACTTTATTTGTGGCTTCATCCAAAGTCTGAGAGTTGAGAATCGCTTGACCTTCATTCCATAACAATAGATATGTCACCGCTAGAAATAGCAACCCGCTAAATAAAGTCGTCAGCCAGGTTGCTTTGAACTGTTCCAGTACTGTGATATTCATTTCTCATGAGAACCCTTATGGAACTGGAGGTTAATATCAAATGAAATGTTCAATACAATCCATTCCTCGCGAAGTCTGCTCTAACTGAAATAAATTTATTTCTGTAGAGACGCTGAATTTTAGAGCTGTCAAGAAAATGAGGCACACACGACAGGCAAAATTTGTAATGTCATTGATGCAAAAGAAATACTTGTCTAATAAGAGCAAGGATATGTGTGACATGACACTCTTGAAAGAAACATCATTATTATTTACAAAAACTGACGAGACGATCGCAAAGAAATTAAATTGGAAATACCGTTAAGTGTACATAAACAATTGCGATTTCCTATTGCAAAATTACAAATTATTAGACTACGAAATTGCACGATGACGTTTTTGGGGTGACAAGAGTAACATATTTGTCACATTTATGGTGTTATGGGGTATAAAAAATATAAATTCAGAACTTACTTTGTTATTAATTGATTAAGTATCTCAAAGCCGCTGAATTAAAGTATCCACGGAAGATACTAACGGAATAACGAAAACACGGCGATTTTCGCCAAACCGAGCAGAAACGGAGGTTAGAAATGGGGCAAATGGCGGCGAACCAAAGACAATCGGCTACAAATTCCAAAAACCTCGTTTTCGACCGGCGGTTACGGCTTGAGTCAACACTCACGTGACGTCACTTAGTTTTTTCTATTTTATTCTTGTTCTATTACAAATAAAATAAAAAAAATAATTATTAGGAATGTATTTTATTCATTATCTTGGGTCCTTGTTTCATTTTTTTTCTTCAAGAAAAATAGTCTGCCTTGTGTTTATTGCACATAAGTATAAAGGGGGAAATGGAGGCAGTGGAGATTTTACAACCATTTCAAGCAACGCAACGTTTCGATTTTCGACCCATAATCGGCAGAACAGCGTAAGCGCCAAACAGTAAATTGTTTAGGAGAAGGTTTCCAGAAAGGATTTTGGTTAATTAGGATTATTAATCTTTGGTTGCTGCCTATATAAAGCTGATAACACAATTATCTGAATGCCTTCAAATATTGAGATAATGGCGGTAACGCTGTTTTGCCTATGACCCTGGCAGATTTTTTCCCTAGGAAAGGTCGCATACGCTGTTCAGAGTACATCATCATTTTTGAAATATTTTTCACGCGTAAGAATATTTTTACTAACAATAGTTTCGACTCTCCGAAGGAGCATGCGATAATAACAAAATACGACATACTTATACGTGCAGTCCGCTTAGCAAAAAACCGCTATATAACATTTTTTATCTGAATACAACACCAGAGGCCAATCTTCTCAGTGGAGGCAGTGAGACTATAGCCTCCACAATTTTGGTATGTTATGAGGCTGAAGGTAGTGGCGAGGGGAAGGATATGTGTAAAATGTACCAGGCTATTCAGAACTAGTTACCAAACATGGCTAAAGCAATTTCAAGTAATAAATACAATACCTACACACTAGTACTGTATTAAAATATAACTAGCCGTTGGAAACAATAGTTATATTATTTCAACGTCCAACGCTGTTGAAAATAATTAGCGCCAACAGTTGAAATATAATACCTACATGCGAATATTATTCAACGCAGTCAACGATTCAACTGCCTAATAAATAAAAAGGGTTAAGAGTTTGTACTTCGTGAACAACATTACTCGATATTTTAAATGGTCTTTTGGTTATGTACGTACCTACTGCACGTTTTTTTTTTTATTTTCCCATCCAATACGGCCGATACGCAGCGCCATGGAACAATCAAATTTATCAACGACAAGCAAAAAAATAACCTATTGATAATTGTCTCTAACAGCTATGTTTTGTACCTATTGTTTTCAACGGTGTTGGAATGATTAAGTCAAAAGGGTCAAGAGATCACACTTCGTGAACGATATTATACCCAATTACATAAGGTCTTTTGGTAATGTACATACCTACTGCACGTTTTATTTTATTTTCCCATCCAATACGGCCGATATGCAGTGCCAGGGAACAATCAAATTTATCAACGACCAGCAAAAAATAACCTATTGATAATTATCAACGCCGGTCGCCTACAGCGACGTTTTGAACCTATTGTTTTCAACAGTGTTGGAATGATTAAGTCAAAAGGGTCAAGAGATCACACTTCGTGAACGATATTATACCCAATTAGACATGGTCTTTTGGTAATGTACGTACCTACTGCACTTTTTTTTTTATTTTCCTGTCCAATACGGCCGAAAAATAGCGCCAAGCAACAAGCGAATTTATCAGTGACAAGCAAAATATATCTTCAACAGGATAATATTTTCAACACCGAAACCATGGGGGGCGTAGAGATAATAATAATTAATAATACATCAATGATTCGGGGAACCACCCGTTAAAAGGGATTCCTTAATACGATTTCGATATATTTTTTGTTAGTATCGTGACGATCTCCTATTATAGTTGCGTCAACGTCGACGTTATTTTCAACAGCTATTTTCAACAGTTGAAAATTGCCAACGATAACGACGTTGGCGTTGGATAGAATTATCGTCAACGCCCAGTACTACTACACACCAGCGTACAAATACAAAAAATCATATAAGTAATATAATTTTTTATTCGAATACAACACAAGAGTCTCAACTGCTCCCAACCGTCTGAAGCGAGTAAGACTATGGAAACCCCAATTTTAGCATGTTGTGAGGCTGGGTTCATGGGGTAAGATGTGTCCGGGTCTTGGCAGCGGGTGCGTCTGCCCACCAGTGGCAGGCCGGATCGGGAGAGAATGGTTGAGGGAGTCCCTTTGACTTCTCCAACTGTACCCTCTCGGAACATCACTTTGCACCGCAGTGGGAGGGATGGATTAATGCTTCGTTCACTCCTGGACATACTGACCCCAGATTCCTACCCACCCCTAATACCCTTTTCCTTCACTGAATTTCCTCCCCTTCCTTTCCTGAAAAGACCCTCCACACAGCATACACAGGATGACATAGGCCCCGAGGGGAATTATTTTCCTCAGGCATTCCTGTGTGGAGCTAATGTAAAAAAAAAAAAACAAGAGTCCCAACCGTCTGAAGCCAGTGAGACTATGGAATCACCAATTTTAGTATGTTATGAGGCTGAAGGTAGTGATATTGAAAATGTACTTGGCTATTCAGATCTAGTCACCAAATATGGATAAATACGGTTACTAAATCTGAATAGCCCGGTACATTTTCCACATCTCCTTCCCCTCCTTACTACCTGCAGCCTCATAACATACTAAAATTGGGGATGCCATAGTCTCACTGGCTCCAGACGGATGGGACTCTTGTGTTGTATTCGGGTAAAAAGTTTATTATAATTTTTTTTGTAATTGTGAGCTGGTGTATAGTGTATATTTAGACTTATTACTTGAAATGGCTTTAGCCGTGTTTGGTGACTAGATCTGAATAGCCAGTTACATTTTCTACACCCCCTTCCCCTCCCCACTACCTTCAGCCTCACAACATGCTAAAATTGGGGATGCCATAGTTTCACTGGCTCCAGACATAATTGGAATAAATTGAGATAAATTGTATAATTTGCATTACTACTTTTTATACTAATATTCAAATACAAAACAATAAATTAAAAAAAAAACTCAAGAATTTCCATTTAGTTTCCGATGCTACTAGCCACCGACACGTTTGCACTAGTCACCAGATGGACGCCAACCGACTAAACTGAAACATTGTCGACCAACAGCCTAGACAGCGTTACCGACCACAGTCGCTTACGCTAAAAGTTACAGGTACTAAAAAAGTGTCAAGCATATAAGATAGAGCTGCAATATTTTTGTCACTGATGTATTAGGCAGCATTGAACAGTTTTCCTTAAAAATCGTAATTTGACAAAAACGTCGTTTACACTGTTCTGCCGAATATGGGTCGATATCTTCTATTCTGGAACGACAATGATATCGATCACGGAAATTTGAAATGCTGTAAAGGACCAAAAATTATTTTTGAAGAAGAAGACAATACTAACAATCTAAACAAAAATATGAAAGAGAACAAGACACAGAAAAATAAAAAGATAATGGTTGCAACTAGGTCTCAAACCCAGAACCTCTCGTCTTACCGGGATGAGCAACTTATCAATTAGGCCACTGCCACCTCTTATCAAAGAGTCATATTTGCCTATCTCATATTTTAGAATTAACAATATGATTTTCGACTAATTTTTTCTCCATATTAGGGGCCGTTCCAGTATCACGTAACGCACTTTGAGGAGGGGGGGGGGGTCTTGTAAAACGTTACTGTGCGTTACCGGGGCGGGAGGGGGGGTTACGTATAATTTTTTTTTTAATTAAATAAAAAACTAGGGAATTAAAATCTTTCAATTTGGTAATCTTTTTCGTTAATGTTGTACGGGGAATCTCTTGACTGTATTGTAAGTCATTTTTATTTTATTTTAAGCGACTTTCCAGTACTTTGCGCAACTTAATTATGACTTTTAGGTAAAAGTAGTCACTTGGGTGTTACGTTACGTTTAGATGGGGAGGGGGGGTGGGAGGACAACAGAAAAACGTTACGGCACGTTACATGGAGGGAGGGTCAAAAATCTTCAAAAATTGCATTACGTAATTCTATATGGAACACATATTGACCTTTTTGTAAAAGTCTAAACAAATATTAATTTTTTTTATTAGAACAACTCTAATAAAAATTAATAATTTTATAATAACTCTCTCTCTTATTTTTATAACTTAATGATATATTATATTGATGGGAATAACCTTCAAAAGTTTTAAAAAGAGTTCTAATAAAAATTGAAAATTTTATTTGTTCAGGAGAACGAAAAGAAAGTTTTTAATTTTTTGAAAAAATCATAATTCCAATTTTTTTAGACCCATAATAATTATGAATTTTTTAATATAAAATAACATTGAATAAATCTTTCAGAATATGTAGCATTTTTTGTAAGTTTCTCAGAATTCAATTTATTTAAAAAATTTCTGAAAAAAAATCTCTTAAGCCCCAGACCGCAGGCCTATTGTTAAAAATTGAGATACTACCAGCACCTATGGGTTGCTTGAGCAAGCTCCCAGACGTTGATATTTCGAATGGTGCGAGGCTTGGCTGGACGCTGAGTGTTCGCAGCCTGTTTTAACTACCAAGTACATACTATGGAGGAAGCCATTTTTTTTGTAGATGCTTTCGAATGTCAAAATGTATAATCGTAGATTCTTTAAATGTGTGCAGGTTTTTATGTTATAAAAGTGCTAGCATCCCATTATTATTGCTTCTTCCCAACGCAAGTTTTAACAGTAAACAACTGCCAGTGTTTGGCCCGGTGTATTGACACCGTATTATAATACATTTATAACATGTCCAAGTGAAATAAACAGTGAAGTTTTTTGCAAGGATAATTATTTTATTTAAAAGGACCCCTATCAATTTTGAACATGGGCCTTACGATCCGGATTGCAATCAGAGGACTGCAATAATATAAAAAAAAACAAGAACCAGCTGCCAATTAATACAGATGACCAAAATTACAATTACCGGAATCACAAAGATGAACAAAGGAAGACTGGATTCACATCGGAAATGAGATAAGTTTTTAGTGCCTTCCCACCCATACCCATTCTTTAACATCCATACAGAACTCATTCGTAGTTTTTTAACAAGATTAATCCCATAAATATTGTATTGTAAAAAATAAAATCACTACCCACGTAAAGATTTTATGCAACTCATGATTTTCAATTGATTGAACATTAGGTTCTCAATTAATAATTGCCAGGAATATTGTCGTTGTTGTCTTTCAGGCGGGTAGCTTCTCAAATAAATAAATACGCATTGTCGGAACACATTTTATCAGGGATTAAGCTACGAAAAGGTATTTGTACACAAAATGGATAAGATCAAATCTTTAATAGCCAAGAGAGGCGTGATTAAAGGGAAATTGACGCGTTTCGCGGATTCTATAAACTCCTTGTCCGCGATTGAAATTAAACTGAGGTACGACCGAATAAAGCCATTGTTAGATCAATTCGAATCTATACAGGACGAAATTGAAATTTTATCGGATGAGGAACTGGAAAATTCTATTCAGCGCGAGACGTTTGAAAATCAATATTTTTCAGTCCTTGCTACTGCTAAAGGGGCGATGGACTCAATTAACGAGGGTAGAGTCGACATCAAACTCCCAACTCTCCAATTGAGAGAATTCGATGGGAATCAAAAAGATTGGGTAAATTTCGTTGAAACCTTTAAAACTTTGGTTCATAATAACAGTTCCTTGAGCAACGTCCAAAAATTCTTTTACTTACAATCTGCGCTGAAAGGGAACGCATTGAAAATAATTAGTAATCTAGAAGTTTCGGAATTAAACTACCTATCGGCTTGGGAATTGTTGCACGACAGATTTGCGAATCTCAGGGCTACCGTACATAAACATATCCAAACTCTATTTCAATTAAAGGATATGAAACATGAAGAGCCTGTAGCATTAAGGTATTTAATTGATGAAACTAATGTCAATTTGAAAGCGTTACAAAACATCGGAGTTAAAGTAGATCATTGGGATCCTTTGATTATTTACATAATTTCAAATAAATTGGATATAGCTACCCGGAGAAATTGGGAACAATATACATTGCAAGGTGAATTACCTACATTAAAGGAATTCATAAAATGTTTATCTGCTAGGGCACAAGTATTGGAGCTTATGAATGCTTCAGAGAAAAAATCTTCTAATCTACATAAAATGCAAATAGGCAACAATAATAACAAAAAAGATTCATCGGTATTCTTGGCAATAAAGGCAAACAACTGCATTTATTGTAATGATAAAGGTCATCAAATTTATTTTTGCAAAAAATTTCTAAAATTAAAATTACAGGATAGGATTGATGCTACGAAATCAATCCAGGCGTGTTTTAAATGTTTGAGGTTGGGTCATCGAGCACAGAGTTGCAAGACAAACCTAACCTGCAAAATTTGTGGCAAGTATAGCCACAATACTCTATTACACAAGGAGGTACCTCCGCCGGAGACCTCAAATATGGATGCTAATAACGAGGTTATAGTGTCGAATTTTTCTGCATCGGAAAAGGCAGAAAAAATAATATTATTGTCAACCGCCTACATAGGAATTGTGGGGGCCAACAATAAAATGTTTAAAGCTCGCGCCCTGATTGACTCTGGTGCGCAGAGTAATTTTATGAGAGCTGATTTTGCTAATAAATTAAATTTACCATGTGAATGGATAAACAAACCCGTGTCTGGGATCCATAATAATATCACACACATAAAAAAGAGAATTTCAGTGGAGATGACTTCGCTTAATACGGATTATAAACGCAAAATATCATGTCTGATTTTACAGGAAATTACAACCAATTTACCACAAGTGACAATGGCGAAAAAAGAGTTCAAAATACCACCAGGACTGGAGCTGGCAGACCCGAACTTCAATATAGCTGCACCCATCGACATCCTGTTGGGCGCGGAGAGCTTCTGGGAAATGCTAAACAACGATAGATTGAAACTCGAGTCAGGACCAACGCTTCAACGTACGCAACTGGGATGGATTGTGTCCGGTCCTATCAACGTGTACCCCAAACAAAGGCCTGTATCAGATTTTTGCAGTTTATCTATAAATAAGTTGAGTCATCAAATAGAAAAATTTTGGAAATTGGAAGAGATTAATTCCACTAAAATTCAAACTCAAGAAGAAAAGGCTTGCGAAGCCAGTTTTGTAAGTACTCATACTAGAGAAGATGACGGTAGATATGTAGTAAGTTTACCGCGTCGGGCATGCATTGATCAGTTGGGAAACTCATTGCTCACTGCCGAAAAAAGATTTAAAAACATAGAAAGAAAATTTGTGTCACATCCCGAGTTAAAGACACAATATGTAAAATTCATGCGTGAATATGAAGAACTGGGACACATGGTGATGTGTGACCAGTCAAAAGGGGATCGTGACTCCTATTTTTTACCGCATCACGCTGTAGTGAAAGAATCCAGCACTACTACTAAAGTGAGGGTCGTTTTTGACGGCTCCGCCAAAACCTCAAATGGAATTTCCCTCAATGAAGCCTTGATGACAGGACCTGTTATACAAAAGGATCTATATAACCAACTATTGCATTTCAGGAAACATCAAATAGTCATGACTGCCGACATCGAGAAGATGTACCGCCAGATTAACATGTGTGAAGATGACCTGGACCTACAGAAGATAGTATGGCGCGAGTCGCCACAGGATGTGCTCAAGCATTATCGTCTGAAGACTGTGACTTATGGACTGGCACCTTCCTCCTTCTTAGCCACAAGATGCTTAAAGCAAATTGGTATGGATAATAATTTAATTTTTCCTAGAGCTAGTCAGGTCATAGAAAATGACTTCTATATGGATGACTTGTTAACGGGAGCAGATGAGCTGGAATCCTGTAAAAAGTTAAAAGAAGAATTAATCAGCATCTTGTCATCTGCGGGGATGACGTTGAGGAAGTGGAGGTCCAATGCGTTGGAATTGTCAGCCGAGTCGGGCCAAGCTAAGTGTGCCGATTCAGGCGATTCCGACAAAATTATTACTGACAATCCAAAGACTGAGAAAATATTAGGATTAACATGGAACAATGAATCTGATTACTTTTCTTATGTAATAATGAAGCCATCAGGTCCAACCGAGAGCAAACGAGAGATATTGTCTTGCATCGCATCAACCTTCGATCCATTGGGACTCCTAGGGCCGATAATAGTCATAGCCAAATTGATAATGCAAAGGCTGTGGCAGTCCAAAGCAGCATGGGATGATCAGTTACCTAATGAAATATTAGCACCCTGGAGGACCTACCTGCAAGATTTAATTCAGCTAAATGTGTTGGAAATACCAAGAAAAATTATTTGCAAGCAAGCAAAAGAGCTACAGCTACACGGTTTTTGCGATTCGTCTGAGAAGGCTTTCGGAGCCTGTATCTATATGGTGTCAATGGACCACAGCGGTAAGTGGCATTCACACTTAATAACATCCAAATCAAGGGTAGCACCATTGAAGTCTATTTCACTGCCTAAGTTGGAGCTATGTAGTGCTGTACTACTGGCAAAATTAATGAAAACTATAAAACAAGCATTAAATATAATGAAGATCAACACATATTATTGGTGTGACTCTACGATAGCGCTGTGTTGGCTGAAAGGTCAACCTACTCGTTGGAGCACTTTCGTGGCCAATCGAGTAGCCGAAATACAAGAACTGAGTGATCCAGATCAATGGAGACACGTATCATCATCCGACAATGCAGCGGATATACTTTCAAGAGGAGCTACTGCGGATAAACTGATAAATTCTACAATATGGTGGAATGGACCAAATTGGTTGACCGACGGAGTCAACGATTGGCCTATATCGAACATTTCCTGTTCAAACCCTCCGGAGCTCAAGAGTAAAAATATTCTTTTATCTACTGATATTCAAGAATGGGAAATATTTGGAAAATTTTCCTCATTTATCAAATTGAAAAGGGTTACAGCATATGTACTGCGGTTTGTGAATAACTGCAGAAATATTAAAAGTAAAATTTCAGGTAATTTAAGTGTAGCTGAACTAGAAGCAAGTTTGAATTGTCTACTGAAATCAGCTCAGGCACATGCCTTTCAAAAGGAGTTGAAGACATTAAAAAACCAGGGAAATGTCAACAAAAATAGTAACTTAAAATCTCTTCATCCCTTTTTATGTGATGGTCTTATATATGTGGGCGGTAGATTAAGTTTAGCTACACACCTATCGTACCAACAAAGACATCCAATTATATTGCCAGCTAAACATAAGCTAACCGAATTGATTATACGTCACTATCATTATGTAAACTTACACGCAGGACCTCAAGCGCTATTAGCTGAAATAAGATTAAGGTTTTGGCCTATTTTTGGGAAAAATACTGTTAAAAAGATATTACATAAGTGTATTGTGTGTTTTAGGTGTAATCCTCGTATTGGTAACCAGATCATGGGAAGCTTACCGAGCGAAAGAATCACACCGAGCCGACCTTTTGCTATCACGGGAGTCGATTTTGCTGGACCGATTCCAACCAAAAGTGGGCCACTGAGGAGAGCTCCACTCGTGAAATCGTATTTATGTATTTTTGTTTGTTTTTCCACAAAGGCGGTTCATTTGGAATTAGTTTCGGATTTATCTAGCAATGCTTTTTTGAACAGTTTAAAGAGATTTATATCCCGTAGGGGAGAACCTGATAAGATCTTTTCCGATAACGCTAGCAACTTTCGGGGGGCCAGTAATAGGCTCAAGGAGCTGTATACCAGTTTGAGAGAGAACAACGACAAGATTCAAAATTATTTAGCTAACAGAGGTATTGAGTGGAGGTTCATAACCCCTCGAGCCCCTAGTCAGGGAGGGCTGTGGGAAGCTGCGGTCAAGTCAGCAAAGTTTCATTTGTATAGAGTCACTAGTAATTCTGCTTTAACCTTTGAACTTTTGTATACCTTAATTTGTCAGATTGAGGCCTGTCTAAATTCCCGTCCATTGACTTCCTTGTCTGATGACATCCACGATTACCAACCCCTCACCCCAAACCATTTCCTCATAGGCACTAAATCCTCTATCATTCCGGAGAGAGATGTCCGAGCCATACCAGACAACAGGCTGACCCAATATCAGAGAATCCATGCACTAATGTTATCCTTTTGGTATAGATGGAAGCGAGAGTACTTGATGGAGCTACAAAAAAGGACGAAATGGCAAACCAGTAATCAACGGGCACTGCAAAAGGATGATCTGGTTATTCTGAAGGAAGATAATTTACCTCCACCATTATGGAAAATGGCGCGAGTTATATCTACACATCCCGGCGCGGATGGTGTAGTGCGAGTGGTTACCCTGAAAACCCCTCAAGGAATCTTTGTCAGGCCTATCACAAAGATATGTCTAATGCCTCTGGACCCGGAAGCTGAACCTGTGACGGACGCCCCGGACCCTTCCGTCAGTCCGGACTCCCCGGACGACCATGATGAAACTTTTTAGGGTGAAAATATTAAAAAAAGACCCTTTAAAGATACCAATCCCAGGAACAACATGACAACCAATAAATTGATGATTGATTGCACCCCGCGCTGTGGTGCTTATATCGTGGACTGCACCTGGAGAAGATCCTAACCAATGGACTTAAAAAAAAAGGACAATTGTGTTGTGTTGGGTTGGGTTTTATTATAATATTATTTTGTGTTGGGTTGTGTTCTATTATAATAGTATTTTGTGTTAAGTTATTATTTAAATATGTAAAAAAAAAAAATTTTTTTTTGGTTAATTTAAGTTTATATAATTAGTTTAGGTTAATCACCTTAAAATTCAACTTGTGAATGTACATTTTTAAATAATAGTATAATAAGCAGTGCAGGATCATTTAGTTTTGGCTGCTAATTTATAATAGGTAAAATTATTTGTTAGTATTTGTACGGTATTTAGAGTTAGGATTTGTGTTTTTTTTTGCTTTTGCTTTGATTGTCTTCCCCTGTTTTTGTTATGTTTTCTTGAAGGGTTCCTAAATCGGTATGGGCGATTTAGTAACCCCGAGGCGGAAGCTATGTTAAAAATTGAGATACTACCAGCACCTATGGGTTGCTTGAGCAAGCTCCCAGACGTTGATATTTCGAATGGTGCGAGGCTTGGCTGGACGCTGAGTGTTCGCAGCCTGTTTTAACTACCAAGTACATACTATGGAGGAAGCCATTTTTTTTGTAGATGCTTTCGAATGTCAAAATGTATAATCGTAGATTCTTTAAATGTGTGCAGGTTTTTATGTTATAAAAGTGCTAGCATCCCATTATTATTGCTTCTTCCCAACGCAAGTTTTAACAGTAAACAACTGCCAGTGTTTGGCCCGGTGTATTGACACCGTATTATAATACATTTATAACATGTCCAAGTGAAATAAACAGTGAAGTTTTTTGCAAGGATAATTATTTTATTTAAAAGGACCCCTATCAATTTTGAACATGGGCCTTACGATCCGGATTGCAATCAGAGGACTGCAATAATATAAAAAAAAAACAAGAACCAGCTGCCAATTTACAGATGACCAATATTACAATTACCGGAATCACAAAGATGAACAAAGGAAGACTGGATTCACATCGGAAATGAGATAAGTTTTTAGTGCCTTCCCACCCATACCCATTCTTTAACATCCATTCAGAAATCATTCGTAGTTTTTAACAAGATTAATCCCATAAATATTGTATTGTAAAAAATAAAATCACTACCCACGTAAAGATTTTATGCAATTCATGATTCTCAATTAATGATTGAACATTAGGTTCTCAATTAATAATTGCCAGGAATATTGTCGTTGTTGTCTTTCAGGCGGGTAGCTTCTCAAATAAATAAATACGCATTGTCGGAACACATTTTATCAGGGATTAAGCTACGAAAAGGTATTTGTACACAAAATGGATAAGATCAAATCTTTAATAGCCAAGAGAGGCGTGATTAAGGGGAAATTGACGCGTTTCGCGGATTCTATAAACTCCTTGTCCGCGATTGAAATTAAACTGAGGTACGACCGAATAAAGCCATTGTTAGATCAATTCGAATCTATACAGGACGAAATTGAAATTTTATCGGATGAGGAACTGGAAAATTCTATTCAGCGCGAGACGTTTGAAAATCAATATTTTTCAGTCCTTGCTACTGCTAAAGGGGCGATGGACTCAATTAACGAGGGTAGAGTCGACATCAAACTCCCAACTCTCCAATTGAGAGAATTCGATGGGAATCAAAAAGATTGGGTAAATTTCGTTGAAACCTTTAAAACTTTGGTTCATAATAACAGTTCCTTGAGCAACGTCCAAAAATTCTTTTACTTACAATCTGCGCTGAAAGGGAACGCATTGAAAATAATTAGTAATCTAGAAGTTTCGGAATTAAACTACCTATCGGCTTGGGAATTGTTGCACGACAGATTTGCGAATCTCAGGGCTACCGTACATAAACATATCCAAACTCTATTTCAATTAAAGGATATGAAACATGAAGAGCCTGTAGCATTAAGGTATTTAATTGATGAAACTAATGTCAATTTGAAAGCGTTACAAAACATCGGAGTTAAAGTAGATCATTGGGATCCTTTGATTATTTACATAATTTCAAATAAATTGGATATAGCTACCCGGAGAAATTGGGAACAATATACATTGCAAGGTGAATTACCTACATTAAAGGAATTCATAAAATGTTTATCTGCTAGGGCACAAGTATTGGAGCTTATGAATGCTTCAGAGAAAAAATCTTCTAACCTACATAAAATGCAAATAGGCGACAATAATAACAAAAAAGATTCATCGGTATTCTTGGCAATAAAGGCAAACAACTGCATTTATTGTAATGATAAAGGTCATCAAATTTATTTTTGCAAAAAATTTCTAAAATTAAAATTACAGGATAGGATTGATGCTACGAAATCAATCCGGGCGTGTTTTAAATGTTTGAGGTTGGGTCATCAGGCACAGAGTTGCAAGACAAACCTAACCTGCAAAATTTGTGGCAAGTATAGCCACAATACTCTATTACACAAGGAGGTACCTCCGCCGGAGACCTCAAATATGGATGCTAATAACGAGGTTATAGTGTCGAATTTTTCTGCATCGGAAAAGGCAGAAAAAATAATATTATTGTCAACCGCCTACATAGGAATTGTGGGGGCCAACAATAAAATGTTTAAAGCTCGCGCCCTGATTGACTCTGGTGCGCAGAGTAATTTTATGAGAGCTGATCTTGCTAATAAATTAAATTTACCATGTGAATGGATAAACAAACCCGTGTCTGGGATCCATAATAATATCACACACATAAAAAAGAGAATTTCAGTGGAGATGACTTCGCTTAATACGGATTATAAACGCGAAATATCATGTCTGATTTTACAGGAAATTACAACCAATTTACCACAAGTGACAATGGCGAAAAAAGAGTTCAAAATACCACCAGGACTGGAGCTGGCAGACCCGAACTTCAATATAGCTGCACCCATCGACATCCTGTTGGGCGCGGAGAGCTTCTGGGAAATGCTAAACAACGATAGATTGAAACTCGAGTCAGGACCAACGCTTCAACGTACACAACTGGGATGGATTGTGTCCGGTCCTATCAACGTGTACCCCAAACAAAGGCCTGTATCAGATTTTTGCAGTTTATCTATAAATAAGTTGAGTCATCAAATAGAAAAATTTTGGAAATTGGAAGAGATTAATTCCACTAAAATTCAAACTCAAGAAGAAAAGGCTTGCGAAGCCAATTTTGTAAGTACTCATACTAGAGAAGATGACGGTAGATATGTAGTAAGTTTACCGCGTCGGGCATGCATTGATCAGTTGGGAAACTCATTGCTCACTGCCGAAAAAAGATTTAAAAACATAGAAAGAAAATTTGTGTCACATCCCGAGTTAAAGACACAATATGTAAAATTCATGCGTGAATATGAAGAATTGGGACACATGGAGATGTGTGACCAGTCAAAAGGGGATCGTGACTCCTATTTTTTACCGCATCACGCTGTAGTGAAAGAATCCAGCACTACTACTAAAGTGAGAGTCGTTTTTGACGGCTCCGCCAAAACCTCAAATGGAATTTCCCTCAATGAAGCCTTGATGACAGGACCTGTTATACAAAAGGATCTATATAACCAACTATTGCATTTCAGGAAACATCAAATAGTCATGACTGCCGACATCGAGAAGATGTACCGCCAGATTAACATGTGTGAAGATGACCTGGACCTACAGAAGATAGTATGGCGCGAGTCGCCACAGGATGTGCTCAAGCATTATCGTCTGAAGACTGTGACTTATGGACTGGCACCTTCCTCCTTCTTAGCCACAAGATGCTTAAAGCAAATTGGTATGGATAATAATTTAATTTTTCCTAGAGCTAGTCAGGTCATAGAAAATGACTTCTATATGGATGACTTGTTAACGGGAGCAGATGAGCTGGAATCCTGTAAAAAATTAAAAGAAGAATTAATCAGCATCTTGTCATCTGCGGGGATGACATTGAGGAGGTCAGTCGGCAGGTCAAAATATTTTCGCTTTGCAATAAAATCCAAATAAATGGAATGTTTCCGAACGCATCCGAAAACTAAAAACTGTTTTTAAAAGGTGATGAAATACGCTTTCAAATTTTATAATTCTAAATAAACACATAATTTTTTAAATATAAAAATTTTGAATACACAAATAAAAAAGTTTTTAAAATGGCTCACCTTACGTTTTTTCTGTCTAAAATTATTATTATTGATAAATTAATGGTAATGAAAAAAAAAACACACACACATATTTAATTACAAACATTACCATCAACTCACTTTTAAGTCGTTTCATGTAAAAATAATTAATAAAAAAATTCCAAAGCATCATAATTTTTTTTTTTCAAATTGTGGTGGGAAACTTTGATTTTATAAAGGTGTACATTTTAATTATAAAGCCGTTTACTTTTAGATTTCAGTATAAAGCGTGCTTTTTTCTCTGTCTAACACCATTTAGATTATATTTCTAACCATGATAGTAAGGGAGCCACAACGATTTCTATGAGACCTATACGAATTGTTCCGAAAAGCGAATAAATTAGCCTGAGGTGTTAAAATGCATGTCGTAAAAGATGCACTTATTTTCCAAGAAATATTTCGACAACATAGATCGAAAGAGAAAGAAAATCGGAGAAAAATGTCATATATATATGACATATATATTTCATTTTTGAATATATTTTTCCATACAGCAAGCACTTCAAATTTTCCTTTTTCGATGTGGTATGATAAACTAGTCCCGAGAGTTTGTTTGTCAACTTCCTTCTCACGAGTCTTGTTTGAAGATACTAGAAAGACAACGTCACGAAATCCACCTTTACGGATCTCGTGTATAGCCATTTTAATAAACCTACGTAGTATATTTTTCCGTTCAATTAATAATGAGAGCGTTGGCGATAATTTCAAGTGTTTTAAAGTATTCTTGACTTTTGATAACATATCATAAGAAATATTTGTGTTTCTTAAGTGAATACTTTACTTCAATTTAACAATAATAATGTTTGGATCATTTCAATGGTGCTGTTTTTGTGAGAAAATCTCCAAGGCGCTTAATATAATTAAATAAATACAATTCATTAATTCTAAAATACACTTCACATAGGGACTATGATCACTTGCTGCACAGAAATATGCAAAAAGGAATGATATTTTTTTTACATTAGCCCCAAAGATATTCAAATACAAAAGAGATATGCTATGGTGTCCGGGCAACTGTCGGCGGACTACGCCCCAATTAGTGTAGTTTGCATACGAAAAGAATTTGTTCATTTCGTTGATTTTTTGAAGATGTGCATTAGTATTGGTTAACAATATAATTTGAATACGGAAAGAATTTGTTCATTTAGTTTAACATTCGTTTGGTTTATTCGTTCATTTAGTTTATTTGTTAATTAGTTAACAATATCGGCGACACCCGGAAGCGCAGTCCCACCTAGTAAAAACTGCAGATAGCACATCTACTTATATTTCAATATCTTTGATTAGCCCTGAGGAAAATAATTCCACTCAGGGCCTATGTCATCTTTGGAGATGCTGTGTGGAGGGTCTCTTTAGGAAAGGAACGAAAGGAAGGTCCGGGAAGGAAAAGGGTATTAGGGGTGGGTAGGCGTATGAATCCATCCCTCCCACTATGGTGCAAGACGATGTTCCGAGAGAGTACAGCTGGAGAAGTCAAAGGGACTCCCTCAACCATTCTCTCCCGATCCGGCCTGCCATGCAGCTGGTCAAACAAACTTTACCCGATGAACCCGGGCACCCCTGCTAAGTCACCAAACGGGGTGCCCTATGGCAGAGGTGTTGGTAATCCAATTTTAGGTTCCCGATGCGGCGGTACTCGTACCCGCAAATTGTACAGAGTTTGATTGTTATTTTCCAAAGGTGTAAAAATGAAAAACAAGTCACGCTTCAACAAGGTAAATTTATTAAGAATAACGAAATACATAATTATATATCAGATTATATGCATTTGCATATTGAATAATGAAAAAAAAAATTCTAGTAGAGATTCTGGAGTCTGATTTCGGCAAAGAGGTAGATCAATAACTTGTCTGGTGCAATTTGATGATAGCACCCTCCCCAATAAAGACAATCATTGAAATGCTTGGAGTAAATATATCAGACCGACTCAAGTATCGGGGCTCCATAGAAGCCCGAGTAAATCTAGTTTCCAAGAAAATGGGCATCTTGTATAGGGCAACTTTCCTACTGCTAACCCTATACAAATCTCCAATAACCCAACAGTTGAATTTGGGAGCCACCTTTGGGCTGGAACCCCACAACACTTAATAAAACTATTTGATTCTGTGCAAGGGACGGCGGTCTGTCTGATTAACAATCCGTTGGTAACAGACCGATTGCCATATAAGTCGGCTCGTATGTGGAACGTGCTATAGGCATTTGCTTTTCCTCCTTCATATTTCTTCAAGACCCGCATTATTAAATCCCTTCCTACAACCACTCTCTTAACCGGAACTGGGTTTTAAGATCATTTTAGGCATATATTTATTTATTTTTTTACGTTAATTCCACAAAGGAGGCCCTGAGGAAAATACTTTCCCTCAGGGCCCATGTCATCTTTGGGAATGCTGTGTGGAGGGTTTTCTTTTGTGGAAAGGAAGAAGTGAACCTGGGTCTTGAAGAGACTCATGTTGTAAGAGGGAGGAAACACAGAGGCCTTACATTTTTAAGGTAACAGTCCACAGGACCGCTTCGAAAAGGATTTTAGAATTCTTTGTATAGAATCACACAAGTGCGTCCACTGATCCGCGCCTGAAGAAAATTCTCGAAGAGGCAACCATTCTGATGGATTGTCGGAAAAACCAGTGGACGCATCCACGGGTCCGACCGCCTTTTGCATTGGGCTCACACAGTTTGTCCGCTGGCTACGAAAATCCGATTGCAAATGGCTGTCGCATTGGCAATCTGAATACAGTGGACGTATTACAACAAATGCCTTTAGATGCGATCCGTCCGATGTGGACGCTTACTTTTAGTGTATATTATGATATTGATGGTGCATATAATCAAATGTCTAGTAATAATATATTTATTTACAATATTTAAATTAAATAAACAAATAGATCATACCGACGCTGGAAAAGATAAATGGCTAAAGCGCCAATCAGCTGGATAAGAAGAGCAGCTGAATACAGCTGTTTGGTGCTTGAGCCATTTTTACTTTCGAGGTGAATGGCGCTTTAGCCATTGCCAGCGTCGATATTATTAAAGAATGAAGTTTTCAAAACATGTTTGAAAAAATCTTCAATAGTTTCAATCTCATTATTTCAATGCAGACTTTATAAGATCTGCAAAAACTACAAATAAATAAAAGGCACAAGTGCTCGATAATAATCATTATTATATTCAATTTTAAATTGTACTATCATAAACCTTAATTTTCACGGCCAAAAGTATTATGGTGATTTATTTTTGGGCTATTATGCCGTGTTCCGCTACATCCTCCTTAGCCAACGTTTCGGACAGATGTGTAATCGATTGTGGTGAAGTATGTGCTTATATATTTAGATGCAGTATGGTGTTTCCAGCCTCTCAGAACTTGCATTATATTATGATTTATAATGGTTTTCTTAAGTGTTTAGTTTTGGTGTGGCCATCTATTTACCAAATACCAAGAACTATTGAGCCTAGCTCCGTCGTTTTTATTAATATTAATGGGAATTTTGTGAATTTCAATTTCCTCGGTAATAAGGCGTGCTCTGTATGTTTTGGGTCTTCCCAGGAATTCAGGAACAAACGCTGTCCGAAAAGTTGACTAAAAAAGGAGGTAGCGCAACACAGCATAATACCCTAAAAATAAACCACTTTAATATCATAATCCTTGTTTTTTATAATCCCAAATGTCATTTTTAACTAAGCACCAAACTAATTAAACACTTCAAAATATTTAATGGTCCTCACAGCTCAGATCTTTGATGGAACCTTAGAAATAGTAATACTTTTACCAAAAATTTATCTCGCTTGTGTGGCGGGCCATTAACTAAACCTCACATATTAGTTAAGATTAAATAAATAAGAACTATCCTCAAAATTAAAAAATAATGGAAATTTTTATGCATTTTACAACCACAATAACAAATCAAAAAAGAAAGCGTCCTACTGTTTAGGTGAAGTTATCAGGAAAGCCACAGCCTATAAAAACTATATTTAATAACGTAGCTTTGAATAAAGTATACAAATAATATAAACAACCAGGTGGCTTTTGCCAATAAGCGTACATTCGAAAGTGCCGTCTTTTAGAATAGCAAATACTCACGTAGAGTGGAAGAATAAACTTAACTCATTAGATAAGTCCATGTAACATTCTATTTAAAAGTTATACAGGTACTCGGTGTTAAAGATGCTCAGGTAATATGTGTGTTATATTGCACCTCATTACATTACAAACACTGGAACAGGCTACATTGAATATACAATATACGAAGAAAAAAAAAGGTTTCCCAATAAAGGAAAGCTTTCCAAGGCAATATAATACATACATATTTTTTATAATAGTATAGGATCCCGATATAAAACGACCATCACCGAGATGTTTATTTGATGAAACGTAATATTTAATTTAATATGTCAATAAATATACTGCATATGGGTTGCCTAACAAATTTTAGTCCAGGGTATGATTTTATTAATAATTTAATTTTTTTTTTTAAACAGGTAGGTAAACAGGTAAATCGATACTAGCATTTTGCACCGGTCTGATTATTGAATTAAAATTAAATGAAATTAAAGATTATTTCATTATGAACATGGTGGTATCAAAATATACACACATAAATAATTAATTGATTAAAAATTTTTTTTAATAACTATTCCTCTATTTTAATAATAAACTACTCCAAAATGATGCACAGCGTATACGAGTCTATCGCTATCCTTTTCATTTTCAGGAACAAATAGCATGCGCACTCTCTTTCTTTAAATGGACGGACTTCAAACAGCTGCTATGCTGTGTCCTCTTCTATCGCATGGGATGTTTGGTTAGGACCTCTCAGTCGCACACATTCACTCAAACCGGTGAAATGTTTAAAAAAAATATATATTTAAATTATTAATTAATCATACCCAGGACTAAAATTTGTTAGGCAACCCATATGCAATATATTTATTGACATATTAAATTAAATATAAAGTACGTTTCATCAAATAAACATTTCGGTGATGGTCGTTTTATATCGGGATCTTAGACTATAATATAGATCATTTTAAATGAATTAGAATAAGTACCAAAATTAGCAATATTATTACAATATTGCAGTGAAAATATATATTATTATACCTATTTGTAAGTATAAATGTTCATGTTATTGTAAGTTTCCGTTTACTATCTTCCTATTTCTTCCATTGCGCTCCAAAGCACCATCTTGAAGTAAGTAGGCTGGCTTGTAAATGATGCTTCCATTGACGATTTCTCTCAAGGATGGATTGGGAATGGTGTTGTCTGTATTTCCAATTGAGGTATAGCTAAAAAAATATATATATATTTTCACAGAATTCAATAAATAATATAGCTCTACATCGGAGGCATAGAACGCGATGTACATATCGTCGCAAGAAAGCAATACTGCTGTAACCGCCACACTACCTACGAAAATACTTTATAAACACCATTTTGCAGGGTTTTTTTTCTGCGTCGATCTTTCTGGGTCCTGTGACTCTACGACGATAAATAAGAACTGTACGACATTGGAAAAACTAGCCGTTTTATCAACAATACCTTTTTTTAACTGATGTACACACCTCAAAAGTATTTTTGTAGGTGGTGGCGGTTACAGCAGTATTGCTTTTCTGTGACGATATGTACAAGCCATAGGGGTAATTTTTCAGCTAAACAAAATCCGTAATACATAATACGAAGGTTAAAATGATTCTAATGATTTTATTAAATAAATATTATGTATATTTATTTTATTTGAATATTTAATATTACCTTCAAGGAATTTATGCCAAGAGGGCTTTTACATTTTTAAGTAAAATTTTTTAAAGAAAAAGTAGTTTGTAAAATTAAGTTTAAAAAAATTCATGCAAAAATAACAATTTAAGCGATAAAAGATTAAAGTTGGCATAGAAGTGTAAAATAATCTATTTTTAATGACACAAAGATTAAGATAAAAATACTGGATTTAGATAAATGTCATTTTAGGGTGTTTGGGCCTATCAGCTTGGCATGTAGACATAGGCTTATTTTTTGGGTTTTGTAGAATTGGTTGCATTGTTTTTGCAACTTGTGTGGATTGTGTTAATTTTATGAAATTTTACTGTTTGTTTCAATGAAAACAACAATCTTGTAATTGTGTTAATTTTGGCAAATTAAACAACATAATATTATTTAACAACTGGTGGTGACTTTTGGACTGAATGGCGATGCATTGCCACTCGGTTACAGATATTTAGGTATAAATATTACTGCACATACTCTCCTATTTTGAATTATTTATTTTTCAACTTACCCAACATTGTAGAGATTACAATACGGCACACTCTTTTCAATGAGATAACTCCAAATTTGATGGTAAGACCAATTTAATAAGGGACTCACTCTCATGATCTGTGGCCAGTCGCTATCTGTCATCTAAAAATACCATCTTATTACTAACTATTCAATAAACATTGTATTCAGTTATTTCAGGTCTCTTTCAAAATAGGTACTCACTTCAAAGAATTGTAAATGTTCACTGTAAGGGTCTGTTTTCCTATTCCCCATTAGACACGCTTTCAAGTTATTGTTGTCTTGCACTATTTTGTTCAACGCATCCTTAATATTGCCAGGGACGATGATCATATTCAAACCATATTTAATTTCTATTTCCCTGATAAACTGTTCGAGTTCTGGAAATGGATTCTGTGGCTGAATGTAATAAAACTTGAATAATTTAATGTCACTCTTGGCTGTCAATATTGTTTGTAATACTTGCAGAGTTATGTCCAACAATACTGTGCAGTCTTTCCCGCCATTGAAAGATAAAAATACTTCTGAAACGGTGTACTTTTTGAAGCACTCCTCTAATACCTGCAAACAAGAAGTCATCTACATTTATTGAAAATTCATCATCTTATAAAATGATCTCAGGCATAAATTTAACAAACCTCCTGAGACTCTTGTAAAACGTCAGAGTAGCTAATAATCTCCATTTTTATAGCTAATAATGTTGATTTTATGCAATAATTTTAATATTATGCAATAATTTAAAAAATCATTTCTTGTTGATTAACCTGGAAGATATAAATTGTTTATGAAATTATGTGTGGAAATAATACATTTCTTTTCTTCAAATACAGAAAATTTATTTTGTGGCACCATTTTCAAAATTAAATGAATTTCTTTGTTTTAACCACTTTGTCTATAAAACCAACATGTTTCGAGAGCGATGCTCTCTTTCTCAGGGTTTACTAAAAACCTTTTTTAGTACACCCTGATGAAGAGAGCATCGCTCTCGAAACATGTCAGTTTTATAGACATTAAAAAGTGGTTTTAAACAAAGAAATTCTTTTAATTTTTAAAACAGTTCTGCATGCTAAAATAGTTTCAGGATAAAATTTTCAATTAATTATTTATTTGGACAGTTCTTTCAAAACAGGTCATCTTCTGGTATAAGTATACAGTCTAATGCAAATCTCACACGAGCGCTGTACTGTCATAATATATTCCCACTGGAAATGCGTGGCGAGCGCTATGGTGAAACAGGCCAAGCCCACATATATTATGAGTATTTAAAGCTCTCGTTTGAGACTAGCTTGATGAGAACCACAAGTTCCACATGGCACAATTTTGGTTCTAGTGATTTATCAATTGCAGTGAAATTAAAATGAAAATGGGTTAGTTAAAATGAAAACTCAAGATTATGAAAAATATACATATTTATTCTGGTTAACTTTCCAGTTAGGCCAGTTATATTATACACCAAAGTTGCATCTTGTATCAAAGATATTCTATTAAAGTTCCGATTTTTTTAAGCTTATTTTTGGGTTCATAATCGTCTGACTCAATCGAATCTTGATTTTTCACAGTTTTTTCTTTGTTTCCAAGCAGTATGGATAAGGGCATTCTAAAGCTCACTCTCATCATTTCTTTTTTGGGAGACACATTCCGGACATTAAAAATATTTATCAAATGTTCTCCTAAGTCGTGGCCGAGGTGCTTTTCGACTAATTGTTTGGCTGTTTCAATGGGGTCATCACCAAAGACAAAACAGTAAACATGCACAATAGGTTCTCTAAAGTTAATCAATGTCTTCTCTTTCAACAACTCGTGGAAAACATCCAGGAATTCTACAGCCATAGCCGGCAAGTTCATGGTAACATGAATATCTGGAAAGTCATCTTCCAATGCATCAGATTTTTCAAAGGTGTCAACTAGGTGTGTAGCAAATACATCTCTAATAAAACATCTTCCATCTAAATTGAAGGCTTCAAATTGGTTTCCTTCAACTTTATTTAGTTTTGCATTGTGACAAAGCCATTTATGAGATTGTGGGTTAAGATCATTTGCAAATACAACACATTTCTTTCTTGCAGCTGGAATAGCAAATGGTCCAACCCCGGCAAACACATCAAACAGAATATCACCACTTTTGAGCATGTCCACGATCCTTTCGTGTTCAGTGCAAAGCCTCGGGTTCCAATATACCTGAGAAAAGTCAAACTCGAAAGCGCATCTGTTTTCTTTAACAGAAACCTTAAAATTTGGTTCTCCACATAACACCTCCATTGAGAAGTTTCTGAATGTATTATCTATGGCATTCGTTTTATGTACTACTGTTTTACAACCTTTCACTTTATCAACAAGTACTTGCCCAATAACATCCTTGTATTCCAGGAGGTGGTCTTTGAGATTAACATGGAGAATATGTCCAATCGTAGAAAAACTTGCTAAATTGTCTTTATCAGTGGGTAAAATAGCTTTTAAGACTTCATCATACTTCCAGTTGTCATACGATAAGGTCACTTCTTTCATTACAAAGTCATCAACCCGAATCCAAGTTTCGAGTTTAGTAGCATCACTCTCCTCAATATCCGTCCAACTCTTTACTAATAATGGATTCAAGTAGATTAGTTTCATGCTTCGGTTTGAAGGTTTTTCAGTAAGTGTTTCTTGGACGAGACTGTTGTTGGAATAAGATGATGTTGAATTCAAGTTTTCGGATTGCACTGGCTTAAATTTGTCAATTTTCAGTAAATACTTCTTTATGAACTTCATGGCAGAGGACACCGCTGACTCTTCAATTCTAACAGCCGGAACCACAACAGTGGAATCGAACTTATGACGATCAAACAGCTTCATACCCCTGACCTCGGGTGGTGGGTTGAATGGGTTCATAGTCGAACCAAATCTTGGAAAAATAGCACTTTTAACAAAGAAATTGCCTATTCGCGAATGTATTTTTGTTAACCTTAAAAAAACCGACATAGGTTAAATTCGAAAAAGTCAACAACTAAAATAACGTGAACAACTAACCTTAAAAAAATATTGGAATACTCTATAAATTCAAAAAATCGAAACAGGCTCAATGCGAATTATAATTGAAAAACTATAACCTCATTATTCGAGAAAACTGCTATACGTCAGTGGGTATTAGTTCATTTATGCGTCAGTGAATTATTGTTTCACGCAGTGTTGCCAACTCTCAAAAATATTTATCCCTAAACTAAACTCAAAAACCCCTAGAAACCAGCAAATTACTTGAAAATACCCCTAAAAAATGTTTTTGTAAAAATAATAAATAAATGATACGCTGTAATTTTTTTTAATAACCTTTATTTATAAATTATTTAAAACATAAAATATTGCATCATTTTCTTGAGAAGAATCAGATTTTTAAAAATTATACATGTTAACATTGAATAAGGTTCACATTTCAGGAGATGGCTTAAATTTAGTGCAAGATACACCATTTCGATTTAATGTGAACCGAACCATCATCATGCTTTGAAGCATTTCAATGGAGAGTCTATTCCGCAGCTTATTTTAATAGTCAACAAATAAAATTGTGAAATGTGTGAGTGCTCCGTGTAAACGATATAATAAAAAATTTAAAAATATATGGAATCACAAAACCCCCAAAAATACCCCTGAACATATTAAACCCCTAAAAAAATCCCATTCCACTTATTTTCCCCCTAAATCTGGGGGAAAACCCCTAAGTTGGCAACCCTGGCTTCACGCTTCTGTCGACACTCTTGACATTTCCAGTTTCGAGCATAGATATCATAAAATAGACACATGACATATTCCGTCAGAGTTAAGACCATAGATACTAGATACCACTCACACTTGACATAACTCGAGAGTTGACATAAATGAACTAATAACTAGATCGATATCTTCGGGCTTTTTGTATGGAACAGCCGAGCGATTCCGTAATTATTGTGGTATCTCAAGATAACGTACAGTATGTGCTGTCCATAAATATACCAATCCCTAGATCGATATCTTCGGGCCTTTTCTATGGGACAAATGTCGACACCAACTTCACCACGGAAAAACAATCCCGGTCTTGGTAGAAGGGAGTTTAAGGCCATTTGTCATAGACAATTGTACAAGGCCTGCCATAGACAATATACTCGCCCTACTTCATTTGGATATTCCGTTGGATATAATACTGTTAATTATATGACAAGTACAATGAATGAATACATTATGGCCCAGTCAGCGTTAATTTCTGACTCATGCTCAATCTATGGGTGGAACCTCGTACTCTGCATTTTTATGTATTGTTTCCATTGTCTTTTTAAAAATAAAAAAAATATTTAAAACATGCAGCTGTGAGTTTTTCATTTTTCTAATGTATTGATTTTTCATCTCCTCCGGGTAACAGGTTTCCATCTGACAAAGCTCCCTCCTGAGAAAATGAGCTGTAAAAAAACTATGTAAATCTCATTTCCTCGGAACCTTCTTTGGCACATGGAACTTTGTTGTCCTGGGGAAAAGTTTTTTCATTTTTCTGCCTTTCAATTTTTTTTAAATAATTTATTGGCTTAATACGCTAACTCTGTAATCTTTTATATAAAATGTACAATAAATACAAATACATAAAAAATAATAGCACAAATTACAAGCACAAAAACAGTACACAAAAAAAAATTTAAAAACACAAAAACAAAGAGCTTTATACAAAAATATGTAAACATTGGAGGTTGCCAACCACTTTCCCACAGCGTTCTAAGGAAACAGATGGTTTCCTCCTTCACCGTACACGTCAGGACTCTATTTTTTTTGTAAAGACTCTACTTTTTATTAAAATGACTAGACCTCCAATGTCCAGGCATAAATTGTTAGTTAATTATTTATTTCACTGTATCATGTCTCATCTCCGCCACTTGATGTATCTGAAATATAAGTTTATTAATATAAAGGAAGAAGAGTTCCTTCTGAGAGAAGGCAGTCCCGCCGAGGATGAGCGGAGCCATCAATCCAGTCGCAAGCAAGACTCGGCGTCAGCATCCCAAGCCAACTTCCCGGTAGGCCCTCGAAGAGAATGTTGGGACAGGGGGAAAGAAACCTGAAGACCCTAGGGAAAAAAGTGAGCATCGGGTCACCAGAGGCAGGGTGTAAGGGCACCAGTCCGCTACGGTCAGTCTTCGGGCCTGCTCATGGCAACGGGGGAGGCGCGGGAGAGTTATGCAGCTGCTGCCTTGGGAGTCATCTCCTCAGTTGATGCACGTTCAAAATATGTAAGCACAAAAAATTTATACAAAAATATGTAAATACTAAACATATTTTAATTAAAGGTGTTGAAAGATATTCAAGAAAGTACTAAGCGCCCCCATAAAGACACAGAATTTGACAAACAATATATTACTACAATAGGTTGAGTTGAGATATGTATGTATATAAATGTTAATATAAATAAATGTAAATAAGGAAAAAAAATACTAAGACGACCATTTTTTCTATACTTGAATATTTTGTGTACCTCAACATTGCCTTTTCCTCATGGAATCAGGTCCATTATAAGGTCTGGTATCTTTTCCAGATATTTTTTTATTAATATCTCCGCACCAAACATTAATATTAAAGGGCACGGCGAATTTCACAATAGATTCGGTCAAATTTTTTTTATGCTCTTGACAATTAATCCAATCAAAACATACATATTTGAAAATTGTATTTTTTATAATGGGCACAAGATTTATATTTTCGCAATAATGATTTAGTACATTCTCAATGACACAACGAATATTCAAAGCGTTTAGTTCAAAATTTTTTGTTGGATAATTAAGGCTGAGCCTTTCCGTGATGCGGTATTCACGGCTCAGAATAAAGGCATTTAAGGAATCATACGGATCACCAATGCACAATGATTTGCATTCTTTACAATTTCTAATATATTTCAACACCTTTTTTAACAAAAATCCAGCGACATAGGCGTCAATATTCATTTTTTGTATGGAAAATGAATCTAAAATTTCACCACATTCGGCATCTTTGTCCGCTATAGTTAAAAAAGACGTTAAATTTAGATTTGAAGTTGAAGATTGGGTGTAAATAAAATCTGCTATGTTAGACAGAAGGACGGCTGAATTGTCAGCTTCGCAATTCATACCCGGTGAACGTGCGGATCACAAATTACAAATCATTAATGATTTATAGGCTGCTGAAAATAAGGTAGCGGACGGATTTCGGACCCCACGACTTCGTATCGAACCGAAAAGTTTTCTAATGGATCTTGGTTTAGATATCTACATTTTAAATATTTGAAACCTATATTTTCGAGAAATTTCCACAACTCCATTATGCCGTGGATGGAAAAAATCCAGTTATTTAATACTGGAGCTAAAGTCCTAATATTTGCCCCTGTCGTCTGATGGACGTATTTCATCGTGCGCAATATTTGCAACGACTCATTCCACAATATTGAAAGTGGGGGGAGTCATTTGATAAAGCCACACGATATTTTTTGCCCCCTTTGGGGTGAAATGAAGTTCCATTGACACTATCGAATAGTGTATCAAAGAATTGCAAAACTCGTGAAGTTTTCAATGGATTTTTAGTAAACGCCTCTGGACGTATATGGTTTAATGCTTCTAGGGCAGCAGACACCCTGTCACTAAAAATTTGCGAGGCAAATTACAACTACTTTATTTAATAACTTAACTTTATTTTTCCCTTTCAAGAAATATAAAACAAATATACATACCTTCGTTAACTCCTGGTATCCCTTTGGTAGGAATAACCTCACTGCTGGTCCCTAGGTAGAAGTTTTGTTCTGAATTAAATATATTTAACACATTAACCAAAGTTTGGAAACAAAAAGTAGAATACTTTTTTCCCTTTCAACAAATATCCAGGGGTCCTAGCATGGTCGATCGATATAGGTTTTATCGAAAATGTTGGTAACTTGCCATCGCTCCCGAGCACGACTGCAGGCTGCTAACGAACAAACAATAGTTCACAATGACTAGGGGTTCCTAATATATTTGACGTAAACTGTTGTTTATTCGTTAGAGGCCTGCAGTCGTGCTCGGGAGCGATGGCAAGTTACCGACATTTTCGATAAAACCTATATCGATCGACCATGCTAGGGGGCCAGGAGCTTTGTAATAAACTTTTTGGATTCTTAAAACAAAATATTATCCAAATAGCGAACGTCTGGGGCATGCCATATGTACCTAACTAACTAACCATCATGCCGTTTCCCCGCAGGGGTTGGCAGAGAGGACGGACCGCCAAACAACTCGGTCTTGGCACACACTCTTTGCCTCACTCACATTCATTCATCGTCTCATACATACTCTTCTATTATTCTTACTTTTGACATGGCCCGTCTCAAGTATCTGATTCACTGGTCAGGTAGGTACCGTAGATGCCTAAAGGCATTGGAAATGGTGCAAGTTCATTTACTCAGACCGTCCTTTATTCAGTGTGCCTAAGTATACAAAATGTACATACCTTCGTTAACTCCTGGGACTCCTTCGGCAGGAACAATCTCACTGCTGGTGCCTTCGTAGACATTTTGATCTGAAATAAATATATGAATGAATTAGCTAAAATTTTGGAACAAAAACTACTTTATTTTTCCCTGGCAGGAACAACCACACCGATGGCCCTTGGGAAGTCATTATGCACTGAAATCAATATAATTAACCAAAGTTTGTGAACAAACCATAGCGTTATACCATTTGCGATTATACGTTTTGCAATAATTTCCACAACTTTGTCCTCAGCAAACATGAATTAAATCTGAATAAATATAAAAAAAATAATGATGCAATTTAAGATTACATACCTTTATGATGTTTGACGTAATCGTGGTCCCTTGGCTTCTTTACCTTTATGATGTTTGACGTAATCGTGGTCCCTTGGCTTCTTTTGTCGAGTTGGGGTCTACAATGAAAAATAAATAAAGTTTTAGGCAAAAAAACAACAAAATGAAACATAAAAACAAATGTAATAACGGAGGAGAGATTATCACCTGCATTTTCGTCGTCATTACGACCACTCACGAAACTGACTTTCTTTAATTATGTAGTTGGGATATCTATGTCGGTTAATTATCGGTTCGGACTGGCCACGCTTATTACGAATAATTTTTAGAAAAAAACTTTAGATTCGCCTTAATTACTATAAAAGGAAACTTTTTGGCTTTGGGGCGGCGGAAAATAATGCATTTTAATTTTCAATTGCATAAAACCAAAATTCTCTTCGCGATCCGACACAGCGAAAATCCGCGGCCGTACCTGTCACTGTGATGTTGGTATACTTTATAAATTAACAAGAGCTAATACGACTGCAGCCGACTTCGCGGGATACCTACATGAAATACCGCGAATCAAAAACCATGTTACACAAACCTAGCGTAGCCGCTAAACCACTTGAAAACTGGGATGTTTTTCTTGCCTTGACGCGAGTAGGCGTTATAAAGGGGCACTTTCTTTTGTATCACAAACCATGTTACACAAACAAGCCCGCTAGACAAATTTCATAATTACGCGTCTTATCCCACGAAGTCGGCTACAGTCGTATTAGCTCTTGTTAATTTATCAAGGATACCAACATCACAATGACAGGTACGGCTGCGGATTTTCGCTGTGTCGGTCGCGAAGCGAATTTTGGTTTTATGCAATTGAAAATTAAAATGCATTATTTTCCGCCGCCCCAAAGCCAAAAAGTTTCCTTTTATAGTAATTAAGGCGAATCTAAAGTTTTTTTCTAAAAATTATTCGTAATAAGCGTGGCCAGTCCGAACCGATATTTACCCTATGTCGAATCGAATATCTGTCCACACAGCCTTTAACGCAGCACGGCTTTTTAAAACTTCCTTGAAGTGCTTTTGCAAGAACCATTTTAAAATCAAAATATTTACGTATTGGTATAACGCGAATGACTATTCACTCTGACAATCTGACAAATGCAATCATAAATCAAACCGGATATGCTAATTCAATGGCGTATTTGTCATTTCCGTTTACCTACTATCTACAATTCAGTTCATCTATGGACCCGATCTTTTTTGGAGTTACAAGTTACAAGGTTAATACAGAGATATACGAGCTGTCACGAACGGTCGTTTTTTGAGTGTCTCTTCACCACATAAATCAAACCAAATTAAACATATTAGTTATTTTAACCCATTTAGTGCTTAAATTCTTTCGTAATTTAGTTTGTGTAACTGTATTTGTGTTAATCCTTAAATATTGTGTTGTTTTTATCTGTTTGTCGGTAAGTCTTGTTAAATATTTGATGTAGGTAGGTTTAAAAATATTGGTATAGAGATGGAACGGGCTAAACCTACGGATCCCCCGGACGAAATCAACGATGGCTCTTTATCAGACTACTCGGTGGGCTCAATGGAAACGGTTGCCACCGATATTCCAGAACCCTCAGACTTCATCACAATAACGACTAAAAAAAGAAAAATTTAAAGCTTGTGCGAAATTCCAGTACACATTCCGAAAAAGTACCCCACAAAATTCCTGCCCTTGATAAAAATAAAAGCTTTGTAGACAATGGTATTCTTTCGCCCAATCAGCAGTCCCCTTCTATCCAGCCACTCAACTCGCCGATTGCAACGCCCACTGCTAGTCCAACTACTCCTGCCCCCAAACCGACACCAGGCCCTACACCCTCACGAATTTACAACAATTTAGACAGGCCACCATACATTACACATGTCACTAAAATTACAAAGGAAGGAGGTCCAGCAACATTGTATGACATTGACTTTGGTCATTTTCTCCACAAAAATAAAATCAGTCCTGTCTGGAATGGAGTTAAGTCGGTTGGTCGTAACCGTCTTTCCGTCGAGTTTAAGACAGCGACTGAAGCCAATAATTTTGTTAAATCCACGGTTGCCAAGGAAAACTCCTATAACTTATTCATTCCTTCTTACCAGGTTACTAAACTTGGAGTCACTAAGGGGATTCCTCCACACTGAACGACAGAGGACATCTTGGAGAATATTAAGGTTCCCCAGGGTTACGGAAAGGTCATTAAAGCTCGCAGACTAAATTATCGTTTTAACACTGGAAACGCCATAGAATGGAGACCCTCTCAGTCTGTTGTCCTCACATTCGACTCCAAAGATCTCCCTCAAAATGTCACCATGTTCCACGTCTCCCTACCAGTGGATCTCTACGTGTTTCCAACTGTGCAGTGCTATAAGTGCTGTAGGTTTGGACATACGAAGACCCTCTGCAGATCAGAACCTCGATGCTATAAGTGCACTTCGTCTCATAGTGGCGATAGCTGAAATACAACGGAGGAAAATTATAAGTGCTTAAACTGCTCAGGAAACCACTTGGCAACCAGCAAAATTTGCCCTGAAATGTCAAGGCAACGCAACATCAAACATACAATGGCTGTAAAGAACATTTCGTACGCGGAAGCATCCAAAATGTTCAATAAGGCTGCCATTTCTTATGCTGAAACTGCATCCAAAAATATTTCCTCCCCTCATCAATCTTCTTCTTCATCAACGAAGAAAACAGTTTTAAAGGTCAGTAAACCCCGAGTTCTCCCAAAAAAGAATGCCACTAGTCACGAATCCTTGTTATGGTTCCCCAATGGACAACTCCCTCCCAACTCTGATAGAACAATACTCAAGTCACCTGTTAACGCAGACCCACATAACATTAACGATCTTAATTCTACACTTATCACCTCATTTTTACACATGACTTTAAATAAAAACAATATACAAATACCGTCCCACGTTGCCAAACAGATTGCACAGATTATAAATACCTCTAGAAATGGCCCCTCTGATGAGGATTCTTCAGTGGAATTGCCATAGTCTCCGAAACAAATCAGTAGACATCTTACACACATTAAACTCACTCTCCATTGCAGTGGCTGCCGTCTCTGAGACGTGGCTTGAACCGGACTCTCATTTCAGAGTTCGAGGATTCCACTGTCTTCGTGACGACCGCCAAGATGGGAAGGGTGGCTCCGCTCTTCTCATTAAAACATCCCTACCCTTTTCCCCAGTAGATGTTAAGCCAGCCGGATGCCCTTTTCAGGTGACGGCCGCAAAGGTTTTTGGCACTACAATCCTTTCCCTGTACATATCCCCTTCTAATAAACCCTCTAAATCAATTCTTCAAGCAATGCTTTCTAAGATCGAACCACCTTTCCTTATTCTGGGAGACTTTAATGCTCACCACGGATTATGGGGCTCTGTGTCTTGCGACAGATTAGGAAGAAACATTGTTGACCTTCTTGACGATCTTTATCTTTGCATTATGAATGACGGTTCCCCTACCCGAGTTCAGGTTCCAGGTCAATGACCCAGCGTGGTCGACCTTACCATTTGCAACTCTAACATAGCCGGATCCTTGTTCTGGAAAGTTCTGGAGGACCCGCACGGGAGTGATCACTACCCAATCCTCATAGAATCCTCCAACATGCTCCATACCAACAAGGCTTTCACGTTTCGTAATCGTAAACCGAGATTTGTAACCTCGAAGGCCAACTGGACTGATTTTTCAAAGCTCATAAAGCTCTCCATGCTTAGTCTGCCCTCTCCGACTAAAGATAATGTCACGGAATGTTACGAGTTGCTAGTCTCATCAATCATCGCGGCTGCAGAGACATGCATTCCTATCAAATTACCTGGCAATAAAGGAAAACCTCCCCCAGCCCCGTGGTGGGATAATGAATGTGCAGACGCAATAGAATCCAGGAAGAGGTATGCTAAAATATATTCTTTGATCATGACCCTTGAGAATTTCCTGAACTTCAAAAAGATTGAAGCTAAGACCAAGCGATTGCTCAAAAATAAAAAAGGCAAGGATGGAAAAACTTTTGTTCTTCCTTATCTCCCGACACCCCACTCTCAGCTGTTTGGAATTCAATCCACCGATTTAGAGGTTCTTACGTCCCACCCGTAGCTCATCCACTCTCTTCACAGTGGGTGAAGGAATTTTCCGATAAATTAGCTCCTCCGACTGCGAGTAAGTGGAATGAAACGGAATTCACATACTCGTTTCGTACGCGGGGGTGGATAGACTCACACTTCAATTTATTTGAACTAAGAGAGGTTTTAAACGACCTTAGAGACTCAGCTTCCGGCGAAGATGGTATTCCGTATAGCCTCATTAAAACTGTGATGTTGCTACACATAATTATTTTCTTACACTTTTAAATTTGATGTTTGACACAGGTAAAATTCCAACCTCCTGGAAAACCCAATTAATTATCCCCATTCTGAAACCCCAAAAGGACCCCAGTTCTGGTCTTTCGTACAGACCCATTGCTCTTTCTTCTTCTTTAGTTAAAATTGCAGAACATTTAATAAAAAGACGACTAGACTGGTATGTTGAAAGTGAGAAAATTCTTCCCAGCTCACAGTTTGGATTTCGAAAAACAAAAAGTACAACTGAAAGCATTTCAATTCTCACTTCTGATATACAAATGGTCCTAGCTGAAATAAATATTCTTGTCGGTGTTTGCGTAGATATTACTGGAGCTTTTGACAATGTTTTATTAAACGTTCTACAGAGAAAATTATTACAAATCGGCATCCCCCGTAAGCTTGCCAGTTTCATAATCAACCTTCTTCTTACCAGAAAAATTCAAATCCAGGTTCTGAATTCCCCTTCTCTGTTGAGAACGGTAAACAAGGGTTTGCCTCAGGGATCCTTCCTTAGTCCTATCCTTTTTAATATTTACACCTCTGACCTGCATCAGAGTATCCATCCATCATGTAAAATTCTTCAGTATGCAGATGATTTTTTATCTATATATCAGGACGAATTATTGCTTTTCTGGAGGAAATGATCAACCTTAGCATGAAAAATCTTTGCATTTTTCTAACAAATCACGGCCTGGAAATTTCTCCAACCAAAAGCAATGTTATCGTTTTCTCTAGGAAACGTGTTGCCCCGTGAATTTCAATCCGAATCGGTAACATAATCCTCCCCGTCCAGGTTCAGATAAAATTTCTGGGAGTCATACTAGACTCTAAGCTAACGTGGAACTCTTACGTAAATCTTATTATTAACAAATAAAAGTCAAGCTGGCCTTAACGCCCTGCGCGTCGTGTCAAGGGTTTGGTGGGGAAGCCATCCATGCTCGCAAAAATTGTTTTATAATGCATATGTTAGAAGCCATTTGGATTACGCGTCATTCCTCATTGAGCCCACCTCTAAAAAAAACCTTACAAGGTTAGACCGTATCCAATCTCAAAGCCTAAGATTAATTATCGGAGCCATGCGATCCTCCCCAATTAACGCTTTGCAGGTGGAGGCTGTTGACCCTCCTCTCCATTTCAGAAGACAGTTCTTGGCAGACAAGTTCTTATTTAAATGTTTCAGACTGTCTAATCACCCACTGATGGACAAAATTGCTGCTCTCTCTACTCAAGTTAGATCACTTCCATATTGGAGGAACAAATCAATCCCACTTCTCGTCAAAAGTCTCCATACTTACAATGCATATAAACGTATTTTAAATCCCCATGACAGACTTCCATTATATATAAATTCCTTTCAAATTCATTCGCTCAAACCTAATATTATTTTTTCACTTGGCTTTCCTGGCAACCACGAAGCTCCAAGTAAATTTATCCACATTTTAAACTCGAAATGGACCGGCTGGAAAACTATTTATACAGATGGTTCTAAATCTCCCTTATCTAGCCATGTGGGAGCGGCGTTCCACTGCCCAAGAGACCAAATCAGTAAAAAAAATAAAAATTCATAAAGAAGCCTCAATTTTCACAGCTGAATGCATAGCTATTTTAGAATCCTTAAAATATATTGAAAGTATTCAAATTGGAAAATTTTAATTCTCTCCGATTCCCTGAGTGCACTTCAAAAATTAAACTCCTCCCCTTTCCACTACCCGGAAGATGATTTGTGTATTGGAATCCGCACTTTATTACATAAGTTAGCTATCTCTGGCAGAGAGATCGCGTTGGCTTGGATACCTAGCCACTGCGGTATCCCTGGTAATGAAAAGGCCGATTTATTGGCGAAAGATGCCATCTATTCCGGAGAGTTTTTGTACAATTTCTTAAACCCCGACGACCTTCTAATCAAACTGAAAGAAAACATGATCTCCACATGGCAGAATCATTCGAATGAGTCAAGTAAAACAAAGGGTAATCATTTTTACAAATTGCAGCCCACGATTCCTTCAAAACCGTGGTTTTCTGGGCTCTCTTTGAACAAATTTTCAACTTCTTCCATTTACCGTATGCGAATAGGACATTGCTGCTACAATGTTCACCTGACAAGAATTCAGGTTAAGAATTCTGCCATGTGTGAGTGTCGTCTTGAAGAGGAGGACCTCAACCATATATTTTTCAGTTGCCCTATAAATAATAATTATAAAAATTTCATCCCTGATCTGATCAATACAGGTATATTGCCCCCCTATGACATGGCATTTTTGTTATCCTCTACTGACAAACGTGTATATAAAATCATTTCTTATTTTATTAAAGTTAATGGCATCAACTTGTAAATTTACCTACCGAATTATTCATACATGTATATGTATGTATGTATGTATGTGTATATATGTGTGTATGTATGTGCGTATATATGTGTGTATATATTATAATTTATATATATATATATTTTATTATTATTTATTTGTATTTAGTGTGTTTAGTGAATTGTATATTATATATTTATGTTATGTACTTCTTCTGGTAAACAAATATTAACCTACACACTCACAAATACAAAAACTAGCGCACTCTCTACTTGACACTGGCCAGAACACTCCATTGGGGTGAAAAGCCATTTAATTTAAAGAAGAAGAAGAAGAAGACAGAGATATACGCCCCTGGTGCTGTCAGATTTGGGTGATTTTCTATGGCTGTTATTTGCTTTTTCTATGGGCCAATGCCAGATATGGAGATATGAGCTGTCATAACAGTTGAATATTTTAGTTTACGTCGATGTAAACACGAATTCCCGCAAGAATGCATTATATATATATATATATATATATATATATTTTTTTTTTTTTATTAAATTTAATGTGCGTTATTAATTGTATACTGTGGTAATTTGCACGACAAAGTTATTTTTTTAAATAAAAAGCAACGGGTGGAGACATTGAGGTATATGGTGTAGGACACGCCAAAAACAGTGACCTGTCTTACTTATTTAAAAATAATATAGAATTTTAATAGATTCATTCATTATTTTTATTCCATAAAGGTATTTATTTGTTATTATATTGGAAAAAATATATGGATGGTTATTAAAACCGACACAATATAAGTTATTGATCCTGAAAGTGATCGAACACTGACTTTTACCAATGTACAAATTTTTTGAAAAACGCCCATGTATTATTTTATGGAGAAATGTCAAGTCAGCTGCCGTTCGCCTGGATTTCAGGGATTGGAGAGTGCAGATGTAATTATTGTTGTATTTATAACCGAGATACTTAATAAATTTATTTTGCATGCGCTCTATATTTTTGACGTATTGGGTGTATTTGGGATTCCAGACAGGCGATGCAAATTCCAGTGTACTTCTGACTAGTGAGGAGTAAAGCATTACTAGAGTATGTGGATTTCTAAACAATTTACTCAGACGTAGTATGAAACCCAACATTTTGTAAGATCTATCAGTGATTATTAGCGTATTAAATATAAATTTACTGTCTAAATAGACTCCAAGGTCCTTACATTCATTTTTTGAAGTCATGGGTTCATCGCAAAGTGAATATGAAAAGTTAATTATATGCTTGTTTCTAGTAAAGGACATAGTGTGGCATTTAGAAACATTAAGGTCTAAATAGTTAGCTGTGCAATAGTTGCAGAGCCTATCTAAGTCACTTTGTAGCTCTTTACAGTCCGATAGAGAGCAAACCGTTTTGTAAATTTTCATATCATCTGCAAACAATAAAAATTTAGAGTGTTGGAAACATGAGCCTATGTCATTTATGTATATATTAAAGAAGAGCGGACCAAGGTGGGAACCCTGAGGTACACCCGAGGTTACGTTGATTATTTTGGATAAAACTCCATTTATTGAGATAACTTGACTACGATTGCTAATGTATGATTTAATCCATCTAAACAAGTCACCATGTATTCCAAGACGAGTGAGTTTATTTAACAGAATTGAGTGGATAACGCGGTCGAAGGCCTTTGAGAAGTCGGTGTACATAGCATCGACCTGCACCCTTTCGTCCATATTGTTCTGCAAATAATTGACAAATAGGGCAAGGTTAGATGTTGTAGACCGATTTTTCATGAATCCGTGTTGGTTCTGTGAAATTAATGTAGTGATAGTCGGGTAAAGTTGGTCGTAAACGATTTTTTCAAGAATTTTTCTTAAGGTGGGAAGTTGAGAGATAGGTCTGTAGTTTGTTGCGTCATGTTTGTCACCCTTTTTAAAAATGGGAGTTATTACGGCAGACTTCCACTTATGAGGAAACGTACCTTCACTTAATGATTTTTTGGAAATTGCACTGACCGGAGGAGTTATATATTTGCTACAATTACGTATGAAGATACCAGGCAAACTATCTAAACCAGGTCCTTTGTTAATGTCAATGGATGATAGATATTTGTAGGTAATGTCGTCGTTGATTGTAATTGAGGATATAGCTATGTTATTCAGCGGATCAGATTCATGAACATCAAATGCTAAATTTTGGGTGTGATCAGTGAATCTCCTTACTATTGTGTGCGATTCTCGAGCCATATGTTAGGTGTTCAGGTATGGAAGGAGATTTTCTTTGCGATTTGACAAAGCTCCATATTTTTTTAACATTATTTTGTATAGCATGTTCTAAGTGTGAAATATAATTGTGGTATGTGAGAGTAGCGATTTTTTTTTGTCGTTTACGGAGCAGTGAAAAAGTTTGGTAATCTAGTGGGTTCTTGTGGCGTTTCCAGGCTCGAAAGAATTTGAGCTTTTCTTTTGTAATATTGATAAGAGCCGATGAGTACCACGTTGGGAATATGTTTGTTTTCAGAATTTTCTTTGGAACAAAGTTATCAATTAAGGCGTCAATGATTAAGTAAAAGCTGTTAACCGCCGTGTTGACGTCTTGTGCGTTTAAGACAGAAGACCATATATATAATGATATAATGACGGCGTTATTTAAATAGAGCTTAAAAAATAAAAAAAAATTATGTGCCTAACTCTATTTCTGGAAAAATGTCAGTTGCAAGCTGTCAACTTATTGCCTTCGATATGAAAAAAACGGTTGTTAAAAGAATATTTCGCCGTACCTCCCATTACAAAAATATTTTTTTTATTTAGACTTGGTTACATCAAAAAATCGAGAAAAAAGGTGAAAATCGACAAAATGTTGCTTACGTCAATTAGCCTTTCTGCCTACTGTATACTGAATAGAACCAATGCACCTGTTAATTCCTGCGTTGTGAAAGAGACAGATTCGGAACTAGTGACTCGACCGATTCGCGATCGTATTTCGCTTGGGCTGACCACGATGAAGATGGTACCTACGGGTGTTTTACGAATGGCGCGCAGGAAAGGGATACTTTACGTGTGTTAGGAAACTTTCTTAGAAGGCGGGAAATTAGGGAAATGTAAACTCACTGTAGATGACTTGGCAGGCTGGATCGTTGGTGTCCGTATAAGAAGTTCACATTCCACATAAATTTCATAAACTGTGTACACATTGTTCGGTTACCAAGAATTATAATTCTAAGACTTTTATTTAGTTTGTAATTTAGCATTTAAATTCAAATAATACACTTAAGACACTTAATCGTGGCTTGCTTGTTTGAAAGTTGTCACAGCACTGATTTTCAATGTCATTCGTAGGTAGGAGGAAGTATGTAGGTAGGTAGGTGCGTATGTAGGAAATAGATCAGGATAGAAATATTCCCAAACAACGTGTTTTGCACTATTATTATAATATTTAAATCGTTTACAGTACACATCATTCATTGAAATAATTTAACAGTAAAATAAATGGAAAATAAAAACTAATGGTGCCGTTAAAACTCGTAGGATGCAAGGCCAAAGATTAGGAATGAAGACTCAATTCCTTTTGAAATTTAGAATCAGATCGAGTGTGTCACAAGATTGAATTTATTTATTTATTTCAGTCAATAAATTTTGCCCACGTCTACTACGGACACACTTGCTCATTAGAAGCCAAAGAGTATTGTCACGATAATAATTATTACTTCATAATAATTATTAGCCTGACTTAGTAAACCTTCACCTGGCCGCTTACTTTAATTGTTGAATCGCCGTATTTTGGATTTTTTCGATTGGCAACGTGATTTTTAAAAACTTCCGGCGGTACTTTTTGGATTCGCACCGTACAGGAAGCCGGTGCAAATTCGACTAGTCACTTAAGTGATAGTTCTGGATTTAAAAATGGGATAATCCCTTTGTTACAAATTGTTTGTTTAAAACGATTTTAATCGCGATGCACATCGATGCACTTTTTGCGAACGCTCCTTTCTGATGTGATCGGAACGCCGTTTTCTAATGTGTTTGGTCGCCGCCATTGTGACCGATATTTGTCCGCGGCATAACGATGTTGTAAATTACCTATATAATCGCGACTGGCATATTGAAGAGCGTCGCGAGGGAGAGTTCTTATGACCTGGTACGGTCACTGCTGCTCATATTTGTGGTTACTTGGCGTTCATTTCCTGATGAGGCGTGCTGACGGAAATCGTGGTTATCCGAGGGGCTCAACCAGAGCACTGGTGCTGATCTTGGACCCTACTCTCTGGCGGGGAGTCCTCATTCTCTGGCCTTCCTGGGGAGTCTTTACTGGTTTGCATCCTGGAGATTGCGTGAGAATATGGCCCGCGGTTCATCAACGCGCTATCTTCAAGTAAATTAAGAGGTCGCTTCAGTGTAGAAGTATTTAAGTATTGTTCCTGTTAAATTGTCAGAATCTGTTATGTTTTTGGGGATGTGAAACCCGGCCCCTCAAAAGGGCAACATTGTTATGTTCTTTATAAAAATATACTGGGATTTTGTTGTTTTGGAAATGAACTCTTTTATTGCTTAAACCAATTAAACCTCACAAGTTGGAACCTGTATTCGTTTATTCCCACAATCCTGAAGAGAATCTCTCACTCTACCATTAGATAGAATAATCAGAAGGTCCATACTGATGATTACTGTTACAGTGACGCCCAACGTCTTGGATAAATTCCCGGGTGCACGTAATAAATACAGTTTCTTTTTTGTGTGTTTACATTGGTTTTATTTTTACATGTCAATATGTATGTTACATTTGGAGCTCCAACCCTTTAAAGGTGCTCCTATGAAATACAGTTTTTTTCTGGTATTTTCAAATTATTTTTAATAATGTCAATGTAATAGAGTTGTGACGCATCTTGTTAATTGACTGAATTTGACTAATTTCCGGTTGCAGCCATTATTGACGGCCGAATTAATTATTTACTTATTTGACTTTGGCAGTGTAAGAATATTTTAAATAAGTATTTCCGGTTTTGGTGGCAATTAATTTATTTTTGACTTCGTCAGTGTTCTTAATAGCATTTGTTTTGACTCAAGTAGTACTTACGGGCTGTTAAATGTCAAATGTTTTTGTTTGTTATCAACTAATGATCCGTTCAGCTATATTTATCAAGTAAATGCTAATTGAAGCAAATAGAATACTTTAGTAAGTTCGTATCTTGCGTACAGTTAACCGTAATTCCCATTGCAGTCTGTATTAAATTATTGTTTTAATAATCTTTTAGTTGCAACAAACAACCGCGCTGGGAGTTATTATTATTCCGACTTATTGTCAAAATATAAATCTATTCGGCAGTATACAGGGACATGGGTCCGATTATTATTATTGGAAACCTGTTTCATATTTGTTTTTTAAATTATTTAAAGGACTTGAAAAAAAAACTTTAACTTCCCGTCATTGTTTTTTTGTTCTTTTGTATGACGTTTAAATACTATAGATCACAATACAGATGGTTTGTTTACGTATTGCAATTCTGTCATTGTCTTCGGCAAGCAACTTAAAATTTAATTAGTTTGAAACTAAATAATTTAATTAAACTACAAAACTGTACTTGTTTTCAATACATTACAGGTTGTCCGGTACTTCGTATTATAAAATATATGTATATATATTTTTTTTTTTTTAAATTTCGATTATTTTTCAAATAATTATTTTTGGAAAATTTCATTACAGGGTATCCGGTAATTGCAATAGTAATATTAATTTACTTTAAATTAATATATTTTCTTTATTAATTTTTTTTTTATTTTTTTTTTCCTTTTTTTTAAAAAATACAAGATGGCGATTCCTAACATTAATGGATCAACTAAAGATGAGTTGACATTACTTTTGGAAAACGTACATATCGTCCCGGAGTCAACTGTAGCCGCTATGAGAGAACAAGCGAGAGAGTATAATAAAAAATTTAGAGACTGTCCTGACCCAACAGCTGAATCTGAAGTTGAGGGTACAAACAAATCTACTACAAATACGACGAATATTGTGAATAATTATTATTCCAATGTTAGCCAAAGCCCTTCCATTCATAATTGGGGGGTTAAATTTAATGGGTCCTCGGATATTAAAGATTTTTTACTTCGTGTTGAAGAATTAACGAGAAGCCGTCATATAGAGTTTCCTGCGGTCGTTACGTCTTTTCCTGACCTTTTAGAGGGAAGGGCTCTAACGTGGTTTCGTACTATTTATAAAGAATCGTTAACGTGGCCGGAATTAAAGAATTTACTTTTGACGCGTTTCGACAAAAATATCAGTCAAACAGAGGCTCTCAAAGCCCTTCTCATGATGAAGCAGAGGTACAATCAGAGCATTGTAGATTACGTTGAGGACGTACAATTAGCCAACATGAAACTCAACGTACCTCTTCCGGATGAGCAGATAGTAGATTTGGTGTGTAATAGCTTACTTCTTAAGTATGCTATTGTAATAGCTTATTTTGACGACAAGAACATAGAATCTTTAATTAAAGTTTGTAAACGTTTTGAAAGAAATTTACCTTTGTCGGACTCATCGGATACCAAGGAGGTTTATTTTTAAAAAATGCCTACCTTTAAAACTTCTCAACCAGCCACGTCTTCTTCAAAACATTGTTCTACTTCTTCTTCGTCTGCTTCTTCTACACAATCAACTACTTTTAATAAAAGTAAACTTCGGTGCACATTTTGCAATATGCAGGGGCACATTAAGCCTTATTGTAGGAAGTGGAAGTCGGAATCTAACCGGGATTCTGACAAACGTCAAACTGGCACCACTCGTCCAAATTCAAAAAACTAGAGTGTGGTCCTCTGCATTCTGCATGCAAGGATGTCGGGAGACCGCTCTCAGTTTCTGGCCCGGGTAACCACTTCATTAGGCGTGACTTGGACGCAAGCGTGCCGGTGACTGGTTCCGGACAAGATGTTAGACCTCATGCTAATATTCAAATTAAAAATTTAGTTTTTTCAGGTCTTTTGGACAGTGGAGCCTCTGTCAGTTGTTTTGGGGGCTCACTCTTCAAATTTTTTATTAGTTTAGGATTTAAGTTAGAAAGATTAGACTCCTACGTTACCACCGCGGATGGCAAACGTCAGGGTGTTATAGGTACTATGCAAATACTTGTTTCATATAATAATATTAAGAAGTATATTAAGTTTTTCATAATTCCATCTCTTTCTCCTGTCATTGTTTTAGGTGTTGACTTTTGGAAGCAATTCGACGTAGCTCCTCAATTGTTTCCAAAAGTAAACGATAGTCATGTTTCTGAAAATATTGTGGGTGAGATTTGTAAAATCACGTCAGCTTCCCTACTGTCTCCCCAAGATAATCGTAAATTAAACATTGTTATAGAGAAATTTAAATCTATTTCGTTCGAAAAATGTGGTCTGGGTCGCACGCACCTAGTACAGCACAAAATTAATACAACGGGGGAGCCTATTAAGCAGCGTTATTATCCTTTGTCAAAAACTCGTCAGGATCAATTAGAAGCGCAACTTAAAGAAATGTTAGACTTAGGTGTAGTCCGCCGCTCTCGTTCGGCTTGGTCAAACCCAGTTTTGACAGTACCAAAGAAGGACGGTTCTCCCAGGTTTTGCTTGGACTCGAGGAAGCTCAACAGTGTCACCAGGACAGATTCCTACCCTTTGCCTTATATTTCACGTATATTAGATAATCTTCGGGGTGCACGATTCATATCCTCTATAGACCTCTCGAAATCTTTTTGGCAAATTCCTTTACACAAAGACTCTTGCGCTAAAACGGCTTTCGTTGTACCAGGGCGTGGCCTTTATGAGTTTGTTAGGATGCCATTTGGATTGAAGAACGCTCCGAGTGAATTACAGCGTCTTGCAGATATTCTTTTTGGCCCCGAATTTAACGAAAACGTTTTTTGTTACTTGGACGAACTGATTATAATATCGGAGGATTTTGAGTCACACTTAGAATTATTGACTAAGGTCTTTAATCGATTAAAAGAGGCCGGTCTGACAGTTAATCTCAAAAAATGTGAGTTTTGCAAAGACGAACTAAAGTATCTTGGTTATATAGTTGATGCAAAGGGTCTCCGCACGGATCCGGTAAAACTAGAATCAATTCGAACCTATCCTACTCCTATAAATTCTAAACAATTGAAAGCTTTTATTGGTCTTTGTGGGTATTATAGACGGTTCATTAAAAATTTTTCAACTATAGCGGCACCTCTGACAAAACTAACTGGGTCACGGAATGGGGTGAGTAACTTTACCTGGTCTCCGGAGGCGGAAGACTCCTTTAAAAAATTAAAAAAAGCCCTAACTTCGGCTCCAGTAATTAACTGTCCTGATTTTTCGTTACCATTTACTATCCACTGTGACGCAAGTAACGTTGGGATTGGAGGGGTTTTGACACAAAATTTCGATGGAGAGGAACACCCTGTTTCATATTTTTCTAGGTGTCTAAATAAACACGAGCGTAACTATGGCGTAACGGAGCGCGAACTCCTTGCGGTTTTAGATTCGGTCAATCACTTCAGGCCCTACATAGAAGGAGTTCACTTCACAGTAATAACAGACCATTCCAGCCTACAATGGCTAGTATCGTTATCGAATCCCTCAGGTAGACTTGCACGTTGGTCCACCCGTCTCTCCCAATATTCGTTTGATGTAGTTCACAGAAAAGGTAAGTTAAATACTGTACCTGATGCCCTTTCGCGTAAAAACGATTTAGCTGTTTCCGCCCTGGATACTGTTCCCCCTAGCTCTGATGTGTGGTACAATAAATTATTTTCAGATTGTAAAACCAATCCTCAGCGTTTTAATAATTTTCTTATTAAAGATAACTATTTATTACGTCATTCTAAGTCTCGTTTCGCTCTGCAGGAGGATACAGCTTGGAAGTTGGTTGTTCCTTTTGAGGATCGGAACGCTATCTTGTCTAAGGAACACGAGTCAAATGTTTCTTGTCATCCAGGGGTTTTTAGAACATACAAAAAAATTCAACTCCATTATTTTTGGCCTGGTATGTATAGCGATGTAAAGAAATTTGTTAGTAAATGTAAGACGTGCAAAGCACATAAAGTAAATACATCGGCGCCGGCTGGAATTTCTACGAATCCAAAATTAGTCAACAGACCGATGCAAATGTTGTCTATTGACCTTGTAGGACCTCTTCCACGCAGTTACGCTGGATTTATGTACATTCTATCGGTTGTTGACGTTTTTTCCAAATATACTTGGATTTTTCCCCTTAGAAATGCAACCACTAAAAGCATCGTTAAAAACGTTGAACAATTTATTTTTCTTGTACACGGCGTTCCACAAACCTTTGTGTGTGACAATGGTAAACAATTTGTTTCTAAAGAATTCAAACAATTGTTAGTTAATTATAATGTTCCTATGCCTTATTACAACGCTTATTACACCCCGCAAAATAATGCCGTTGAACGTTATAACCAAACTATTGGAACTGCGTTGTCTATTTTGACCGAATCTGACCAACGTAATTGGTCTAGATTTCTGCCACAGATTCAATCAGCTCTAAATAATACGGTTAATTTTGCTACAGGTTTCACGCCTTTCTTCCTTATGCATGGAAGAGAACAAATCATTGACGGTAAATTTCACAACATTAATGTTTCTTCTGGTGTCGCGGACTCTACCTTAGAAAAATCTAGAGGCGAATTTGCTAAGAAATTGGAAGAATTAGCTTTTATTTACGATCAAGTTTCGAATGCGCTGTTGCAAGCTTTTAAAAAGAATGCTCATCACTATAACTTGCGCCGTAAGTCGGTGATATATGAAGTTGGTGATGTCGTCTGGAGGAAAAATTTCGCCCAATCTAGTGGTCCAGATTATTTTTCTCATAAACTGGGGCCTAGATTTGTTCGCAATATCATTATAGGTAAAATCTCAGATCTAGTCTACACTTTGGCGGATATGCAAGGGAAAGTTGTGGGAAATTTTCATGTCAAGGATATTGTTCGCTTGGACTAATTGATATTATAATTTTTTATTTTTTTATTTTTTTTTTATAACAGGAAACCAGGATTACCGACCCTTCACGTCATTTCATTTGTTTCTTTGTATGATTATTCTGCTCACATGTCTTGAAGTTTGGTACCTTTGAGGCATGTGCTCAGAATGAGCACTACGTTCTAGTTTTTTGACGATAAATACATTATTTACCCTCGTTTAGCTGGAATCTGATCTTCTGATCAGTGGCGCCCAAAATTTTATGTTTAATTTGTATTGTGTCTATTGACCTTAACTTTTAGAATTTTTTTTTTTAATTAGCTACATTTCTTTTAAAAATTAAGAGAGTATTCTATACTGCAGACTTTCGTCTTTGTCTTTACAACTACAATTTATATAATAACACACGATTCGTCACATCTCAATAGTATTATGAATATTGTTATTGTCATTTGCCTTAGAGTTAAGCCAGTGTCCTTCCTCAAGTACTTTGGAATTGTATCACTTTTGGTTTTTTTCTTTTGTTTTAAAGCTCCCAGGCTCCCTTACCTTTTCCAAAGAATTTGAAGAAGACTATTCTCAAATTTTGTGTATGGGAAAATTTGGAAAACTTTCCAATGCACGAAATTTGTTCTTGTTAATATTGTTGTTTGTACTTGCTAATTTTAAGTTTAGTTTTAAAATAAAATAAGATTATTTTTTATGTATAAAATCAAATAAAGTAATGCTTCGGCGTACTTTCCTATTAAGTAAATTCCAGCATGGAATATATAATACTCTACCTCTAGCACAGGAGAGCGTATTTTTGTATAGCTTATAGTCATAAGTAAAATAGTTGTATTAGTCTCACTGCTGAAACACCAGTGTTTCTCTACACAATTATGTACCTAGTGTCATTCAAATGTTTTGATTGATCACCAATTTCGATAATGTCGATTATCACATGGATATGTTCGATCACCAATACATATTGTCTGTTCAAGAAATTTTGCCTTTTGCTTACTTTTAAAGTAATATTTTGAAGGATCTCCGTTTACGGTGTGATCTCAGTCTTTTTTCTTGTGCAAACTATGTACACTATTTTAGTTATTAAAATGGTTTGTACTCTATATATTTAATCATACTGGTTCACTACTATTAGCTAGGTTTTTTTTGTTAAATTGTAATCCCTATGCATTCAGCTAAACATTCTAGATTCTGTTTCGCTTGTCTTTGTGTTCCTACTGATACTCATTGTTACCACTTGTAGACAGGTATAACTTTGGTATTGTAAAACCTGATCTAATTTTTTATTTTTGAAACATAGGTATTTCTTATTATGTAAACCCTATTGTAACCACCGGTACGGATAGGTATTTCTAAAAATGTAAACCCTAATCTAACCACTTTTAGTAGACAAGTTTTTTGGTCTAACTAATTCATTAATACACAAGTACTACTCATATACTTATGGTTCTACATTGTTATAAATCTGTTTTTTTTAAACTGTTAGTTAAATATCTCTGAAAGATATTCCTCATTCTAGGTTTAATGTCTGTTCTGTATGTTAACCTATTAGACCTGTTGGACCTAGGTAGATAGAATAGTTACCTTTTCGCTATTAATAAATAGCCTAAATTCAGTGAAGTGAGGGATGGTTGACCACCCTAAAGTGAAGCCTTTTTAATGGCAAAATTTCCTGCTGAAGGAAAAGTGATGCCTCGTGCATACCTATTTGTTTTATTCTGTTCTCTATTTATGCTAATTTTCTTCTCTTTTAGGGTATTTCTCTTGTTAAAGATGACACGAGAATGGAAGGGTTCGGGCGACAGCCAGTTCCAGCAGCACCCAGTGTCATCAATGCTGAGGGTGCTTGTGGACCGCCTATTCTCGTACCATTTTATTGTTGTTATTGTTTTCTAATTTATCTAGATTTAATTGACTTAATTTTAAGATTGTGTCTTTAGTTACTAAGTATTAATTTTAATTGTTTTTAAGTACCTGTTGGACCTACCTTTAGTTAATTTCTTCGGTTTTGCGGGCGTAGTTTTCATGTTTGTGGGCAAACATTTTCGCGGCAAGGGGGGAATTGTCACGATAATAATTATTACTTCATAATAATTATTAGCCTGACTTATTAAACCTTCACCTGGCCGCTTACTTTAATTGTTGAATCGCCATATTTTGGATTTTTTCGATTGGCAACGTGATTTTTAAAAACTTCCGGCGGTACTTTTTGGATTCGCACCGTACAGGAAGCCGGTGCAAATTCGACTAGTCACTTAAGTGATAGTTCTGGATTTAAAAATGGGATAATCCCTTTGTTACAAATTGTTTGTTTAAAACGATTTTAATCGCGATGCACATCGATGCACTTTTTGCGAACGCTCCTTTCTGATGTGATCGGAACGCCGTTTTCTAATGTGTTTGGTCGCCGCCATTGTGACCGATATTTGTCCGCGGCATAACGATGTTGTAAATTACCTATATAATCGCGACTGGCATATTGAAGAGCGTCGCGAGGGAGAGTTCTTATGACCTGGTACGGTCACTGCTGCTCATATTTGTGACGGATGGTTACTTGGCGTTCATTTCCTGATGAGGCGTGCTGACGGAAATCGTGGTTATCCGAGGGGCTCAACCAGAGCACTGGTGCTGATCTTGGACCCTACTCTCTGGCGGGGAGTCCTCATTCTCTGGCCTTCCTGGGGAGTCTTTACTGGTTTGCATCCTGGAGATTGCGTGAGAATATGGCCCGCGGTTCATCAACGCGCTATCTTCAAGTAAATTAAGAGGTCGCTTCAGTGTAGAAGTATTTAGATAAAGATCCATGGTCCGCAGGTACGATATTTCTTTCTGCTTAATTATGTTCCTGTTAAATTGTCAGAATCTGTTATGTTTTTGGGGATGTGAAACCCGGCCCCTCAAAAGGGCAACATTGTTATGTTCTTTATAAAAATATACTGGGATTTTGTTGTTTTGGAAATGAACTCTTTTATTGCTTAAACCAATTAAACCTCACAAGTTGGAACCTGTATTCGTTTATTCCCACAATCCTGAAGAGAATCTCTCACTCTACCATTAGATAGAATAATCAGAAGGTCCATACTGATGATTACTGTTACAGTATACTAGTAGCAATTGCTACCTAGTAGCATGTGTGTCAGTGACGTTGCTGGTAATAAGCATGCTCATTTGAAGCCGAACATAATTATTATTAATATTATTTTAACTTCATTGGATTATCGGGTGGAAGGGGAAACCTCTAAGCATGTGTGAACAGGCTAATTTCTGAGCATTCTCATTTCAATCCGATCTCAGTTCGCATCTGTGCATTTTTTTTCAAAAATGTCTAAATAGCCTGCTGGGGAGACAAAAAAAACTTGTTTTTCATGATTTGTTATGAGAATCACGAATATATTTGGAACACAAGGTCACTAAAATACCCACAACAGATTTCCAAATTCCCCAAAGGCTCCTTTACCTCCAAAATGAAACCATATTCTATTGAAATTAGCATTTATTTTTTAATATTTAGTCATTTTCGGATGTGTTGACATCTTAGACCCAAATCAAACGTCTTATTTTTTTACGTTAGACGATTCTTAAATAATTGCATTGCAAGCAGTAATATTATTTTGTTTAGTACAGCGAATGAAACTGACTCTATTGATATTTATTTGACATGAGCATGCTCATTAAATAGCATGTGTGTCATTGCTAGCGGGGCACGTGAAAGCACTGTGGAACGGACGGGTTTCGGAAGATTCTGTCGTTTTCCAGGCTGCCGGTCTGCAAACCTGCTTTTTTCTCATTTACTAATCGACCCCTATCGTATGAGACCATTCTCAATGACCATGAGCACAAATATTCACCCAAGAATTTACGTCTTCACGTTCACCCTGCATGGGAATGGGTACCGCCCCATGGCGGGAATGGGTACCGCCGCCCCGGGAAGCTTTTTTGGATAACCAACACCTCTGCCATAGGTCACCCCAAGTGGTTCGCTACGTTTGGTGATTTAGCAGGGTGCCCGTGTTCATGGGTTGAGGTTTGTCTAGGTCTTGGAGGCGGATGACCAGGACATACTGAACCCCAGATTCCTACCCACCCCTTAAAACCTTTTCCTTCCCAGAACTCTCCTCTCCCTCCTTTCCTAAAAAAAACCCTCCACACAGCATCCCCAAAGATGACATAGGCCTTGAGGGAAATTATTTTCCTCAGGGCCTCCTGTGTGGAGCTCAAGTAAAAAAAAAAAATCGGTCGGATGCGCACTGAACGCCGAAGCAGGATGCAATAACACGATGTTTGAGCGTGACGCATTTTCGATTAAAACAGTGTAACGTTCTCCACAAAATAAAAGTCTTCAAATCTGTGGTAGTATTCAACTTTTAATAAAGTTTTTACGATACGGCACAACTTATAGGATTAATGTAACCAAATAAAACTTAAAACTTTGGTCAGCCGTTTACCGTAAGCGAAAATATTTCCTAAAACACGGAAAGGCTATTTGACGTAACCGTATAATTTTTCATAGTAAAAACTAAAACATTGGATTCGCCCGGGTTAAAGGGATTAACCCGCATTTTATTAAGAAAACGTCGGATTTTCCATCACTTACATCAATTTTTGGTCGGACTTCCGGGAAAAACAGTAGGTATTTTAAGGGGGTAAACTTTCAAATTTTCATAATATATAAACTTCGAGTATACAGATGGACGCAGTTTTTTTTTCAAGTAAAATGGCATCAAAAAGTGAAAATCGACAAAATGTTGGTTACGTCAATTAGCCTTTCTGCCGTCGATATGTATAAAAAACGTGGCCGGCATATGCGACATACGCAAATGAGATCAGTTTTTTCCACATTTATCTAAAAAAAAAAACTTTAGACCGCTTCGTCGTCTGAGTAATCAACCCTTTATAGAACGATTCCCTGTAAGAAACGATGTTGTTTGCATTCAATATGATATACTTATGATGAATATGAACAGCTGCATAGAATTGAGACATCAATTTGGCACTAATATGTATATTCAAGATAAGGGTAAATGAGCAGTAGATAGTTTTACGGTAGTAATTTGTACTCCATTCTATGATTCTATTGATGATTGCAGACCATTTGATTTAGGTACCTACCTATCTATCAGAAAGTACACTGAAAAATATCCCTTCTTATCACAGACCATAAATACCTACATCAGTCGCTCAAGATGAAAGAAATTCTGGCCTTCTGAGATTCTGGGGATACCTACCCTGATCGAGGCCGGCCCTGAGCAGCTAGTCTTTTATTTTATTTTTTATTATTCTGGCTTTTACCCTTCAAGGCTGTTCTAGGCCATCATTTAAAATTACAGGGAAAGGAGAGGTGAATTTATATATTAATTTTATTTAAATGTGCCAATTTCAGGATTATATGGAAGATTGGAGTCGAGTTCAGACCAGGCGCGGCTCGTCCTAAAGTGCACTCGTGCGCCGAACCGCCAACAAAATTAAGCAACATTTTGCAGCTCATCGTATTACATAATATTTTTAATTATAAAATTGCGCAGATTATTTTAAATTTAAAAAAAAATTTAATTCCTATCTAAAAATACATGAATTTGGTAGAGAATAATAAATTATCGTGGCCCAAAGCATTGCTTCCCGCGCGCAAGTTGTATCGCCTAGGAACCGAGGTAGGTACATACCATTCCACGCGTTTCAGCAAAGCGCCCGTTCGAGAATTATCATTTGTATGAAGCCCCCAGCAACATCTCCAGACCGTCAAAATACAAAATCGTAGCGAAAAAATGGTGACTGCCGTGCGCTGCGCGGTTGACGGAAATGCCCGAGGAATTCCGAAGTGAATCGTTCCAGCGAAATGACCATTCGTAGTAGGGTTTGAATAGGATAGTAATTATATTTTTCTCTTGTAAAATGTAACGATGAGTCAACGGGTCAGCGGGTGCGATATTATCTTGATGGAGAGGGAACCGATTTGACATTGTCATTATTAGTTTTTGGGACCTTTTGTTTGTGCATTTTTGTCACATATGTATTGCAAAATTCACTCAGTAAAGGGGGTTTACTATCGCGCGGGGGGCGCGCCAAAAAGAAACGTTTACTGAGTGTTGTTATTGTGCTATTATTCGATAGATATCGCTGTTTTAAATTTCCTTGCCTTTTTAAAATTAAAAGTTATATAATAATAAATATAGAGTATATTAAGAATATATGAACCATGAAAATAAAAGCAGAATTATAGCCTATGGCCTGCCAAAACTACCTTTAATTATCAACCAAGATAGTAAATCCGCAAAGAAAACTTTTATATAAAATTATAGTAATAATAAATGGATAATTTGTATAGCGCCGTTTTTTTTGTGAATAATCACCTCAAGGGCACTGTACGAGTTATGAGTTACTAGGCTCTGTCTAATTTTATTTTTTATTTATTTACCTACTTTTGTTTTAATTTTTGATGAATTACTCGGTGAACCACCAAAAATTGAAAGCACCGGCCGCGCCTGGTTCAGACTGGAGTTCAGATTCGAGTTTAGAAGAGATGAGATGTTGAATGGAGGGGAGGCAATTTTAGATAACGCTTGATAGAAGAGAGGATATTATTTAGAGAAGGACAGCCAAAAAATATGTGATCTAAAGTTTCAGAAAAATGGGTGAATTTTTGAAACCAAGTTTTTGATGGGATAGTCCTTTGTATTGAGGCGTAGCAGGCTCCCTTAGATTGATTAGCAATGTTCCAATACTCTGTCCAAACATTGCGGGATCTATATTTGATGATGGAAAAATATCAGACAGGGGAATATGGTTTACGATGGTAATAGTAGAAAAACATCAAAGGTGCTGTGGTGTTATCAGCGCCTTGACTTAGGGATGGACATTTAAAATATAAATCGATGTTTTTTCCGATGTAATGCACCGAACGGTTGCATCTATGTTAATACGATGTACATATTGAGAAACACATCGATGTTTCCAAAACATCGATTGTTTTTCGCAATAGACATGTTTAGGCGTTAAAGAAAACTAGGTAAGTTAAGTTCAAGGAAAAATATTTATTAAAATTCACAATCACACAGCAAACACAGCTTTATTTTGTTTACAAATTCCAATATTTTTTTTCAATGCTACGTAATAACAAAAGTTTACTTAATCGTTTTCCTTTCAATCGGTTTCTTTGCTCAGTCAAAAGCTAGCCCTGCTGTGAAAATAGTCTTTGTGATGGGACAGATGTGCCCACAATTGTTAAATACCTAAAAGCTATTTTGTACAGCTTTGGGAATTGTAATTTATAATCCCTTCATTCATTTTATTTTATATTTAGGGTTTTATTTTTTAAGTTTGACTTTACCGGCTTCGCAGCAAAGGGAACATAACCCATTCAGCCAAACCGATAAATGGTAGGCGTTTTATATATTGACTGAACCGATTATTACGTTCCGATTCACGAAACGTCGTGAAAGTCACTGCAGTCGTAAGACACTGTTGATCATACTCATAGACACTCATCTCATAGTTTGCGTATTCGATGCATCGAATAAAAAACATCGATATATATTCGATGTTGAAGTATTAACAATACATCGGTTCAAAACGATGCATGGGTACTATACATCGAGTGTTTACAATACATCGATGTATATCGTCCATCCCTACCTTGACTTCTTGGCAAGAAGGGCAAGAAGGCGCCCGGAGCAGACTGCTCCAATTGCGCCATTGCGCCGCCCCTGTGTAGAATTAATCCTAACTTCTCCCATTTTTTTTTTAAATTTGCCTTTGCTTCGTAAAACTGATAAAATATCAATAAAATTGTAGGTAATTATAGGCTTTTTACTAAACATAAATCAAGTAACGTACGAGTAAATACTGAAAATTCGATGAAAATTGAGGATTGTCACAGAAAATTAGATCTGACGTCAGGGTAATTTTCAGCAATGAGTAGATATACTTATGTTTTTTTCTTTACCGAAATTATTTTAATCATTTCTCGACGAAATTAATTGGTCAATAATTATTTTAAAAACAAAACGTCACACGTCTTGCCGCCGCAATGAGGAAGTGGCCGTGCCGGTGGCGTAGGTACAAGATTTGTATTTTGAAGTATTTTTAGCAGCACACCGTGTTGAAGTACCTATTTCCAGACTAGAGCTTTACGCTTTACTGTACAACTGCAGCTGAGACAAGAAATAGTTCACGGCAGATTGTTTCAAACTGGTAAAGATTTTAAATCAAATTAATTCCTTGTAATTATTTTACTAATATTTTCGTATTTTATTGTATAACAATATATCGAGTACATTTTTAAAACGAAGTCAGCACGTTTAGTGTTACTTTTCTTTTATAAAGGTTGAATTGAATACCTATTTCCGATCTAATAACGAATCTAACAAAATTCTCCAAATAGATAGATAAGACCTAGGTATTTAACAAATGAATGATTTTTTTTCGCAATCGCGCTACGTAAGTCACCGAAGAGGTAAATAACGATGAATTAAATTGCTTAGGACCTTATAGAAGGTAAGTAAAATATTGATTTTTATTGACGTGTTCAAAACCTGGGTAAATTTTACCGCTTGTTCTCGCCGAGGGGGGGGGGGAGGGAACCTGCCTCTTCGGAATAATTGAAAACAAATTAATGTTATTGACTCAAGTAATAAGTAAGTATATAATTTTTTAACAGGAATTTCATCATGGAAGAAGATTATGATCCCAAGCTCACTGCCCTTTGCAATTCAAAAACTATTCAAGAAGATGCTCGGGGTTTTTTCGACTCCCTGGTTGAGAACATTACAACAAAAACCCGGATAAGGGAATGGAGTGAGGATATGTGGAAGGAGCCGTTATATGGTGAAGATTTTATAAAGGCGCTGATTAAGCAGGATGATGTAAGTTTAAAACAATAATTATCTAATATCTACACAAATTTGTTACTTTTTATATTTTATATTTAAATCGTTGTAGGTACCTTGAGATAGGTATCTTTTATTTGTATATTTTACATTTTATTGTTTTATTTCTCTCTTTAAATTTTTATTTTTACTTTTACCTAATAATTTATAGTTTGTACTTAATACTTTATATTTTATACTATTCACTTTATAATTTACTTTTATACATTATAGTTTTTATACACTACTTATTACCTTACTTTTCACCTTTTTTCTTAAATTAAATTTTACTAACATTTATACTGTTATTCTTCATGTTGTTGTACTATTATAAGTATGTCAATTATGTTAATGGCACGTGTTGTGCCGTATATGTGTAAATAAATAAATAAATAAGTTGGGTTTTCAATAATTAACTACCTATCCACAATACCAATTGTATTTCATTCATAGTTTACTTGCAGATATTTTCAACGCTTCTTGAGACCTTTTCTGTTGAAGAGGTGTATAGAAAGAAGTGCATATTAACAGCTTGTAAAAAGCTAGCCGAGGCAGAAGAGTTGTGGAAAGCCGAGCAGTGGCAACGGTGTCGTGACAGTTGCAGCCAGGCCATTCTTCGAGTTCCTCTGAAGTTTGCCAGTCCTCGTGAGCTCCCCAAGAACATGGCCCATGTGCTGCAAGGAGCATTGCTTCTCAGAGCTCGCTGCCTTTTAAAGGAAGGGAAGACTGAACTCGCTAAATCAGACATCAACACGGCTCTGCAACAAGGTAAGTAACCTGTCTTAAGACTTATAAGTCAGCACCCAAAAAGAACTAAACCAGATGATTTATCTGTAGACTTAGGTTTTCAGTGAATAAAACTTTTTAATAAAATAAAACTTTTTAACTGTAATCTTTTAAATTTTTTGGCATTAATAATATTGTCTGTAAGTAATGTTGTGATCATGGAATAGATTGTGATAGATTGTTGGTGGTGTGAAAATTAGCGAAAGTTTTTTGTAAATTTTTTACTTAAAATTCGAGTAAGTATGTATTTTTTATAGAATTTAAAAGATTACTGATGTCCTCTTATTATTAAAATTTTTAATTACAGGTCCTCTTATTGATGCTTCAAAGAAATATTTGTTAGAGTTATTGAAAGAATTGAAGTCTCACAGTTCAGAAAACAAACCCACTGAGCTGAGTACAGAAGAATGTACAGGTACAGGAAAGCACAAGTCTATTGATTATGTTTTGCTGATATTTGTATTAAGCAAGGTGCAGATATTAAATTACATAATTATGTTTTCTAGATACACACCTAACAGCGGGCGAAGACAAAAATTTACCAGGGGCTTCAATTCTTTTGAATGTATCAGAAACTGCTGAGCAGGTGGGATTTAATTAAATATAAAACGGACATAATCAAATTAGGTAACTCTATTCAACGTTTAAGTTGAGATCATGAGTAGTACTTATCACGGATGTAATGTTTTTTTATAGGGAAGATTTATTTCAGCTGCTAAAGATATTAAAATTGGGGACACATTAATAATTGAAGAACCGTATGCAGCCTGTCTTAATCCGCAGTTCTTCGGAACTCATTGCCACCATTGTTTTAAAAGGTAGCTTTTATATTTTAAATTTATGAAATACATTTATATACAACTTGGTTTCTACAAAATCCTATTCAGATCGCAGCTAGTTTTATAATAATCCTAGCTTTTATAATTAAAAAAATTTGTTAATAGTTATCTATTGTGTCTAACAATAATTTTAATATTGCAGATTAGAAGCGCCTTATGGATGTTCTGAATGTGCAGCGGTTGCATTTTGTAGCGAGACCTGTTACCAACAAGCAGCCTCCACATACCATCAATATGAATGCAAATTCATGGATCTATTCATAGGTCATTATTTCACTCATTTATTAAACATATTAAAACATAAGGTGTACACTCCAGTTATAAAATTATAATTAATATTAATTATAAAATTTTAAATTAATTACTTTCAGGATCTGGAATGTCAAGTCTAAGTCATATTGCTTTGAGAATGGTTACACAGATCGGTTTGACCGAAACATTAAATATATATCAAAAATATTCACAGCAACACAAAATGAATAAATCAACATCACAGAATGGTGTAGAGCAAATAGATAGAACTCCACATGGAGTTGTATATAAGTTGGTAACTCATGAGCAGAAACGTCTTCCTCGAGACTATGTTCATAGATCATTGATGGCCTTATTCTTGACAAGATGTCTTCAGAAAACCTCATTCTTCTCGAGTGCGGCCAGCGAGGGACAAAATCTTAATATCTGTAAGAACAAATAATGATTATTTTGAAAATTATAACGGTTCCACCGAGAGATTAGCCGTGGTGGAATAAAAAATTATAGTAGAATTAACGAATATAATTTAGTACCAATTTCATTTTTTTTTTTATTTGATTCACCTGATTTATGCATGTGTGTTATAGTGCCTAATCTGGTCTCTCTCCTCTCAATGGTTGAAATATTCTTATAACTTTATGGTGGAACATTTAAATGAAACACCTGCTATAACTTTGTACCCACAACTTTATTTTAGGTAAAATTGTAGTATTTCATGCAAAGAAAAGCTGCTAAGATTGCATTTTTAAAATTCACAATTCTCTTCATCGACACTATCTACCAACATAAACTATTAACAGTTCTCATTTTTTTGTTTTAGTTGGGCCGCAGGAAGTGTCTGTGTGGGCCGTGCTCCTGTTCTACCTGCAAGTCCTGCAGTATAATGCGCACCAGGTGTGTGGCCTGCGCGGGGAAAAGGATCTGGGTTGTGCCCTCTATGCTACTGCCTCTCTCTTCAATCACGATTGTTGCCCTTCTGTCATTAGGTACAAACAATGTTATGCTTCTCCACAGGAAAACATTTTCACCCATTTAAGGGGTGTTCAGACATCTAATATAACCGCTAGCAGGTATCTGTTGAACCGCGAGCACTTATGTTTCGTGCCGTTCACACAGCGCAGATCAAATATTTCTTCCTATGGTAGGAGAGGGGGTTAGTTGAATTAGCGAGCGGCCACGGAGTGCGCATTTTTCGTACTGAATCTATCAACTTGACATCTGTCATCCACCGGTCTTGGCAGCTCCGTAATTAAAATGACCCCCTCTCCTGTTTTTGTCAGAGTGGGGGGCGCTTAACTGTTGGCATATCGCCTCAGGAGCGGTTACGGCGTAAGATGTGCATTGTCTATGGTTGATGTGCGCATAAAGCGCTCAGGTGTGAACGGTCTGAAGGGATTGTATGGAGAGCGATATGTGGTGTGCTATGATCTTTTATATTTATATGCTCAATGTGAACGAGCTCTTAACCTTTTTGGCATCAACCATTTTTCAGTAGAAAAATAGCTAAAGTATTCAAGACACAAGTGTATATATATATTTGGAACAGAATGGGATACTTTAAAAACTGCAATTTTCACTATGTTTCCTACATCATTGTCTTTTATATAATACATCAAATTTTGACGCGTTTAGCACTGTCTAGTAGTGATGTGTAGGTTCAGCTGGAGTGGGCTCTTAAACTCGGGTTCTCCGCGCGAAGGGGCTCCTACTCCTACTCCCTTTTCAAATCGACTACTCCCAAAGAACCCGGTACAGTACTTGTAGCCGGATCTCTGAGGGCCGGGCGACAGTCGGGTGGCGATGCGGCGCGGAGCGGTGGCAGTTCACACTCGTCAAACCCGTGCGCCACGGTTCGAGCCACATGTGCGAGTCGGGAGTAGGTGGCGCGTTCGAGTTCTTTTGCGTGCGGGCTCCGGCTCCGAGGTCCGGCTGGCGTGGAACCCGAGCGTCTCAATTCGAGCCATTCGGGAGTGCGTCGCGCGTTCGAATTCTTTTGCGAGCTCCGGCTAGGGTGGAACCGAGCGTCTCGGTTCGAGCCATTTGCGAGTCGGAAGCAGGTTGCACGTTCGAATTCTATTGCATGCTCGGGCCATTCGAGTGGTTCCCGGGACCTGCTCCAAGAACTCAAGTACTTTTAAAAAGAAGCATGTCTCGGAGGCCTCCGGAAAAATGCAGAACTTACCCATCTCTACTGTCTAGGTGCGCCGATAAATTGACTCTCTGAGGTGTTATATAAATTTGTATCAACAGATGGACAGCTAAAATTTAAAACTTACATGAACCAGTCAGCATCTTCTACAATCTTTGAAAATGAAACGTTCATCCTACACTTAGAAGTGTACAGATTAAGACTTAAAATTATTGCAAACTTTTGCAAGTCCCTAATACAATGATAATTTAATTACAGGTATTTTCTGGGAAAGAAGTTGGTGATAAAGGCATTGAGACCTGTGACCAGCGGGGAGGCTGTTGGAGACAGTTATGGCCCCCAATGGGGGCGATCCACCGGCAAGGGGGACGAGTGGAGCAGACGGACGGCTCTGTGCTCCCGATACAAATTTACCTGCAAGTGTTGTGCTTGCAGCCAGGAGTGGCCTCTTCCACCATCAGAGTTGCCTAGCCTCAGGTGAGATGCACCCAGTCCAGTTACTCAAGATTTCACAATAATTATTGCTGTCCGATGTCATATTTTTCTTTTTGTAATTACATAGTTAATGGGATGCAGCATCGATTGAGAAAAATTATGCGCAGCTTAATTTCTATTTGAGTACTCTGACACTGCCCCTGGCTGTATTACTATACAAATGTACCTAAATAATTTTAAAATCAAATGAATGGAGGTAATAACTACACCTTGTGATTTTTAGTGTGAATTTTTAAGTCTTTGTTAATCGAGTGACTATGGATAAAAGTTCATCCTAGTGCATTATCAGAACCAAGAACTTACTTGTCAGTTTATTTGCATTTCAAGAAAATTGACTCTTCTCTCTTAAATTACTAGATCTGAACAGTCAGGTACTTCCAAACCTTTCTCTTTTAAATCTACTTCCTCCAACCTCAAACATTTCGCACTTTGCAGTATCGCATGCAGTAGTAAAAAAGTAGCATATCAGTTGCCACTCAATTTTTCTGTAAATAAGAATTTAAAGTCAAAGCTAGTTTAGTAGCTGCTAAGATTTTACAATATTGTTGGAAAATATTATTATTTTTAATTATATCAGAAAAGCTTTCATTTGTCTGCAAGTTTAAAGAAAAGAAATTGATATTTTCTCTCCAAAGTAATATCTTTTCTTTAAATTTGTATGATTCAAAATTTTGTTGGGATTGAGTGAGCTCGTTCATGATGGAAACATGAAGTTTGAAATAGTTATTGTATGGTATTTTAGTAGTAGAATAATTATTCAGTTTCACCTGACTTTGAACACTCTTTTTTTCTTGAGAGATAAATTAACATTTCAAAGTACCGTGATGGAAACAACATTGACCTAGAAATTTCAGACAGAAAAAGCTGTGAAAATTTTATGAAATCGAGATCCACCTTTTGAGTGTTTTAGCTGCTTCAAATTCAAACAAAAGAAATTGATATTTGTTTCCCAAAAACTGGGCGTACTGTACAGGGCCCGTAGATACTTTAATAGTACACAACTGCTAACCCTGTATAAATCACAACTGCGCCCCACGGCAGCCACCTCTGGTCTGGAGCTCCAAAATACCTGAAAAATACCCTCGACTCTGTGCAGAAACAGGCGGTCCGTTTAATAGATTCTCCCATGTTAACAGACGGATTGCAATCTTTAGAGCACAGGCATCGGGTGGAAATGCTATCCTTGTTCTACCGGTATTACAATGGAAGATGCTCTGAGGAACTAGTATCATTCATCCCTTCGGCACCGATGCATAATCGGGAAACACGCCAAACGCGTGCCCAACATTTGTATTTGCATTTTCCGGCCTCTGTGTTTCCTCCTTCCTTAAAAAAAAAAAAAACAAATATGATACAGCTTGACACACTTAATGTTAAAATTTGACACACATGATTACAAAAGATACAGCTTGACACACTTAACTTAGTAGTCAGTGCAGAGAACTTTTTCATGCAGCTTAAAAATAGCAGAATATTAAGGTTTTCAATTCACTGTGTTTAATTATCTGGTCATATCATCAAAAAAGTATTCTGAGTTTATTTTTGCAAATTACGTTTACATGATGATCTTGCACTTTTTATTCTACCCAGTTTAAACGCCAGCTCGGTCCTCCTGAGCTTTTGAATTAACTGCTTGTTCCGCTTGCTAATAATAATTAGAAAAGAGAAGGATGCAAGGATTCTTATTGTATTTATAAAAGGAGGGTTTTAAAAAACTAATACTAAAGCAAAAAACCAACTGTTAGCGAATTGGAAGCAAATAATAACAATGCACCACATTACCGACGTACAAAGAGAAATCTGTTTGATCGTATGCATATGGTAATTAACTAACATAACTGACGGTAGGTTTCAGCTAAGTACTGAACCTAATACTTCTGAGTTTTTACTCCACAGTGGGTAATGATCAATGATACTTGTTGCTTTTTGAACACCCAGCATGTTAAAATTTTAAATCCTTCAACACTATCAACACTCCATACATGTCAGCAGCCTACAGAATCTAAAATCATTCAGAATCAAACGAAGTATCAACAATCTTTGAAAGAGATCAACATTTATGCATAATATATTACGATCTATATTCGGGTGTAATAACAATCTACAAAGCATTAAAGATTAATATTGACAAATTTTATTTATTCATAGATGTCAAGATGAGAAATGTAATGGATGTTTGGACGAAAACTGCCAATGTAACACCTGCGGAAAGACTGTGGGTACTAATTATATGGAAAATCAACAAGATTCCTTGATGAAGAGCTTGGGAAAAATAAAGGTGAGTTTATTTAACACTACATAAGCCATCAAATCAAGTACATTCCTTGCAGCAAAGCGTAGCTTGTACTGAAAATGGAGTCAGTTGTCGTCCGGATTCAAACCCTACAGATAATACAAGGTGTCCAGGGATAAAGTGCAGTTCCCTACAAAAATTAATACCTACTAAAAATCTGTTCCGTAAGGTCGAACTTACCCAATAAATATGCCAGGAGTGAAGAGGGCAACGTCGCACAACTATATCTAATCAGTATCCATGGAAAACTTCATGTAAACAATAAGAATTTTTATCTTTATACAATAATTCAACAGAAAAAACTGAAAAGTACCTTTTACTTTGGAATTTCAAAAAAATTATTAATCTTTGAAGTTTGTACTATCGTGAAAAATCACCATTCGTACCTAGTTACTACACTACACCCACAAGACAGCTTTAAACACATTATGAAGTTAACAACCAGATTTAATTATCCATAATGTTATCTAATAAATAAAAACAATTTATCCAGAGACATACCCAGCATTGAGGAATAGCGCATTTTATTCTAAAAGTAAACTTGAACGTCTGGCTTCATATAATATATAATTACTGTTGACGTGGTGTTTAGGATGGGCTGACAATCAAGGACAGGAAGGAAAGGGGGCTGGCCCTAGAAGCTGCCCTCACGGAGTACGGTCAGCTGACCCACCAGCCGTGCCCCGTCACTCTCAAAGCAGAAGACGCTCTGCGATCCTGTTACGCTTTTCAACTTGATCAAGCCAACAAATCATCAACTAATTGATTGTACCAAACTGTAGGACTTTTGTTTACATACAATAAATTTAGTATTTATAAAAATAATCTTCATTTTTCTGGTGCTCTGTTCATATTGCGAATAAAAAAACATACACAGCATATTTTCTAACCAATCATCTACCATGGCAACACTGCTGGTTGGAAGCTTTGTTGGCATACACTTAGACATTCCGTGAGAACCACAAAGCGATACCTAATAGGAATGTAGTGCCGTGTATACATTCGCGAACCGAAGCACGAATTATGGAAAAGGTATGAAGCAACTGCAAGCGGCATTTCAAGTTTCAGCTCGTGCTTCAGTTCGCAAATGCATTACATTCTTAACCAAGGGCGGCTGGTCGTACAGTGTGCTTGTGTGCAGCACTGGTAAATTATATCGTCTAAACTTACTTTATAATATCTTACCGAAAAATATAAAATCTATGAATTTCATTAAAGATATCACCTACCAATATAATGCCTATTAATATAATATGAATCAGGGAGAGCAAATTCTCAAAGTTCCGCGCGAAGTTACCCTGTCCGGTGTGCAGGCCGATTGCAATCGGAACGAATTATGTTTTTGTATCGAATATCCCAAACATCGCCAGCGCGCAACGCCGGCCACATGTATGAAAAATTAAGCTATATTGGTGTGCCACCCGGCGGCCTTTATCACACAAATTAAATTTGGATTTAAGGCAAAAATACTTAACCAAACTGAATAATTCTATTTTAATCAAAAGGTACAGCAAATACCTAAATTTTACATATATTTGCTTTTTTATTGATTGGTGTTTTAAATTATAAAACGCGGAATTCAATTTTTATAGATAACTTTGACAATTTTGCCCTCGTGCTGTTTATACATTGTTTATAAATACTGTTTGTATCCTGTTTATAATGAAATATAAAACTAACTAACCAACCATCACGCCGTTTCCCCGCAGGGATAGGCAGAGAGGACGGACCGCCAAATAACTCAGTCTTGGCACACACTCTTTGCCTCACTCACATTCATACATCGTCTCATACATTCTCTTCTATTATTCTGACTTTCGACATGGCCCGACTCGAAGTATCTGATTCACTTGCTCGTGCAATGTCTTCCTCAGGCGTCCCCGACTTCTTCTATCATTCACATTTGCGTCGTATATTCTTCTTACACTACTTTCAAATTTATTTTATTTTATGAAATATAAAATAAAATAAATTAAACATTGTAAAAAAAAAAGAGTTTTTTGGTTTGAAGTTGAAGATTTATTTACGAAAAAATAGTATTGTGTTTTTATTTTCTTAGTACAGAAAAATAAAAATTTTAATTAAAAAGCGATATGTAGAAGTTTTCGCACTTCGAAAACAGCTTAAATAGATCTTCTCTCCAAATAAGATTAGTGGAATCATTTTTACCTAATGTTGCTTAGTAATCGTTATCTCACAGTTATGGATTATCAGTGAACTACCACGTTTTCAGGGCAGCGGCCGCCACTGTTCTTAACCCTTCCCTTACTCTGTACTAATTATGTGGGGTACACTTTTAGAATTTTCAGATAAAATTAACAGTTTACATTTATTACTTGTGTAAATAATTTTATTAACACATCATAGTACATAGACATAAGTATAATATTATGTACTAGTGTTGGAAACGGGGAAAAACTGGCAGTTTTAGTGTTTAAATAGTAGTAAACCAAAAGTTTTCAATAATTAATTTTATTAACAAAAGGAACGTGCTTATAATATTTACAAAATGGTAAATACATACCCATCTAAATAACAACAGATTAATTATTCTACTAACCGCTGCACTTTTAGGCACAAGTTATGGAAATTACACTTCATTTCAACAATTAGGTACTACAAGGAAAAACTATTTACGTGCACAAAAGTTTGGGTAAACTAAGTAATTCATGCATATTTAGATTGAAACAAAACTTTGCAAATGTCAAATCCATACAAAAAAAAATTAAATGGCGGTAAAGGCGTATTATGGGTAAATTTTTAACATTGAAAATGAAAATGGAATTTTAATGCATCTTTTACCATCTATCCAAATATAATTGTTTCTTGAAGTTATTAAGTTGAACATAGTGTAATTTCCAAAATCTGTGCCTATTAATCTGTGCTAAGATATGTGGAATATTTACCAACAAGAATTTCAACATGCAGCAGTACACTGGTTAATGATTTCAATGAGATTATTATTTTCCAAAGCCGCTGCAACTCGTTCTTTATCCGCCAGTTGTTTGTTAACCGCAGCTTCAGATGCATGGCTCCCAGGAGTTACTTCCACAGAAACCTTAAACCTGGAGGGAAGCGCTCGCAGAAGTAGGACCCTGATAGACAGTCCTATTAGCGTTGCCATGCTGCAGTGGGGAATAGTTGGGGTAAAGTTGACATGAACGCTGTTTATTCCATTACTGATTGTGATATTCTTCTCTTCAACAACATGCAACTCTTCTAATGTCAGAGGGTGCTCTGGGTCGTTTATATTGCGTATCAAATCAAATATTTCCCTCTCATCGAATTCGTCAATAACATCCTCATCTTGATCAGAGTTGGTCACCGGTCGCACAGTCGCCTTTTCGAATACTTGGGGGTTTATGTTATCAGCTACTTTATCCATTTTAGAAAACTAGGATTATTCAATCGAAGTTAACTAAAACAAATACACAATAATATTTGATAATATTAAAACTAACCTAAATTCCTATACGTCAAAGTTAAAATATATGTTTTATCTATACACCATAAATAAACCATTCACCTATAGACTAGAAAACATGATTTGATTCATAGCACCCCCCACACGTACAATTCTGAGCGTGCCACTTCTGGCCGCGCGCAGAAAAGTAAAGAACGAAAGTCAGGGCCGGATTACACATGTCGGGGACCCTAAACAATGCCCTTCTCGGGATCCCTTTACCAACCCAGTTACCAACACTGCCTTATGGATAGTACGGCCCTGCCGAAAGTGATAACGGTTCAGAGCAGTTCACTGTGATGCTACAACCACACCGAAGCCAACCTCCAACTTCAAACATTCGGACTATTATGTAGAGGGGTAATTCGTGCGTTGGAAGTTCGTGTTAAAAGGTTGGAGTTCGAATTGGCCCGGGATCGCCTTCTATCGACGACGGCGATCGGCGACGGTTGGTTCGTGCGAGTTGGCCGACCTCGGACGAACCAGCCGTCCACTCATCAGTCTGCAAACGGCAGGCGCTCAAGACACACGTACCGCCTACCATTAACATGACACTTTAAATATGCTACTTCCAACCGAAAGCAACCTTCCAACTCCGAACTTAGTTCGGAGCCGTATCTTATCAGTTGCCTTCAATTGTGCAGGCGGTACTTCGGTCTCCATAATATTGATTTCGATTCGTAAAGCTAAAAAATAATAATTTCACTCAATTTTTAAACCACTCTCCCCTAATAATATTGCACAGACTGATGCGTTGGGCCAACTCTCACGATCCAGCCATCGACGATCAAATATTTTTTAACCTTGGTTGGAAACGGTCAAAAGGCTTGCCACAAACGAGAAATTATGTTTTTTTTTCGTTATTCCTTTTTGGAGTGTTATGTCGTGTTGCGCTACCTCCTTCTTTAGCCGACGTTTCGGACAGCGTTGCAGTGTCCATCATCGGGGCGGATCCGGCAGATGTGTGTGAAAAACGTATCAAAAAAACTAAGTGCTTGTGACAAGCCGCTTGATGGTGTCCGAACATTGTCCGAAGCTCGTGATGTTGAAGCGGCAAGCAGAGTCCATAGCAGGGTTGCCTTTATACATAATATTCTGAAATACCCAAAATCCCCAAATGTTCTATATAATATACTACCTGAAAAATTAAACAAATTTTATTGAAAGCAGCATTTATTTTTAATAACAAAGTCATTTTTTTCAGGGCCAACTCCAATGAAATATTTATATAAACTAAATATTTTTTAAGCCTGATTAAAGGAGAAAATCGGAAATTGACTTCATAATAAAAAATAAATGGGAATTTCAATAAAATTTGTTTCATTTTTCAGGTAGTTTCATTAAACGCATTTTCTACGAACCTTGGTCTCCAATGCTTTCTTTTGGCTTGTGACGAGCATTGCGCATTGTCGCAGGCTTTATGCGGATTTATATTTTTTTTTAAACTTTTGTGGTTGCATTTAACTTGCAATTTTTTATATTGGCGTGCATTTTTGAAATAGAGACGCGTATTATTGCGTCTAAATGTGTATCCGATAACCGAGAACAGTGTTTGTTTTTTCGAAGAATCAGAATTGTGCTCACAAGTATATGTACTACTAAACGTAGTAATCATTTGCTGAGCAAACCTTTCTAACTCCTTGTAGTTTTCAGAAGGCAAACTCCCATAGAAAGCCACTAAGTTAATTTTTTCCAAAGCCATTTTAAGTGTGGTATCACTTTGTAAATCTATCACGTTGATTGGCAAATCACTCCCTCTTCGCTATTACTGGGCTTGATGTGCGCTACAAGCGGCTAAGGATAGACAACAATAGACAATAATAGATAACAACAGACAACAAATGTACGTATTTGCGTACTAACTTATATCTCCCTCTCAACTTCCGTTCGCCTCGCCCGACTGTTCACCTCACCCGATCAAACTTTTCATAACGCTCTCGTCACGCATTCACCAGCTTACTCCCCAAGTCAAGCGTGCGTAAAGAAGTTTTACTTCAAAAACTCGTCGGGCCGCTTTCAAAATTTAGAACGCGTGACGTAGCTTGAAGTAAAACACTGCCAATTGTATTGCAGTTAATTTCAACCTATGTCACGAATTTTTAGCCAATCACCGCTCTACCCCCTCGATGAGCTAACCTTGAGCATTTTTTACGAACCTTGAGGTTAGCTCATCTAGGGGTTAGAGCGGTGATTTGCTAAAAAATCATGACGTAACTTGAAGTCCATATTTCACGGGGGGATTTGAATTAAGTGCAAAACAAATGAAAGTGTTTTACTTCAAGCTGCGTCACACTTTCGAAATTTCGAAAGCGCCCCGACGAGTTTTTTTTGAAAAAGCCCGTATGAGCTAACCTCGTTGAACTTATTTTCTACAAACCTTGCCACTACCCAATAAAGTTTTACTATTATTTTCGTCGTAAGAACTACCATTCTGTTGCGTCTCCCACACGCACACTTCGGAGTGACCGAGTCCCGCGCCACTTCAGGCCGCCGCGCAGAAAAGTCTCACAGTGAACTGCGCTGTAAACCTATCGGTCTTTACTTTTTTGCGCGGCGGCCTGAAGTGGCGCGGGACTCGGTCGCTCCAAAGTGTGCGTGTGGCAGACGCTTATAGGTAGCAATAGCTATGGTCATGAAAACATCACTATTTTAATTACGATAATGGCTAGTTCTGTCAATGTTGAGCAGCCATAAACTATCGCTGCGGCTGAAGCGGGAAAAGCGATTTTCATTTTGTGAAAATGGCGGCTTGTATGCAGACTGTAGTGAGATTCCTTTAATATTATTTTTATTTATAATTTCAGACAAAGTGATGTAAACTTTTAAGTGCACTATATGTATGCGCGCTTCAGCAAAATGTTGTGTTGTATTTTAAATCTTATTAACCATGCAGTGGAGTTACTGGGTTATTGGGACTACTGTAGGGTAAAAACCTCCAGGGAAAAGACTTATAAAAAGTCCAATTGAGCAGGCGGAGTTGGCATCGCATTTGGGATCTACCAGAAAACACGTAAGATGATAATATTATATAATAAAAAATTGCGCAGAAAATTGGATAATTTCAGAACTATTACCCTCCCCCCCCCCTCCCCCCCTCCAAGAAGGAACAATTTTATAAAGTCGAAATTAGCGTTTTCAATTTTTTTCACAAGTCATCATTAAAAGGGGGGGGGGGGGGGTGACACCACGGGCCGGGGGATGACATCCGCCCCGGGTGCCACCCATGCTAGCTACGCCACTGATTATAGTACTGCACAAAAATCAATGTTTTTATTAAAAACGTATTAGCTGAAATAAAATCAGTTTCTAATGGGACCTAACGACCTAACTATTCTAATGGGACCTAATCCTATCAAGCGTCTTGTCACGTCAAGCTAACTAATCCTATCAAGCGTCTTGTCACGTTTTTGTCTATGGCTAGCATTTTGAACGACTCCGAGCAAGCTTGTTGCTTGTAGCTTCTCACAAACATTGCGCAATAATCTACGCGCTGGAAACAGGCTTGATACGAATAAAGAACTCCAGTGAAAAATATTATGGCTTTAAAAAATAGGTTCATATAAACCAATAAACGCTGATTCTGAATATATAAGTTTTATTTAATAATATTAAACGCAGAGTTTTTAAAAAGTATTAAAAAGTCCATTTTTAATCGGGTTGTAAAAATACGCCATCAAGTTGGCATTATTGAAATTTTAGTGGTGACGTCACTGTTCGACGTGTTGTGACGACACCGTAAAGTCATTGTATGGAAACGTATGATATGACACAAGCCATCATATTAATTTATTCGTTTATTTACGTACTGTTTATAGAGATTTAGTTTTTGTGTTTGTTGAAACATTATTTAGGCCTAAATAATGTTTAAAAAATAAAGGTATCTCTTATTAGTTTATCTCTATTATTGAAAATATTCAAAAACTAATGCACAAAAAAATAGTAATGCTATTTCTAGGGAGAATACTTCGAACAACGGAATTCAAAATGGCGGCAGTTGATCAGCTGATTTCCCGATCTTATAGAATCTTTCAGGAGTGATGACGTCACGCGATTTGCCATACATACGGTGGTTTTCGGGGGGTCTTGAAAAATTAAAACTTTGACAATTATTTTAACTATTTATTTGGTAGGCGGGTATGGGTACCGCCGCCCTGGGAACCATTTATTGGATGACCAACATCTCTGCCACAGGTCACCCCAAGTGGTTCGCTACGTTTGGTGACTTAGCAGGGGTGCCCGGGTTCTTGGGGTGCCCGGGTTCTTGGGGTGATGTTTGTCCGGGTTTTGATTTTATTTTATTTTAATTTTATTTATTTTAGAGAGAGTTGACAGCAAATCAGAGATTACAAAATAATACAATAATAAGATGTTAATAGGGTACAAGCAGTATATGTAATATAGTGTTTTCAATACATTTAATATATGTAAAAAAATAACTAAACTCGAATATCGTACTTAAAATCCCCCCAAAAAATTATTAAATTAATTAATTCACTTTTCAAAAGTTGTATAAAAATTCAAATACCAAAAACGAGTCATGATTGACTGGCTACATTGTGACGTCACAACGCACCCACCGAGTCCCACGTGAAGTTGTTTTTTTTAATAATAATAATATATCTTTATTGAACAAAAAAAATTAAGATTTATAACTACAAAAACAAAAAGTACATCATAAGTACAGTAAAAGTACAGTTTAAAAGTTGCATGTGTACGAAAGTTAATATCAAAAAACAAAATACGTATATACAGTAGGTAATTAAAGAATAGAGATTTATAATTATAAATTTAGGTTTCTCATAACCTGCCTCACTAGGCTAGCCTGTGTTGAGGCAGTAATTTGTTTTTGTTCTAGTTACTGGTTTGAATAAGTTTGAAAGTCATAATCGTTTAGTTACGCATCTTAAACCCATTCGTTTGTATAAAACACATACTGTAAAAACATATTATCATGATAGACAGTGGTTTTCTACAAGGACAATCTGATAATTTGCCAAAAATCGACGCGATTATGATGCCAGTTTTTTAATGCACCTTTTCATCGCTTGACACCGCTTTTTACACACAATAACATCATTTGGGACGTTTATAAATAGTTTGTTTGGTGTTTAAGATGTTGTATTTGTACACTTTAGTACAATACAGTATTTATAAACGGTATTTACGGACATTTTCTTCGAAAAACAAATGATCAACTGAAGACTGGTTACTGGATTATGACAAATGTCAGCTGTCAAAAAGTGCGAAGTGACGTCACAAGACAAAACCGCGCGAAGAAGGCGTTTTAGCCCGAATTTGAAATGTGAATATTCAAAACGTTGTTGAAGGACTATTCCTATCGTAAAAAAATATTTTTTGAATATTCCACTTTGTAATTTTTTTCTCTAATTTTTGGTAAAAAAAACAAAAAAAAGTGATTGTACCCTATTATGCCAATTATGAACTTTCCACTGATGATAGTTAGTAATAAAGTGTGAACATTGTAATGGTATTTTCTTAGTTTAATTTTTAGTTACAAAATATAAAAAAGGGAGGGGGAGGAGAAACATAGGAATAGGATTAAGAGGCAAAGGACGGGAATATATATATAGGGATTGAAATTTCTAGTTCGAGTCATGTTGCTTGGTGAGTTTTCGTTTTATGTCACGTAAAGTTGAGTTAAAAATGTCAATGTGGTAATAATTTAAGTTATATGAGTGTGTGGATTTGTAGATAAATGAGTTCTATTTGGAGTTGTTATTGCAAAGAGGGAGATTAAAGGTAAGCGACTGCCTGCTGTTGCGATTTGGAACATGGAATGATAGGCGTTGAAGAAGACGAGGACAATCGATTAAGTTATGTGTAATTTTAAATAACATTACCGAATCTGTTATATTTCTTCGACTAGTTAACGTTTGTATTTTGAAGAACTTTGCAGAGTCTTCATTACTAACATGAGATCGAAAAGAGCGGAAATTGAGATACCTTAAAAATCTATTTTGAACGCTTTCAATTCTACTTTTGTGCACTGCATAGCCTGGGTTCAACACCTGAGATGCGTATTCAAGGATACCACGAACATATGAGAAATACAGTGTTTTAAAAGTAGTAAGGTCTTTAAATTGTTTACAGGAGCGGATTATGAAACCAAGCATAGAAGATGCGTTAGTGAATATATGGTCGATATGTTTATTGAAATTCAGTTTACTATCAAGACTTGATGAACAGTTCACTATCAAGAATTGATGACGGGTGCGTCGGCCCACCCGTGGCGGGCCGGATTGGGAGATGCTGGTTGAGGGAGACCCTTTACAACCGGTTACCGCTGTCCGGGCTGCTTGGTAGTGCAGGGGCCCGACCCTCAGGCTCACGACTGAGGGTGGGCTGCCCCATCAACGAGTGTAAAAACCCCGCCGCTGCTGTTGTGCCGGTTCGTGACCGGAGGGGACCCAGCAGTAGCGTTTGGGGTGCATTGGGCGACCTCTCCAGCCGGACTCTCCCTTCCCATCGCCTTGCACCGCAGGGGGTGGATTGGATTCATTCATTCATCACTCTTGGACACTCTGATCCCCAGCTTCCTACCCACCCCTCATACCTTTTCCTTCCCAGACCTCCCTCCCCCCACACCCTATCATAAAAAAAATCAAACAATAAAATCATGACAACACAACCAACACAAATTAACTGCATTACAGCAGCGAGTAGTAGGAGACCCCAGCGCAGGCCAAAAATGTTGGTAAATTACACCAACATTCGCGGCCTGTATACCAATTTAAACTCTGTCCACCACCACCTTTTTTCTCAATGCTCCAACCTACTATTCCTGTCTGAAACGCAGATAGCCGAGCCTGTAGACGCCTCCTATCTGGACTGCCCGGGCTTCACCCTCGCAAGCAAGTTCAGACCTAAAGGAGGTGTCTGTCTCTATAGTCGAGCTGACGTCAACTGTCTGCGACTGTTGAATCTGGAAAACTCCAGATTCGACGTAATGTGGGTACGCCTCAATCTTGCCAGTACGGTAAGATTCTACACATGTTTATACCACTCACCAAACCTTAGCGAATCAGACACGTCCGAGCTCTTCAAACATTTAAGTGACACTATCAATGACCTCTTGCCCCGCTACCCTACGGCAGAGTTTGTGGTCCTGGGGGACAACCAATGTTCATAACGAACCTTGGTTGAAGTTCTCAGGATCAACAGACTCGGCTGGACGCCAAGCGGAATCCTTTGTCCTTTGCTACGGATTGGAGCAAATGGTTCAGGAGCCTACAAGGGTTCCTGATGTCCAGACTCACCGTTCCAATCTGTTAGACCTATTTTTAACTACTGTGCCACACGGTTACAAGATTGAAGTCACAGCGCCTTTAGGATCGTCCGACCACTGCCTGGTGACGACATCAATCCCTGTAAACTTCAGACCACCAAACGAGAGGCTGAAGAGAAAAGTGTGGCACTATAGGTCAGCAGATTGGTTCGGTCTGCGGGCACATTTTAATGCTTTCCCGTGGTCAGCTGTCTGCTTTCGGACTTCGGATCCCTCAAGATGTGCCCAGGAAATTGGTGAAGTCATCACATCCGCGATGGATGGCTTCATCCAATCTACTGTTAAGGAAACTGGTGTAGGCTCAAAGCCGTGGTTCAGTCGACAATGCGCTGAAGCAGTGCGACGAAAAAACGCGGCTTACCGAGCCTACAACACATCTAGAATATCCGAAGACAGAACAGCTTACAACAAAATGGCAAAGGAAACCAAGAGAATCATAAATAGATCAAAATTTGAGCACCACCAGCAGATCAGCAGAAAGCTGGCTGCGTGCCCGCATGGCAGCAGGCAATTCTGGTCGCTTGCGGGCTCAATAGGTCGCGATTTCTGCAAATCCAGTCTGCCGCCTCTTACCAGACCTAACGGCTCACTAGCAAACACCGCCACCGAAAAGGCTAACTTATTAGGTAAAATGTTTGCGGATAACTCAACCCTCGATGACCAAGGTGCTGTCCCGCCATCGGTTCCTCACTGCGGTTTTCGTATGAAAAAGCTGAGGATCCGGCATCGGGAAGTACTCCATGTTTTACGAGGGCTTGATGTTAATAAAGCTAGTGGGCCTGACGGAATACCTGCCCTGGTACTGCAGAGGTGCGCTGCAGAAATAGCTCCAATTTTGACGAAGCTTTTTAAAATGTCCCTGAAGACTGGCTCTGTGCCCTCTGGTTGGAAAAAAGCGGTTATCCATCCTATTCCAAAGAAGGGTGACCGCTCCAACGTTCTGTCTAAGGTGATGGAACGTGTGATCAACGAAAAACTGCTCACATACCTCGAAAAGAACAAAATTACGTGCGGTGATCTTCTCGCGTATGTGACGCATGTTTGGGGGCGATGTCTGGAACGTTTCGGTGAGACCCAAACGGTTGCACTGGACATTTCCAAGGCCTTTGACCGGGTTTGGCACCGAGGACTTGTCAACAAACTGCCTTCTTACGGACTTCCCGCATCCTTGTGTACGTGGATTGCCGACTTCTTGAGGGAGAGGTCGATTCAGACGGTAGCCGATGGTTTCACCTCTTTCTCACACTCGATAAATGCTGGCGTCTCACAGAGATCGGTTCTGTCTCCGACTTTATTTTTGTTGCACATCAACGACCTTTTGTCATGTGCACCAATTCATTGTTACGCGGGTGACAGTACAGTTCATGATAGCTTTTTGTTTGACAAGCCTTCAAAGGGCTCACAAACTCCAACAGCTCGTAGGGCTTTGAAGCAAAGAATGAACGGTTACCTCGAGAGTGTTTTCTCTTGGGGTAAAAATAATCTCGTTGAATTTAATGTTTCAAAGACCCAATCTTGTCTGATTACGTCTAAAAGGGATCGAAATGAAAATCTAGTCTCTTTCAACGGAAGCAATCTTCTGAACAGGCCCTCCATTGATATAAAAAACTATTTAAACTTAAGATTAAAAAATATTACTACTAATTAAAAAATATTACTACTACACCTGTACTATATATGCTCTGTACTTAAGTTAAGAAAGTGAAATATTATATTTATTTTAACTTAATAATTTAACTTAATAATTTAACTTAATAATTGTCACTTAGGGTTTTTTTTTTTAAAAAACCCTAAGTGACCAGCTCAGGTATGGGGGGCTCCATCGAAGCCAGAGTAAAGATAGCCTCCCAAAAACTGGGCGTAGTGTACAGGGCCCGCAGATCCTTTAATAGTACACAACTGTACAAATCACAAGTGCGCCCCACGGTTGAATTTGGCAGCCACCTCTGGTCTGGAGCTCAAAAATACCTGAAAAATACCCTCGACTCTGTGCAGAAACGGGCTGTCCGTTTAATAGATTCTCACATCTTAACAGACGGACTGCAATCTTTAGAGCACAGGCATCGGGTGGGAATGCTATCCTTGTTCTACTGGTATTACAATATAAGATGCTTCGGGGAACTAGCATCATTGATCCCTTCGGCACCGGTGCATAGTCGGGAAACACGCCAAAAGCGTGCTCAACATTTGTACACAGTTGACATTTTCACATGAGAACAGGTCGTTTCTTCGACTCGTTCTTGTGTTCAACAGCTCGGCTGTGGAATGATTTGCCGGCCTCTGTGTTTCCTCCTTCCTACAACATGGGTCTCTTCAAGACCAATGTTCATTCTTTCCTCTCCTCAAAAAGACCCTCCACATAGCATCCCAGATGACATAGGCCCTGAGGGAAATTATTTTCCTCAGGGCCTCCTGTGTGGAGTTAATGTAAAAAAAAAACTAGTAAAACTAATTCTAAAAATAAAAATGCAGTTATTTAAGTTAGAAGGTCATTAATCATTAAAAAAAATAAAAAAAATTGAACTGGAGTTCTCTATTGAAGGACTTCGGAGATTATCAAGCGGCTTGATGGCAAAATTGTTGTCTATTATTGTATTACGTCCGTCGGGTTTCGTAAGTCAGATCGTGTGGAGGGCTTTTTAGGATGGAGAAAAAATTAAAGGGCATGTGCTTTATACTCTATTTGAATGTTGAACAGAGTTAACCACTATAGATTTTTTGACACTTGACAGTCGTTTCCATAGAAATGGAATTACGGTTGTTTATATGTCATCGATGTCATCTCTCATCTCATCTCTTAGTGACGTCAATATAAAAAGTTCATTTTAGTTTTTTTTTCGTTTATTTCTCTAAATTATTTACAATTCGTTCGAAGTTACATTTGCAAAATGGTGCGTTTGTTCAATATATATATGTATATTTATAAATCTAATAGAAGTACTACTTTGTAATGAGAAAATTCTTGATAAGTTCAATGTAAATATTTTAATGATTCTTTCCCAGTATCTTTGCAGAAACTAGGTTCAATTAATTTAATTCACAAAATAATTAAGCTCTGGCTCATTTGGATTGTGGTCCGTAAAATATTTTCATGCGTACATATTTCAATTTATTATTTTTATTTTAGGCTCGCTACTTCAAGGAACAAGACATTGATGGTAAGTTACACTTTCTATATTATTTATTGTATTGAGTTCATAAGTTACTGAAAGTTGTGTAATATTTTTAATTTTTCCAGAATTCAGGGAGTGCTTCTACTTGTTTGCACGGTCAGGTCAAATCAGGTCACTGGATGAGCTGACTGTTGTGATGAGGTCCTTGGGGCTGTCCCCCACGATCGCAGAGCTGACGGGGTATCTGAAGGGCAAGCAGGGCAGAATGACCTTTGCTGACTTTTTGGAAGTCATGCATGTCCACTCCCGTGCGGAAAATCTTCCCAAAGAGGTAACCAATCAAATAATTTATGATTAAGCATTGTTGGAGTAATTTCTCTCTTCTTGGGTGTAGTTGGAACTACCCATCATGCCATTTCACAACAGAGGTAAGAATAGAGGATGGATTGTCAAACAAGTCGATTTTGGCACACATACTACTTGCTTCTTCCAGTATTTTATATACACTCTTGACTTTACCCGACTAAAGCATTGGGTTCACTTGATTGTGCCATATCTGCCCGGGGCATCTCCGACTAATTGTTAAATGTACTTATGTGTCATATTCTGACACTGTTCCCACCTGCTCTACACGCCCAAACCACATTAGCTATCGTTATTATTTTTCATTATGCTTACATCTTCCCACCAACCTTTTCAGATCTCATTTGTAATATGGTTATACCAACGACATTACAAACTTATAAACACTTTATTGTCTCACAAAAGTAACAAACACATATACGTTTGCAGTAAAGCGTGTTTACACGACAGTATAACAATAGCAGTCAAGTTCCCACAGAAAGCGTTATAACTCCGTTATTGTTCTAGTGACAACCCTAAAACAAAATGTAGAAGATCCATATTGAATCAATCTTCACATTTCTATTCAAAGTTGTCCATAGAAGTACATCAAAAAGACTTATTTTGTAGAAACAGTTTTCACCCGCCAAATCGCCTACGTGCCGTTAGACAATGTTAATTTTTTATTCAATATTCTTGTACGAAATGGTAAAAAAGTTAGGTGACAAAATTGTTTATTATACATTTATACAATAGAATAAGTGGGTTTTTTTTTTACATAATCCGTGATTTTAGTACCGTTTTCACATAAAAATATCACGTGAGTCATTTTTACAATTTTTATGTTTGTATTCTAAATTTTAATATTTACAAATGTTAATATTTATTTGTAATATTTGAAAGCTTTTTTCATAACCTTTCAAAAACAGTTTTTAGTATTCGGCTATTTCAGAAATGTGTCATTTATAGAGCTTTAATTGTGAAGCTGAAATAACACAAAGTTTTTTAAATCAGATAGTTAGTTTAAGAGAACTTGACAATTTGACTTGCATTACGTAAAATACCTGAGTGGGAGGGAATAACCAGACAAAACAGGAAATATGTCATTTTTAAATCAAATTATAGATGTATTCACTCTTTTCCACAAAAAATTATAAATTGATTTCGAAAGACTTTATTACTATTCTTTTTAAACGACTTCAAAAAGGAGGAGGTTCTCAATTCGACTGTATTTTTTTTATTTTATTTTTATGTTTGTTACCTCAGAACTTTTGACTGGGTGAACCGATATTGATGATTCTTTTTTTATTTGAAAGCTGGTGCTTCCCGTGTGGTCCCATTTCAATTTGGTCCAGTTCCGACAATGGCATCCATGAGAAAACCATATAAGTCTTAAATTTGCATTAAGTATGTGCGCAACAAATGGACGAATAACTCAATATCACGCCAACCGATTTCGATGACTCGTTTTTTATTGGAATGGATGTACTTCAAGGGTAATTTGATGAGAGTTTGGTTAGGTTCTGATTATCGGATCCATGACAAATTAACGAAACTCTGCCGAATCTCTTAATTTGACGTTATGGTCAAATTATGTCTGTCTCATATGAGCAGCACGTTTAGTAGGTTTACCCATATTCAGACAAATTAGTTAGTGTACTTCAGATTCACTAAAAATCAAAAAATAAACAAAAATTTTAACAAAACAAAAAAACAACTTCAAGAAATGCACTAAAAAGTAAAAAAATAATTTCGTATTCTTCTACAACTTCATAATCAACTTACTTTTTTTAATCATCAATATGTAGGTACGATTGTTATTTTTGGAGTCGGTGTCAGCAAGTCGCTTGTGCGACACAAGCACATCTCACCTATAACTATGTATGTAGTTACAAACCTACCTTGACTGACACCGACTCCAAAAGTAACAATCGTACCTACATATTGATGATTAAAAAAAGTAAGTTGATTATGAAGTTGTAGAAGAATACGAAATTATTTTTTTACTTTTTAGTGCATTTCTTGAAGTCGTTTTTTTGTTTTGTTAAAATTTTTGTTTTACCTACTAAAGCTATGTTCTAAAATTTGAGAAAATATGTTTATTTTTTGTACAATAAGGTTTTACTGCAAATCGTTGGCAGATTTGTTAAATTTCCAAACAACATTTTGTATTATACAACACACACTTCAAATCTTATAATCACGAAGTAAAATAAATCAATAAATTATCTGGGAAAGCTACTATTCACAATTTAATTTTACTTTAAAAAATCATTAAAAAAGTGATATCCGCGCACGTGTTTTATGTCGAAAATAATTCAGTTTGTATATTGATTACCGTCTTACAAACTAATATATTTAAGATTTTTTTAACATTTTTATTTTGCTTAGATATTATTGAAAAATTATAAATACTTATGATCAAAAAATAATTACAAAAAGGATGTAATTTTAATTTTAAAAAATCCCGAGAAAATGCTCCCTGTAAAACTTAATGAGGAAAATATAAACGCATCTAAGAATGTAAAATACTTGGGACACATTATTACTGAAGACCTCTCGGATGACGGTGATATTGAACGACAGCGGAGAAGTATCAGTATACTGTCTAATATGATTGCCCGAAGATTCTTCAAATGCAGTAACAATGTAAAAAAAACATTGTTCAATGCATTTTGCACTAACCTATATACATGTGAAACATGGTGTCACTACCGTACCAGCTCAATAGAACGACTCCGGATCCAATATAATGATGCTTGCAAAATTATATTTGGATACAGAAGATACAGCAGCGCATCTTCAATGTTTACGGAGCTAGGACTACACGGATTCGCCAGTCTGATGAGACACCGGGTCACTGGAGCCAGGATGCGGCTAATGGCTTCCGATAACAAAGTGGTGATCGCAGCCTTCCAGCACCAAGCGCCACTCCTGAGCGAGCCCTGGGCCCTAGCTCACTCCAGACCACGTCCTACATTATAATTGATTATTTATTTTATTTCTATTATCGCTAATGTCTTTTATATTTGTTTGTTCTATTAACTTTTTTTTATCTGTTGTGTAAATATGTACAACTTTATGGGACGTGTGGGATTGCACTATCCTCCCCACATCCTGGAATAAACATTATTATTATTATTATTAATAGTTTTATCATCAGGCCTTTCAGCATTTTTGATTGTAGGTAAAAATTAAAGCAAATTTTGAATGAAATAAAATCGATATTGAGTTATTATTTAAAAAAGCTGGTATGGAGAATAATTAATCTTTCTCATTGGAACCACCCTGTACGATCGTAAGAACATCTTTTGACGAAATTTGAATTCTAGGCCGCTGACTGGTTAATGGCCCTTAATTAAAAAATTCACGTATTGACTAAATAGACGTAAGACCGGGCAGCGTTTATGTACATAAAAGTTGTGGTGAATACTACATTTTATATCACGGGTGTGATTGAGATGACAATAATCTTACTCGCTTACATTAAGAAGAATATGGAACACTGCATGAGACAACTTACTGCCAATAGGATGCCTTCTTATACTTATGTGTTTGCTATGTTCGAAATCTGACTTTCCCTAATGGTTATTAATCTTCGGGAAACAATTATATTATTGTAATAAGTAATTTACGTGTATTTATGAATGAAATGTTAATCCTTGGCTTTGACTGGTGTTTCCAATATAATGAATCACACATGAGGGCGTTTTGGCACTTTTTTAGTGCAAATTACTTCACTGTAGTCTGCTAACCTGGCTTCTTGCTTGTACTAATTACCGTGATTTATTTACATCCTTTGTACAAAAAATGCATGTCTGAAGTTTACCAACAACATTCGGTTTATTGAATTTCTCTATTAATTTATTCCGTAGGTGGTAGATGCATTCCGTGCTGGAGACAGAGGGGGGAGAGGGACCATCCCGGCCTCGCAGCTCCGCAACCTCCTCCAGAACTGGGGAGAAGGACTCTCCTCAAGGGAGGTATGTACCGTGTCACTTTACATAAGGATACATAAACACTACAGCTGCTGCCCTCCATCCAACTGCCGCGTTTTGAATTTTTAGTGCGTAAAAATATGAAGCAGTTGCATATTAAAATAAAGCCGCGCAGTCAACCGCCCACGCGGCTGCCCGCTGTGTACAAGCCCTAAGTAAAACACAAATAAGTTGCCATTTTGTATTTTCCCGCAAATCTTTTTTGTGGCATTTGTAATTTAATTATGCTCTGTTTTAAATGTTTTTAACTTACGACGCAAGAAGATTTTGTGACTATTTATCATAACATTGTTGATGAGTGTAAAGCGAGCTTTATATTGCAGAATTTAATAGTAGTTTTTTTTTTCTTGAAATTTAATTGGACATTTAAAAAGCTCCATTGCCCAATGTAAATGACATTCATCTAAAAATACATTCACATAGAAAAAGCTGTGCAAATTTCATGAAATCAGGGTCACCTTTTGAGTGATTTAGCTGTCTTAAACAAACTGATACAGCTTGACATACTAAACTTTGCAGTCTTTGGCATCTTTAGTGCAGACACCCAGCTCACCCTTTTGAGTATTTTTGCTGCCTCTAACAGATTATGTATATTTACAAACAGATCTTTATTGAAACAGACCTTCTGCTTTATAGAGATTTAATATTTTTTTGTGCAGTTGTATTGAAAGACTTTTATCTGTTTTCAGGTGGACAATATTTTCAGAGAGGCTAATGTCGCGAACAATGGCCAAGTTCGTTATGAAGACTTTGTGAAGATAGCTTGCGCACCAGTACCAGACTACTACTAACTGACGTTTTATTTTATTAATTCATTCTTTTAATATCATTCCAAGTTGCTTTGTGGAAATCGTTATCCTGCACTTAATTAGCAATTAATCAACATATTATATTATCAGTATTCACATTATCTTCTTAAGTTTTATGACACATATATTTGAACGGAATTTATTTTATCAGATAATCTAAAATCATTGTATATCATCATTCCATTATATCAGGGGCTGCCACTACATGAATTATAGTTTTTGGGCAAAATAAATTGCCTGTTATTGCAAAATAAATTACTGTCATGCAATATGTGATAGACCCCTGAGTAATAATTTGCGGCATTGATACTTAAGTAAAGAATTAGTTTTATCAGTCACCTCATGTTGTAATGTATCGACTATTTTATCTTGAAAGTAGATGTATTATCATTATTGACACTGTAATATTTAACGTAGATTAAGTTATTCCATTATTGTGACATCAGTACTTCAAATAATGGGGTTGATGAAACCATGCTTTTTTATTTGAAATATTATTGTATTATATATCATATCGTATGGGAAATATGTAGGCCAAAATCCACCATTTCGTAAAAGTTTTTTGTTTCCCGAAAACACCATTTCTCAATGAAATTATATTTAAAATACAGAAAAATAAATACACATATTTTCTACAATAATTTTTAAATAAAAAAATATTTGAAGACTGCCATTTTTTAGAAAGTTTTCGCTCAAAAAGTTTCAGTTTGCAAATTTTCATTAGAACAATTGCAATAATGAATCTATATTTGTGAGTGAGGTGGACTTGTGAATACATATTTACCATAAAATGTGTTATTTATTGACAGTTGACAAACTTATTTATTAAAATTGTATTTTTACACCTATTGTTTTATTCCAAGTACATAATTTGAAACATATTGCATTCTATAAACAAGGATTATGCACTTGCGTGTTTTTTTAAAATAAATTAACTATATTATTTACAAGCTTTTTGTTTCCTTCATACTTATTATGTAGTGTGTAATCATCTTGCTGCATATCCATTATATGTCCGGTTAGTGGTTGAGTTGGCATCGCGCTGGAGTCCCATGTTCAATTCCTCGGCTGGCTAAGCCCTCCATCACGCCTCAAGCAACATTTTCGGCATGCTGTGGTGGTAGTAGGAGATTTTCAAATATTGTCGGGATATTCGTAATCCGGAAATATTTGTCTTTCTTTTTAAAAGAAAAAAATCAACTGCAGTTCACATGCGGTAGAAGTGAAACTTCACCGACTGGATAAAAACTAAAGGAACACTATTTTTCCAAAACCTATTTACTCCAAACCAAACATAAAAATTAACTTCATATTTATAGTTTGGGAATTAAGTGTAGAAATTAAATAAATTGGAACTAAACGTTTTCATTACTATGGCAGCACCGAATTACGCGCTTTGCTATGACGTTTCCTATGGCTGTCATGTTATCGCATGTTACGGTTGATTTATTGTCATAAATCTGAGTAGAAGATCGCTGATTTGATAATATTTTTATTCATTGTTTGCCTGAATTTAATTTAAATGAATAAACCATTACATAGTGATGCAAGAGGGGTTGTATTCTGCGTTTTTCAACGCTGACTAGCCGAGTATCACGCGAAGAAGCTTCTCTCTAATTTAGAAGATGTTTACAAACGAACTGCAGAAATGACTGGTACGTAGTATAGTTTGTTTAATAAATTTCATTAGTATTACAAGATTTATGCCAATTTTCGAGCGATAATAACCATTACAGTCTGAGTTGAGGTTATGTTCAAAAATCCGAATTTGACACTTCCATTTGACAGTTAATATGCGGCCACAGGAAAAAGGGAATAACTCAATAAAAAAAAAATAATAATATACAACTTCTTTAAACTCGTAGAAAGTTACTGTTTTCTCTTTCTTTCTAAGTGAATATTATCTAGTGTGTTTTTTAAAACTACCTTCTATAATAATCATTTTAATGATGTTTTTCACACAGGTAAATCTGAATCAACGATAAGACGAATCGTCAAGGAAGGGGAAAAGGCAGAAGGAAAATTTGAAACACCGGGAAAACGGAAAATGGGCATAATAATATGTAATAGCATAAGTGCTGATGATAGGAAAAATTGTTGCAAACACGTGATGAAAATTGAGGCAGAATATTATGCACGAGGCAGTACTACATATGATGATATCGATGAACTGTGTTTAGATGAAGATGAAGATACGGAAGAAGAAGAATCACACGAGGACGAAGACAATAATTACATGTCGGGTGTTGAATTAATAGACTGAAAATTTTAAGTACCTACATTTTTATATCGAAACAAACGCCCACTTAAAACTTGTTATGTTTTATTTTACTTCTATTTAATTACAGTTTTTTGTGCAAAATGTTTGAAAATAGAAATACGCTATGAAATATGCATTTTGGCAGAAGTGTTTTTTAAAACATACATTCATTGTCTTATGAGCCATCTTGGTGTTGCCATTTAAAACTAGAAAACGATCGCAACGCCATCATTTATTTTCTACACATTGCCAAACTGTAAATTATACCACTAGATCTACAAAATAGATTAATATTGCATAACTATTTTTAAAATATTGGCACTAACATCATCTACTGTTTTTTCTTTTATTCTCTTTTTGTCTAACTGCTCTCTAAGTTCACTTCATGTACATTCTTTTTTTTTTTCTTTTCACTATAACGTATTACCCTTTGCGACTTTAGTATATTATGATGCTTAACTTACTACTTTGTGTCTGTATAATATTTTGATGACTATCTCAACACAGCTACCCACACCTACTATATGTGCAATACTGCCACAATGGGTGGTACTACGGAGTCCTCCTTGAGAGTCTCAAGGGGGATATATGATGGCATAATACATGCGTACACCTCAGCACGGGTTCTCCCAGTGAAATCCATAACTACATTCGTTTTAACCAATTACATACAGTTACCAATCATATTTCACTCTACTACCTACTATGTTTCATATTAAGAATATTTTTTGTTTTACTTCCTTCTTATGTCATTGTAATTGCATTTATTAACTGTATATCATTGTATTTATTAACTGTACGTAAGCCTTTAAAAGCGAGCATCTTTAAGTTATTTACTTAGTTAAATGTGAATTTAGTTATATCACAGTCCTTAGTATTTATTTTGACAAGCATTTGATTGATTATGGGTGATCAGATGAAAAGGGGCAAAAGTTCAAAAAATTTGGACTGATGTGACATCGTATTATGTAGATAGTTCAATAAAAGACGAAATTTAAGAGATAACTTTATTAAAATTAAAGTGATTTATTAACATACCAACGGGGACTATCCATGATAAACGTTAAATATATATATATGTATATTTTCACAGATGACTGACTACAGGGATTTGAATTCTCGCAGGTAAAAAGAAACAAAAACAACCCAAGGGAAAGCTGCAAACATAACATAATGTACATCTTATCAAGAGCAGCCTGCGTATGATGTGTGGGTTGGTGTGGCGCGCGGCCTATTGTAGGCATATTGTGTTCTTACACGGTAGAAATACAACAATGGAGTCGTGCAAAGTCAGATTTATTGATAAGCATAATTTCTACTGGTAGAATCAAATACTTTACAGACCTAATAAATAGTACAATTATTTACTGACTGCTTCTCGTGATTCATATACACAATTATTGGTTGGAAAGATGCGAAGACAACAATATATAAGTATCTACAAACATAGCATAATGTGGGTTGCTATTTAGGCCTCCAGCTCGAGAGCCACTCCGACCTTGTGGCCGCCTCCGTTGAAGTTCTGACCATCAATCAGGGCCGACAGGGTCAGGGTGATTCCTGCAAACAAACAAACAAATATACTAACATACAATACCTGCTTATACAATACAGCTGGCAATGACGGTTTGCGGGGTTGACAAGTGGAGAGGCAGAAACATATTTTTTTTAGTGTTATGTATTTACCAATATAACACGTTAGCGGAATATTAAATTAACGCAACAATCTTTCATGGCAGCAAAATAATCGGTAATCTAATCAAATGGCAGAGTAATCTGATCACCACAACATGCACATGTGCCTAGTATGGTGGTGGAAAAATTCAAAACCATTGAATAAACTGTCAATTGATTAAAGCAAAAAAAAAACGTAAATTGGATTTGCGCCTCAAACTAAACAATGCAAGACCTTGTCAGCTACCGTTTCATTTGGATTCCATGTGACTCCCCTGCCCCCTTTGCCTACATAAAATCAGCAGCTCTCGGTGGCATTGCCAATCCGCTGCTAACGAAATCATCAATTCACAAATAATCCCTGCCTTCAGGCCATAGTGCATTTATGAACTTTAACGAGTCAGAGGCCAGGCCATTTCGCGGAAATTCGCGGAACTTTGCAAAAAAACACTAAAAAACCACCACTTTGAATTTTGAATTGAATGTTTTGTTGATAAATTTTGAGCTATTGTATATTTTATTAACTGAAACACGTTCACATCACAATAAACTATCTACGAAAACCACATTACTTGCATTTATTACGTAAATTAATAGGTTTTATGATCGTTTTATTCGCGATACACGCATTAATTGCGACCGTTAAATTCGCGGCAAATTCTGACAGCCGATTGTCATAGAAAAAATCGTTTTAAAAATATTCCAAGGTGACAAGGTGAATGAAACTTGTAGCGTCTCCGAGAGTAATGACAGCGCAAGCGATTCTGACACTGTTCTTCATACAAATTGTGTACATAGAAGGGCCAAAATCGTAGACCAAAAGTTTTTTGTCGGAAATATTATTCAAATATTTGAATTATTTTCTCGCGCATGCGCAGATGCCGCGGCCACCGGGTGACAAGCGGCCGCCCAGAGGTTAAAAACAGAATTGTATGTATTACCTTACATGCTATAAAACTGAATCGATAGATGCCCAAATACACAGATTGATAACACATTCTCTAAATTGGAAGCGAGTTCACATTAAGATATTCAAGCCAAAAAATATACCATGCCTCTTGGCAGAGTTAATATTTTTTAATTAGTTATGATTCATGTATTTGAAAGTCCTCGGTCATCAGTTCTTAATTAATTGAATGTAAATAATAATAATAATGTGTTTATTACCATCACGGAGCTTCTGCTGGTATCCCAGGCCGATTTGGCTGGCATTGTTGACCTTGGCCCTGAGGGCGGCGTCGTTGTCCAGAGCGTACTTGCATCCGACTCCGAAGCGGGTGTTGTTGCTGCCGGCGGCCCAGTTCAGAGAGATGCCGCAGTCCAGCTTGGGGGACACCTTCTGGTAGATAGAGCCTCCAAAGTTCTGGCCATCATCGCTGCAAACAAACACTCAAACAATCATTCATTATCTTTACTAAGTATAAAATTAAGTAGCTCACACTGTATGTGCGCTTAGATCTTTTAAACTACGCAACGAATTTTCATGCGGTGACCGGACAACTCGGAATGAAACCAACTCAGAACCATCTCAGATAAGTCATTTAGAGTGATTTAAAAAAAATATATAAAAAAATTGGTTACGTTAGGTTAGGGTTATTTAAAATCTATCGGCTAATTTAAAATTATATTTTTCATAGCTTTTAATGACTTTTCAAGGAGTTGTTGAGTTGACTTTATTCTCAGTTGGCATGGAACCGTTTTCACCAATAGATAGAGTGATTCATGACAAAAAAATATATTTAGTAATCAAATCTATCAACGACTGCATAAAACTTCAAGAAGACCTAAATCGTATTTTTGCACACTGTCAATTAAACAAATTAATCGTAAACATTTCTAAGTGCAACAAATTATCTTTTACGCGTAACAAAAATAAAATTTCTTTTAATTATAACTTTCATGATACACATATCAATGAAATAGAATCAATCCGTGACCTTGGGGTAGTACTGGATGTAAAACAAAATTTTTTCAAACACATTAACCAAGTAATCAACAAAGCCAATAAAATGTTGGGATTTATAATTCGCATATCTAAACCTTTTCGCAATATTAAAACTTTGTATATAAACCTTTACACCACGTATATCCGCCCCCACTTAGAATACTGCACACTAATTTGGGCACCGTTCTACCAATGCCATATTGACAGAATCCAAAGTGTGCAAAACAAATTTTTTAAACACATAAATTATAAATTCAAATTACTCTTTGCAAATAACACCGAATCCTTAAAATTTCACAACTTTACTCCACTTCAAATACAAAGATTAATATCTGATCAAATATTTTTATACAAAATTCTGAATAACGGCCTGGACTCTCCTGAACTTGTAAATTATTTAAAAATTCACATACCTACAAGGCCAACCAGACTAAACCATTTTTTTTTCATTTGCCGGCGTGCAGAACCAACCTTAGAAAAAATTCTCCAATCCCCCGTATATGCAATATAACACGCAATTTAAAAATATCCATATTCTTAATAATACTCTTGTGAAATACCCAAACCAAGTCAAACATACCACCACAAATGTTCATTGAATTAATGCACAACTATAGAAAATGTGCAGCATGAGCATCTCCTGTCCCCATCCCATCTTCCTCTGCCTCTTGCCCTTTCCTATTCCTTCTTCCTTCTAATATATTTTTATATTTTTGTTTTTTTTTTTTTGTTATTTTCATTTTCATTTAATGGTTATTACCAGCACAATTTTATATTATATCATAATAACCAACATTAGCATAAGAAACTGTTTTGGCTTACCTCATGTTTAACCTCTTGTATAACTCATCCTGTATAAAAATTGCTGTTTGTTTCTTGCAATAAATAAATAAATGACGAAGGTTTTTAGGTATATAATTTGTCAAGGTTTTGTGTTAATTGGTTGAAATACATAATATATCTTGCCAAGCGGCAGCGGGCAGCGGACTGACAGATTTGATTTCACAGATGGCGTTGGTTGTGAAGGATTCGTTAGCCACAGCAATGCGTGTCCGGGTCTGCTAGTCTTATAGATACTATACAAATATCTAAATCTGTTTTTTATATTATTAAATAATACAATCTCAGGCATTATTGAATTGCTGAATCTCTGTGAGTCTAGATTTTGAGAAATGTTAGTATCAATAACATAACATTTGTAGGGAGCGGTTTTGTGTCATTTTACTTCAAAAGTATGAACCATTGCCTTACTCACAACATCCAAATAAAATATTAGACCACATTGAGGAACACGATAAGGCTATAATAAACAACCCGTTCTTCAAAAGACCTCTTGTATTACGAATAACCTGACAATATTTGAAAATTTTTGTCTACCATCACTGTAAGCGGAAAATGTTACTTGAATCAATGGAAGAATTGAACTCTTGGGTGGGAATCAGACGCAATGCCAACTCAGGGACTGACAGGAAGAGCCGGCCCCGTGCAGGCGTAATTGAAGTAGTCTGCTCCAGGCGCTGACTTGCTGAGGGCTGATAATACCTAACACTTAATACAGCGCCCTTCAGATTTTTATCAGTACCAGGCGCAGTTTGGTTCAGGGCCGGCCCTGCTAATAGGTCACGACAAGACAATTGAAAAATATATCATATATGCGACAGCCGTGTAGATCAGGCTTAAGAAATCTGTACTTACACATTGGTGTGGAGGACAAAGTCATTGCTGGTAAAACCGAGGGCAAAGTTGTTCTTGGTGACAGCAGCCTTCTGCGAGTCGAAGCGCATCTGGTAACCGGCCAGCCAGTTCTGGTACTTGAACACGGCCGAGGCGTCCACTGTGGGCCCAGCACGGTCCAGCTCCACATCGCAGTTCACGGCGCACAGCTCATGGACGTACGCAGACTTCAACTTGCCGGTCTTGGTTCTGCAAATGTTACAATATTCGTTATATATACTGAACAAAACTTCAATAAAAACTAAATAAACTTATTTGAAATGTATCTAGGGGGAATACGCTGCGTATATTTTATAAAGGTAGGTATAGTATATGGATAAATGAGGGATATAAAAGCAAAACCGCCACTATCCATCAATGCGAAATGTTCAGCATTTAAAAAAAAATGATTTGCATATTTCCTTTAAACTTTTTCGGTGATGTATATTTTTTTAAATTATGTATATTTAGTTTATACTTTTTGAATAGTGGAGATTTCAGTTCAACTCAGCTTGGTGGTATTTTTGAACCTGAAAATTTGTTAGAGTGGTCGTATTGCATTTGCAAAGTGCTTATGTGTTTTCTGGCTCGTGATTGAAACTCACCAAAAGTGGAAGAGGGGCAGTTTTGCATTTGACCACCGTTTTAAAAGTGGTTTTTGAATGGTTTGAAGATTGTACAGTATAGAGAGTGAGGTATTGATTGCTAATCAATCATTAGATCAAAATGCGGATAGTGGCAGTTTTTATTTTAAACCCCTCAATAACAGCGGGCTGGCAAACCCTAGAGTCAGTACAGCCGACAGCAATAAGTAATGTCTCAAGAAAAGAAGGAAAATAAATTCTGATTAAAATCATTATTTTATTTTTCTGGTATATTATTTTTCCATAAATTCATTGGAATTAAAAATCGATAAAAGGAGAACGGGATCATTACGTAGAATTATCATTAGTCCGATAGGGTCAGTTTGGAGTGGTACCATAGCTCTGGGGCGCGCACAGATGCACACACACGGTGTAGTATGCAAATGAACCTAATTTCAACCATATTTATGCCATTAGTATTTCTTCATTCGGGGCTTTTTGGGGCAGATGGAAGGCCCATCACCATGAGGAGAAGTTGAGAATGCTTCAAGTCTTAGTTGTTTGAAAGACAATAATGATGTGTGTGAAGGTGCTCACCCAGTCTGGGGGGCAAAGGAGGTGTCGAGTGTGAGCTTCAGTCCCTTGGCGAGCTGGTCCTGGACGGTGATATCTGTGGCCAGGATGTTGTCTGTGTTCCATTTCTCCGTGAAGGTGAGTCCATACTCCTTCACTTTGTACTTAGATTCTAAGGAACCGAATACCTGCAACGATGACACAAAAGTTTAAAAAATAAAAAGGTTAAAATATCCAAAATGCCATAATATGTGGTGGAGAATCACTGGCAGTGGTTAATGCAGATATCCAGAAAGCGGAAGGCCCCATTTAAAACCCGATAGCGCCAATAACTTATGTGAAAATCATTGCCATCACGGGGGTGCCATGCTCAAAAAGCAAGGCCAAGCCGTAGATAAAAATTAAGCATAAAAACAAAACTATACATGTAAAACACATATCGCACATCCCATAGAAAAGTGTTGTAAGTAAAAAAAAAAATTTCATTTTGCAGGAGAGCGAAAACAAATTATGAATGATGAACAAGCGGTCCCGTAGAAGAGACAATAGTGGCGTCTAGCGGAGATGGAGTGACTAACTTAATACGGATTTCGTGGGGCATATTTAATCACAGTCACTATTCAGAGATAAAAGTAAAACAAAAAATACAGATTTACAGAAAATACAACCTTTTTTTTTTTATGAGATTTCCGAATTATATATTTAGTATCTAATTCTTATGTGAATTCTATTATATTACGTTACAAATTCGATACTATAAATCTTAGGAACATTGATTTTAATTAACCACTCGGACCCATAAGGTAGTTTTCACAATAATATAACATTACCAGTAATATATATGACGTATGAGGCGTATCTGACTTGTTAAAAAAAACTGTCTAAAGAGATTTACTCTTTCTCAAATACTACAGGGTGTCCGGGGGTAAAGTGCATTAACTTCGGGAGGTGATTCTACGTGATGGTAGGAGTAAAAAAGATTAACAAATTTTTCCGAAATTCCAACTTTTTTTTTTGCCATACAAAAAGACGTACCTACTAAAAATCCTTAGTGTAAGGTACGATCTTACTTGCTGAGAGCCTGCCGGGCGCCTGACTTAATTGTGATTCGCCCGTATTGTAATAGCGGAAAATAATAAATCTGGCCGCACACGCCGGACTAATTTTATCTTTTTACCTCAAAACTACCCCCAAAAATTTGAAATTTCAAAAAAAGTTATTTATCTTTTTTACTTGTACTATCATGTAGAATCACCTCCCGAAGTTAATGCACTTTACCCCCGGACACCCTGTATAACATTATACTAATCTAAATCAGGTACTTTTGTGTGTTTTGATTTGAAATTGTTATAAATCGAACTTTTTTTTTACATTTAAAATACCTTTAATAGACAATATTTTTATGCATAGCACAAAGGGTAACAATTATTATAAGCAATAATTATCAGCCTGAAACACTCATCCACATTGAAAAATCTTCCGAGAAAAGATACATGACGCCAACGGGACATGAACCCGTGCCCTTCTGATTGCCGGTCAGCTGTCCCGTTGGCGTCATGTATCTTTTCTCGGAAGATTTTTCAATGTGGATGAGTGTTTCAGGCTGATAATTATTGCTTATAATAATTGTTACCTTTAATTTAGATAATATTCCATTACACCATGTTGTGTGAGAGTTGGTACACTTTGATAGCCTTAATCGGAATCTGGTGGGCTAATTCTACTGAGAAATATCTAAATATTTAATATGTAATAAAAAGTTAAAATATTTTATTTGACCTTTGTATCTTTGCTTATTTTTTAATACATGCTTAATTTGCTGATTAAATACGCAATAACAAAAGTAAAAATCAAATGTTCATCAGCAGAGAAAAATAATTAGCACAATTCTCTGTGTAAATGGGACACACCTGGCGAGGAGCTGGTTCCGAGTACCAATCCAATTAGGAAGCAGGAATTATACTGGCTCAATTGAAACATTCAATATTCCAAGAAGCTTGATACTTGCACACATTATTATGATGCAATAAAGTGATAATTAAAGTGTGATCTCAGAAAATTATCTAAAGAAGCAAATCTAGCAGCCCACAATGAAGTGCTGATGCCAACTTGCAGATGAAGAATGAAAGTAGACTGAATACCATAGAAATGAGATCCCTGAGGCATGTTTGGTAAAACCACACATGACCATGTAAAAAATTTGAAAATTCTGAAATAATTCAAGGCTGATGTAAGCGTAATGAGTAAGATTAAGAAAGGGATGCTTAGATGGTGTGTGGTAGAAAGGATGTGAATAGTAGAAGTCGGGGATGCCCGATTCAATCGATCACAATCAATTCAAATACTTGATTCAGGCTGTCATGAGTCAGAACAGCAGAATGTGAATAGAGCAAGGAGCGTGTGCCAAGACTGAGTTGTTTAGCGGTCCAGCGGATGTTAGATAAATACAGATATTGACTAGTTGACGGACCTTTCCAGATTCCTGGATGGAATGGACTCCACTTGCAAATTCCACTCCGGAAGAGCTCTTGGTCTTAACATCTAATTTCAAGAATCCAAAGTGGTATCCCTTTCCGAACACATCGCGGGCATTCTTGCCAAGATCTCCGTATGCTGGGGCCGACATGATCTGAAAACCAAAAGTAGGTACATTCTTTTTTAAATTTCATAATATCATTAAGTTAAAATTTCATCAGACTTTTAGGGCGTTTTTAAAATACACTGTGAATTTTTACATGACTTAGTTAATGCACTTACATCAAAAGTTGAGATTTATGGCCTGGAAAGGCCCGTATACCATTTGAACTTAGCTCCCAACAAGTTTAAATGTATAAAAAAAGACAGTTGTACTGCATAGATGAACTAAGCTCCCAACAGGTATGTATGATAAAAGACAGTTGAACTGCATGGATATTCTATGATGATCCCACTTTAATAAAATTACCTAATGTGTGGTGATTTATTGATTATTAAAAATCCTACTTATCGATGTTGACCACATGCTGCAACTCTTCAAATTTTGTAGTTTGAAAATTTTCAATTAGTATTACATAAATATAATAAATTTTACATGATCGTCACAGAAAAAGGGCGAAGCCTAATCATAAATGTGTATTTTTTTTTATTGATCGAGGGAAACTATGCACGGACTTTTACCTTTTGACATGTCTGTCGACTTTGACGTTAGACGTCAAAAGTTTGCGAAAATATAGGACATAGATTTCACTGTGCAAATTATGTATTACATAATATGCCCCAGTGTCGAGCGAAAAGAGCATTTTACAGTTGCGTTTTTAAACTTGAAAAAACCGACTTCACCATTAAAAACTATCGCACACAGATAACATTCGTTTAGCCAAGTCAAGATTTTCGTGCCACCCACCCAGATCCAGTCAGATCGCGTGATTTTTATATGCACACATCTTCTAGATTAAATTGGGAGTCTGGGGGAGCTTGTAAATCAAAGAAAGGAGAACGTAAGACTCTATAAATTAAACCCCGACTCCAAGCTTCCGAGGAACAAATATACAGAAATAACACAGCATTATATATCATATTATTTAAAAATATATCGTACTAAAAAAAACTCTACGGACCGGCTAGTCTACTTATAACCTAACTTTTCCCGTGGAAATTCTTTTGAAAATTTGAAGAGAAGAAAAGTAAAACTCTGTGACTTACCTAAGGGTTAGAATTTATATTTTGATAAAAATATAAAATAAAACTGATTTTCACTTTAAAATAGCGAACTTCAGAAACCCACTAGCTAACAAGCTGAAACCGACACGAAGTAAGCAAAATTCAAGTAGCGAAGGTAGAGGGCGCTCGTATGAAACTTTCTCTGGGGTTTATGATTAAATTTATTTTCATGATTTACATTTTAAAATATTTTAAAATATCCAATAAAAATATATAAAATATTTTTATAAGTAAACTATCAATTTTATCTTTTTAAAACTTTGTATTTTGACATCAAAATAAGCCAGTTTATTCCCAAACCCCAAATACGGAAATCAGGAAAGCAAAGTGAAAAGTGACTTTTCACGAATAATTAAGAAAAAATATACATTATAAGGGTTTAAAACCTAAATGAAAAGTTATGAATAAACCAGTTTTTTATTATATAAGTACACGCTCTTCATAAATATTATTAGTAAAGAAAAAAGTTACTTCTGTAAATAAGCGGGATTTTCAAACGAGGAAAATAATATCCCAAACTTAAAAATATTTCTTCTTCCAAGGTGGAAGTTAGGTTAGGTTAGGATTTAGGAGACCTGAAGAACGTTTTTAAAATAAATACATTAGTGGACGATGTATTGATTATAGTTATTTCAATCGGTTTCAGCACGCTTTAGAACACCAATATTAATATAGCATATTGAAGAAAACACCAAGGTTGTTTTTTTTAGTACTGATTACAGCGAAAACAGCTGTGCTTTGCAAAACACAGTTTTACAGTGCTGATTCGCTGATTGAAAGCTTACTTAAAACATACATTTAATATTAATGATTTATAATAATATTTTTCTCACATTGGCTCTGTAGCAGAATCTTCAAGGCGCTACGGCAACTATTTTGAGAAGAGCTACGCTAACCCATCTAAGAAACTGTAGCAAATCTAAGTAACATCGATACTTTACAACCTAACAGAAACTATCATAATCTAACCTACTTCATTCACTTATTAGCGAGCTGGCGGGTCATGATACGCAGATACACTTTCGATGAATATCATCCTACTCTATAATCAATACTGATATCGAACTGACTGATAATAATATTATTGCATATATTACTTTTACAAATCATAATACAGCACAACATATCATAGGAATCAATTGACATGATTATACATTTAATGATAGAAGGAAAATAGTGTCTCACGAGCGGTGTGGAGGGAAATAATTTGATTTTTTTAGGACATGGCGCTGTCCCCGGCGGTGGAGGCATTGTACATTCAAGATCAGGCATCCCGTGTGATACATTTTCAGGCACTGGCGGAAGACTCATTATATATTCAAAGAATTTGTCGTTTCCCTAAACAATTATTTTGAAACATATATCTATCATATTCGCCAATTACCAACAACTGTCAAAGCGATAATTGAACATCGCCTTATTAAAAAATGTTCTTTTTTTGAATAAAAGAGGATAGACTAGATAGATAGATATTATTATACTATTAAATATATATATGTAATTAAATATGTGATTCAGGTAAGGTAACTCTCATCTAGTTTTTTTTAAATTTTTTTAATCTCAATATAAGTTTTTTTACACAAATTTTTCAAATGCTTACACTATTCGGCAAATCAGGTATCATCCTATGAAATAAAATTGCATGTCTGGTAGTATCATAAATATACCAAACCACCCACCACCCACCCACCCACGGTAGTATTATAATGTTAATGACTGCATTGTTATTTTGAATAAAAGGTTTCATTTCCAAATTAGCGGCAAATTTAATACTCTATCAGCCAGGAACAATTGGACATAGATTAAAGAACTCCACTCCACTCCCCCGCATCAACCCCCCTCCCCCCTCCCCCTCCACCCACCCCTCCCCCCTCCACCTTCCCTCTCCCCACTCCACTCATCCATCAACCCCCCTCTCCCTCCCCCTCCTTCTCCACCCACCCATCCCCCACCCCATACCCCTCCTCACTTCACCTCACCCCACCTTCCTTCCCTCCCCCTTCTCCCACCCACTCCGCCTCCTCCACTTTCCCTCTCTCCACTCCACTCCCCCCATAAACCCCCTCCCCCTCTCCCTCCACCCACCCCTCCCCTCAACCCATACCCCTCCATATTCCCTCTCCGCTTCCCCCCTCCACCAATACCCTCCCAAAACCCTCTCCCCCCCTCCCCACTCCCCCCTCTCACCACTCGCATTCCACACATTCATTCCCGATACATTCAGTTTTCAAACTGCTCGCGTGCCGCCTATTATAATTTTTTATACAAATTTCAATAATTTCATAATTACTCAACTGTAGTTTTATACAAAATAACGAACAAAAAAAAAAGAATTATCCAATTTGGTGCAGTCGTTCGGGTTTATGCGCATACATACATTTCGGTGATTCATTTTTAGAGATAGTTATTAAGTACGACGCCAACAAAACACTCTTTTTAGGGTGAATTTCCTAATTAAAAAAGAAAACATCCTTTCCAAGGCGACAATTGGTTTGCTTTTTTTCTGACGTTTGCAATAAATCGATTTTGTTAGGGACAGAAAACGTATGATAAATAATTTCATAACGCCAGAGATTATTCATAGCGCCAGAGCTTACCAATATATATAGCCTATAGTACTCGCAAATAATGTTGCTTTCTATTAGTGAAAGAATTTTTAAAATCCATTCTGTAGTTTTTTCGTGAAAGAGTAACAAACATCCATACATCCATTCATACATACATCTATACAAACTTTCGCCTTTATAATATTTTATTAGCAGTTAAGTTATATTATATTACAGTTTGATACAAACTTTCGCCTTTATAATATCAGTGGGATAAATATTTTTTATTGAAAATTTTGACACGTGGAACAATTATTATAAATATAAAAATTCGAGGTAATTAATACGCAATAAAAAAATCCACAAAGGCCAAGCTTTTGCGTTATATTCGTGATATTGCAATAGAAAAATGATGAGAAGAAATTTGAGCTACTTACTAGTATATAATGCTTTTCTTCAATTTCTTTTAGTATTAACAAAAAATTTTAATAATAAGTTTTTAATATTATTATTATTTTCTTCAATTTCTTTTATTATTAAAACCATGAGAAAATCAAGTTCAATGTCACGTTTAGCGATTCACCTTGCGACTGAAGATGATTTAGGTCGGGTTGTTTCGAAAAATTTGACGGATTCATCAAATATTTGAAGTTAATTTTCACGTTCTGTGCAAATTCTATTCAAGTTCTGTGATTATTACAGTTTTATGAAGCAATTGGCCTTTTTTACATGAGCTTCAAACAGGAGGCGCCGAGAAAAATAATTTCCCTCAGGGCCTATGTCATCTTTGGGAATGCTGTGTGGAGGGTTTTTTAAGGAAAAGAAGGAGAGGAGAGTTCTGGGAAGGAAAAGGGTTTAAGGGGTGGGTAGGAATCTGGGGTTCAGTGTGTTCTGGTCATCCGCCTCTAAGACCTAGACAAACCTCACCCCATGAACCCGGACACCCCTGCTAAATCACCAAACGTAGCAAACCACTTGGGGTGACCTATGGCAGAGGTGTTGGTTATCCAATAAAAGTTCTCGGGGCGGCGGTACCCATTCCCGCCTCGCAAATTGAAAATTTGGGAGGCGGGAATGGGTTGTTATTATGGGTTCTGTTATTATATCATTACAGGGAATATTGGCCTATAATGATATAATAGCAGAACTTGAATAGAACTTGAACAGAGTGAATAAATATTTAATGTGTCCGTAAATTTTTTTGAAATAATCCGTCCTTAGACTTAGGACGGGTTGTTTAAAAAAAATTCACGTTCTGTGTAAGTTCTATTCCAGTTCTGTTATTATATCATCACAGGAAAGTTACTTCATAAAACTGAAATATTCACAGAATTTGAATAGAATTTTCACAGTACGTGAAAATTAACTGCAAATATTTGATGAATTGTTAAAATTTTTTGAAACAACCCATCCTTAGACAATAAATTGTGTTTCTTATTTTATGTCTCGTATCTACCTAAAGTGTATTTCAGGTTTTAACTGCCAGAATGTTAGATTTGGCCTTTTTCCACGTTGCTGACGTTTTTGGTTTCCCAGAATTCAGAAATAAGCTCGGCTTTCGGTCTGGGAAATACAAATTCTGATCATCTGACGTATCCGGACTCGAGGCTCGTGGCTCGTGGCTCGTGGCTCGTGGCAACTTTAATTATTCTTATGTAACAATGGTTCGAGTCCCGCGAAATTCGAGCAACGTAATCGATGTACTATGCCATCTCTACGTCAGAATGATTTTTTGGAAATGTTCCAACCCTGTCAAGTTTGAAAACCCGAATAAGAATCTTCGTTGATAATATTTAATTTAATTGCCGGCAACCCGGGCGTTTATTGATATAATATTATCATATACAAACAAGTAACCCGCTTCACTAGACGGTGTCTGTTCTGAGACGGGTAGGTACTGTATATTATTATGTTTTGTCTATTCTATATTGTTTTAGTTCAACATTCTTGACCTCTCCCGATAATGTTAATCAGCCGGAAAAAAAGTCAGCCCACTGCGTGTAAGTAGGTAGTTATTATTTTAGGGATGTGAACACTGAACAAGCGCAAACAAATTACTACAAATTAGGGTTTAATTACACTGTGACTGAAAACTCGTGGTACAGGCGGGAAGCTGGTGAATCTAAGTCATATAGATAGAGAATCAAGAAAAATTTCGATCTGAGCACTTCGATACACTTTTATTATTTACATACTTTTTTCTTTTTTTTCGGTAACCAAAGATTTTAAAAAATGTCTACGCTACGACGCATTTTAAAAGTTAAGTGCTAGCATCCTATTTTATAAAAAAATCCAACTTCGGACTCGATTTAGCTGCTCGAAAACAAAACCTTAAATCAAAAAAGTAATACTTAGGTAAGTAGGGGAGACCTAGGAGAGTTGTGATAATTTTTAATTTAAGGGACATATCTCGCTCAAGAAATATTCCGTATTTATGATCTATGTAAATTAAGGTAGCACCATTCCTTCCCTTTGCAAAACAATCATCAAAATTAATTAAAGGATTACGGTTTCCGAGAAAATCAACAAAAAGAACAACTACTCCCTCTGTCACAACTCTACTATCACCGAGGTAAGTTGTGACAGGTATGGAGGTAAGTTGTGACAGCTTTGTATTTAGACTATTTGAGTATTTAGACACTAGCAATGCCTTTACCAGTCTTTCTTGTATAGTTATTAGGCATTCTGAAACAAAAAAGTAGTCATCCAGCATGCAATATCACACTACAAGTCCAAATGATTTTTTTATCGAAAATGATTCTTTTGAGACAAGCTTTTATTGCGGACTGCACTTGCAAGATTTGACCTTCATATACTAACGCACAAACACACATACGGACATCGTAAATTAATTTTAAAAAGTGTCGAAATAACCCAGCAGAAAAATGAAGGCAAAAGGAGAGTTGTGACAGGCTGTCACAACTCTCCTAGGTGCTCAAAATTACGACTTGGTCCGAATAATGATTCATATTTTCTAAACACGATGCAAACACAAAAGATCAATGCAACGCTTTGAGACTTAAATAATCATACAACTTAAGAAAAAATAACACAACAACGCACTTGTAATAAGACGTGATATAAATTCAATCAAAATTTTGAAGAAAAACTTACTTTTCGCATTTTTTTGCATGCAGACGTCGTAATTACGCAAACGCTTCTTGTGCGCCGCCGGTGGGTACTGAGTGAAGTAGCGCGTTTCTAAAGCGACAAAACGAGCATTGTTACAATTTCGCTAACTATTATAGGTAGGGAGAAATCGTCTTTGTCACAACTCTCCTCTGTTACAACTCTCCTAGGTCTCTCCTACCACAAAATCGACTCCAAATATGTTGATTCACCACTGTCCCGCCTGTACTACGATTTTCCGGACGCAGTGCATACTTTGAAAAAACCTTGTTGCTTTTAAATCATTTTATAGTTTCGTAAAGTTTAAAGATTTTTACTATTTGTACGAACTTTTAAAAACACAATAATTTTTATTTTTAAGCCATATAACTTTATGTTACTTAGGTTTTTTTAAAAATTTAATATAAATATAATTTAGATTTTTGCATTTTTATATATAAATTCTTTGACAAATCTAATATGCCTAAATTTTGAATGAGAGACCTAGGTATAATGCCAGTAGCCGAAATAACAAATGGTAATATTTTTATAGTCTGAGAATGCCAAATTCTTTTAATCTCATTTCTAAATCTGTGTATTTTCTTATTTATTCAGAAACAGTTTTTTGAATATTACAGGAATTTGGAATTGCTACATCAATGATATAAGTTATTTTTTTTTTAATTTTGTCATGTAAAACTATATCAGGTCTATTATGACTAATTGTTCTGTCTGTTAGTATAGTTTTATCATAATATATTTTATAAAATTCATTTTCCAAAAATGAATTTGGTTCATATTCATAATATGGTTATATATTACGGCAATCAATCAAGTTATGTTTAATCACCAAACATTCGTGAATTATTTTTAAAACCTGATTGTGCCTAAATGTATACTCGGACGGCGCTAATACAGAACATCCCGATATAATATGTTCTGTTTCCGGAAAAGCCAAACATTTTCTACATAAATCATCAATTTGATTTAAATCTTTGATTATATGCTTTCTATAATTTTTAGTATTAATGACTATCTTGAATGGCAAGCATAAATCCTTCTATTTCTGCACTCAACTCTCCAATACTCAACCATTTGTTTGACAAAAGTTTGTCAACATACGTTTGGATGAGATAATTGAAGTGTTTTGCGTGAATAATTTTATTTGACCAGGAATCTAATAATTCCTGGTTAGTATTTATAAGAATGTTGGCATTCTCGTCGTATAAATTTAAAGGTGTAATGTTTCTATCTGCCTTGCAAATTATTTTGTGCATTTCTGAGCTATTAGCTTTCCTATGGAAAAAAGATTTAAATAAATAAAAATAATATTTTAATAAAAAAGATATTTTTATTTTATTTTATTATTATTGTACAACAGAATACTTCCAATTACAGTACAATTTAGTTACCCTATCAGCATTTAGGCAAGTGACTCTTCTTTTTGTTTTTGACAAAAATGTCTAGAAATTGTTACATAGTCAATGCCCAAGAAATACAAAAAAAGTGACTCTTCAATAATATTTTTAAGACATATAAAGAACAGTCACTTACATCCAAATGGTTTGCAATTTCATTTAATAGCTCCACTCTCCTCGTCATGCTATGCTTTGCCAAGACGTCTGCTCTGCCGTTCGGTACTTTAAACAAGTCATGATGTCGACTTCGGCTGTAGTGGTCTGGTACATATAAATCATAGCATCCCAAGAGAAATGGGCTATCGATGAAATTGTTCCAAATTTTGAAAGACAGAATAGCAAGACTTGCTTTCCGTCAAGTTTCTAGACTCACAGAATCAGTTTCCTCAAGTAAGTCAATATGGTGCATGAACCTTGGATAGGTTCCATGCTTCCACATATAAACATACCTGAGGAATTCCTTCTGGATTTGCTCTAACATATCAATGTACTTCTGGTGGTATGGTGCCCAAACATCGCTCGCGTACTCCAGCTTGCTTCTCAGTATGCCATCGAATAACGCTAGCATAGCTTGTTGGTTATCAAACTGCTTACAAGTCCTGATGATGAACCCAAGAAGTTTGTAGCAAGACTGAGTGAGTTGCGATATATGGCAAGAGAATGTCAGTTCGGGATCAAAGACGACACCGAGATCCTTCACGGATTTTACACGTGATAACGTTTCGCCTTTTATTTTGTACCCATACCTCATATTATTTTCTTTAATTTTAATATACATAATCAGGAAAAAACAGTTATTATGCCTGTCTATATCTACATGTTTTAATGTGCAGGAATCGATAAAAAAATCGTCTATGTATAAGTTTTGCAGATATGAAAATGTATCGATGTTATTTTTATACTTAATTACGTTTCAGGCAAGATTGATCACAGCAAGATGCTGTAAAACTTTTAAGATTGAAAATCACAGTAATATTAACTTACTTAAAATCAGGGGCAAACTTCGGTAAATTTGTTTGATTTGAGATTATTACGGCCAAAAAAGTATTATCGTGATTTATTTTTGGTTATTATCCGTGTTGCGCTACCTCCTTTTTTACCCAACGTTTCCGAAACGTCCACATCTAAAATTAATCTATTTAGGTAGGTACAGTGTACAGCCGTGGTAAGTAAAAACGCAATGTCTCCCACGGAAGACCATCTATTGGATAACCAACACCCCTGTCTTAGGTCTCAAAGTGGTTCGCTACGTTTTGTAATTTAGCAGGGGTGCCCGGATTCACGGAGTGGGATTTAGGTCTTGGTGGCAAATTAATTTGCCCAATTACTGCGTGGCGGGCCGGATCTGGAGAGACTGATTGAGGGAAACCTAACCTAGATCTCTCTCGTTCCATCAGCTTGCACCGCAGTGGGAGGATTCATGCGTCCGTCACTCCAGGACACATTGACACCCAGATTCCTTTTCTCTTCCCAGAACTTCCTCTCCTTATTTTCCCTGAAAAGACCCTTCACATAGCAACCCAAAAGATGACTTAGGCCCTGAGGAAGTTTTTTTTCCTTAGGGCCTCCTGTGTGGAGCCAATGTAAAAAAAAATAACTTTCCTCGGCAGTACACCCATGTATCAGTACATTTAAATCCAAGTACATTCTTACATACTCCATACTCGTACGACAATGATAATGTATTAAGTAATTTGATTATCTATAATTAATATAGCAATTATAGCATGTTGGCATTACATAAAGTCAGTGCCAAGGATATTTAACATAAATAGTTGACAGTGTAAAATACTGGCGACGGCTCATTAGACTTGCTCTAAATAAAGGGGTGGACTTTTGGCCAATTTAATATGATAAATAAATTAATTAAATACTTACCGACAAAAAATAAGAACACTATTAAATCGGCAGGTAATCTGGATCGCCCAAATCAGCCGTTAAGCCGCCGCTACCCGAATTCTACCGATTTCTTACATATTTCTTATGACTACTTTAAGTTTTAAAGCTCTAAAAAAATATATTATTCTTGAAGATAATATCTAGACATTCCCCGCGCCGAAAAGCAAATTATGTAAAATTCCCTCGATAGAAAAAAATTGCAAAGTATGCTCCAAAAATTATTATAAACACTTTTGTTTCAGTTATTTTATTTTATTTATTTATTTTTATTTATTTATTTATAAGTACATGTTACATACATAATAAATTTACTTCAGGAGATACATTAGGTCACCATACTAGGCAGCTGCCTGTATCATGGTGACCAACGGAGGATAGTTGTTTGAATTGGAGTCTAGTACTCGTAAGTGTAAACATATCTAAGTATATCTAAGTAAAATAATAAAAAAAAAAAATTATAAATTAATATCATTAATTTCTTATGAATTTTTTTTTCTTTTTTTGGTATGCAGTATTATAAAAAGAAAGAAAAATAAGGTTTTACTTTTTTTTTTACTTATATGTATGAAAAAATTCATAGTGTTTTTTAAAATGCTATTTTAAGACAACCCCCGCGAGATTTTTGGTCTATTTTAAACGAGTCGTGTTTAATTAAACATTTTCACAAATTTTGCATCGATTTTATCGCTTTATATTAGCGCGCGTATCTCTCTATCTTCTTCCGGCGCCTACGGCCGATACTGCGCCTTAACGCTGCGCGCTGGTGAGTTGGCGGTATATTAGCCGCCAATCTTCGTTTATTCCTATGCAATGACAATACAAGTGTTTTTTACAAAAGTATAATAATAAAATGCCTCAATGTATGGGCACAGGTTACCGAGTGATGAACAGTTAAGAAAAAAGTGGATTGTACCTACTTTAAAAATGGTGACCCGACGATTGATCCCCGAAAATGATATTTTTTTGTGCATATTTATTAATTTCAATCGTAAAAGATATTCAGTTCAACATCAAAAATACCCTCGGTGTCGATTTTTTTTGTAGGTACTTATGCGCTGGTACATACAGTAAATATGAAAGTAGATTTTTCCTTCATGCGTTTGAATTAAAATATGTTTTATTCTTCTGTTGTTTGGAGGTACATCCTCTCTGCACATCCCTACGGGGTCACTTAGTTATATTTTGTGTAATTAGGTACAACATATTTTCCCTAAAGCGACTGCACATTGTATATAAGTATGCCGGGGGACCAATTGTCGGTGGAAAAAACTGTCATCAAACTTTTAAAAAGTCATTGGGGGCCGTTCAAGTATTACGTAACGCACTTGGGGGGGAGGGGGGTCTGGTGAAACATTACGGCGCGTTACGGGGGGGGGGGGGAGTTGAAGGACGCGTTACGTAACATGTTTTTCTTTATTTAAATAAAAAAACTAAGGAATTGAAATCTTCCAAGTTGGCAAGCCTTTTAGTTTATGTTGTACGGGGAATTCCTCGACTGTATTGTGCGTCATTTTTATTTTATTTTCATTGTCAGTATTCGTTAGTGTTTTAACCACGAAATACCCATAAACACAATTTGCTGTAGTCAGTGTTTTTAATGTGAGTTTTTGGGAATTATAATGTCCTCCAAACCGGGAGATTTAGATCATCAGCTGTTATTGGCCTTTAAAGGGCTCTCATGCTGACTTGCCAACGCAGCGCAACCAAAAAATGCCAACCAAATTTGGAAGACAGCAAAAGAAAAATTAAAAAAATGAAAATTTTTTGCAACATATGAATGATGTTATACGAGAGTTTTTAGCAAGAACAACGCTTTTTAGTTATTACACACAGGTTAGTTTACTGCTAAAATATAATAATATTACCTAAAGCTAGGTTTCGTAGTGCATGCATGGTTACACTCAGAACATGAAAAAGGTTTTCTTCACTTTGAATCGTTCTGTGGATTTTTTAATCTCCCTTTCGAGAACTTGAAAAACCACGCTGGGACAAAAAAATAGTTTTGTCTGCTGAAGGTAAACATGTGATTTTTCGTGCCTCTTTGTAGAACACGAATAGTTGCAGTAGAAACATGTAAGTGGTTTTGTAGCACTGTGAGTCAGCAAATGATTTCTAAGAAGTTCCTTACACTGTACAACATGAATAATTGCAGTCGGTAGCCAGGCGCGGCTGGTGCCTAAAATGTTTGGTGGTTCACCTATCAATAAATCAAACACGTATAATGTAATTTAATTGTTGGTAGGTCACACAGCTAGCTACCGTAGCTACCATATTTATAGAGAATAAAAAAATAAACTTCAAGCTTCTTCCCAGTACCCGGTGTAGCGCATTTAAAACGCACACATAAAAAATCATTTTTAACTGAAAAACTAATGTCGTTGTCAAATAGGTTCCCTAAATCCCAAACATAACAAGACCCGTTGACTTATGGTTGAATTTTGCAAGCTAAATATTACTATCCCGTTCAAACCTATTTTGCTGGAGCCCTTCGGAATACGTCGAATGTTTTCGACGCACTTCGTAGCGCCGTGCGCCGCGTCGCCAGAAGCAGATTTTTGGTACATTTCGTTATTCTGACGGTCTGGACATGTTTGTAGGAGCACCATACAAAATGACAATTCCCGAACGGGGCGTTTGACCGAAACGCGCCGAATGGTATGTACGTAGGTTCCTAGTTCTTAGCGCGCGGGAAAAGAACTCCAGTCGGCTGCAATATTTATTATCTCTGGCAAAATTCATGCATTTAAATACGTGATTAGTTTTTATTTTCAACATTGTGCGTAATTTAAATTAAAAAATATTAAGTAGGAACACGTTGAGCTGTAAAATGTTCAATTTTGTTGGCGGTTCGGCGCACTATTGAACGTTTGGGCCAGCCGCGCCTAGTCGGGACACGAAAAAGGTTTTTGTCCAGTGTGGGTAAACATGTGAATTTTTAGATACCGTTTTGTAGCGCCTGAATAGTCGCACTCGGGACAAGTAAAAGGTTTTTCATCACTGTGAATTAGCAAGTGCCGTTTTAGTTTTTTTTTTCGAGAAGAAGAATAGTTGCAGTCAGGTCATGAAATGGGTTTTTCACCACTGTGAGTAAACATGGGTAATTTTTAGATTTCTCTTCGTAGTACATGAATAGTTGCAGTCGGAACATGAAAACTGTTTTTCTACACTGAGTCAGCAAGTGACTTCTTAGATATCTCTTTAGAGGACACGAATAGTTGCAGTCAGGACATGAAAATGGTTTTTATCTTCTATGAATCATACCGTTGAATTTTAAATCTTCCCTTTGAGAACTTGTATAACTGCATTCGGGACGTGGAAAAGGTTTAACTCCACTATGAGTCAGCTTGTGAATCATAGTGGAGTAAAGTGTTGCTCCACAGGGAAAACTTAGGGAAATTACTTTCCTCAAGGCCTCCTCACTAAAGCTAATGTAAAAGAAAGTATGTGTTGTAAAACCATGTAGGTTTATTCTGGGTAAGACAGTGTTAAATTGTGGAGATCCGGAAGGATTACAAGGCCGATAAAAATAATAATAATTTCCATTTTTTTAATAAATAACAATATGAATAAATAAAATGTATATAATATATCGCGAGTTAGAAATCTCTTGTTTTTTTATTACCGCAAACGCGATAAAATCAAGAAAAAGGGTATTTAAGCGACATTTCAGTACGTTGCGCAACTTAATTGTGACTTTCAGGTAAAAATTGTTACTTGGGTGTTACGTAACGCTTAGGGGGGGGGGGGGGTTGAACGGGAAAACGTTACGGCGCGTTATATGGGGGGGAGGGGGGGGGTTAAAAATCTTCAAAAATTGCGTTACGTAATACTTGAACGCTCCCTTATAAACATAAACCGATAAAAATTATCGTATTTTCAATAAATGTTTTGTTGTATCAGACTGTGTGATTTCTTAGTAATCGTGCATAAAACGATATTTAATATCAATGTAAATATAAATACGCACTGGTAGGAACACCGCTTTCAAAACATGAGAGAGAAAAATCCAAAAATCTTATATTGCCACGAATAATATATAGGTAGTAGAATGGCGGTGGTAATAGTATATTTCGCGATTTCGAGCGCAAAACTGGTTTTAATTTATTTTGTGAATAATTGTATAAGAAAGAAATAGTTAATCAATGGAAACTGTCACAGATAATTTTAGCCATTATATTGTTATTTTAAAAAGTTGTTTTTTTTTAAACGCGTTAATACATTTCTAATAAAAAAATACATTTTAGTAGTTTATACTTATATTTTTTACAAACGGTTTTTGGAAACGGTTGAAAGCTTCAATTTATCCAAAAGCATACTTTTTGTATTTATAATTTAAAACGATTTGTAGTAAAGATTAATCTAAAATAGTGATTTAACTTTTAGTTTCCTTTTCAACGTTCTGACTCTGAGAAAATCGTCTGAAACTTATTTTTTTTAGAAACTTAGTTATTTCTGTAATCTGAAAGTAAACAGCGAAACTTTTTTTCATTTTATTCGGTCAAATGTATATATAGTTGCTACTAGTTATCTATGTTCATAGAAAAACAATCTGACATAGTTATTAGGTTATAAAGGAAGACTAAGTCTTCCCTTTTCCCAATAATTACTTTTGTATTTACATAGATAATACTCACTTCATGATTTAATAAACTCGTTAATACTTCAACCACCATAATTACCAACCATTTTTAATGCCTTTACATTCTTAAAACGATATCTTTCAATATTTTCCCTCATCTTTGGGGATGCCGTGTGGAGAGTCTTTTTAGGAGAAGGAAGGAGAGAAATGAAAGGGGTAGGAGGGGAATCTGGGGGTCAGTGTCCACGAGTGACGTTTGAATCCATCCCTCCCATTGCGTTGCAAGGCAATGGGTCGAGAGAGTCCAGTTGCATTGAGAGGTCAAAGGGTCTTCCTCAATTGGCCTTTCTATAAATGGGCTATAATAATAACACACAATTTAATAATGGGCTACTATAACCTGACCTTCCAGGTCACCGGAGTTTCATTCTGTCTTACATGTGAAATTTAAAAAGAATATCTTTCTTATTTTCATTTTCAATTTGGGAGGCGGGAATGGGTACCGCCGCCTCGGGAACCTTTATTGGATAACCAACACCTCTGCCATAGGTCACCCCAAGTGGTTCGCTACGTTTGGTGATTTAGCAGGGGTGCCCGGGTTCATGGGATGAGGTTTGTCTAGGTCTTGGAGGTGGATGACCAGGACACACTGAACTCCAGATTCCTACCCACCCCTTTTCCTTCCCAGAACTCTCCTCTCCTTCATTTCCCTAAAAAAAACCTCCACACAGCATCCCCAAAGATGACATATGCCCTCAGAGAAATTACTTTCCTTAGGACCTCCTGTGTGAAGCTCATGTTAAAAAAAAAATATGTTATTAGTCAACGAGTTTTCTTTAAGTAATTATCACAATATTACGAATATTGCAGACGGGTGGGGGGGACTCTAGGGCCTAGTTATAATAGAGCTGCTAGTTACATCGAGTATTACAGATTTTGTTGAAAAATTAAACTCAAATTATTAAAAATTCCTAGTCCATCCCCGAAGCTGGTTTAAGATGTGGGGATGTCTGTGTGCGCGTGTTCTAACGGTGGTGCCATGTTATTCTTTTCAATCTTTGTTCTGCCTCGTATGATTCGCGAACTTATCGTGAATAATCAATATGTGATAGCGGTATAAAATAAACCGGATTCTTAATAAAATCTCCATTACAAATTTAAATTGTATAGTGTTGGCTCGTCCTAAGTTAGTTGCACTTAGTTATTATAAATAATTAAAGTTCTAATTAATTAAAAATGTGCGAAGTGCCTAATTACAGAATTGAGAAGGACGAAAGGCTGGGGAGGTATCTGGTGGCTAATAAGCCACTGAAAAAAGGGACACTTGTTTTTACTGATGTGCCCTTTGCCCTTGGACCAAAACCGGGTAGGTTTTAACAACATTTTTTAAAACTATTTTGGTAAATATTCCCCTAACCGCCGTACTTTTTTTATTAGGCACAGATTTTGGAAATTACACTATGTTTCAATTTAATTAGTACAAGAAATACCTAATTACGTTTGGATAGATGGTAAAAATTCATTAACATTCAATTTTATTCAATCAAAGTTCAAAATTTCCCGTATAAAACGATTTTGGATTTTTTTGTACGGATTTACATTTTGCGAGAATCAAAAAACAAAAATTGTTCGTAAAATTAATTAGATATACCTACCTAGTTCGAAATAATAGATGTATAAAGTAATACTTTGAATCTAAGTAGCATGTACATAACTACATCTAATTTAATAATGGGCTGCAATAAAGGCGTATATAAATCTGTTACAGACCACTTTAATTTATTTTTTTTAAATAAAATGATACCTGACTTAGTTTGTAACCACGATTTAATTATTTAATTTTTTATATACTGAACAAACCAGTTAATTTTATACCCTGAAGATGCTTGTGTAAAGCGAAACCGGTCGGTATATAAAAATTAAATAATGAAATCGTGGTTACAAACTAAGTTATTGTTTTATTTCAATTAATGTCAAATCACAAAGTGACTGCTTTCTATCAAAATATTAACTTATTTTATTCACACTCTACTGGTTTCGGATGAACTCCTTCGTTAGGGAGTTAGTTAGGACTCTTTCTATTCTAAATTTTCTAATATTGATATTCTACCTATACTGATATATTATTCCAAATGTTCTAATATTGATATTCTATCTATACTGATATATTATTCTAAATGTTCTAATATTGATATTTTATCTATATTGATATATTATTCTAAATGTTCGAATATTGATATTCTATCTATACCTACTGATAAATTATTCTAAATGTTCTAATATTGATGTTCTATTATACTGATATATTATTCTAAATGTTCTAATATTCTCGTGACGAAGGAATGGTTCTTCCGAAACCGGTAGTGTGAATAAAATAAATTAAAGTGGTCTATAACAAATTTATGTGTTTTTATTTTACTGTAAATTATAGATAAAGTTAATGCTTTTTACACATATGTAAATAATGAGCGATTAACAAAATATTTAGAAGTACAACCTATACGCCCAGTCAATAGGTCGACAATAACCCCCTTATAATATACCTAAGTAACCCCCTTACCTTGGAAATTGAAAATCCGAGTTTTCGACCCGATTTTAAAAATTATTTTAGGTTTTAAAAACATTTCATAATTATTTGTAGAACGCAATGTTTGCTTTCATTTATTAAAATAACTTTTTTGATTCCATGACAGATCAACCCCGACAGTTGCCCCTCCCCCTGCATATATATACAATATGTAGTTGGTTTAGGGAAAATATGGTATACCTACTTATACAAAACATAACTGAGTAATTGTCCCCGAAGGGGTGTGCAGAGAGGATATACCGCCGAATAACTAAAGTATAAAACATATTTTCATTCAAACGCTTCAAGAATAAAACTACTTGTCTATGTAGGTACCTACCTACTGTATACATATTCAAGCGTATAAGTACAAAAAATCGTCACCGTAAATAAAGTCGTTTGATATTCATACCAACTTATTAAGAATTATTATGAGTATTTTTGAAGTGCACAAAAATTATAATTTTATAATAACTACATAATTATAATTTCGGGGGCCAAATGTCGGGGATCAACTGTCGGGTGACCAACTTTTTATTGTACCTTCTTACCATACTTCAATGAACAAAAATTATGGAAAACAACCAAATAACTGAATTTTTGTCACCTTAAAATTAAATATTTATCATCTGCATTAGGGAACGTACACATACTACGTGACCTGTTCAGGGGGGTCTTCAAAATACCACGCTTGGTACAAATGAGCGGCGGGTTGCTTAGGTTTTTGGTCACCGGGGGGGGGGGGGGGGGGGTTAAAAATTGCAAAAAGTTGGTCACGTAGTATGGGTACGTTCCCTTAGGTACTTAGGTACCGCAATAATTGAAAACAAAATTCGAAATAATTTGTATCCTAAAAAATATGTATATGTTTCTACGAATGCATTCAAATGGTACAATTAGAAATACATTTTACATAGGTATGTAGGTACATCTTTTAACAAAAGTTTTCCAGAAAGATGAGTTTCACATACGAACGAAAAAAACTAAAATTAGGCCGTTTTTATTTTTATTTGTGGTTTTTTAAATAGATACACTTACATAGTTACTATATCCTAATACAGAATATTTTATTTAAAAAAGATTTTTTTGTTATGAATTTAATCAGATATTTTCGTAATTTAAGTTTAAATTGGTTTATATTTTCTTCTAATTTTATTACTTTTGGTAATTGGCCAAATATTTTAATTGCTCCGTAGGTAAATCAACGACTTTTGACTCCGGATTTCTTTCCCTCGTCTCATGTGCGTTTTTGTGCTGAAGGTTTTAAAATTTTGTTAGAAATTCAATTTATGCATGACCATTAATTATTTTGTAGATTCAAAATAAAGTATTGACGTAAATAATCTGACAAGATATTTAACTCCTTCAACATTTCCTTGGTTTTCGAATACATATATTTTTCTTCATTTTTTTTAGTATGTATGTTTATTCGGTTTTTTAATTTTACAATATTTATCTTACAATTCTTACAAAACTGATCAATCAGTTTGATCGTAAGAAATCTCTCATTTTTCATATTTACTTAATACTATTATACTTTTAGGTTTTACGTAGTATCCTCTTATTTTTTTAGGAATGTTTTTATAATTTTTCTGTTTTCAGAAAAAGTCCGTTAATACCTACCCCCAAATATTTAATTTCAAACACTTCTTTCAAAGCTTCACTGGACACTGTCTACTAATATTTTTATTTTGTTGGTGTTACTCGTTTTCCAACGTTCATAAATTTATTTTTATTCAATTTTAGTTTAACCTTTGACCTTTTGGTTTTATTTTAGTAATGTCACTTTCATTCTCTTCTAATGTTCGATATCTTCAATCTTGGGTAATCATCTGAAAAAATATTACGGAACTTTTATCGTGTGTAATAATTTCAGGAAGTTTCGCATGATCGTCCAGAACACTTTCTGCCAGCTGCAGGTCTTAGTACCTACACCTTTTCTTACATTGCATAAAAATGTACTTACCTATAATATTTTCAAGAAATGTAGGCCTATTTACCTAGGTATATAGGCAGTACCGGATTATCCCTAAGGCAGAGTAGGCAACTGCCTAGGGGCCCCGAATCGGCTAGGGGCCCCGCGTCCCGAGAAAAATGACTTGCTTCAATTAGTGAGCAACGAAGTTTCGGAAAAAGTCAGCTTTCAAGATGCTTTCATTTTTTTTTATTATTATGGAACATTTACAGGTTAATAACATTAGGTACACGCATTAAAGAAAACAACACATTTTAATAATTAGGTTATAACCCAATAAATAATTAATGTTCACATTATGCACAAATGATAAATAAAAAGCCTATAATTAAAACAAATATAAACATAGTTGTATTATTTTTCTTTCCTTCTATTTGTTGCAACATTACTTAGTATCTGAAGTGATTGAAGGTGCCGTGTGTGGTTTGTATTGGCATTTGTTTTGTTTTATTTCTAATTATATGTTAAAAATATAAATGTTGTACAAGCTTTAGTATGCACTACCTATCTGTTTGCTAAAATTCTTATGGAAAGATTGTCTGGAAGAGATCACTTTAGTGACAAGACGGCTCAATATAATGATTTTTTTTTAATAACATATATTTTTGTTTCTATGTATGTGTCCTTTTATGTGCAATAAAGGGTTATTGTATTTTATTGTATTGTATTTGTTTTTTTTATTGATGGCATACTTTTCGTAATGTAGTAAAAGAACAGGTTAATTATGAAAGTGCAGTGGCGGACTAAGCCCGTCAGAAGCCCGTCAGAAGCCCGTCAGAATCCCCTCCCCCCTTAGTGAAGTTGATGTAATTTTACAAGTTTTTTATTCAGTTCACACGGGCCTCTGACTCTGGGGGGCCTCTAAACGCCTCCGTATTCCCTTGATCAAATCTTAAACAAGGCTTTAAGGACACTGCATTTTTTTTTTAATTCATTTTCTGAAAGATGCATTTGTTAATAATGCTCTCACCGTTTGAGGAAATTGGTATAATTGATGGAGATACAGCATTTGGTATGAAACCGTTTTAAACAGTTTGTATGTTGAATTATCCTCAGCAAAACTTTGAAAGCATTTCTCTCGAAACTACGTTTTTCAACCTGGTTGACAACATATTAGAAAAACTATATATCCGATTTGCATGTACTAAGGCTTAAAAAGTTAGAAAATCCAGTCACTATGGCACCACTTCGGGATTTTTTTATGAAGGTCTATTTTTTTTATGAACAATGAAAATTTTCCATAAAAAAACGAAAATAAAATTCGCTGGTCCAAAATTTTTTTAAGATATCAAAATTCTCCAATGCCGTAGACAGTAGAGGTTCAAACAGGTGCATGCAAATCGAATGTACAGTTTTTTTTAATATGTTGTCAACCAGGTTGAAAAACGTGTTAAAAAAAGTTTCGAGAAAATAGCATTCAAAGTTTTGCTGAAGGATAATTCAACATACAAACTGATTCAAATGGTTTCACATAAAATGCTGTATCTCCGTCAATTTTTCGAATTTCTTTAAAACATTTGGTGAGAGCATTTTCAACAAATGCATCTTTCAGAAAATGAAATAAATAAAAACATTACAAAAGTAATTTTTACAGTGTCGTGGTGCCATAAACTTTCTAAATATTGTTTGCGAGAAAACCGATTTAAATTTTTTTATACTCGAAATATACTTGAATTGAGCATGAGGGCCGGTTGCTTGAAACGCTGTACCTTCGTTAGATTTGCTCCGATTTATTTGAAATTTTGACACAATACTTAATATACTGACATGTTTTACATTCAGAAAAAAATAAAAAATAAAGTTTTAAAACCTTACCCCCCTCCATTCCACCCCCCCTCCCTCCCCCTTCAACCCCCCCCCCCATTAGTCCGCCATTGGTAAAGGGGCCCCGAGATGTGCATTGCCTAGGGGCCCCGACATGGTTAATCCGGCCCTGTATATAGGCCTACATTTCTATATGCCTGTATAACTTGGCCACTGAGCTACCACAGCAAATACGAAAGATACCTTTTTTTACATGAGCACCACACAGGAGGCCCTGAGAAAAATAATTTTCCTCAGGGCCTATGTTATCTTTGGGGATGCTGTGTAGAGGGTTTTTTTAAGGAAAGGAAGGAGAGGAGAGTTCTGGGAAGTAAAAGGGTTTTAAGGGTGGGTAGGAATCTGTCCTGGTCATCCGCCTCCAAGACCTAGACACCCTATGAATCTACCTATCTACAAGAATCTAAATCAGTTAGATAGAAAAACAATATTTAAATAATATTTCATCTAAGCAACAATTAACTGACGAGATAATTGCATCATTCTCGTTTAGTTTGTGTATTTTACTATCTACTAACGAAAAAAGCATCTATCATTTGCCAGGGTACAAAAGTAAAATAATGCTACGTAAAAGAGGACGAATGCAATTCATTGTGGTAATTAGATGTAGGTACATTTCAGTCATCACCACAACACATGTCACGGAGTCGACACATTTTTGTATTTTTTGCAAAAAAAACTAAACTCAGGTACTCGTTGTTCAGATCTTGACATTTTTAATTTCTTTCACATGTTATTATTTGTTTAGCGGTGGCGCCAGAAACACATCGTCTGTGATCTGTTTCAGTGGTTTTCTCTACTTACCACAACTTATTATTTACATAGGAATAATAAAATTAGATAAAAGACATAGGTAGTGCAAATAATATTTGTTGTGTTTTCCAGGATTGAAATCTACGAGTAGATAGGTAGGTACCTACACACCTACCGAATATCCATATTAATTGTTTTCATGGGCGTATATAGAGGGGGGGGGGGGGTCAATCCTCCCCCATCGGCCTTAGTATTGAGTACTTAGTAAAAAGAGAATAGTTCCTACATTCTCTTTTTTCCTACTGTATATTAAGGCCGATGAGGGAAAAAAAGAGAATAGTACATTCTCTTTTTTCCTACTCAATACTATGCCTGCAATACTCGACATCTTTTTTCAGCCCGTTTCCAATTAGAGACCAAAGTCAACATTTTTCGCTTTACGCGATAGCTATTTTCATCTCTATTTTCATATCTATGATTTCAGTTGGCGTCACAGCAAATAGCATGGTTTATGTATTGTTTGCAGTGATGACAATTGAGATCGTAGATATGAAAATAGAGATGAAAATAGCGATCGCGTAAAGCGAAAAATGTTGACTTTGGTCGCTAATTGGAATCGGGCTAAAAAAATATGTCGTGTATTGTAGGTGGGGGAGGATTGAACCCCCCTCCTCTATATACGCCCATGAAAACAATTAATATGGATATTGGGTAAGTAGGTACCTACCTATCTACTTGTCTAGTAAGTTCCCGCAAAAACAAAGATAAGTGTGTAGGTAGGTACTTATCTAAGTATAAGTATGCGTGATCGTGCGGTTTGTTCCCCAAAAAACGAAATGTTACCACAATGCATTAATTTATTGTTCATAGATCGCTATTACATTTTTGTTAGATTCTCTGCCTGTTTGCCTGGGCTGCCTTGGGATATGGAATTCAGCCTACCGCTGCAGCAAGTGCGGCTGGCCGTGCTGCAGCGCCGCCTGTGAAGAGATCGCCTCCCACCGAGAATACGAATGCCAAGTATTCTCCGAAGCCAGGGCAGGATTCCATCTGGTTGATGAGGCTACAAAGCCGTGCCTCCAGTATGACTGCATCACTCCATTGAGGTATTTTTTTTGTTAGGCAGCTACTATAGATAGGTATGTACCTAATAATATATATTACCTACTCTATGGGATGATTGGCGATACAAATATTCCAAATCAATATCACATGAACCTAGCCCTAGCACTGAAAGAGCAAGTGCGTGAGTGGTTTGTCTACGATTAGTGCGATTTTGTATGAATGACGTTGAGGCCAAATCTAGGGTGAGGGGAAACTACCAGGTAGCCATCTTGCATGACAAACTTTGGAAATGATTTGTACGCAAACTTGTAGAAAATAAACTATTTTAATTCATTTTTTAATGCATGCTTTAGGGTATTTGATGAGGTGGTTAATTGGATATTTCATGATAAAATTAAATATGTAGAGGCATTTTTCATTCCCTTTACCCCGCGGCTTCGAATTAGGTATATTTTAGAATTTAATTAAGTTCCATTCAAGGCCTTTTTAGGGTCATGTAACTCCATCTATATAAATAAAGTCCTGACAAAGATGCCAATGATCTTGTTCAAACATACAATGTTGTTTTCACTTAGGTACTTGTGTGCATATTGAATGCCCAATAACGAAGTCAGTCAGATACGAAAAATTCTTAAAAAATGTAGCATACGTTGATAAAAAAAAACGAAAATAAATATAAATATGTTAATTGGAGTCAATTTAATAAATAATAAACAAACTAAAACTATTATTTATTCTCTGGCTGTTTTACTAAAATGAAAATATTCATGTAGACTTAGGTATAAATAGGCTTATAAAGGGCGGCATTAATTCGAGTTGTTTTTACAAATCTACAGTTTTATTCCGGTATTGATGAAATTTCGCACACTGGATCTTCAACACAGGAAGAAGGTGACTTTCTATGTGTTTACATGAGATTTCAAAACCACCCCCTTTTCCCACCCCTTACCCTGAATTTTGATACTTACCTAATGATGAAGTTTTGAGCACCGGGTGTTCAAAATAAGAGGAAAATAATTTTACTTTGTAATATTTTGTCTCTTAAGGCACCAGGACACTGTAAAAAAGTCTTTTTTCATTTTACGAAAGATGCATTTGTTAAGAATGCTCTCACCAAATGTTTCAAAGAAATTCGTAAAATTGAGATACAGCATTTTATGTGAAACCGTTTGAAACATTTTGTATGTTGAATTATCCTTCAGCAAAACTTTTAACGCATTTTTCTCGAAACTACGTTTTTTCAAAATGGTTGACATCATATTAAAAAAAAAAAAAACTATTCATCCCATTTGCATGCACAAAGTCTTAAATTGTTCGAAAATCCAGTCTCTATGGCACATGGCACCACGTAGGGATTTTTTTTATGGAAGGCCCCAGATGTATGTAATATTATATACCTACATCTATGGAAGGCCCGCTTCTATTTTTTTTATAAACAATTAAAATTTTCCATGAAAATCGGAAATAAAGTTCACTGAACCGCCATTTTTTCGTTTTTTTAGATATCAAAATTCCCCTTTTTTCAACATTTGGTGACAGCATTCTTAACAAATGGATCTTTCAGAAAATGAAATAAAAATATGACAAATATATTTGTTTATTATTTTTTATTGTATTTATTTATTTTGTACTATATTCATTACATTTTCTCTAATTAAATTGTAGAGTTCTTCTGGCTAAGGAAAAGGATCCATCCAGATGGGAGAAAGAAGTAACAGTAATGGAAGATCACGATTTAGACCGAAAGCAGAGAATCTCCTGGGAAGTGGATCAAATCAATATTACTCAGTATTTACGTGGTCCATGTAAACTTGCAGAAAGGTTTTCTGAAAGGCTCATACAAAAAGTCTGCGGAATTCTAGAAGTAAGTTATATTTAAATAATATAATTATTGGTCACTTATTATCACAATAATTATAATTATAATACACAGGGTGTTAAGAGACGTACTTGACTTACTTTAAGTGATTCCTGATACTATTTGGAGTAAAAATGTAAACGAAATTTTGGTCTCCGGTGACTTTTTCGATGACTTTTTTTTAATTCAATTTTTTTTTTTTTTCAAATTTACCAAAAAAAATTTCTTATGCATGTCGTCATTGGTCACTCAGCCAAGTAATCGCTCCACCTCTTACCCCGCCACCAACTGTCCAACAACTACTATTTTTTAATGTTTTTCTATAAAAAAAAAATCAAATGTTACCGGACCAAAATATAAATATAAAATAAATATGTATTAAATTATCTCCACAAAGGAGACCCTGATGAAAATAATTCCCCTCAGGGCCTGTGTCATATTTGGGGATGCTGTGTGGGGGTTTTTTTAGGAAAGGAAGTTCTGAAAAGGAAAAAGGTACGAGGGATGGGTTGGTATCTGGGGGTTAGCTTGTCCAGGAGTGACATTCGTATGAATCCATCCCTCCCACTGCGGTGCAGGGCGATATTCCTAGAGAGTCGTGCTGGAGAAGTCAACCCTCCCTCAACCAGGCTCTCCCGATCAGGCCTTCCTCGCAATTGGTGGGATGACCCATCCGCCGCCAAGACACGGAAAAACCTCACACCATGAACCCAGGAATCCCTTCTAAGTCACGAAACGCAGCAAACCACTTAGGATGACCTATGGCAGAGATGTTGGATATCCAATAAAAAGTTCCCAGGGCGGCAATACCCGTACACTCCTCCAAAATTGAGGAAAATTAACTTTTAAATACTTCATTAAAATTTGCTATTCATCATAGTTTTTCTAATATCTCTTATGTTTTTGTGCGATATATTGAAAAATAAGATTTAGAAGTTAGGTAGTATAGTGTCTTACATTTTTATTGTTGTGACGGAAAACTTTTTTTAATTTTACAGTTTTTTTTTTTAAGTATATTAATTGGTTAACTTTATTTTTGATCTGAGTGTGTACCTACTTATTTATGTTTTTACTTTTAATGTCCATAATGTGTACTAAGGAATTATTTTTATGTTTAGGTTAACGCGGTAGAAGTTCCTTCTCAGTGTGGACCAAACAATAGAGCCATTTACCCAAAAGTTGGTATTATGTCTCACAACTGTGTTCCAACCGTAGTTCACACTATCGTTGCTGGAGGAAAAAATGGGATACCAAAGAATTTGTAAGTATTTTATCAGATAGACATAATTTATTTTAAAATTCCGTATTTGAGGTTGTTTTTGTAAGGTTCAAAATGAACATTTACTACCTCAGGATTATTAAAAAATATTTATTCTGAACTCCCTTTTTACCGAAATCAGAAATGCCTTGATTTTTGAGACATTGAAACTGACCAGTTGGCCTAACCCCAGGCACTTCTCGAGGTGGTGGTCAACCTTGTCTCAAAACTTCCCGAACTGTTCGGATATCAAAAGTAGAAGGGAGCTTGTCAAAAAGATAAACCCCATGAAAGGTGCTGTCATTAGCGACATCAGCGTAGCAATGAATTGGTGCACCAACGAGATTGTTGGTATGCAACAAAAAGATCTTCTGTAATAGCAAAGATCTTGTGGCACCCCTGCACTGATTTGGTGCTGAGCCAACAACTACGATCTACTTACTAAGCATCATTACGTATAAAGTAATAACTTTTAAGAAAAAGCTGCCCTTGTGTCTTTCTGTTTCATAATGCATAATCTCTTCTGGTTGTAGTTCAATAGAATGAACAGTTCCTTATCCACCATATGCAACAATATTTTTGTTTAATTTCAGCGCTGAAGTCTGGGTTGCCATTGATTTGGAAGAAGGGGGTAAGTTGGAAATGTGCTACACACATGTGCTGCATTCAACCATTCAGAGGAGAGACTTCCTGAAACTGTCCAAGTTCTTTGACTGTGACTGCACGAGGTGTGCTGACCCAACAGAGTTCGGTACTCATATGGGCACTTTGAAGTGCAATCAGTGCGAGACAGGAAATGTGCTGCCTGTTGATCCATTAGGTAAGTCTACCATCATAGCTGCATTACTTATATGTACCTCTACGGTACTAAGTCAACAAAAAAAAAACATCCCAGTCTCATACAAAAATCACAACAAACCCATAACATTTAAAACTCAAATAAAAAGCTGGATATAAAACACAGTGAGATCAAAAATAGAAAACATACCGACACCTAATACAGACTGAAACAGAAACTAGTCAACCGCACTAAAAAAACACTACGTAACCTTACTAATATTATAAATGCGAAAGTTTGTATGGATGTATGTGAGTTTGTTATTCTTTCACGCAAAAACTACTGAATGGATTTTAATTAAACTTTAAAATAATATAGCTCATACATCAGAATAACATATAAGCTATAACTTATAAAGCTAGCTAGGAAGGGGAGGCGGGAGAGGAACGGGGACACACAGGAAAGGTGATTCAGGGAGAAACAATGTATTTCTTTGAATATGGCATTGCGACGCATGCCGGAAACCAGCTAGTATTTACCTATATTTATAATTCTTTCAATAACGCCATATAATTAAGTTTTAATTTATAAATTAAATTCTCTGCACTGAGATCCCATTGAGGATTTTGTTAAACAATGAAAACATGTTTTTTTTTTTAATTTCCAGACAAACAATCCTTGTGGAATTGTCAGGAATGCAACTTTAGCACTGAGAGTGACACGGTCCGCAAACTGATATCAGTTATTCAGAATGAGATATCGGTTGCTGAGCAGAATGCTTTTGGACCAGCTGAGATCGAACAGAGAGAGCAAGCTGCAATATGGGTGAGAATATTCACTTAAAATGGTTGAAAAACCCTACAACACACATATTGGATATTAGAAGCGTTTTAATCAGGGGTGGTAGGTCCATTTAAGTACTTACAGCACACTTGCTTACCACCATTAAAGAAGTATTTATTTAGCTGCTCCCTCATAGGTCGGTAAGGGATAAACATATATCCAGAAATCACCATTTTGAAGCATGTGAGTCTTTATGTTCCTGATGACTATCTTAGACAGCGTCGTCATAGATTATTCTATCTTCTTGCCGGTAAGGTGAATCTGCCAATGATTCTTCTGGTGGGGAGGGGTGTATTGCTCCAGAACCAAATGTTTTTCGATATACATGTATTGCGTGTCAGCGAGGAGATTTAAAAGGGATATTTTATTCATTCTTGAGTCTCTCCTCATTGATGCGATCTTCAACAATGCCTGAAATTTTTTTTCTTAAATTTTTTGAAATTTGTTCTTTTTTACATTTGCAAATCTTTTTTTTTTAAAGTATTGAATCTAATTTCTTCTTTTATCTGTGGTTTTGTGTTTAATTTGAATTACACATAATTTTCTAAATCTTTTATGTTAAATATCGGGTTAACTATTGAGTTTTGCTTGCTTTACATTATTATTAGGTATTTAATAATTTTAATGTGTGACCGTTTTACCCAGCTAAGGTTAAATAAATAGTACATACATTATTTATAGAACAATAAAGGTAAGTACATCATAAAACAAGATGCAGTAATAACATAAAAATGAATATCTTAACTATTTGAGACAGTGAAAGATTTAAAGGGTGAAGCAGCTGTAACATTTATCAATGAAAAAACTTTAAAAAAGCACAAGCAATTAAAATATTATTAATTTTGATTCGGATAAATTGAAACCATGAATTTAATGCCCAAAATGGACATAAACACAACGCGCGGAATCTTTTATCTCTCCTTTCCCACAGGTCATTTCATAGAATAACACCCTACCTTTGGTTCACGAAATACGCTCACATGACATTTGTTTTTTTTCTTGTTCTATAGATAGTTCACAATGACTAGGGGTTCCTAATATATTTGACGTAAACGGTTGTTTATTCGTTAGAGGCCTGTAGTCGTGCTCGGGAGCGATGGCAAGTTACCGACATTTTCGATAAAACCTATATCGATCGACCATGCTAGGGGGCCTGGTGCTTATAACAACCATAGAATAGTTTTGAAAATGGTAAGTATGAAATTCAAGACTAATACGTAATATGATTATTTCAGTACCACAATATCTTGCATCAAAAGCATTCCTTACTGACCTGCCTCAGATACAGTTTATCACAAGTTTACGGTAGAGCAGCAGGATACATGTTGGAGGAGCTGTCAGTGGCTATGCTGAAGAGAAAAGTAAAGTTGTGCCGTCAAGTCACTGAAGTTCTTGACGTCATTTCTCCTGGACAAACACGAATGAGAGGTATGTAACTCTTTTATCTGTGGTTTTGTGTTTAATTTGAATTACCCATAATTTTCTAAAATTTTTATGTTAAATATCGGGTTAACTATTGAGTTTTGCTTGCTTTACATTATTATTAGGTATTTAATAATTTTAATGTGTGACCGTTTTACCCAGCTAAGGTTAAATAAATAGTACATACATTATTTATAGAACAATAAAGATAAGTACATTATAAAACAAGATGCAGTAATAACAAAAAGAATTAATATCTTAACTATTTGAGACAGTGAAAGATTTAAAGGGTGAAGCAGCTGTAACATTTATCAATGAAGAAACTTTAAAACACGTAAATTATGATAAACTTAATTGTTAATGCTTCTTATGACATTTTTTAAGCTATTTCCACAAGGTTCATTAAACTTATCAAACATCGCCACAACACGCAGACTGCTAGCGTATATGAACAGGATAAACAATATATTTTTGCAATTAGAGAGAAATAGAGCCAACTTTATTGAATGTTAAATGCCATTAGGGACTAGGGACTAGGACTAGGGACTAGGGACTAGGACGCTCTATGGAATCCATTAAAACGATACTGGTTCATTAATTTCCTGAGGACTCGATTATGTTTTATTGATTTGCCAAAAGAAATCAAAACGAAGAGTGCAAAACTCCTACCATCAGGTTTCATCATTAAAAAATTTCTTTCACTATACTTTTAATACAAAAAAGATTTTTATTTGCAGGTATGAATCTATATGAGATGCACGCTCCTTTAATGATCCTAGCAAGGATAGAATACAAAGATGGCAGCATCAATGAAAAACAACTGAAGGAGAAAATGTCGGAAATTGCTGAAATGTTGCATGAATCCGCCGAGATATTGTCTCGGGAAGATGAAAACAGTGAAAAGGGAATAATTGGAAGAGCGGCCATGAAGTCCTATAAAGAACTATTGAAAACGTTATAATTAATTACATTCATTATATACTATAAAAAATAGTTGTAATTTTGCCTATGAAAAGGTGTTTACAATCATAGGTACTTAAAAAAAAGTTGATTATAATCAGGGTTTTACACAATAAAATTTATTATAAAAAGTTTTTCTTTCTTTTTTTTTTACATTAACTTCATTCAGGAGAAAATAATTTCCCTCAGAGCCTATGTCAGAGGAAGCTGGTGGAGAGTCTTTTTGAAGAGAGGAAGGAGTGAACATTGGCCTTAATTAAAGAGACCCATTTTGTAGGAGGGATAAAATACAGAGCCCTGCAAATTTTCAAATTGCCGAACTATTGAACTCAATGAGTCATAGAAACGACCCTTTCTTATGTGACAAATGTCAACCATATACAAATGTTGGGTGCGCATATTTACCGACTATGCACCGGTGTCGAATAAATGGCGCTAATTTCTGGCAGAATATTCCATTAAAATACTGGTAGAACAGGAACATTACCACCTATGCTTTAAATATTGCAATCTGTTAAGATGGGGGAATCTATCAAACGGATCGACCATTTCTGCACTGTCATGGGTTTTTCAAGTATTTTGTAACTCCAAAATTTTTGTATTGTATTTGGTGACTGCCAAATTCAATAGTAGGGCTCACTTGCGATTTGTACTGGGTCAGCAGTTGTATTAAAATATCTGCAGACCCTGTACAAAATGCCCGGCTTCTTAGGCTAACTTAACTCAGGCTTCAATGGAGCCCCATGCCTAAGCTGATCACTTATTTTATTATCACTTATTAATTTACGTGTGACTGTCATCAAATAGCTATTCAGCGCCATTTTGTTTTTTTGACAATTTACAGTGAAAGGTTCCCGTTAAGGCGCCATAATCCCGCTCAAAAAGGAGAAGATGGAGAGATATGTAATTACGAATGTTGGAGAGAGAGCGCTAATATTTAAAACGGTAAAATTGGAGCGAAAATTGTGAAAATGCTTAATAAAACACGACTCGTTTAAAATAGAGCAAAAATCTATTGGGGGCTGTCTAAACCAGCATTTAAAGAAACACTTTGATTTTTTTCATACATATAATTTATAAAATAACTGAAACAGATGTGAATATAATAATTTTCGGAGCATACTTTGCGATTTTTTCTGTCGAGGGAATTTCATATAATTTGCGTTTCGGCTTGGGGAATGTATAGACATTATCTTCAAAAATAACATATATTTTTTTAAGAGCTTAAAAACTTCAAATATTTAAGGGGGATATGTAAGAAATCAGTAGAAATTCGGGTAGCGGCGGCTTAAATACCGATTCAAAGTCCGTTTCAGCTTTTGAACAAATTGTGATCAGCAGAAGAGGACAACTATCACGTTGTTAAGCTTGTAATCTTATTATAATTAGTTAGAAAGCTGAAACACACTTGTAATCGGCGTTTAACAGGGACCTTTCAAATGTCAAAAAAAAAACAAATGACGCTGAATGGCCATTTGATGACAATGTTACATTTGAATTTCTGCAAAACAACTGGGCTTCAGAATTACATCATGCATTATTAATGGAAGGCGTGTTGGGAAGCTTGCTTCTACTGAGATGGTAATTATTATTTTTGTTCCTGGGTCAAGTCAAGTCAGAATAATAAATCAATTAATTAAGATTTCGCAATGATTAAAAAACTGTATTAACTTTGAGGCAAAGTAATTATTTATTTGTATAAAATAGAATATTTATTAATTTGTATAGATAATAATATACTAAAATTTGACGCGTTTTATCGCCGGTGCAGTGGGGGCAACAGTCAGGGTCGGTGTTTGTCCCATATCTTCCACATTCTCAGACTGAAGAGTCTCCAGTCTAATTGTATCATCTTCTCGCTGTTGTAATATCTAAAAAAGGAAAAAATGTGTACATTTTAAAAGCTAAACGATTTGAGATTTTTACAGCCAAGTATTTTCTTCTTCCTCCTACTTTAGCCAATATTTCGGACCGTGTTACAATGTACGAAACATTGGCTAAATAAGGAAGAAGTGCAACACGGCAAAACACCCCAAAAATAAATTTTTTTTAAATTTTTTTTTACAGTAAATACCGCACAAGAATCTCAACTGCTCCCATCTGGAGCCAGTGAGACTATGGCATCCCCAATTGGGGTATGTTGTGAGGCTGAAGGTAGTGGTGAGGGGAAGGAGGTGGGGAAGAGGAAGGTTGGGAAGTACCTGGCTATTCAGATCTGGTCACCAAACACGGCTAAAGCCATTTTCAAGCAACGTTTCAATTCTGAATGGTGGTCTTACACCAGGGCGATACTAATAGTATCTTCCACTCTGGAACATGCCGCAAATATACTATATATTATTTTAAATGAATTAATTGTGAAATAACACAAATTAATCAAATAAAATTTATTTGCGCATGCCGGGTTCGAACCCGCGACCTCCGGATCATGAGTCAAGAGTCTTACCCACTGGACTACGGAGGTCGTCGAAGTCGTCCAGACGATTTAAAAAAAAGTGTAATAAAACTGTCACATGGAATGTGATTGAAAGAAGCAGATTTAAAGATCAAGGAAAAAAATATGTTTTGTAAGACAATATATTTACACATAATGTACGAGTATATATATCAATGTCATTTTAAGTCACTTATAAAGCAGGAGTTAAGCAACCGCTAAAGTTTCATATCTTATCCAAGATTTAACAATGTTTGGTTGTTAGGGGTAGTATTTTCATAAAGAACTCTTACTAATAATTAGCTAACCATCATGCCATTTACCGCAGGGGTAGGCAGAGAGGACGGACCGCCGAACAACTCTGGCACACACTCTTTGCCTCATTCACATTCATACTCTTCTATTATTCTGACTCTTGACATGGCCCGTCTCAAGTATCTGATTCACTTGATCGTGCCATGTCGTCCGCGACTTCTTCTACCATTCACATTTGCGTCATATATTCTTCTAACACTACTTTCTTTGTTCATTTGCTCTACATGCCCAAACCATCTGAGGGTCCCTTATTTATTACTCATTACGCTTACACCAGCCTTGCATTCTTTGCGGATCTCCACATTTCCCACACGATCATACATGGTTATACCACACATATGCCTCATTTTTTTTTTTTTTTTTTTACATTAACTCCACACAGGAGGGATGCTGTGTGGAGGGTCTTTTTGAGGAGAGGAAGGAATGAACATTGGTCTTGAAGAGACTCATGTTGTAGGAAGGAGGAAACACAGAGGCCGGCAAATTATTCCACAGCCGAGCTGTTGAACACAAGAACGAGTCGAAGAAACGACCCGTTCTCATGTGACAAATGTCAACCGTGTACAAATGTTGGGCACGCGTTTGGCGTGTTTCCCGACTATGCACCGGTGCCGAAGGGATCAATGATGCTAGTTCCTCGGAGCATCTTCCATTGTAATACCGGTAGAACAAGGATAGCATTCCCACCCGACGCCTGTGCTCTAAAGATTGCAATCCGTCTGTTAAGATGGGAGAATCTATCAAACGGACCGCCCGTTTCTGCACAGAGTCGAGGGTCTCTCTCTCTGGTTTCAATCCTGGGATTGGTTTGCAGCAATTTCATCTATTCGTTTCTTCCACTCTTCCCTGTCTTGTGCTGCTCTTTTGAATTCTGCATATGATAAGCAGCGCACGTCAACCAGCAGGTCCTCCAGGTACTCTCGGCGTGGGCGTCCCCTAGCGTTTGTCCCCTCGGTCATACCCTCCATTATGGCATGCAAGAGGCCTTCTTGTCTTATTGCATGGCCGATCCATCTTGCGCGCCTTTCGGACAAGGTCCTGAGCAGGTGCCTTCCTCCTTCGATTTTTTGGAGAACCTCCTCATTTGTGATGTGGTCTCTCCAGGAAATTCCTAGTAGTCTTCTATAGGACCACATCTCAAAAGCCTCTAGTCTCCGTTTATCTCTTTCGGATAAGCACCATGTTTCGCAGCCGTACATCAAGATACTCCATACATAGGTCTTGATGAGGAGTATTCTCAGTTTCAGGTCTATATTATTCGATTCTATTATTTTCGACCTTTTATTGAATGCAAGCCTAGCCTGGTGTATACGGCTGTCGACCTCGCTCTTAGACCGACCGTCCCATGTTATTTTGCTCCCGAGGTACACAAACTCCTTGGTGTTCTTTAGTGGAACTCCTGACATCTCTACTCTCATCTGATGTTGCGTTCGGCCTACAGTCAGCAGCTTTGTTTTGTCTTTATTTATCCTCATGTTGTAATTATTTTGAAGAATGCTTTGCATGGTTGTTAAGGCCTCTTGCAGTTCTTCTTCGCTTTCAGCAACCAAAGCAATATCGTCAGCAAACCTTATCATATCCACCTTTTGCCCGTGTATCTTTACACCTTTTCTGTGACTCATTCTCTCCCTCAAGTCATCAATCACACTTTGTATATATGCGTTAAAAAGAACAGGTGACAGAGAGCATCCCTGTCTCACCCCTTGTCTTATACTGGCTTCTTTTGTATCATTGTCACATCTAATTATAGCGGCCTCATTCTTGTATAGCGCCTGGATTATTCGTCTATCTCTATATTTGATGTCAATTCTCTTCAGAATCTCGAAGAGTCTTTTCCATTCTACTTTGTCGAAAGCCTTCTCCAGGTCTATGAATGCGATGAATGTGTTTTGGTTTCTTTTTAATCTTTTTTCTAGTAGTATTCGTAGCGACAATATTGCTTCTCTGGTTCCTACACCTCTTCTAAAGCCAAACTGGTCTCCGGAAAGGATGTTCTCTACTTTTGGTTCGATTCTTTTTAGAATGATATTAGTCAATATTTTTGAGGCATGGGATATAAGGCTAAGAGTTCTGTGTTGTTCACATTTCGTCGTGCCCACCTTCTTTGGTAATGCGACAATTAGGCATTTCTCGAAATCCTCTGGTATCTTTCCAGTCTTATACATTGTCTGTGTCATTTTAAACAGGGCATCTATAGTTCCTTTTCCTGCTGGCTTAATTAGTTCAGCCGGAACATCATCGATTCCGGGTGCTTTCCCGTTTTTGAGATTTTTCAGTGCGAGGTCAAACTCTTCTCTAGTGATTGGATCTCCCAAATCATCTGCGTCTACCTCATTTTCTCTTTCTATCAATGTTTCGTTGTCATTATTTCCCTTTGCATTGTACAGCATTTCGAGATATCTTTTCCATCTCTCTCCTATTTGGTGATTTTCGAAAAGTATTTTGCCGTCTTCTCCTTCTATTGCATTACCCTTTCCAACTCTCATCCCAAAGAAGTCTTTCACCGCAGCGTGAGCTCTTTCTACATTTCCTCTCTTGAGGTCGTCATTTATCTCATCGCATTTATTCTGGTAGAATGTTTCTTTGGCTATTCTTGATTCTCTATTTATTTGGTTTCTCAGCACTTTGTATTTCTCTTGTGATTCAGCTCTTTTATCATTTTTGAGCTCTCTTCTATCCTTTATCATATTTAAGATCTCATCGGTTATCCATTCCTTCCGTGCTTGGGGTTTTTCCTTGCCTATAGTTTCCTCTGCCGTAGTTATAATCTTCGTCTTTATCACTTTCCAGATCGCATTCATGTTTTCCTCTTCCATTAGGTTGCACTCTTGCGTCTTTTCCCTAAAACTGTCGCTAATCTCTTTCATCTTTAATACTTTTGTATCCCATTTGAGATTTTTTCTCTTTTTTAATTTTTTCAGTTTTAGAAGACTTTTGGCCATTACCATATTATGGTCACTATCTATATCTGGACCGGAATAGCTTCTACAGTCTTTTATTTGGTTTTTAAATCTATGTCTAACCATTATATAGTCTATTTGCAGTCTTTGTCTGTCTCCAGGGGATTTCCAGGTGTATCGCTGTCTTGGGTGATGTTGGAAACAAGTGTTTGCTATCACTAGTTTGTGTTTTTCGCAGAATTCTGTCAATCTGTTTCCTCTGTCGTTTCTTGCACCCAACCCAAAGGGCCCAATGCAAGTTCCTTCACGTCCTTCTCCTACAACAGCATTCCAATCTCCTAGGAGAATCAGATTTTCACCTGCTTTTATCTCTAATATAAGTTTATCTAGCGAACTGTATACCTCCTCCACTTCTTCTTCGCTATGACTAGATGTTGGCATATATATAGTCGAGGGTATTTATCAGGTATTTTGGAGCTCCAGACCAGAGATGGCTGCCAAATTCAACCGTGGGGCGTACTTGTGATTTGTACAAGGTTAGCAGTTGTGTACTATTAAAGTATCTGCGGGCCCTGTACAGTACGCCCAGCTTTTGGGAGGCTAACTTTACTCTGGCTTCGATGGAGCCCCCATACCTGAGCTGGTCACTTAGGGTTACACCAAGCATATCAATGGAGGGCCTGTTCGGAAGATTGCTTCCGTTGAAAGAGACTAGATTTTCATTTCGATCCCTTTTAGACGTAATCAGACAAGATTGGGTCTTAGAAACATTAAATTCAACGAGATTATTTTTACCCCAAGAGAAAACACTCTCGAGGTAACCGTCCATTCTTTGCTTCAAAGCCCTACGAGCTGTTGGAGTTTGTGAGCCCTTTGGGGGCTTGTCAAACAAAAAGCTATCATGAACTGTACTGTCATCCGCATAACAGTGAATTGGTGCACATGACAAAAGGTCGTTGATGTGCAACAAAAACAAAGTCGGAGACAGAACCGATCCCTGCGGGACGCCAGCATTTATCGAGTGTGAGGAAGAGGTGAAACCATCGACTACCGTCTGAATCGACCTCTCCCTCAAGAAGTCGGCAATCCATGTACACAAGGATGCGGGAAGTCCGTAAGAATGCAGTTTGTTGACAAGTCCTCGGTGCCAAACCCGGTCAAAGGCCTTGGAGATGTCCAGTGCAACCGTTTGGGTCTCACCGAAACGTTCCAGGCATCGCCCCCAAACATGCGTCACATACGCGAGAAGATCACCGCACGAGCGGTTCCGCCGGAATCCGTATTGACGGTCGTTAATAATTCATTTCTCTCATTTCAACAGCATTCAATCTGCTTTCACCCTTCCTCTGCCAGTTCCGTGCCTCACTGCCATACATCAGGGCAGGTACTAGCATTCCATTGTTGACTGCTAGCTTTGCTTCTTTTGACAGTTTTTATCAGCATCAACGGCATTCAGTCCTCCATTAATGGAGTTACCTGCATTTACCCTTCTTTCAATATCTCTATCAGCCTTCCCATCTCTCCTAAACATACTACCCAGATACACAAACTCATCCACCTGCTCAAAGTTTCTAAGTATTAAAGAACTCAAAGAGAAATGAATTACCAGTGGACAATCCTTCTTAAGATGAGTGACATCCCCGCACACCCGGCAGGCTCCTCCTTTGGGGTAGATCCCCTTGGGGTTGTCGGGGCACTGGCGGGATATGTGACCCTGGAACATGCAAATTATGTCAATCATCACCACTCATTTAACATTTTATTTAACAAAAATAATTATTCATTATTTTAATTATTCATTACCTGTTCTTTACAAATGAAGCACGATGCAAACTTATAATCTTGAGTACGCACTACTTTACAAGCGAAGTGAGTGTGCTCTGTTGATCCGCACTTGAAACATAAACCGGAAGAGGGCAGCGAGGACTTGCTTCCGTCTTTGTTAAGTTCGGGACACTCAGATAAGATATGGCCTCCCTTTCTGCAGTGGAAGCACATGTTCTTCTTCAGTCTAGCGAGGCTCTTCTCGGCTTTCCTCCTTTCCAGCTTAATGGTGCGCTCAACTTCACTGCGGGGAATGCCCTTGGAGATGAGGCTTTTACGCAGCTCCTGGATGCGCTCACCATCCTTGGACGTAATAGGGAAGCCATGCAAAGTCACAATTTCCACCTCTTCTCCATTCAGAATCAACAGGTTTTCAGGTAATTCCTTACGTCTAGCATGCTCTTTTTTCTTTTTGGGAAGATCACTTTCAATCAAATTGGGATTACGAGTAGCTTCATCAATTTCAGCAGAGCTAACATTTGCAGACACTTCTTTCTTCAATCCTTTTTTTTCCTTTTCGGCATTCTTTCGTCTCAGCAGATTTCTCTTTTGAGTTTTAGATAATTTTACAACCCCTTCAGCATTCATAAATACCAGTTTTTGTTTTTGTTTCTTAACCCCTGAATCAACATTATCAGATGGTGCAGTTTCTGTCTTCAATTTTTGCTCCTTGGGATTTTGGATTTTAAAAGTAGTTCCTTCCGATTTAGTTTCTTTTTTAGATTTCTTGTTATTTGAAATAGAATTAGTTTCTTCTAGAACAATTTCTGCATTCAATTTTGATTTCTTGGATTTTTGGGTAGTTGTTGATGTTGTATCGTTTTCAGTCAATTCACCCGCTTTCCTCTTCTTTTTCTTATTCTTATTTTTTCCAGTTTCATTTGGTAAATCAGCTGCTTTATCAACGCCTTTGATAGATTCACTGTTAAACTTTTTACTTTCTTTACCAGGTTTATCGTTGGCGGTTGGTTCTTTTTTCTTCTTTTTAGGTGTCTTATTTATTTCTTTTTGGTATAGTTCTTCAAGTTGAGATGTGAGCTGATTGTAGCGGTCACTGGTTTCCTGATCAGAGCCTTCATTACACCACTTGGAAAGTTCTGGATCATCTACATCTAGGCTTTTTTCGCTGTCTCCCATTTCAATATCAGCATCTTCACCAATACTTTTCTTTACAATTTTTTTGTTCTTTTTTTTGTTTTTGGCGATCTCTTTGAAAGTTTTGGGGGTTTCTTTTGCTTTTTGTACTTTTGTCGGATCTTCTGGAAATTCGCACCATGTTTCAACATTTTTCTTTTCCTTTTCTTCCTTCAGAAATTTATCATAGTTGTCTTTCCGTATGGCTTCAAACTGAAAAATATAAGAGTGGGGTTATCAATTTATTAATAATTTAATGAATGTCTTGAAACCATCCTACACAGACTTAGTCCAAATTGTGCATAGTTACTCATTCAGACCCTGCATAAAATGCCCTCCCCCGGTAATGCCAACCCAACCACTACCCGCAGTACAAAAGTGTATTCTAAGCAGCTGTCACTTGGGCAACTTAAGTAAAATACAGTCACCCTTCTGGCCGACATTTAAAAACAAATTTCCTAAATCCTTTTAAAACTCGAGTTTTTTGAATCTCTGAGAATATTCAGAAACCCTATCACAGGCAAATATGGACTCAGACCAGAAATAAAAATTAGATTGGGGGGAAACATACTTCGATAGACAATTAAAGTCCAATCAGTATACTGCCAGCTGTTGAAAAAATTCCAGATCCATCTCCGTAAATTTTATAAAATACCTAGAAAGTTTCTCCATTATTGATCCCAACCTTTTCCAATAACGCAAATCAAGAACTCAATAATAAAAAACATATTCTGGTTTTATTCATAGACAACTCTAAAGCGTTTGATACCATTGATCCGAGAAAACTATTACAGATATTGGAGGCGATAGGAATTAGGGGAAAATTATTAGAACTGCTCGAAAACTATTTAAACAATCGACAAATTAAAGTGAAACTCTTTTAAACTTACAGCAAAGTTAAATATATGTCAACAGGAGTCCCGCAGGGATCAATTCTCGGCCAAGCATTATACATAATATTTGTTTCACTCATGAATAAAATGTTCACATTTGTTAACCTTTTAAATGCCAGTATGTAGGAGTGTAGCTGTGAACAGCAGGCCTTGCATTTTTAATCAAAATAAATCATTTTTAATCAAAATAAATCATTTTTAAATCTTATTTTTATAAATTAAAAACATTACACCTTGGAAGGATATTTAAATGACTTTAAAAAAAATGAAAATCTTGAAAAAAAAAAATATATGTATTTATAAAAAAAAAAAATTAAATTAAAAATCTTGCTCAAAGAAGAGCGAGATAACTCGCTATTTTTCTATGGCTGGCCTGCTGGGCATGGCCAAGAATGCGAGAAATCTCGCCCTCGGCACAGAAGCGGTTAAACATTACGTTTATGCTGATGATACGCCACTAGTCATTTCACATGAAGAATTATCCATTGCAATAAAACTCATGCAGCACGATTTCTTTTCCTAACAGAAATGGTCACATGATGCGGGTCTTATAATAAATTCCAAAACAACTAAGTTAATGCTTATACGATCTCCACATGCCAAATATACCATCACCTCTATAATAAAGTCACATACATTAGTGTATACACAATTCTTCACAGTCCTGAATATGCAGAACCATTGAGCTTATACTAACGTATCTATATTTGGGGATAACTGTAGATATGCACATAAACTGGAATACTCACATAAGCAACATCCGCAAATGCCTACAAGCTATTGCGGGGTGAATTTACAAAATTAAATATTTTATGCCCATAAGTACGTTAAAAATCATTTATTTTGTCACTAGCTGAATCTACTATCAGATACGGAATAACGTCTTGGGGAAACTCGTGCAAGACAAATATAGGCTACATTCAAACAATTCAAAACTCTTTGACTAAGCTCTTGGTAACCAAAAGTATTTACGGACAAAGAAGAGACATAAAATTAGGAACTCCAGTGAAAAATATTATGGCTTTAAAAAAATGTTCAAACAGAATATAGACCAATAAACGCTGATTCTGAATATATAAGTTTTATCAGATAATATTAAACGAAGAGTTTTAAAAAATGATTAAAAAGTCCATTTTAAATTGTGTCATTAAAACACACTGTCAAGTTGGTATCATTGAATTTTTAGTGCTGACGTCACTGCTCTCCATAATCCTGTTTAAGGTTATAGTATCAAAGGCTTTTTATACAAGTTATTACACAATTTCATGATCAGTCTATTATAAATACCTGTAGTTACCTACATCTTTGCAGTAATCTTTGCCGTAAAAAAGTAGATCGTGGAACACTAATAAACTGTTTATCAGGTGCGGTCACAGACGTCTTATTGCACTTTGGTACAATACAATAACAGAAGCGATGAGATGTTGCCATTTTACCTAATATTTTTTCTATATTAAAAGCAGTTAATCTTAAATAAAAAACGCCTCGACTTCTTCATTCCTCCATTGATTCTTCCATACAAAATGACAACACCTGTTGAAAATAAATACAACTTTTGGAGAGTGATGATGTCACACGATTCACCACAGATACAGTGGTTTTCGAAGGATCTTGAAAAATTAAAACTTTGACAATTATTTTAACTATTAAAACTAACAATAAAAATGAAAATAAATATGCAGTTATTTAAGTTAGGTCATTATTCATTAAAAAAAAATTAAAAAATTGGACAGGAGTTCCTTATTATTATATGAGTCAGTTAATATATCGTCACAGGAAAGCAATACTGCTGTAAACCACCACTACCTACGAAAATACTTTTGAAGATTTTAAGTTAAAAAACGTATTGTTGACAAAACGGCTAGTTTTTCCAACGTCGTACAGTTCTTATTTATCGTCGTAGAGTCACGGGACCCAGATAGATCGACGCAGAAAAAAAAAATCCTGCAAAATGGTGTTTATAAAGGATTTTCGTAGGTAGTGGCGGTTACAGCAGTATTGCTTTCCTGCAACAATATTACCTGTTTGAGGGATATTATGGTTTTAAATTGTATGCCAAAACTTATTATCGAATTCAATGTACAAAGAAAAAGTAGATCATGCTCATGGCACTAGATTTAGTAAAAATTAGGGTTTGTCCGTTCTGAAAATTATAAATAAATATGGGCAACGAACATTCACTTATCTTGCCCCTACCATATTTAATAAGATGCCAAATTGCAGTACCGATCTCAAAAAAAAAAATTAAAAATGGCTAATAGATCAAAACTTTGATAAATATCGGTTCGGACTGGCCACGCTTATTACGAATAATTTTTAGAAAAAAACTTTGGATTCGCCTTAATTACTATAAAAGGAAACTTTTTGGCTTTGGGGCGGCGGAAAATAATGCATTTTAATTTTCAATTGCATAAAACCAAAATTCACTTCGCGAACCGACACAGCGAAAATCCGCGGCCGTACCTGTCACTGTTATGTTGGTATCCTTGATAAATTAACAAGAGCTAATACGACTGTAGCCGACTTCGTGGGATAAGGCGCGTAATTATGAAATTTGTCACGTAATTATGGGCTTGTTTGTGTAACATGGTTTGTGATACAAAAGAAAGTGCCCCTTTATAACGCCTACTCGCGTCAAGGCAAGAAAAACATCCCAGTTTTCAAGTAGTTTAGCGGCTACGCTAGGTTTGTGTAACATGGTTTGTGATTCTGGCGTACAATCTCACAAGACGAAAGCTAATTTTAATTTTACGTAATCGAAATTTAGAATGAAATATTCTCCAGTTCCCCCAATGCAAATAGTTGCCTTTTAATGTAATTAAGGTGAATCAAAAGGTTTTTTTTTTTTAAAGTGCATATTAACTGTTGCCAGCGATCTCCAAAAATTACCAAAATTTTTTCAGTGTAAAAAAACTTGCCTAAAGGCCTTTATTCATTTAATGTTCTAAATTTCGTAATAACAAATAAATACGAATAGAGGTTTGTTAACATAATAATTCTGCTGTGTTTTCATAATTTCGCAGTATTTCATGTAGATATCCCACGAAGTCGGCTACAGTTGTATTAGCTCTTGTTAATTTATCAAGGATACCAACATAACAGTGACAGGTACGGCCGCGGATTTTCGCTGTGTCGGTTCGCGAAGTGAATTTTGGTTTTATGCAATTGAAAATTAAAATGCATTATTTTCCGCCGCCCCAAAGCCAAAAAGTTTCCTTTTATAGTAGGCGAATCTAAAGTTTTTTTCTAAAAATTATTCGTAATAAGCGTGGCCAGTCCGAACCGATAATTACCAAAACTTTTTATATTAATTCTTCTTCTTTGTTTGCCGTATCAGGTCTCCCCAACGTTGGCGATCACTCTTGAAAATGTCTCTCTGTCTTGCGCTGCCCAGAATAGCTCCTCCACACTTCTAATGCTGGTCCACTCTCGTATATTTCGCAGTCAAGACATTTGTCTCCTACCAAGCCCTCGGCGACCCTCTATCTTTTATATTGATATTGTTTGTAATCTTAGGTATAAATATGACTATGAGTAATATGAGTGTGTTATAACCGTCTGTGTATTTTATGCCTTTATATTGTAATTACTTTTCTTCTTTATCTATTTTGTATATTGTGGTTTCGGTAATTATCGGTTCGGACTGGCCACGCTTATTACGAATAATTTTTAGAAAAAAACTTTAGATTCGCTTTAATTACTATAAAAGGAAACTTGTTGGCTTTGGGGCGGCGGAAAATAATGCATTTTAATTTTCAATTGCATAAAACCAAAATTCTCTTCGCGATCCGACACAGCGAAAATCCGCGGCCGTACCTGTCACTGTGATGTTTTGAAGCGAATTTTGGTTTTAAGCAATTGAAAATTAAAATGCATTATTTTCCGCCGCCCCAAAGCCAAAAAGTTTCCTTTTATAGTAATTAAGGCGAATCTAAAGTTTTTTTCTAAAAATTATTCGTAATAAGCGTGGCCAGTCCGAACCGATATTTACCTCCATAAATACATTCGGGACCATGAAAAATATTGCATTCAAAATAAAAAAAATACTGTACGTACTTCAGCCCGCTTTGATGAATCTTCTTTATTATTCTTTTGATCATCTAGTTGTTTTCGCATAATTTCCCATGGTGTTGCCTGTTCGGGGATCCGTTCATTTGATGACTTAGAGCCCTTTGATCGAGCGAATCGCGTCATTGTGAATTATGTGTAGTATTTTTAGGTTTTACACATGAAATAGGGTAAGACACGCCGCTCACACGTTGGTAAAAAATAACCTCAAAACAACATTCAAAACGATTCAAAATGACAGCTAGGCAAGAATTGGCGAGAATAGAGATTCCATGGATTCCATAGATTCATATTACATGGATTTCATATTACAATATATTCTAGAGGTGGGGTAGTCGATATTCTTGTATCTGGTCGCTGGATATGACTGGTTTATTTATGCGCTGGATCATCAATGAAACTAATGGTACGGCTACACTACGGCTAACTTCAAACGTTTGGACGATTGTGTGGAGAGTTAGTTCGTGCGTTGGAAGTTCGACTTGGAAGGTTGGAGTTCGAGTTGGCCCCGGATCCAGGGCCGGATTAACCATGTCGGGGCCCCTAGGCAATGCACGTCTCGGGGCCCCTTTACCAATGGCGGACTAACGGGGGGGGGGGGGGGGGGGGGGTTGAAGGGGCCTTGATCAAATGATCAAATCCTTAATAACGCTTTAAGGGGGGGGGGGTAAGGTTTTAAAACTTTTTTTTGAATTTTTATTCTGAATATGGGGGGGGGGGGTTCATGTAATTTTATTCATAATTAATCTTCTCTTTTACTACATAACGAAAGGTATGCCACCACCCCATTCAATAAAAAAACGAATACAATATAATAAAATACAATATTTTTATTGCACGTAAAAGGACACGCACATAGAAACAAAAATATATATTATAAAAAAAAACATTAAAATGAACCGTCTTGTCACTAAAGTGATCTCTTCCAGGCAACCTTTCCTAAAGAATTTTAGCAAGCAGATAGGTAGTGCATACTGAAGCTTGTACAACATTTATGTTTTAAACGTCATATAATTAGAAATAAAACAAAACTAATTCCAATATAAACCACGCACGGCACCTCCAATCACTTCAGATACTAAGTAATAAATGTTGCAACAAATAGAAGGAAAGAAAGGTAAAATACAACTTTGTTCATATATTTCTTTTAATTCTATACTTTTTATTTATTATTTGTGCATATTTATTGGGTTCTAACCTAATTATTAAAATTTGTTGTTTTCTTTAATGCGTGTACCTAATGTTATTAACCTGTAAATTCTCCTAATAAAAAAAATTAAAACATCTTGAAAGCTGACTTTTTCCGAAATGGGTGCCGGAGTTGCTCACTAATTGAAGCAAGTCATTTTTTCTAGGGACGCGGGGCCCCTAGCCGATGCGGGGCCCCTAGGCAGTTGCCTACTCTGCCTTAGGGATAATCCGGTACTGCCCGGATCGCCTTCGAGACGATCGGCGATGGCTGGTTCGTGCGAGTTGGCCCTACATATCAGTCTGCGCAATATTATTACGGGAGAGTTGTACAAAAATTATTTGAAATTATTATTTTTTTAGCTTCACGATCGAAATCAATATTATGGAAACTGAAGCACAATTGTGCACAATTGTAGGCAACTATAAGATACGGCGCCGAATCAGCTGTTCAACGTCCGCCATTTTGGAGTTCGGAGTTTGGAGGAGGGTTGGCCGCAGCCACCGCACGATCGGCCAACCTTCCTACTCCGATCTAGCTCTGAGTTGTACGGTTGGCTTCGGTGTGGTTGTAGCATTAAAGGCCCAGATCCAGACGAAGGTCAAGACACACATGGCCACATGGCGCCCGCACCGTGCGCGTACTGCAAGTCGGCAGACGGTTCATTTATGCGGCAGACTGTCGGTAAAGAAGATGCGAAACCACACTAGTCCGCACCCAATTTATGTCCGCACCTAATTCGTGTGTTGACCGTGCGGTCACGATTGCAGTTCAGTATTCTTTACGGAGCTGTTTCGTGAAAACAAAATATTTTTTTAATTTAAAATAAAACAATAACTTTGTAAACACCACTTTTACAAAGTTATTGTTTTATTTTAAATTAATAATGTCACATCACAAAGTATCCGCTTCATATGATCAAAAAAAAAAAAAAATTATTTTATTTTTATTTATTTGGGAGACCAACAGATTACATTAATAACAGAGTATAATAATTGATTACGATAATTGAACCATTTACAGGTTTCCACATGGGTATTGAATACAAGTAGTGTAGTGATTCCAGATATATTTACTAATAAAAAATTACACTTCAAGAGATGAGTTGTTTAGGTGGGAATAGGAAGGGGGTAGGATGGGGAGGGGGATCGGTTAAGTTGAGGTTTATAGTAATAAAAATATGCGTGACAAAAAATTAAAAAAGAAAAAAAAGAAAGTTTAAAGAGTGGTGGTTGAATTAGAGGGTATCTATAAGTATTGTTATTGTGGAGTATCGAGAGAGCGTCTGTGTGATTTTAAGGAGTGTGGTGCAGAGTTAAAAATGTCCCATTGTGTATAGTGTATGTTGAAAGTTTGTCTCATATTTGACAAAAAGACAGCAAGCTGTATCATTACGAGGACATACTTCTACGTGGGAACCAGTTACTTCTGGCGTGCCACAGGGGTCAATCCTGGGTCCGCTGTTATTTATACTTTTTATTAACACTGTTACTAAATGTTTCATGCATTGTTTATTTCTTTTGTACGCCGATGATATAAAAATATTTGCCATTGTTAGGAATTTAAACGATTGTCTGCTCATCCAAAGCGACTTAGTAAGGTTCGAAGCATTTTGTAATGAAAACAAAATTTACCTAAGTTACAACAAATGTAAACAAATAAGCTTCACCAAAAATCACAACGCTATTATACACAATTATTGTATTGGTAACTATTTACTCGAACGCGTTTACTGTATAAAAGATCTAGGGGTACTTTTTGATTCTAAACTCCATTTCGATGCACACATTGAGAATATTGTGAATAAAGCTTACTGCATGCTAGGATTTGTCATCAGAAACAGCCGCGAATTTCGAAAACCGGAAACTTATCTTCTACTTTACTACACGCTGGTCCGTTCTCAACTTGAATACTGCACCTCCATATGGACACCACTTTACGGTGTCTATAAAGACAACATTGAAAGTATTCAAAAGAAATTTCTGCAATACCTCAATTACAGAATGAGCGCACCTAAACGGGGGTACGTAAATATGCTCTCGAAATATAACGTCTCCACTCTAACTAACCGCCGAACATTCCTTGACCTAATGACTCTATATAAAATCTGCAACAACATTATTGACTATCCTGACCTACTGAAACTAATAAACTTCAAAATACCACCCAGAGTAACAAGGCTTAATGACTTATTCCAAATTAGCCGGACGCGTACAAATGCTGGTGTCAGGGATCCAATCAGAAGAATGTGCGAATCATTTAATCAAAATCAAAACCTCAAGGATTCCGACTTATTTTTTGATACACGCAGTACTTTTTGTAGAAAATTGAAGGCTGTTTTCCTACAAAGTACAATAACTTAGACATTACTTGGTTTATAATTTTAACTACCTTTCTTTTTTAAAATTTATGTATGACATTATTTTTTTACGTATTTTTATTTTTCAAAATTCCAAAAACAATTTATATACTTTTATAAGGATATTGCGCACATTTTTTTTTTTCATCTCTCTATTTGTAGAATAATATTCTTATGTATATATACGTCTTTTCCGTATTTAAAAGTAAAAATATTTGTATATGTTTTTATCTGCTGTTAATGTTAATTCGTGAGAAATAGTTTGGATGCAGGTGAATTCTCTATTAATTGTTTTGTATATTCTTGTCAATTGACAGCTGTATCTGTATTTTCTCCTTAATAAAAAAAAATAATAAAATAAAAATAAAATAAAATAAAGTGTTGGATGCACGATAGATGAAGGAGTTCTGCTTAGAATTAGTGTTGCACCGAGGGAAGCTAAGAATCATGTCTGGTCTTGTACGTCTCTTAGGAACTCGTAACTGTATTCGTTCTAGGAGTTCTTGACAATCTACGATGGATATGACTATTTTTTGAAGAAAAAGTACATCGGCCGAACTTCTAAAGATAGTATATTGAAGTACGCGGCTGAATCTTGGCGACTTAGGTGTGGGCGGTAGCTGCGGAAATCTAAGTATCATAGAAAACGATTTTGAACACGTTCTAGATTTTCCACATATGATTTGTATTACGGGTTCCAAACTTGTGATGCGTATTCTAGTAAGCTGCGGACATAAGCAAAATATGGGATTTTCATTGTTCTAAAGTTATTGAATTTTTTACATGTCCTAAGAATGAATCCTAACATTTTCGAGGCTTTGATGTGACTGAGTCTATATGAATATCAAAAATAAGCTTAGAGTCCAATGTCACTCCCAAATCTTTGACTTCTGTTTTGTTGATTAATATTGAGCCGTTCAGATTATATTCATTGGTAACGATACTTTTATTTCGTGTGAAGTTCACGACGAAACACTTCCCAACATTGATTTTAAGGGTTTGCTGTGTACAGTAAACATTAAGACGGTTTAGGTCCTCCTGCATTTTTTGACAGTGAGCAGTACATCTGATAGGATAAAAAACCTTTATATCATCTGCGTAAAGTAATGTTTTGGAGTGTTTGAAGCATTGGCCTATATCATTAATGTAAATATTAAAAAGTAATGGTCCCAATAGAGATCCTTGAGGCACACCTGATGGGACGGTTACCCAGTCCGATTTAAAGCCACCCACAACTACAACTTGACTACGGTTTGATACATAGGATAAGAGCCATCTAAGAAAGTCACCGTGGACGCCGATTGGCATAAGCTTGCGTGATAATATGTCGTGATTCACTAGGCTAAAAGCTTTGCTATAATCCGTGTATATTGCGTCTACTTGTACACGTTGATCCATATAATCTTGCAAGAATTTCGTGAATGCTATTAGATTAGTTGTTGTTGATTTTCCACTCATAAACCCATGTTGGTTAACATTGAGTGAGCATTTCATCTGATCGTATATTATTTTTTCAAACATCTTGCTGAAGACACACAATTTTGAAATTGGACGATAGTTTTCAACGTCAGCTTTTTGCCCGGTTTTGAAAATGGGTGTTATGAAAGCAGTTTTCCAAGTATTAGGTACCACACCCTCTTTTAAAGAGCGATTGAATATAATGGATAACGGCTTTGACAGACTGCTTGTGAACTTCAGGGTGAAAAAGGGAGGGATTTGATCTAGGCCTGCGCTTTTTTTTACATTCAAGTTTTCCAGATATGTCTGCACCAGACGTTCGTCAACTTCAATACTGTGAATAGTGGAAGAGTTGTAAATGTTGTAGTTGGCTGGCATATTTTGAGAAGTTTGAACATCGTTGGTGTAAACAGAATTGAAATATTTGGAGAATAAGTTAGCAATCTCAGATCCGTTCTCAGCTTTTTCATCCCTAAGGAATACAGTGTTTGGCACACCTTGTGATTTAGAGTTTGATTTAAGGGGGCATTACCAGAGAAAACCAGAAATATGTAATTTTCAAATCAGATTTTAGACGTATTGACTCTTTTCCACAAAAAATTATAAATGGATTTCGAAAGATTGTTCTTTTATCTAGCATCCGCATGTAATAAATTTTGAGATTTTTTTTAAATTTTTTGTATAATAAGGTTATTCCATAGGTCGTTGGCAGATTTGTTAAATTTTCAAAAAAGATTTTGTATTATACCACACCCATTTCAAATAATATAATCATGCAGTAAAATAAATCAATACATTATCTAGGTATTGCATGTTTTAGAATTTTAATTTTAGTTTCAATGAAATCATTAAAAAATATGTTCGTACATGTGTTTCTTGACGAAAATTGGTCCATTTGTGTATTTATTTGCGCACTTACAAACTAATATACATATTTCATTATTTTTAATTTTTAAACTAACGTTTAAGACAAGATTTTTTATGCATAACACAAAGGGTAACAATTATTATAATCAGCCTGAAACACTCATCCACGATCCACTCATCCAAGATTTTTCAATGTGGATGAGTGTTTCAGGCTGATAATTATTGCTTATAATAATTGTTACCCTTTGTAATATATTTCAGATTTTTTTTAACATTCTTATTAAATGTAGACATTATTGAAAAATGATAAATGCTTATAATCAAAAAATAATTACAAAAAGTACATTATTTTAATAGTTTTATCATCACGCCTTTCAGCATTTTTGGATGAAGGTATAAATTAAAGCTAATTTGGATTGAAATAAATTCGATATTGAGTTATAATTTTAAGAGTACAGAGGGTACAGAGAATAATTAATCTTTCTCATTGTAACCGCCCTGCACGATCGTAAGAACAACTTTCGACGAAATGTGGATTTTCGTCCGCTGGCTGGTTAAACGCTCTTAAAGCGTCGATGACACAGGGATAGTTTACAAGCTACTATCTGGGAAATTCACTATCTGTTAGTAAACTCGCCCAGTGTCATCGTGTCACTTGCTAACTAGCAGCAACTAGCAGATTTAATTAAATGAACACAATATTAGCGAAACTCAATCGAAATCTGGAGACACGATTGAGTTTCGCTAATATTGTGTTCATTTAATTAAATATTATAATTTGAGATTTTACTCATAAGGTTTAAAAAATTAAAAATAAACTAGCAGATTGTTGACAATCTACGAAAAAAAGTTGAAAGGTCGTCAACTTTACTCGCCTACACGCTTGCTCGTGATTGGTTTATTTATGTTTCCAACATGGCTTCCGATAAACAGGTGATTTCGACTGTCAAACATTGAAGAATTAGTTCACGCAGTCGTCGTTATTCTTGTTACTGGCGCTAGCAGCGGCCTCAGTTTCCTACGCTTCTGAGCAAATGGACAGTTTTGTGTGTCATCATGACAATCTCACTCGCCGATTTACCGGCTTTTAGATAGTAGCTTGTAACTCGCCGTGTGTCATCGATGCATTACGTAGTTCCACAGTTTTTTGGATCGTAGGATATTCCGTGTTCAACGTTAATTAGGTATTGGTTGTGACACTCTCGTTGAAGTTTTTTATGGCGTGATCTTAAGAGAGAGAAAACGGAGTAGTCAGACTAATTTTTGTAAATTTTTAACTTTTTGAAATACTTGTATTTTTCCTTCACGCTTGAAGGGTGAAAGCCAGAAATAATTGAAAAAAAAACTCTATAAGAGCTGAGTTATACCATGGTGGGTATTTTGAGTTTTTACTTGGTTTTAGCGGGTTGTGAGCGCCTACAAGTTGGTTTATTTGTGAGTAAAAATTTGCTAAAGCTGAATTTATATCACCGATAGAGAGAAGCTCATGCCAGTTTACTTTATTAAAGCGTCGATCACACAGGGATAGTTTACAAGCTACTATCTGGGAAATTCACTATCTGTTAGTGAACTCGCCCAGTGTCATCGTGTCACTTGCTAACTAGCAGCAACTAGCAGACTTTTGACAATCTACGAAAAAAGTTGAAAGGTCGTCAACTTTACTCGCCTACACGCTTGCTCCGCTTGCTCGTGATTGGTTTATTTATGTTTCCAACATGGCTTCCGATAAACAGCTGATTTCGACTGTCAAACATTGAAGAATTAGTTCACGCAGTCGTCGTTATTCTTGTTACTGGCGCTAGCAGCGGCCTCAGTTTCCTACGCTTCTGAGCGAATGGACAGTTTTGTGTGTCATCATGATAATCTCACTCGCCGATTTACCCGCTTTTAGATAGTAGCTTGTAACTCACCGTGTGTCATCGATGCATTACGTAGTTCCACAGTTTTTTGGATCGTAGGATATTCCGTGTTCAACGTTAATCAGGTATTGGTTGTGACACTCTCGTTGAAATTTTTTATGGCGTGATCTTAAGAGAGAGAAAACGGAGTAGTCAGACTGATTTTTGTAAATTTTTAACTTTTTGAAATACTTGTATTTTTCCTTCACGCTTGAAGGGTGAAAGCCAGAAATAATTGAAAAAAAAAACTTTTTATGAGCTGAGTTATATATACCATGGTGGGTATTTTGAGTTTTTACTTGGTTTTAGCGGGTTGTGAGCGCCTACAAGTTGGTTTATTTGTGAGTAAAAATTTGCTAAAGCTGAATTTATATCACCGATAGAGAGAAGCTCATGCCAGTTTACTTTATTAAAGCGTCGATCACACAGGGATAGTTTACAAGCTACTATCTGGGAAATTCACTATCTGTTAGTGAACTCGCCCAGTGTCATCGTGTCACTTGCTAACTAGCAGCAACTAGCAGACTTTTGACAATCTACGAAAAAAGTTGAAAGGTCGTCAACTTTACTCGCCTACACGCTTGCTCCGCTTGCTCGTGATTGGTTTATTTACGTTTCTAACATGGCTTTCGATAAACAGCTGATTTTGTCAAAAATGTGAAGAATTAGTTCACGCAGGCGTCGTTATTCTTGTTACTGGCGCTAAAAGCGACCTCAGTTTCCAACACTTCTGAGCGAGTGGACAGTTTTGTGTGTCATCATGACAATCTCACTCGCCGATTTACCCGCTTTTAGATAGTAGCTTGTAACTCGCCGTGTGTAATCGAGGCTTTAGACAAAAATTTATAAGTTCGTAATTACCACGTTTGAAGACGTGGACCTTTCGTATTTCCTCCCTCAGTGCAACGGGTTTTGAGAATGCTACATCTATCGTTATGGAGGTACGGTGAATATCTTCGACGACTAGTGAGTCGTTACAGGCTGATACCTTAATAGAATCGTTACAGAGGACGAGGTTTAGAAAATGGCCATTGGAGTTTGAAATCCCGTTATATTGACAGAGACTCGAAAAGTGCAGGCAATCAACAAACGCAGAGCTGAGTGGGGACAAACGATTGGCAGGTGTGTATGACGTATCATTTGAACTTTTGTTCCACAGAATGTCAGCGAGGTTAAAATCACCTAAAATAAGAAATTTTTCACAGGGGAATTGTAAGGTTGATCTAGAAATCTCGCTGAGAAAACTTTCCATGTTTTCATTGTATGCTGGACCCTTGGGAAGGTAAACACAACATATGTTTAGATTATTACGCAGTGATCCCTTAATTCGTAATGATATCCATAAGTCTTCTGCTTTTGAGTGCCACTCTGGGCGGCCACGGGCTACCAGCTCACGTCGTACAGCGAGCAAGACGCCTCCGCCCAAGCGCTGACCAGTTGAATAGTAATTTCGATCCCGGCGGAACACGTCATAGCGATCGTCGAACAGTTCTTCATTACGGATACCATCAGTTAGCCAGGATTCAGTTAAGGTGATAATATCGTATTCGTTGGATCTGACAGCATTCAACAGTGTGTCAGTTTTTGTGCGTAGTCCTCTTACGTTTTGATAGTAGATATTCAATGTCATTTAATGGGTAGTGTAAATCTGTATTTAAGTGTAAGATACTCGTAGATAGCTAACTGTAATAAAAGCGAAAATGTTTAAAGATTGAAACTTCGTACACCGCACCGTGCCCGTCAAAAGGTAAATTGAGGTAAATTAAACTAGTCGGGCACGTTGCAAGCTTGGTGCGGTGGTGTTGGTTCGGTGTCGTCGCGGTAAGGTGGGGATAACACTGCCATTCTCCCGCCGTATGAAATGCGACGACCAAAAAAACAGCAGTCACACGGTGCGGCCATGTGTGTCTCGGCCTTCACCCAATATTATTTTTCTTAGAAGGGGACTATTTTTAGAACCGGTTCCTTTGAAATACTACTCAGGGAGCATTCAATTATTACGTAAGGCGATTTAGGGGGGAGGAGGTTAGACCATGCCTTATTTTTTCTTACAAGGGGGTGGGAGGGAGCCTCGATAGTTCTTACGTAAGATCACAAAAATGCGCAAAGTTAATATTATTAGTACCTTTGCAAGTTTTTATTATTTTATTTATTTTAATGACAATATAAGATAAAGTAAAGTGGTTTGTTTACACTCTTCCTCACTAGGTATTCCTATTCCGAGGTGGACTGTATGTTGCTGAATGGGTGTTGATTTTTATTTCCTCATCTTCTAGTTTCTTGATTTTCACAAAATAAACAATAAATAAAATAAAAGTATTTATGTTTGTTGCCTGCAGGTTGTATTTGGGGTTACTTCATAATTTTAATGATTTACAAATAAATATTTCTAAAAATTGTTACTATGAAAAATAAACATTAAAACATACCAAACGTGTATTCATTTTGTCCTTTAGATTCTTACGTAATAAATATTAAACAGGGGGAGGGGGTCGGCCTATTCTTAATTTTTCTTATAGGGGGGGAGGGGGTCGAAAACTAATAAAATTCGTCTTACGTAATAAATGAATGGCCCTTTGCTGGTAAAGCTTTTCTATTCTTAAATTTAGCGTCACACACTAGCTAATAGCGCCGTTTACACGCACACTTCGGAGCGACCGAGTCCCGCGCCACTTCAGGCCGCCGCGCAGAAAAGTCTCACAGTGAACTGCGCTGTAAACCTATCGGTCTTTACTTTTCTGCACGGCGGCCTGAAGTGGCGCGGGACTCGGTCGCTCCGAAGTGTGCGTGTAAACGGCGCTAATAGCGAGAATAACGGCTCCCGCGCGAACTAATTCTGACAATTACGAAATCAGCTGTTGGTGGGCCACCATCTTGACCAAGTAGCAAGTAAAGTTGATCACCTTTCAACTTTTTTCATAGATTGTCCACAATCTGCTAGTTAGATAGTAATACAGGGTGGCGCAAAATTAATCACCCAATTTTGTTTTCGAATAACTTTTTTACTAAATAATAAAAAAAATGATTTTGAGTAATAAAAATCTTTATTTGAACTTTTACAATTTTTTCTGTTAAGTGGAAAAGATGATATCCGTCAAGTGGCTGCCGCCAGTGTTGATACACATTTGTGCCCGTTTTATCGCATTTTCCATAACTTTCCGCAAGATTTCTGGTGATAACTGTTCGCATTCCTGTCGAATATTCTCCATAAGGGCTGCGATTATCTGAGGCTTGTTGGCATAGACTCGCGACTTCAAATAGCCTCAAAGAAAGAAGTTTGGAATGGTTAAATCGGGCGATCTTGCTGGCCATACCAAATCGCCAAAACAAGAGATTACGCGACCAGGAAACGTTTCCTTCACAATATCCATTGTGGCTCGTGCTGTGTGTGCGGTTGCACCGTCTTGTTGAAACCACATGTTCACCAAGCCCCGCTCATCCAATTCCGGAAGTAATAAGTCGTTTATCATGGCCCTGTAGCGTTCGCCAGTAACAGTGACCGTAATGCCAATGGCTTCCTCAAAAAATACGGCCCGATCACTCCTCCCGCGTCAACGCCGCACCACACAGTAGCTTTCAGTGGATCTAATGGCTCTTCTTGTATCACATGCGGATTTTCAGTGCACCAAAAACGAATATTATGCTTATTGGCGTAACCGTTTAAGTGGAAATGCGCCTCGTCGCTCATGGTGCCTTTCAACACAAAATCGCTAAAAGCGTTAAAGCTTAAATCGACACAATTATTCCACGCTCTTGCGGAGTATAGCGCTGCATTGCTTGTCTGTTTGTATTCTGCAGCTGTCTAGTTTACAAGAGTCAAATATGATTGACGTACGACGCCATTATAACATCTTCCGATAGGGTGATTAATTTTGCGCCACCTTGTACGATTACACTGAGCAAGTTTACTAACAGATAGTGAATTTTCAAGAAAGTAGCTTGTAAACTCGCTCAATGTTATCGAGATCTTAGTTAGTGCTAGTAAACTGCAACTGGTATTGGTTTATTTATGCTGCAACCGATTGCCAGCCGATTTTCTCCAACCGGCACCGATTTATATGGCAATATACGCAGGGTGGCACTGTTCGTAGAAAATGCGCCTAACAAAGTTAGCTCATGCGGGCCTTTTTCGAAAAAAAACTTGTCGGTCCGCTTTCGAAATTGCGAAAGCGTGACGTAGTTTGAAGTAAAATACTGCCACTTATTTTGCAGTTAACTCAAATCTCCCAGTGGAACATGGACTTCAAGTTACGTCACAAATTTTTAGCCAATCACAGCTCTATCCCCTCTATGAGCTAACCTTGTTAAACGTATTTTCTACGAACCTTGGGATGGCATACCTACAACGCCACCGGCCCGGAACATTGCCATGCAAAGCACCACCGGTCGGAGAAAACCGGTCTGCTAGTGCGCTAACTTTAGAATAAGGAACTCCAGTGAAAAATATTATGGCTTTAAAAAAAATTGTTCATATAGACCAATAAACGCTGATTCTGAATATATAAGTTTTATTTCAAAATTAAAATTAAACGCAGAGTTTTTAAAAAATTATTAAAAAGTGCATTTTTAAACCTCTCCTCAAAACACAGCGTCAAGTTGGCATTACTGAAATGGTGAGTGGTGACGTCACTGCTAACCTGTCACCTGGTGATAGCCAGATAGCGTGTTGAATGTTGTATTGACATTTCAAATCACGACTGAAATGACTTGAAGTGCACACGTACGCAATTCAACATTTCGTGTTTTTTGGTTTATTTTCATACTGTTTATAGAGATTTAGATAAATAATAGTTGTTGTGTTTATTGAAACATTTTTAGGCCCTCAACAATTTACGAAAAGGGCTATATTTGCGGACAATCTGCAATAAATTTTGCCTATTTGAGGATAAAGTCGTGTCATATTTTACATTTGGTTTATGTATTTTCAAAATGTTTTTAGTGTAGGGCTTTTTATACAAGTTATTACACAATCGTCATGATCAGTGTATTATAAATACCAGTGTTTCTGTATGTGTTATGCAAAATAAAATGTACAAAATCACGCCTGAACACAAAATTAGATGGCAAGATGTCATTTGTATTTGCAATGAAAAGATGATTTATTGTTTTTATATTGCACTTTGGTACAATACAATAACAGTAGCGATGAAATGTGGACATTTTACCAATGTTTTTTCTATATTAAAAGCAGTTAATCGTGAATAAAAAACGCCTCAACTTCTCACACAAAAGTCATCAAGTCAACCTATAGTCCATCTATATTCATTCCACCATTTTCTTCCATATCAGGGATGTTCTGCCCAAAATAATTATTTCCCTAGATTTCGAAGTGAAATTTCCCTAGAATTTCACATTTACGCAATTACCTACGTAGCCACCCGATTGTGTAACACTAATCCTGTTATATGTTAATTAATATTTAAATATTTCATAATTTTTATTTAGTATATTTAATCATCTGTTTTAATAAAATAGTATTTGTATTAATTTAAATAAATATTAAATATACGACTACCATAACACGGGCATGAGCCCAGTGTGGTAGCCAAAAAAAACAAACATCTGTAACTATTAAAAAATTTATGAAAAAAAAAAAAAAAAAAATATTGGGAAGATATCGTAACTTGGTAAATATACTAATAATACTGTGCTTTTCCAAATAAAACACTTTATGCTACGTGAAGTAATAATTTAAAAGTACGAATACACTCACCACTGAATTAGAAACTGAATTTCAAATAAAAAAAGCACTTTGCAAAATAAAAATCAACCGCAATCACCGAAAAAACGGAACTTAAAACATATTTTTTTTTAGAGGTCCCATTAATCTTTTTAGATACATAGGGAACGTACCCATACTACGTGACCAACTTTTTGCACTTTTTAACCCCCCCCCCCCTCCCACCGTGACCAAAAACCCAAGCAACCCGCCGCTCATTTGTACCAAGTGTGATATTTTGAAGACCCCCCCCCCGAACGTGTTACGTAGTATGGGTACGTTCCCTAATATCATTTTGAGTTGTCAGTGTTAAAAATAACATTGCATGTAAGTACGTGAACAATAATTAAGATTCACAGGATTTCCAAAAAATATATATGTATATATATATATGTAAAGAAAACCACTAATGAGTGCTTTCCTTAAGATTGTATTCACTGAGTAAGTACTGAGTAAGTACTGAGCTACTTGGTGGCCCACTAGATATCAAACAAATGAATCGAGTTAGGAAAATATAACTGTCAGAATTATTGGATTAACAATTCCTGAAAATATTATCTTATTTTATGTATTATTTATTAAAGAAACCTGAAATAAGGGCTTTAAATGTTGTTTCTTTTGTTTTTATAGGTAAGTGAATCTTTTGTTAACCGATAATATAATTTTTAAGAGTTGTAAATACGTATTGTTAATAAATCGGCTAAAGTTCGGTGTTTGGGTTAAATTCCTAAAAAATAAAACTAGTTATTTTTATACTAATTTGGGGTCGGGGAATCCGAATCTGAAAGAATTAGGCGGCGGCAAGCAATATTAACTGAATTAAACGACTTTAAAAAAATTTATACACATACAGGAAAATAGCCATTTTGGAAGCATTTTGATTCCTAGAAAATCAAACTAGTTATTTTTATACTAACTATGGGCCGGGGAATCCGAATCTGAAAGAATTAGGCGGCGGCAAGCAATATTAACTTAATTACACGACTTAAAAATTTTCTATACACACACACATGAAAATAATCATTCCGGAAGTATTTTGACACATGTAGTACAAAGATCATAGAAAAACACGATAACATAGATGTTTTTACCACACAAAATTAAGTGTTGCCATTAAGCAGTAATATTTATAACGTAAAATAACATGTTTATATTTTAAGTACTTATTTTTTATAATTGATTCTCAAATATTTTAGGAAGGTACACCAACTAGTATTGTGGAGTTTTTATGCCTTGACGCGAGTAGGCGTTATAAAGGGGCACGTTCTTTTGTATCACAAACCATGTTACATAAACCCGGCGTAGCTGCTAAACTACTTGAAAACAGGGATGTTTTTTTGCCGTGACGCGAGCAGGCGGTATAAAGGGGCACAAACCATGTTACACAAACCTAGCGTAGCCGCTAAACTACTCGAAAACAGGGATGTTTTTTTGCCGTGACGCGAGCAGGCGGTATAAAGGGGCACAAACCATGTTACACAAACCTAGCGTAGCCGCTAAACTACTTGAAAACAGGGATGTTTTTTTGCCGTGACGCGAGCAGGCGGTATAAAGGGGCACAAACCATGTTACACAAACCTAGCGTTAGGTTAGGATAGGTTAGGGACGCGAGCAGGCGGTATAAAGGGGCACAAACCATGTTACACAAACCTAGCGTAGCCGCTAAACTACTTGAAAACAGGGATGTTTTTTTGCCGTGACGCGAGCAGGCAGTATAAAGGGGCACAAACCATGTTACACAAACCTAGCGTAAGGTTAGGTTAGGTTAGGTTAGGGACGCGAGCAGGCGGTATAAAGGGGCACAAACCATGTTACACAAACCTAACGTTAGGTTAGGTTAGGTTACGCATTTTTAAGACTACGAATTTTCATACTTTTGGTTTAAGAATACGCCGTTGAGATAGTCGTAATTCATCAGGTTAATGTGTTATGTGAAGAATTATCGTGTCGGAAATTATTGATATAGGGATAAATATTTTTGAGAGCTGGTAACACTGCCGGCACATGTTTTTGTATATTTCTTCTTTTTCTATGATCTTTGTACTGCGTGTGTCAAAATACTTCCGAAATGATTATTTTCATGTGTGTGTGTATAGAAAATTTTAACGTCGTTTAATTCAGTTAATATTGCTTGCCGCCGCCTAATTATTTCAGATTCGGATTCCCCGGCCCATAGTTAGTATAAAAATAACTAGTTTGATTTTCTACGAATCAAAATGCTTCCAAAATGGCTATTTTCCTGTATGTGTATAAAAATTTTTAAAGTCGTGTAATTCTGTTAATATTGCTTGCCGCCGCCTAATTCTTTCAGATTCGTATTCCCCGACCCCAAATTAGTATAAAAATAACTAGTTTTATTTTTTAGGAATTTAACCCAAACACCGAATTTATTCCTCCCAACCTACAAATCTACACCAAGGAATTACAAACACTCCAAATTATGATAAGGTAAAAAAATCATTAAATAAAAGACATCAAACAAGAAAAATATGGATAACCTTGACGGATGATATGTCAAAAATATATTTAGATACAGAACAAAACTTACAGTTTAATGATATTTACCTGGAAGAAATTATGGAAAACACAAATAAAGCGGAATCTATACTTAGTGGATCAAGTCAAACACTGGAAAAACTGTTAGAGAAATTGCTTGAAAGTAAACAAACAAAATCTGAAACTCAAAATTTAGGGAAAATTGCAAAGGATTTCATGATTGGCAAATTTACTGGCAGAAGCTCAAATGCGAACCAGTGGATTGAAGATTTTAATAAAGAATGTGAACGTTTCCAAATCAACGAAGACAAAAAGAAAATTGAAATTTTAAAACATTTTTTGGAATACTCCGGTGTAGAATGGTACAGCTGCATGCTAATGAAACTTACAGTGGAATCGGAATGGGACAAATGGGAAAAAAAAATTTGTGATACTTTTACAAACAAAGGATGGTCACCCATTAGATATGCTCTCGCCTTTAAATATCAAGCTGGTTCATTGCTCGAGTATGCTTTAAAAAAAGAAAAATTATTGCTGGAAGTAAGGAAATCAATTGATACTGGGACACTTATCGACCTCATAGCATTTGGTTTACCTAATTATGTGACTGATAAAATTGACAGAGAAATTTTACAAGGAACGGAAGATCTTTACAATAACATAGGAAAATTAGAACATCTTGTTGGGAAGAATAAGTATGAAAAAAAAAGTATTATGTATTCTGACGCTAAATCCAAAGAAATTGAAGAAAAAAAACCATGCCGAATCTGTGTTAACGAGAAAAAAGGGAAACGTTACCATCTTGAGGAAAATTGCTGGTTTAAGGAGAAAAATAAAAAAGCAGTTGTAAAAACGGTAAATAACTCTGAATTGGAAATTGAACTAAACGAGAAGAATCCAAAAAACTAGATGTGCCACCATTAATAAAAGTCGAGTTACTATTAAATGATACTTTAAAAATTTCTGGAATTTATGATTCGGAATCAAATGTGTCATTAATTAATGCAAAATTATTAAAGATACAGCCAAGAGCATGTACAAGTGATATACAAATAGTTGACTTGAAGACTATTAATGGTGAGAAGAAAACAAAAGGTATGGTAACACTAAAAATAAAAATCTACAATATAGAAAGAATTGTGGACATATTTGTAGTAGATAATGAACATTTTAATTACGATTTTCTAATTGGTTTGGATTGTATCAAAAATTTCAAATTAATGCAAAACGAAGAATTAAAGATCATACAATGTAACAAACCAGAAGAAGCGACCTCAAATGAAGATATAAAAAAGAATAACTACTCAAAAAATGATACTTCAAATATAACAAATATCAAAATTCCTGATGTACTAGGTAAAATAGAGGAACAAGACACCAAAAACATAAACAAAGGTGAAATAAATTTCAACGAACATATAAACACGGATGGATTTGAACTGATAATAAACCATCTAGATTTATATCAACAATCAGAAATTGATAAGTTGGTAGAAAAATACAAACCAATCTTCGCCAAAGATAAATACGACGTCGGTACTGTAAAAGATTATGAAGCTCATATTGACTTGATGGTGGATAAATACTGTTACAAACGTCCATACAGATGCACAGCAGAAGATAGAAGACAAATAGAATATCAAATATCAAAACTATTAGAGAAGAATTTAATTGAGGAATCTTATAGCCCATTTGCTGCTCCAGTAACTATGGCATATAAAAAAGAAGATGATCAAAAAACAAGGTTATGTATAGATTTCAGAGAATTGAACAAAATTGTCGTCCCTCAATCACAACCTTTTCCGTTGATTGAGGATTTGATGGTTAAAACCGTAAACTGTAAATATTTTTCTACTTTTGACATAAATTCGGCATTTTGGTCAATTCCCTTGAAAATTCAAGATAGATATAAAACTGCATTTGTTACACAAGAAGGTCATTTTCAATGGACGTGTCTCCCGTTTGGGTTGAGGACGGCCCCAGCCATTTTTCAAAGAATATTGAGCAACATCATAAGAAAATACAAACTCTCCAGTTTTGCAGTAAATTTTATAGATGACATATTAATTTTTTCAAGAACTTTTGAAGAACATATGGAACATATATCGAGACTAATGGAGGCAATTCTAACAGAAGGCTTTAGACTAAAATTTTCGAAATGTACTTTTGCAAAAAATTATGCAAAATATTTAGGTCACATAATAGAAAACAATTCAATCAGACCTCTGAAAGATTATTTAACCGCTGTCAAAAACTTTCCAGTTCCGGAAACAAAAAAAAATATACGCCAATTCCTAGGAAAAATAAATTTTCATCATAAATTTGTGCCACACAGTGCGATTATCCTGGACCCGTTACACAATTTATTACGGAAAGACGTGAAATTCATATGGTCCACAGAATGTCAGGAAACATTTGATAAAATAAAAGCATTGTTATGTTCAGAACCACTTCTGAATATCTTTGACCCTGAACTACCAATAAGCATTTACACGGATGCTAGTATCAAAGGAGTGGGAGCTGTGCTGAAACAAAAAGATAAAAACGGGGACTGTAAGCCGGTTGCTTATTTTTCAAAAAAATTGACTGAAGCTCAAAAAAAGAAGAAAGCAATATACCTAGAATGTCTGGCAATAAAAGAAGCTGTGAAATATTGGCAACACTGGCTTATGGGAAAAGAATTTACCGTCTACTCAGATCATAAACCATTAGAAAATATGAACATAAAGGCTAGAACCGACGAAGAACTAGGGGATTTGACGTATTATTTATCCCAATATCAATTTAAAATTAAATATAACCCAGGAAAATCAAACCAAGAAGCAGACTGTTTAAGCAGAAATCCAGTTCTAGAACCTTATGAAAATACTGATGACTTTTTAAAAGTAGTAAATTTAATAAACCTAGAAGATATAAAAAAGGACCAACACACCAATCTAGACTTACAAAATGGAAAACTTATATTGGAGAATGAAATATACTACAAAAAGAATAAAAGAAGGAAAAAAATTGTACTATCAGAACAACTTAGCAAAAGTCTAATAACGAATGTCCACGATACTTACTGCCATATTGGGAGAACCCAGATGACAAATAAAATAACACCATTCTATACAGCAAAGAATATCATCGAAAACATTAAACAAATTTGTGAAGAATGTGAAATTTGTATTAAAAACAAATCAAGGAGGAAGCCAAAATATGGTTTAATGTCACATTTAGGTCCAGCAGCACGTCCCTTTGAAATTATATCTATTGATACCATTGGAGGCTTTGGAGGGTCACGCTCAACAAAGAAATATTTACATCTTCTGGTTGATCATTTCACAAGATATGCTTATATTTTCGCATCGAAAAATCAAAACTCCAGTGATTTTATAAAATTAATAAAAAATGTGTCACAAGGATACAACATTGATATGGTATTAACGGACCAATACCCTGATATAAATTCCAAAGAATTTAAAGAATTTCTAAAGAAGGAGAACATAAGAATGGTTTTCACTGCTGTGGATGCACCATTTTCAAACGGGCTGAATGAAAGGCTAAATCAAACTTTAGTCAATAAGATAAGATGTAAAATAAATGAAAGTGATAAGAAAACATCATGGACTACGATTGCACAGAAATGTGTAGAAAAATATAACGAAACAGAACACACAGTCACCAAGTTTGCTCCAAAATACCTCTTGGAAGGCGAAAATGTGAATATTCTACCACTTGAATTGAAATCAAGACATACAAGTGAAGACCTGAAAAGAGATAGGGAACTAGCTCTTAAGAACACAATAAAATCACACAACTATAATTAAAAAAATATTCGACATACACAGGGAAGAATATAAATTGGAAGTGGGAGACAGAGTCTACGTGGAAAACGGAAATCGACTAAATAGGAAGAAATTGGAGGAATTGCGGATTGGACCATACAAAATTCTAAAGAAGGTCTCAAATTCAATCTATGAAGTTGATACCGGACACAGGAAAGCAGAATCAAACCTCTACCACATTACAAAACTGTGTCCAGTGTTTGCTAGTAAATGAACAATTGCATGCATTCTCTTTTGCAATTGTTTCTCCCTAGGGGGGGAGATGTAAAGAAAACCACTTATGAGTGATATCAAACAAATGAATCGAGTTAGGAAAATATAACTGTCAGAATTATTGGATTAACAATTCCTGAAAATATTATCTTATTTTATTTATTATTTATTAAAGAAACCTGAAATAAGGGCTTTAAATGTTGTTTCTTTTGTTTTTATAGGTAAGTGAATCTTTTGTTAACCGATAATATAATTTTTAAGAGTTGTAAATACGTATTGTTAATAAATCTTTTGTTTTTATAGAGAAACGCAATTACGCCTTTGTTTTATTCAAGAATATAAAGAAAATCATTATATATATATAATATGTTGATAGGTTTAATTCCTTTTTATTAATTTCTAAATAAAACACTTGTGTTGCAAAGTTTTTTTAACTAAGAAACGACATTTATGTTTATTAATATCACTTTGAATGGTTTTTTTCTAACAATCAAATAATAGAATAACAAAACAAATGACAATCGATGATTGCATTCTAATTGACATTATAGGATTCAAATTTAAAGGGAATATATTTCCTTTACATCTCCCCCCCCCCGCGGGAAAGAAAATTATTGCAAAAATTTTCATTCATCTTCGATATCCTCTTCATGGTTCATCAATGCAGGTGCTGGAATTAATTTCGAGATGTGGAAAAAATTTGATTCTAATTTTTTTCGACCAGTATTTATCTTGTAAATTGAGTTTGATAATTTTTCTATTATTTTGTAGGGTCCGATTCTCAATTCGTCGAGCTTCTTCCTGTTAAGTTTGTTTCCATTCTCCACAAAAACAGTATCACCAACTTTGAAGTTAATATGTCTCCTGGTTTTATCGTAAATCATCTTGTTGTAATTATGTGACTTTATAGTATTTTCCAGAGCTTTTTTTCTGTCTTGAATCAAATCGATGTCAGTCTTCTTAAGTTTTAACTCATTTGGCAAAATCGTAACATCTGTGCCGTTAAGTAGGTACTGAGGCGCATAACCAGTGACAGTGTGCTCCGTTTCATTATAGTTTTTTACACAATTACGGGCTATAGTTGTCCAAGCCACTTTTAAGTCATTTTCGTTGATTTTGCATCTAATTTTATTGACTAGCGTTTGATTTAATCTTTCATTTAATCCATTTGAGAAAGGCGAGTTTACTGCAGTAAAAATGATTGGAATATTTTTTTCATCCAAAAATTTTTTGAATTCTCTAGAATTAAGACCCGGATATTGGTCTGATAGTATCATGCCAATGTCATTAGTTTCTGTGGAGTTTAAGAGTTTGATGAAATCGTTGGTATTTTGAGTTTTTGACGTCAAAATATATGCAAACCTCGTGAAATGATCTGATAGCAGGTGCAAGTATCTCTTTGTTGACCGTGAACCCCCAAAACCACCTATCGTATCAATAGAACATATTTCAAAAGGTTTTGTTGCGGGACCCAAGTAGGACATCAATCCATATTTATTTTGATCTCTTGATTTGTTCTTTAAACATACTGCACAACTTTCGCAAGTTCTCTTTATATTGTTTGTCATGTTTTCTGATGTGTACCATGAGCTTATCATTTTTTGCATTTGATTAATTCCTATGTGACCTAGGTCTGTGTGAACATTTTTGATAAAATCTATGCTGAATTTTTCTGATAGAATTATTTTTTCTTTTTTTTTTACTTTCTTGTAATAAACATTATTCTTCGATATCAATTTATCTTTTCTGCACTGTATCTTCTCATTTTTGACCTGATCTTTTAAGATATCTTCTAATTTTATTAAGTTGACAACTTTTAATTGCTCATCTTGGTTCTCATCTGGTTCTAAGACTGGGTTTCTGCTTAGACAATCAGCTTCAATATTGTACTTTCCTGGAGAATATTTAATTTGAAAATCATATTGGGATAAGTAATATGTTAAGTCACCAAGCTCTTCATCGGTTCTAGATTTGATATTCATATTTTCCAGCGGTTTGTGATCTGAATAAACTGTAAATGGTTTTCCTATCAACCAGTATTGCCAGTATCTCACTGCCTCTTTTATAGCTAAGCATTCTAAGTAAATTGCTTTTTTCTTTTTCTGTGCGCTGTTTAATTTTTTCGAAAAGTAAGCAACAGGTTTTTCTTTTCCATCAGATTGTGTCTGTTTTAAAATAGCTCCAACACCCTCTAGAGAAGCATCTGTATATATATTAATTGGTAAATCTTGATCAAAAATTTCCAAGATCGGTTGTGAGCATATTAGGTTTTTCATCGTTTCAAAAGCATTTTGGCATTTATCAGTCCAAATAAACTTTTGATTTTTCCTTAATAAATTATGCAAAGGATCTAGTATTATTGCACTCTTCGGAATGTACTCATGATAAAAGTTGATTTTTCCTAGAAATTGTCGCACATTCTTTTGTGTTTTTGGAATAGGAAAATTCTTTATTGAAATCAAATTATCCTTTACTGGCTTGACTGAATTATTCTGAATTATATGACCCAGATATTTTACCATATCTGATGCAAATGTGCATTTTGTAAATTTTAATCTAAAACCTTCTGTTTTGATTGCATTCAGCAGCTTTGTCAGATGATCAATGTGTTCAGCAAAAGTTTTTGAAAAAATAAGAATGTCATCTATGTAATTGACAGCAAATTCGTTTAGTTTATATTTTCTCAATATATTGCTTAATATCCTCTGAAAAATTGCCGGAGAAGTCTTCAATCCAAAAGGCAGGCAGGTCCATTGATAATGTCCCTCCTGTGTTACAAATCCTGTTTTTTTTTTGTCTTCAATCCGCAATGGAATAGACCAAAAGGCTGAGTTTATATCCAGCGTTGAAAAAAATTTGCAATTTCTGGTCTTTGTCATTAGGTCTTCAATCAATGGAAATGGTTGAGCTTGAGGTATTACTATTTTATTTAAGTCTCTGAAGTCTATGCATAATCTGGATCTTTTGTTTTCTTCTTTTTTAAATGCTAGAGTGACCGGTGCAGCAAATGGACTGTACGACTCTTCTATCAGTTTATTGTCTAATAATTTTGCTATTTGCTCTTCTATTTCCTTTTTATCTTCTACACTGCATCTGTAAGGCCTCTTACTACAATATTTATCCACTAATAAGTCTATCTTCGCTTCATATCCATTGACAGTGCCAACATCATATTTACTCTTCGCGAACACTGATGTGTATTTGTCTATTAGTTCATTTATTTCTGTTTTTTGATCATTATTTAAATGATTCATTGTTATTTTAAAATCTTCTTCTTTAACATGTTCGTTAAAATTAATTCTGTGTTTTTCTATATGATTAAATTTAGTATTCGTTTTCATATCTGTAGAATATTTTTCTTTTTTATTTGTATTATTTAGGCAGAGTTTCTGTGATATTTGTAAGTCTTCACTTTGGATAAGTTTGAAGTCTTTTATCATGTCTAATCCAATCAAAAAATCATACTTGAAATTGTGTTCATCAATAATGTACACATCAACTTTATTCTCCAATTCAAAAATTTTTATGTTTAACGTTGTCAAACCACTCGTCTTTTTAACACCATTAATCGTTACTAAATTTGCTTCATTCAAATTGTTTCCTTTTCCTTTTAGTTTCAATAATTTAGAATTAATTAGAGAAACATTTGAACCTGAATCATAAATTCCGTATATTTTTAATTTATCATTTAGTAATAGTTTGACTTTTATTAATGGTGTTACTATTAGTTTTTTTGATCATTTTCATTTAATTCAGTTTCTATCACTGAATTGTTTACATGTTTAATGGCATTTCTCTTAAATTTTTCATCCTCTTTTGTTTTGAACCAGCATGTAGCTTCAGGGTGGTAACGAATGCCCTTATTCAATTTTTCACAAATTTTACATGGATTTTTACCCCCATTTTTATTATGTTCTGCATTTCCAAATGTTTTCTTATTCATAAATCTTTTTTTGTTGACCATATGTTCATACTTGTTTACTTCATTAAACAAATCTACAGTATCTTGTAATCCTTCTCTATCGATCTTGTTAAGTATGAATTCTGGTAGTCCGGAAGCAACAAGATCTATCAAAGTACCGGTGTCAATTGATCTTCTCACATCCAATAGAAGTTTTTCTTTTCTCATAGCATAATCCAACAGAGAACCATCTTTGTATCTAAATGATAGTGCGTATGTGACAGGGTTCCATCCTTTGTTTGCAAATGATTCACAGAATTTGTTTTTCCATGTTGACCACTCTGAGTTCATTGTTAGTTTTATAATCATGGAACTGTACCAGTCTATACAAGATTTATCCATGAACAATCTGAGTATTTCTATTTTTTTTCCATCCATGGTCACATCAAACCGCAAACATTCTTTTTCAAACACTTCCATCCACTGGCTTGCATTTGTATTTTTAGTGCAGAATTTTTCTATAACAAACTTCTCAGCAATGTTTTTTAAGCTCTGTTGCTTATCTTCCATTAACTTTTCAATTAATTTTCCTAATGCATCTTCTTTTTGATGTACTTGTAAACTTTTTTCGTCCAATTCTTCGAGGTATTGGTCTCCAAACTGTAGGTTTCCATCTTCGTCTACATATGTTTTTTTTAGTTCTTCTGTCATGGTTAACCAGACTCTTCTAACCTGGTATCTTTTTTTCAAACTATTTTTTATTTTTCCAAAAGCACTAGTTTTCATTATCTCCTCGTGATAGCTGGCGGATCGTAGCATTTCTGGTATTGTAAACACTTTTCCATCACTTGTGACTATTTTTGTAATGCTAATAATATTTGATCTGCCATCGCATCCAGGTAATAGCGTAAATTCGAATTGAATTTTCTCCATTTTTGGTTTAAAACGAAATGTCGTTTTATAATATGTTGATAGGTTTAATTCCTTTTTATTAATTTCTAAATAAAACACTTGTGTTGCAAAGTTTTTTTAACTAAGAAACGACATTTATGTTTATTAATATCACTTTGAATGGTTTTTTTCTAACAATCAAATAATAGAATAACAAAACAAATGACAATCGATGATTGCATTCTAATTGACATTATAGGATTCAAATTTAAAGGGAATATATTTCCTTTACATATATATATATATAATACCAGTAATATTGTCATATGTAATAAAATTTTTGCCAGAGTTCGAAATTTCCCTAAATTTTGTCCTGATTTCCCTGTTCCCTAAAAAATATTTTTCTCCCCTAGATCTAGGGGAATTTCCCTAGACATAACATCACTGATTCAAAATTACAACTTGAAAGTTTAATAAATAAACTATCGGTGGGTGAAGAGCGGGGTTTACACGCAGAGTTTGGCCTGCGAGTCTCAGCACACTTCGCTCCGAATCGTTGGCGGAAACGTACGTGTAAACGCGATCGACTCGCAGGCGAAACGCTCCAGTCACTCGCCAGTTCGTATCAGCGTTTGGCCCGTTGAGCGTTCACACGTAAGGGTTGGAGCGGGTGCCGCGCGAGATGTCTTTGACTTTTTTTGTTTGTTAATGGCTATTTGCTGACTGATTTTATTCAAGAATTAACTTATCTGCCATTCAGTGTTACCAGATGCGTGGTTTTTTGGGTCGTTTATACCTCCACGGTTTTCTCAAAAAACCATATCGAACAAGACATTGTATTTTAGCGGTCGCCAAATGACCTACTTTTGAGTGGATATGATTTGTTTATTGTTTGCATGGGTCGCATGAGTGAAATCCCGAATTCAGGAATGTAGTTCTTGAAATTTTGAACTTTAGTACGGGACTACGGTTTCACAACGTCTTTTTATTTAATAATAATATGAATAAATTAATAAAATGATTTGAATATAACCATGTAAGTAACTTTAATAAGGTACCTACTCTAGGTACCGTAATTTTTTGTAATTATTATTGTTATTTATATTTTAATCTTAATATTTTATTGAAAATAGATTTCTCTAAATTAAGTTTGATAAAAGAAAAAATAAAAGTTTTATATGTGTAGTCTCGTCTCATAGTGTATTATTTGCGAATAAAACACATCGATATATATTCGATTTTGAAGTATTAACAATAGATCGGTTCAATACGATGAATCGTTACTATACATCGAGTGTTTACAATACAACGATGTATATCGTCCATCCCTATAAGAAGGTCTTTTGACCTCTCCAGCCAGAATCCCTCAACCCATCACCTCGAGAAATCCTGAATTATAGCTGAGCAGTGACCTTTTCAACAACAGAATCAATAATAAAAGAAAAAAATGTACATTGAAAAAAAATCTACTGATGAATAAATGTTCATATTATTATTATTATAAGTCCCAAATTCTGTTACAAACAAAAGTAGTGTGTCAGTAATAATTTGAAAACAGCTTGTTTTTTAAATGATGACATTTTACTGAAAAACTTAAAATTGCTGTAAATATTTACTGGTTGAAGATTAATTTGCATTTGCATATATATATATATATATATGTAGAACAATTTTCTCGGTTTACCCGCGTAACGTAGTCCTTAAAAGGACTTTTTAACTCCAAAATTGTTCTACATCTTACACCCGTGAAAACCTTAATCATAACATATATATATATATATATATATATATATATATATATATATATATATATATATATATATATATATATATATTGTCTTTTAGAATATATATATATATATATATATATATACATAACACCGTCTATTTGGCGACCAGCATGGGCAAATATGCATCTAAAGTGGCGACCACCGACATTTGGCGACCGATATACGGTCGCCACTTTATTTTTCGAAATTTTTACACAGTTCATAGTACATGTCGTCACAAGCATTTTGGCAAAAATTGTCCTGGTAGCCAAATTGGGCGTGAAGTGGATGATTTCGAATATTAAAGTTCCGCCATCTGTCGCTACGCAGCTAGGCGCTAGGTGATATACACGGCCATGTATACTACCATTCATCCTACCGACATTTAGGCGACCGGTGTGACATAACATGCCGCCTTTCATTCCTAGCATTTACCCGCCACCGAGGCGTTGGCAAATGTGTTGGGAAACAACGTTGCCGGTTAATTCCAACTCCCGTACAAGAGTTGAGGTGCACGTGGCGGTGGCGTGTTTTGCGACGTTGCCGCCGCGCTTATTTAGCCTCGGTTGCCTCGAATGTTTTGCCTTTTAAAATTTTATCGTGATCAATCGTATTATCGTATACCGAGCATTAACGTACATGTGATTTGGAGTGTAGGTATTTGGCGACCGACCATTTTAGTGTCTTAATTACAATACATTATTGATTACGGTTGACTCAATGAAACGGAACAAAATAATTGCAAGAATAACAGAAATGCAATATCAAGATGATTCTTTGGAGTCATACCTACCTATGACATAGAATTCTGATAATCTGAGGTACTTGCCTTCAATTAATAATTCTTCTTTTCGGTCATTTATACGGTCAAATTTACTTCTTTAAAATTCCCGATTCTTATTTTACAGGAGTTCACTTACTCTGACGGTGATGGTGGGATACGACCCAAATCCCATGTGTGAAACAAAAGGCGAGCTCACCAATTAATTTTAATCGAAAAAATAAAAATATTGCATGGATGATTCATCTAATCAAAACGACCCACGAACATTGTTTCCACAAAACTTCAACGTGTTGACCAAATCGAAGAAGAAAATTGATATAGAAATAACGAAAAATAAATTCAGTGCGCAGATCACATGCCGTAGAAATGAAACCTTCAGAAAACTAAAGTAGGCAAGAGTGGGTAGGCTACGAAGCGCCACACAAAAGGAGACCGATTATTCTATCTTAGGGGCATACATTAATTGAGCTCAAAATGGGGGGTGGGGGTCCAGTAAAATCTCACCAAATCTTGAACAGTTTTTCAGCATATTGTCGCGATCATATTTACCACAACGGGGGGGGGGGGGCGTAACGGGATAGCATTGGGCGGGACGGGATAGGGTGGGACCCCAGATACACAACTGATGTCTCGTGAGGGGAGAGGGGGGAGGGGGCACCAAATCTCACCAAAGGGGGGGGGGGGGTTAAATTGGAAAATTAACTGCTCACGTTATTAATGTATGCCCCCTTATTCTCTCGCAGTCTAAATCCTATAGATGTATGTGTTTGCCTCTTTTTAGTGTCGCTAATTTTCGTTTCATCGAGTGTCAAATCACAACGGTGTTAAAGATGTTTTTACTTCAAAATAGTACTGCCAGATTTTTGTTTTTATTTCGAAAAGGACTTAGGACAGGTGGTTTTAAAAATTTGTAGGAGTCATCAAAAATTAAAAATTTTAAGTTAATTTTCACGTTCTGTGTAAGTTCTATTCAAGTTCTGTTGTTATAACAATGAACTTGAATACAACTTGCACAGATTGTGAAAATTAACTTCAAATATTTGAAGAATCTGTCATTTTTTTTAACAACCCGTTAATTATAATTTTAATTGTTCGAGGCGTGTTTTCAGAAACATTGTATTCGAGGAAACAACATCGAAAACAATGCGACTAAATTTAATATAAATGTTTTTGTTTTTTACTTTAGTTTCACACAGGAGGCCCTGAAGAAAATAATTACCTCAGGGCCTATGTCATCTTTGTGGACGCTGCGTATAGGAAAGGAAGGGGAGGAAGCTATGGGAAGGAAAAGGATTTTAGGGGTGGGTAAGAATCTAGGGTTCAGTTTGTCAAGGAGTGACGGACGTATGAATCCATCCCTCCCACTGCGGTGCAAGGCAATGTTCCGAGAGAGTGCGGCTGGAGAAGTTAAAGGGACTTCCTTAACCACTCTCACCCGATCCGACCTGTCATGCTGCTGGTTGGCAGACGCATTCGCCACCAAGACCCGAACAAACCACACCCCATGAATCATTAGATGACTAGGTCGTAGGTGAAAATATTGAAATGAACCAGAACCCACCACATCAAATGCATCACAACCATTTAAAAGTTTCTTAAATACTTATCAGACAGTCGCGAGTAAACATTCTACAGTAAAAAATTTCAGAGTGCGCAATTCACACGCGGTAGAAGTGAAACCTCCAGAAAAACTAAAGTAGACAAGAGCGGGAAGGCTACGAAGAAGTGCACAAAGAGGAGACCGATTATACTATCTCATTCTCTTGCAGGCTAAATTCTATAGGTGTATGTGTTTGACTCCTTTTATTGTCGCTATTTTTCGTTTCATCGAGTTTCAAATCCAAAACGGTGCTAAAGAAGTTTTCACTTCAAAATACAAATGTGCAGTTCACATGCAGTAGAAGTGAAACCTCAGAAAACTCTAGACAAGGGTGGGGAGACGACAACGAAGCACCGCGCGAAGAGGAGACTGAATAGCTACGAAGCACCGTACAAAGAAGAGACCGATTAGTCTATCGCATTCTCTTGCAGGCTTAATCCTATGGATGTATGTCTTTATCTTTTTTTAATGTTGCTATTTTTCGTTTTATCGAATTTCAAATCACAACGGTGCTAAAGAAGTTTACACGTACTCGAGTTTAATCTATGTACCTACATCATCTCTAAATATTTAAATTTTTAAAATTAGTATGATATACATAATAAAAAAATGCTCGTACATCTATGGAATTTAGCCAACGAGAGAATAAGAGTATAATCGGTCTCCTCTTTGTGCGGTGCTTCGTAGCCACTCCTCCCACTGTATTCTAATTTATTTTCTGAAGGTTTCACTTTTAATTGCGTACTCGGATTTTTTTAAATTGTTTCGGATACCTATTTAGCTACCTTTTATTATATTTTTTTAATTCTTTTTAAACGTTTTATATCTTTTCATGTACATAAGAAGATGAACATTCATTATAAGTGATAATTAAATCCTTTTTTTACTTTGGTAGAAAGCAGTCACTTTGTGGTTTGACAAAGATATTAATTGAAATAAAACAATCACTTAGTTTGTAACCACGATTCATCCATTAACCTTTTTTATACCGACCGGTTTCGCTTAACCTGCGCATCAGCGTTATTTCATTATATCTACTTTATCGCATTGAAACCAAGCTCACGCACACTAACGAAATTCAAAACAATAAGCGCACACAAACTTAGCTGTTGCCGGCCGAATTCCCTATCAAGATTCCCTTCACCTCACCCACACAGCTGTTATCCCGCGCCGATCGGCTTGCTTGCCCCCCGTGCGACTAGCCCCACCGCTTCCCTTACCCCGCGGACTCCTGTTCATACAAAAGTCACGTGGAATCTGCGTGCAATCGAAATCAATTTAAAAAAATAGGTTGTCGTTGAAAATTTAGTTGGATCTTTGCAGAAATTATTTTAACATAGCTATCCTATCAATTTGACTTAAAAAAATTGGACGGAGGATTTTTCCGGAGCGATATTTTTGACTGATATCAAAAAAGCATGTACCAAAAGAAAAAAAATGTTGGATCTTTTGATTAAATAAAGCTAACACCAATATAAAGACACTTCGTGATCAAAAATTGGAGGGAGGAATTTTCCCGGCAAGAATAGAAATAAAAAAACAAATCTCTTTTTAAAAACACACTTTCCCAACAATAATATTGTTGAATTTCTATTTAATCAGGTGGATATTAATTACCTAATACTAACAAGATGTGAAGAGTTTTCGAAAGAAATACTTTTCTAGCGGGAGTTATAATTTTTTTTTCAGTTTTTGCTAAAAATAACTAGGTAACTTCCCGTTAAATATTTTGTTGGATCTTTTGTCATTCGTCATCCCTAAATGATACTCCACGTGACTGCAAAGGTTTCATCGACGGAGGAATTTTTGCGTACCTCAAACTCTTTATTGATTTGCCTACTACCTACCCAAGCAATAGGCCACTTGCATGGATTTCATAACGACTTTGAAAAAATCGTGTGGATAAATATTTTTACCAAGATTACGAAAATGTTAGTAAAAATTTTTAGAAATGTACAGTTTTTTTAAATTTATTTTTAAATAAATAAATCCATTATTTAGGCCCGTGACGTCACTACATGAAAATGTCCCATCGCCGAAAATGTTAATTATTATTTTTAATTTATAAACTAACGTTTAGACAAGATTTTTATGCATAGCACAAAGGGTAACAATTATTATAAGCAATAATTATCAGCTTTAAACACTCATCAACATTGAAAAATCTTCCGAGAAAAGATACTTGCCGCCAACGCCGTTGGCGGCAAGTATCTTTTCTCGGAAGATTTTTCAATGTTGATGAGTGTTTCAGGCTGATAATTATTGCTTATAATAATTGCCGAAAATGTTCCTATTAATTTTATAAAATTCCACACTGATTTATTTTTTTTATATGGCAGCACTTTGATTTCAGGCGAATTTTTGAATTTGACATTTAACGTTCAGTAGAATTATTGTTTGTTCTCTGCGAACTTATCATTTGGTTTCTTTTTGACATATGTTATGAAGAGAACCCCGTTCATTTTACGATGTCTGCACGTGTTTAGAGGTATAATGGTAGTGGTGCTGATCTTAACAAAATCAAATTTTATAATATTCTTCTTATTATTATAATTTACAAGTACAAGTATATTTCATTGGATTTAGTAATATAGACGTTGAACATTATAATGATTTATGATCAATAAGATGGATCAAGGAAAAAAAATATTTATGAGATATAATATTTTTGGAATGCCTCGCTATTCTCCTGTGCCCTTTCTTGTGGAACATGATCTTTTTTTTAAATGATTTTCTGCTATGTAATTATCGTTTTTTCGCACCCATAAAATTATGTCCCGTCTTTCCGGTTTATAAAAAATGGTCTGATTTTTCGGATTGAAATTTTCAAAAAATCGCCAGGGTTTCAAAAATACGATTTAAAAAAAATGCCGAATGTCTTAGAATATTTACCTAAACCGGATTTTTTTTTTAAATGCGATGCAAGTGGCCTATCCGCAAAATAATTATTTGTTCTTTGTGGCATTTTGATCTCGCCTGACTTATAGGACAGTGCAATTAGTGCAAAAAAGGGGGTCGCGATCGGAATTATTTCGGTAGCTCCAATTTTTTTATATGTTTTATACACTCATCTCCTGATGAAAAATCTGAGTTTTCGACCTTCGGTCACTTGAGCTTTCGCCGCCGTTTTGAAAAAACCTGCCGAAATCGCGCCAAAATCTAGTTTTTCTCAAATATTTCGTTCTCAATGAAAATTTTGGCTAAGGTAACTTCACAAGTTTTGTAGAACATAAAATTATCTACAATTTTTATTAAAAAAAATGTCTTCTACCTCTAATAAGTATTGAGATACACAGCCGTAAAAATGTGTATAAGTTTATAAAAACAAGTAAATTGCACGACTTGGTTTGGTTTTCTGTACGTACCTCTTTTTCAGTACAGTTTTGTAGAGAATAAAATTTCTAAAACGATTTTTATGTTTTTTGTATTGTTTTTACTGATTTAAAGTATGAATAAACAAATATCGGTAGGTGAAAACATAAAAATTTATCACGATATTACCACGTCTTTAATATAGAAATAACGAAAAATAAATACAGTGCGTAGTTCACATGCCGTAGAAATGAAACCTTCAAAAAACTAAAGTAGGCAAGAGTGGGTTGGCTACGAAGCACCGCACAAAGAGAAGCCCGATTATTATCTCATTCTCTCGCAGTCCTGTAGATGTATGCTTTTGCCTCTTTTTAGTGTCGCTATTTTTAGTTTCATCGAGTTTCAAATCACAACGGTACTAGGCGATTTGCAGGTGCTAGAAGTTAACACTTCAAAGTACAAGTGTGTAGTTCACACGCGGTAGAAGTGAAACCTCAGAAAACTAAAGTAGACAAGAGCGAAGAAGCTACGAAGCACCGCACGAAGGGGAGATCGAATAGCTACGAATCACCGCACAATGAGGAGACCGATTAGTCTATTTAATCTCTTATACTTATCACTCAGAAGTGATAAGTAAATAAGTACTTTTTTTCATTTTTTTATTTTTTCATTCATAGTGTAATAATAAATTTTGTTAATTATTTTAAGTTTTAGATACTTACTTACTAGCGACTTGAAATTCAAATGAAACAGAAATGGGTCACGAAAATTTATTATTATTTTAATATAATAGTTAATTAGTTCTAATATAATAAGTACGGTAAATCCTCGCTCTCACTCAAGGCTCCCATAGTCCAGCGGCGTAAAGCGCCTCACGAATTTAGTGGCCAGACAATTCAGACCGCGTGGGTTCGAGTCTTATAAAATAAAATAAAAAACGTTTTAATTTTTGCAAAATTAATATTCAATCTTCAAACCACACAAAATGAAAATGAACCACACCAAGAAGAAACCATAATTATTAATATGATGACCCAATGTATACCAAAAGTTGCACCAGAATTCGACGTCAAAAATATATATAAAATCATCCTTCACTAACTAACTAACCATAACACCGTTTCTCCGCAGGGGTAGGCAGAGCGGACGGGCCGCCAAACAACTCGGTCTTGGCACACACTCCTTGCCTCGTTCACATTCATACATCGTCTCACACATCCTCTTCTATTATTTTGACTCTTGATGCAGCCCGAATCAAGTATCTGATTCACTTGGTCTTGCCATTTTTTATATTAGCTCCACTCAGAAGGCCATGAGAAAAATAATTTCCCTCAGGCCCTATGTCATCTTAGGGGATGCAGTGAGGAGGGTCTTTCAACATCATTTTACAACTCATCGTATTTCTACGTAATGTGTTTATTTATTAAATTGATAAAATTGAGCACAATCTTTAAATTAAATTATAATTAATTATCAATCTAACAATTAACAATGTATTACGGCCAAATAAACGCATTGTTCCCACCCGCCAGTTACGGCGGGTACCCGCTAGGAGCGAGGAACCGAGGTAGGTACAATGCCAAACCGCGCGCCAGAGCTAAGCGCCCCGTAATTTGAATGATGCTCGTAGTAAAAAATCCCAAAACGTCAGAAACATGCATGTCACTAAAAATCGGCTGATCGCGTGCCGCATGGCCGACCCGAAGAGCTTCGGCATTCTTCGGAAATATTCCGAAGCTTTGGTTCCAGCGGTAGTAAGGTTTGAACAAGATAATATTAAGTAATAACATTTCTCTTCTAAAATGTAACCATTAGTCAAAGGGTCAGCTATGCGTCTCGTGTGACATTATCTTGTTCGAGCCCTTGGGATGTACCTTTTTGACATTATTATTTGTTTGTCACCCATTGATCGAAGTTGTCACGACAGTAAATGGCGATATTGGCGATCCACGCCGCAGAGTGTTTCTTGTGTGTTAATTATTATTATTGGATTATTGCGTTATTATTATTATCTTTGGAAGGTTGAGTATTTTTAAATGGATATCACACCCACCCTTTCCACTAATCTTCCAATAGATGTAATATCAATAGTAATGGAGTGTAAAATGCTTCTAAAAATATTGATACCAGAATAATTCTATAATAATTGGATAATTACTAGAGCGCCGTTTTAGTTATGTTGGGTTGTACAATTTATTATGAGTTCCTAGGCTATATGTATTTTTATTATTTGAATTTACAAACAGATACATAAAACATACCTACTTACCTGGCAGGTCAATTGACTATATTAAACTCTAGACATCAGCATGTTTTTACATCGCACGATATTTTTACTATTACAGTTACATGATATTTTTAGATACTTAGCAAGTAATGTAAAATTATGCATGATGTCTAGATTTTTTTTTAAATATAATATCAACCTTTCGTTTTTTATGAATGGCTTGGTGAACCACCTATAACTTGAGGCACCGGCCGCGCCTGGTAGGAATCAGAGGTTTAGTATATCCAGGAGTGACGGACGTATGAGTCCATCCCTCCAATAGCTGTGCAAAGCGATGGGTCGAGAGAGTCCTGCTGAAAAGGTCGAAAGGCCTCCCTCAACCAGTCTCTCTCCGCCATGCAGTAGGTGGGCAGGCGCATCCGCTGCCAAGACCTCACCCAATGAGTTCGGGCACCCCTGCTAAGTACCAAACGTAGTGAACCACTTGGGGGTGACCTATGGCAGAGGTGTTGGTTATCCAATAAATGGTTCCCGGGGCGGCGGTACTCATACCCGCCTCCCAAATTGAAATGCCACACGTCTTCTCGTTCATTCGCTCTACAATCCATCCGAGCGTTCCTTTCGTAATTTTACTCATTACGTTTACATTGGCCTTGCATTCTTCGCGGATCTCAACGTTTCTCCCAAGATCGTACATGGTTTTACCATACTCACGCCTCAGGAATCGCAATTCTACAGCATTCAGCCTACTTTCCTTCCTTTGCTTCCTTCCTCTTCCTTCCTCTACCAGTTCCATGCCTCACAGCCATACATGGGGGTCGGTTCCAGCACTCTATTATGGATAGCTGGCTTCGCTTCTTTGGACAGTTTTTTTGTTGGCGCCACTAGCGTTCTATCCTCCGTTAATGGAGTTACCTACATTTAACCTTGTTTCACATATCTCTATCAGCCTTCCCATCTACCGTAAACACACTTCCCAAATATACTTCACAATACATACTTCAAAAACTTATCCACCTGCTCCAAGTATTCATCATTCACAACTAAGTTTCACATTGTTTTTGTATCAAACACCACGATTTTAGACTTACTTACATTCATCATGAACTCATTCTTCATACATATTAAATTATCTGTCTAGGTACATTTAAATTAAATATCTAAGCATAGTTTTCTATGTTTTCATATTGTTTAATCGAAAAAAATCCCAAGCATTTGGGGCATGGCAAATAATCATTAAATGAGGAATGGTATTTTCTTGTAATGGATTTTTTGTATTCCTGATAATTTTGTACATAATCTCCCGTTTTATGCAATTTAGCAGAAGACCTTTTCTTTCCTTGCCATTCATTATTGTCAGGATATTTTGAATTTCACATTCTATCTCGTGGTTTCTGAAAATATGCCTCGAGTCCTTTTCGAAATAAAAACAAAAATCCGGCATTCGACCTTTTTTGAAGTGAAAACTTTTGTAGCACCGTTGTGATTTGAAACTCGATGAAACTAAAAATAGCAACACTAAAAAGAGGCTAAAACATACATCTATAGGACTACAAGAGAATAAGATAATAATCGGGCTTCTCTTTGTGCGGTGCTTCGTAGCCTATCCACTCTTGTCTACTTTCGTTTTCTGAAGGTTTCATTTCTACGGCGTGTGAACTGCGCCCTGTATTTTTTTTTGTTATTTCTTTATCAATTTTCTTCTTGGATTTGGTCAATACGTTAAAGTTTTGTGGAAACGACGAACGAAGGTCGTTTTCAGAATGGGGGTGAGGTTTGTCTAGGTCTTGGAGGCGGATGACCGGGACACACTGAACCCCAGATTCCTACCCACCTTTTAAACCCCTTTCCTTAAAATAATTTTCCTCTCCTTCCTTTCCTTCAAAAGCTCTCCGCACAACATACCCTAAGATGAATAATTTCCCTCAGGATCTTCTGTGTGGAGCTCATGTAAAAAAAAAAAGAAAAAAAAAGTACGAGATTTTAAATTAGTGACTGATTATTTGTAACCCAATAATGATTGTCTTTCTTAAAAAAAAATTGTGCCTTTATTGCACTTGTCAATTGCTACCTATCGCAATAAGGAGCCAATTTTATGCATCCCAAATAATTATTGGTAACTAAAATAACCTAGTTCCTGTTCACTCTATATATTTTTATTTCATTAGCTCCACACTGCAGGCCCTGAGGAAAACAATTTCCCTCAAGGCCTATGTCATCTTTGGGGATGTTGTGTGGAGGGTATTTTTGGGGAAAGGAAGGAGAGGAAGTTTTGGGAAAGAAAAAAGTATGAATGGTAGTTAGGAATCTGGGGGTCAATGTGTCCAGGAGTGACAGACATATGAATCCATCCCTCCCACTGTGATATAAGGCGTGGATCGAGAGTCCGGTTGGAGAGATGAAAAGGTCTCCCTCAACCAGTCTCTCCTGATCCGGCCCGCCATGTAGTAGGTGGGCAAATGCATAGGTTGCCAAGACCTAGACACAGCTCACCCCGTGAACCCGGGCACCCCCGCTAAGACACCAAACATATCTAACCACTTGGTGTGACCTATGGCAGGGCTGTTATTTATCTTGTAAATGGTTCCCGGGGCGGCGGTACCCACACCTGCCTCCCAAATTTTTAATTTGATTGTTGTTTTTCCTCCCAAATATAAAATGATATAATAACAGTCTACCGTTTTGACTTCTTGGGATTCTGTTTTGGTTTCCTTCAAAATAATATTTATGTAACCAATCATTATGTACCTACGATAGATAGACCGTTGGCAAATCGAGAACGAATTAAAAGGATTCTGAAAGCATCGTAATTTAAACGTACTGCATACAGGAATATACGGAGGTCGTCAAATGTTCGTAATGAACGGACGCCCTAAATATGGAATGAAGTGTGATATACGTACGATATACGCGGTTGCCAAAACGGCGGCAATTTGAAAGGACGCCCAAAAGACTCTAAAGTATACGTACCTATCAAAAATTTGAATACCCTCAAAACACAATTTCTGGATAATTCTTTTACTATCACTCTTTTGTCAACCTAAAAACATGTGAACATTCACCGCAATTTTATTTAAAAACCTACCGTAAGCAGTGGTAGCCAAAAGGATGCGAAGTGAAAGGACGCCAAATCTGTAGCGGGATGTATATATATATATATATATATATATATATATATATATATATGTTATGATTAAGGTTTTCACGGGTGTAAGATGTAGAACAATTTTCTCGGTTTACCCGCGTAACGTAGTCCTTAAAAGGACTTTTTAACTCCTGACGTTTCGGACAGATCACACTGTCCATCTTCAGAGGCCTTATGTCTTGAGTTTTTGTCTCAAACTGATAGCTTTCGCATGTCTGTTCGGTCCAAAAGCTAAAACTTAAGTGAGTGCAAGTCACTTCTTATGTCTAGAACGAAGTACCCGGGTTGCTGGTGATTGATGGTGGAGGGGGTGGGGGGCGGGGCTGACAGTAGATACCTGATTGGTAAAGCTAATTGGAGACACTACTGGTAATTTTGGAAATGCCGTTTTTGGGGTATTTTCATCGATTAAGACTTTCCAGGTGTTGGGAATTCTGATTGCGTCATTTCTAGTATTCATATTATTTTTATGTTTATAAATTTCTATTGCTTCGCGGTAAATTCTTTTTGGTTCATTGTATATGCTAGCTATTGTTTTTGTATTATTAAAGTCTATTTTATGACCTTCATTAAGGACGTGTTGCACTATGGATGAAGTTAAGCGTTTATTAGTGACATCTACTTTATGTTCTGCAATTCTACATGATATTTTTCTATTGCAACGTCCAATATACACCTTTTCACATGCCCCACAAGGTATTTTATAAATACCATGTGACTCAAGTGGAATGTGGTCCTTTGGACTTCTTAATAGAGACGAGATTTTGTTTTCTGATTTATAAATAGTTTTGATTTTATTTCTTTTGAGGATTCGACTGATTTTATCTGTCGAGCCTTTGATGAATGGGAGAATTGCTATAGAAAGGGGTTCTTCTTTCGTTTCAGAAATAGTTTTTTTGCGTTTATTTATGGATTTGTCTATTAAATATTTGGAGAAACCGTTTGCTTGAAGAGCACTACTAAGAAGACCCAGTTCTTCATGAATATGAAACGTCAGGAGTTAAAAAGTCCTTTTAAGGACTACGTTACGCGGGTAAACCGAGAAAATTGTTCTACATATATATATATATATATATATATATATATATATATATATATATATATATATATATTCTAAAAGACAATTAAATTCTCTAGACTTCTTTTAAATAAATTTCTTTCTTTGATGGATATTTTAGACGATATGAAGGAATTTTTGATGAAAAATGTGAAGTAAAATGATTTTTTCGAAAATATCTACATTTGTGGAGCGTGTAACTCAAAAACAGCTAGGATTACGAAAATTACGTAAGGAATAAAAGTTGTAGATAATTTTATGAGCTCTTACTTATTATGAGAAATTTTTCGAGATATAAGCGGAAACTATCAATTCACAGGAAAACCGTACGCATATTATGAGAGTAATATTAATTAAAGCTGATAACTCGCAAACAGATTCATTCTTAATTAAAACCAGAATTATGTTCAGAATTTATTAACGAATTATTTTCATTTGTGTATTCATCTGCTGATACATTTCGAAAGAGACCGTTATTTTATTCGAAGTGCAGTTATAAAATTCTAGTTGCAGACTATGTATGTGCTGCCAATATCAAAGAGAAACCATTTTCATATTCTGAGTGTAGTTTTAATTCGCCAAATATAGATTTAATTTAACCCGTCTAATCACAGGAGACACAAATTGTCCTACACATTTAATTTTAAAATAAATTTGTGAAATTATTTCCCACATATCTAATTAAAATAAATTTGTGATTGCGATAAATAGTTAAGACAGTTTTATTACATTTAAAAAAAAGGAATCTGTATTTAAAATTTTAAGTTTATTCTATTAGGTACTTTAATTCGAATATTCGCAGGCGTGTATTTTTGAGCCAATCCACATTTTCAATATCAAAATTTTAATATTTAAAAACAATAATGTTCTAGTAAGCACATCAGGAAAAATTACTATATCTAGATTTAAGAACAATTTTGTTTTCAATTTTGCAAAAGGATAAAAAAAAACAATAAAAAGGAACATTTAAAATACATGGGAAGAACCGGAAATTTCGTACACAAACATTGATAGGCAAAAGTTTATAGATATTTTTTCTTATTATTCGAAGGGTTAAACCAGTTTTCAGAATGTAAAATTCCATTTGAGGATTCATCTGCTGACACGATTCAAAGCAAAATATTATCTTATTCGAAATTCAGTTATAAAATTCTAGTTGCAGACTCTGTATCCTGTACCTGCTGCCAGAATCAGAGAAAAACCATTATCATGTTCTGAGTGTACTTTTAATTCGCCGCATACAGACTTAATTCAAACCCATTTTGTGTTGAGAACGTAAATTTCCAGTTGTGGATTCATCTGTATGTTGACACATTTCAAAGGAAAACATCCTCTTATTTGAAGTTCAGTTATAATATTCTATTTGCAGACTATGTATGTGCTGCAAGAATTAAAGTAAAACCATTTTCATCTTCTGAGTTTAGTTTAAATTCGCCAGGTACAGATTTAATTTAAACCAGTACAGAATGTAAAACTTCAGTTGGATTCATCTGCTGACACATTTCGAAAGAAAGCATTCTGTTATTCGATGTGCAGTTATAAAATTCTATTTGCAGACTATTTATTTAATGCCAGAATCAAAGTAAAACCATTTTCATGTTCTGAGTGTAGATTTAATTCACCGCATTCAATCTGGTTTTGGGTTCAGAATGTAACGATAAATTAAATAACGGGTTGCAGATTCATCGTGCATCAAGTGAAGTTTTACATAAGAGTTACATAATGCTGTAAAATTCTGAGAAATTGTTTGTTGCGTGTGTAAATATTATTTGGGGACTCTAACGCAGTATCAATAAATCAACTCTGGAGTAGAATTTATAAACATGATTTTCGTTGAAAGAATACTCGTCAAATGTGATTTTTAAAAAATCCGGCTCGAATATAATCAGGTCGTAATACAAAAATGGGATTTCCGAATACAACCCCCTGGGCGGCGAAATTTTCCTATGCCCCGATGTTCTGAGTGTAGTTTTGATTCACCATCTACAGATTTAATTAAAACCAGTTTCGTGTTCTGAATGTAAGTGCCGGTAGAATCAAATAAAAACCCTTTTCATGTTCTGAGTGTAGTTGCAATTCACCGCATACAGATTTAATTAAAACCAGTTCAGAATGTAAGTGCCGCTAGAATCAAAGAAAAATCATCTTTTTGTTCTGAGTGTAGTTTTGATACACCGCATATTTGGTTTAATTTAAACCAGTTTTGTGTTATCAACATAACAATAAGTTGCCGATACATCGTGTACCTAGTGAAGCTTTGCATTTGAGTTGCATTCCATACGTATGCGTGATGAAGATGCAAATTCTATTACAGGCATACCACTCTCAATTTCTGCGAGCAGCTATATATAAATTTGTAGTAGAATTTATAAGCATGATTTTATTGAAAGAGTACTCGGCACATGGAATAATAATCGGCATAAAAAAATAGAAAATATCTACCCCCCCCCCCCCCCCCGTCAGCGCTTGAAAATCTGCGGAAGAAGTACCTGTAGAAGTTGGGGAGGGGGGGGGGGGGGGGGGGGGGGGGCGGCAAAATTTTCCTCCACCCCGGGCGGCCGAAACCCACGCTACGCCACTGAGTGAAATACATATTTTAACAAATGTCTACGCCAATTAAGAGTTCTAGCTCTTGCGCTTGGCGTAGGAGTTATTTCATAATTATTTCATTATTATTACATAATTTTACAAAGAGTGTACAATAAATATAATCTTACGTACTAGGATATTGTGACGTAATTTTAATATGGCATGAAATGAAGTTATAACATTTTGATTGGTGATGTTATGGTTGTTATTTTTTTAATGAACTGGAGTTCTCTATTACACCGAGGTACTTTATTTTAGTTGTATGGTTTAATATGGTACATGAATTATTACTGACTTTTTTCTTACATTTTTTGCTGTTTTTTTTTTTGCATTAATTGTAAGTAGGCTTGTGAAGCTTGCCGTGCTGACGAAGTTTTCATTTCAAAAAAACACTTAGTAGTTTACATTTAGTTTCCAAAATTGTGAATACATAAAATGTTTTACACTGTATAATAGTTTTTTAATCCATTTGTATGTATGAAACAAATAGCCCCGTATTTTGCGTATAGCTTGAGAAAGATAACAATCGCGTACTCGCAACACAAAATATTACTGTCTTCGAATTCGAAACGCTTGTTTGACGCTTGACAGCTGACATATCTCGGATGTCACATGGATTTCACCGATTTCACCATAGGTAAAAAATAAAGTTGAAAATAATAATTACTTTATTTTACATGTCTAATATAATAGATAAATATGATTTCCATTCAAAAACATTGGTTTTTAATTTTGTTTTTGGAATAAACATTCATGTTCCCGAGCTGGCACATTGGTCGTTGGTGTTTGTTTTACTTGATATTATTTTGATTATTTCAATATACCTATATTTATTTATTTTAAATACTTCTTATTTATATATTACATCTAACTTATTTTTATATTACATCAGAAATTTATTACATGATTAGATCACCATGATACTGGAAGGAGGCTAGGAGTCAGACGGAGGAGAAGACGAAGAGGGCTGGCCAGTGGAATATTTAGAAGTTTTCCAGAATCCTGCAGAGGGATGCATTGAGCCAAGCCAAGCCTCTTGGAATGGATCCATTGGTAGAAATCCATCAAGTACTTTTATCATTACATATTTCTTATTGCTAGCGATTATTGCGTTTGATGTTATTATAAAACGATGAACATGTCTGGGTTTGAAATGAAACTATGAAGTAATATTTTTTCATTTATAGAGTTTGGAAGAGAGACAGCAGCCACAGGGGGGGGGAGTCAGAGTCCTGCACTGTACACTGTACGCCTAGGACAGCCCGGTAAAGCCTCAACTTCCCATGGACGGAAAGCTGATCTACGGTGGATCAAGAAAGATTACGAGCATGTTGACTCTCACTGTGATGTGACCTTTTCAAACCCACCACTGAATATGTCTGTCTACAATATTTTTTATGTTTCATAGATGAAAACACTACAAAAAATATTGTTGAGTAGACAAATTTGTATTCTGTACAAAAAATAGCATTAGCGTAAACACCTCAGTCAACGAAATGAACTGATTTCTAGGAATGCACATCATGATGGGTATCCTCAAGTATCCGGCATTCCACCTTTACTGGGTAAACGATAAAAGGCTATCTCTTATCGCAGATGTCATGCCTAGAAATCGTTTCACTAAGTTGCGGTTGTGTTTTCATTTAAACAACAATAACACGTTGATTCCGAGAGGATGCCAGGGTAACGACAAACTATTTAAAATAAGGCCGTTGTCAAATGCCCCGCATGAAAATAAGGTCAAGGTGGAACTTGAGGAGGAGTTCAATTCTGTAGACGAGCTCATGATACTGTTCAAAGGTAGAAGTAATTTGAAGCAATACATAAAAAAAGAGCCACACGAGTGGGGCATCAAAGCCTTCTCCTGAGCGGTAGCCAGTCACAGTGTGGCCAGTGGCCAGTAGCCAGGTAGGTGGGCTTGTCTATGATTTTGAGATGTACATGGGCAAAAACAGTAATGTGGGTGAGAAGACTGCCCGGTATGACGGTATGAGTGAAAACATTGTTTTTTTTTACATTAGCTCCACATAGGAGGCCCTTGGGAAAATAATTCCCCGCAGGGCCTATTTCATCTTTGGGGATGCTGTGAGGAGTGTCTTTTTAGGAGAGGAAGTTCTGGGAAGGAAAAGGGTATTAGGGGTGGGTAGGAATCTGGGGGTAAGTGTGTCCAGGAGTGACGGTCGTATGAATCCATCCCTCCCACTGCGGTGCAAGGTGATGAAGGTAGTTAGAAAGTTGATAAAGGGTATCCCTCCAAACCGTAATTTTAAAGTCTCCACTGACATTGTGTAATATTTTTTTATTCAAATGTGTATGAAATATCTAGTCCAGATATTGATCGTCCAGTTGATTTAGTCAGACATCTCCAAATCCTAAGTTTTGAGAATATATATTCAAATGTCCACCATAAATCAAATATTAATTACACTTGTCTCTGTTTTAAAAACTTAAAATGATGTAAAATAACACTGGGAGACTGTCTATTAGTATGACATTTATTATTATGACATTTTGAACTATCCTACTAGTGATCTAGAATCCATTTGTCACATGAGAACGGGCCATTTCTACGACTCGGTCTTGAGTTCGACAGCTAAGCTGTGGAATGATTTGCCGGCCTCTGTGTTTCCTCCCTCCTACAAGACCTATGTTCACTCCTTCCCATGGGCATAGGCACGGTAGGGCAAGGTGGAGCGTTTGCCCCATGCCTGGCCTGCCGATGCATGAGCTTCGGGTTTGTCCACTGAGTCGCATTTTCAAATTTACAGCACTTCATAGGATGGTTTTTCCTTTTTTCAGTTCTTATTATCTGCATTCATAAAGCCTTAAGCATGAATAAGTCGTTACCTACTCTAGATTTTTATTTTTTCCCCACCCTAAATCAAAACCTAGCTACGCTCATGCTCCTTCTCCTCAAAAAGACCCTCCACACAGCATCTTTTAGATAATATTTTCCTCGGGGCCTCCCGTGTAGAGTTAATGTAAAAAAAAAATCATATATGATCTGTTCTGTTCTACCTGAGAATTGTATTTAATCTGGTTAATTGCTGGATACATGTGCACGTCGTAGAGGTGGACCCCTCTGCGGAGGCGGGTTCCAGTGCTCCAGGAAGGGTACGCCAGTCCCACCCGCGCCCCGTGGAAGGTATCAGGTACATTGGCTGGAACATTTCCCACAGGTGCAAAGTGTTCCAAAGCAAACAAAGGTTCAATGTGAAAGGTGCACCTTTGTTTCACCTCCAGCAAAAAAATTTCAAATCATAGCATTAATCAATTAGGAACCGACCTAATATGTAAGCACATTTTATTTCTTTTAGATTTTTAATTTATTATATTATATATGTATATATATATATGTTTATGTAATATGGCAGACTGGGATTGCACTATCCTCCCAGTCCTGCTGGAATAAAAGCTTTAATAAAAATAAAATGACAAAGACAGCCTTTAATTTTACAAGTAATGATAGCTTTATTATCTCTGCTACTTTTTAATGTGGTATGTAAATAAAAATATGTTTTATAAAAAAATATTTCATTTATCTTCACACTAATAAATTACGCACCTCTCTCTACCACAGTTGTTAAAACAACGCTAAATAGTGCCAGTTACTAAGCTGTTAAATATTTCTTTAAGTTTAAGGAAATTTATTTGGTGAGAATTATATTGTGATTGAATTGATACAACTACAGTAAATAAATACACACAAGGTCTTCTACAATTTATTTTTATGCATTCACAAATGGCGCCAATAAAATTATTTTAGGTTATTAATCATTTTTGCACGTTACGATTAAAAATATTAAGGTAAATTAATTGTTTGCGCCCGAACACATTTAATATGAATATAAATAAATAGTTTTGTCCATAAACAAACCCAAATCTTTCAAGAAAGGCTGAAAAATTCAATTTTGTATCAGTGACTCAATCCAATATTGTATTTTTCAGCCTTTCATGAAAGATTTGGGTTTGTTTATGGACAAAACTATTTATTCATATTAAATATGTACGGTCGCAAACAATTAATTCACCTCAATATTTTAAAACAAAACGTGCCAGAAGTATTAAAAACCTAAAATAATTTGATTGGCGCCATCTGTGAATGCGTAGATTAAAACGTACGCGACGTTTAACCTTAAGAGGAACGGCTGCGCAGCCTTTTTCAAACAAATTTTAAATTTGTATTTGAGCCCAAAATACTCGTACAAACTGAATATTATTTTTTTTCCAAATGTGTAAAAAATATCTAGAACAGATACTGATCATCCAGTTAATTAATAAGATATCTCCAAATACTAAGTTTTGAGATAAAATGAGGAAAGGAACATTTAAATGTTCACTATAAATCAAATATTATTTACACTTGTCTGTGTTTTACATACTAAAAATAATACAAAATAACCCCGGGAGGCATAATGGTCCGGGTCCAGTACATTAGTAAGAAAATTTTGAAATATCCTGCTATCGGCCCAGAAAACATCAACACTTTGTTTAAATCACTACAAGTTTTTGTGCATTATAATAGATGTTGGTGGTGTTTATGAGTGAACTGAGTATTGTACCAGATAGGGGTACACTTTTGCAAATAACTGCATACTCAACTTAAATATTGATTTTTCGGAGTTGCCTGACCAATGAACTGAATGATCGATATGTATTTTATATTACGACATACAGGCCATTAAGTAGTCAATTTTTCATAATTTTAGGGGTTTTAAATTTCACATATATTTACAAGGGCGGATCCGGGATTTTTTTCTGGGGGGGGCACAATGGGCGGACGGGCAAAAAAATCAACAATCACTGTTAGGATTTTTTTCTGGGGGGGGGGGGGGGGCACAAGGGGCGGACAGGCAAAAAAATTAACAATTACTGTTAGAAATAAACAAGTTCAAGTATGTATAGAAAGGTTTATGAAAGTGTTAAAACAATAGAAAAATTAAAAGTTTAATAAAGATAGTTTTATGTACTGTGATGGAATCTCCACAGTACACAAAAATACCGTTTGGGGGGTCACCCGTGCCCCCCCCCCCCCCCTAAATCCGCCCTTGTATATTTATTTGAAAGTGCTGTTCCCGTCATATTAAAAGATTATAATTTTTATATCGGAGGTGTTATCATTGCAGTGTGCTAGTTGAGTTGTATGCATCACCAACATAGTTCCCACGACCGGTCAGTGACTGAGTTGGCTTGGAATCTTGAAGAGATAAGTAGGGATGAAATACAGAGGCTGGCAAATCGGTCCACCGACGAGCTGTTGAACTCAAGAACGAGAAATAGAAATGACCCTTCCTCATGTGACAAATGTCATGACCGACCCAGTGGCTGAGTTGGCCTCGCGTCCAGGAGTCCCATTGTTCGATTCCTTGGCTGGCTAAGTCCTCCATCACGACACAAGCAAAATAGTCAGGTTTTTGTAACCCGGGAATGTTTGTCTTTCTTTTTAAAAAAATAGAGTTTATATTTTATGTACAAGGTTGATATGTTTTTTTTTTAAGAAAGTCAAACATTCCCGAGTTACGAATAACCTGACAATGTTTGAAAATCTCCTACTACCAACACAGTCAGCCGAAAATTTTGTTTGTGTCGTGAAGGAGGACTTAGCCAGCCGAAGAATTGAACACGCGATGCCCGGGTGGGACGCGTGTTGGATTGCCAACTCAGCCACTGACCGGTCCTGACATTTCACACGAGAACGAGTCATTTTTCCGATTGGTTCTTGAGTTCAACAGCTCGGCGGTGGAACGAGCATCCGTGCTTCCTCCTCCTACAACTTGGGTCTCTTCAAGACCCATGTTCAGTCCTTCCTCTCCTCAAAAAGACCTTCCACACAGCATCTTTTAGAAATTATTTTCCTCAGGGCCTCCTGTGTGGAGTTAGTATAAAAAAAATATCAACGTATGATCTGTTTTTCAAATCCTAGCATAACCGAGACAATCTTTAATTTATAAGTAATCACAGCTATAGTTTATTTCTTCTGTTTTTTAATGTAAGTAGTATGTAAATGAAAATATATTTTATAACCAAAATGTTTAATTTATATTCATACTAACAAATTATGCACCTCTCTCTACCACAGTTGTTAAAACAACGCTAAATAATGCCAGTACACATAATAAACTGCTAAATATTTCTGTCTTGGATGAGAATTACATTGTAATTGAATTTATACAACACTGTAAAATAAGTACACTTAAGTTATTCTACAATTTATTGTAAATTCACTTGGTGGCATCATTCTAATGAAAATAATTAAATATGAAAATAATTAACTTCACCCTTTTAAACATTATCAAAATAATTATAATATGCTTGTAGCCTCACTGATAATATGGTATTTTTTTATTAAAATACTGGTTTACAATTTCATTCATATAAATAATTTGTCACCGCCGCTAAAACCTAAAACTGTCAAAACTTGATAGGTGACAGCTGACAAGCGTGTGATTGGTGATAGGTATCATCTTAGTTATGGTCAAAACTGTAGCAAAAACTTTTGAACTGCACGACATGTCCCGCGACACACCACAGTTCGCTCCGAACGCTTGAAAATCGGTTTACACGTACACTTCCGCGCGAGGGTCGCCCAAGGTCACCCATTCAACGATTTCGCCTGCCCGCGGAAGTGTGGCGACTTTTTTACCCAAAATAGTGTACCTGTTCGGCCTGCAGGCGGACACGGCGTTTCGGCGGGCTGCTTGGCGAACACCATAGACATCCACCTTCGTGAGGGCACAGTTGTATGGAGCTTCTATAATATTTCTATAATCTATGGTCAAAACTGGCGCTTTGGCCTGCCCGCGGAAGTGGGGTGACTTTTTAGCGCAAGGGGTCGGCCGGCAGGCGGACACGGCGTTTCGGCGGGAGGGTCGCATGCCGCTTTAGCCTGGGGGCGAGGCACGCGGTCGGAAGTGTACGTGTGCCCCGGCCAATTACGTCACACAATCCACCATAGATACGGTGCGTTTCGGGGAGTCTTGAAAAATTAAAACTTTGTCAATTATTTTAACTATTAAAACTAACTATAAAAATAAAAATGCAGTTATTTAAGTTTGAAGGTCATAAAAAAATTTAAAAAATTGGACTGGAGTTCTCTATTATGCCGATTAAAAAAAAAGTGACGATGTCCCATATCAAATACAAACGCGTAATCGTAATAATAAATAAATAAAAATCAATTTCATTGGACAGAATTTTGTTGAATAATTAGCGCCGTTTACACGCACACTTCGGAGCGACCGAGTCCCGCGCCACTTCAGGCCGCCGCGCAGAAAAGTCTCACAGTGAACTGCGCTGTAAACCTATCGGTCTTTACTTTTCTGCGCGGCGGCCTGAAGTGGCGCGGGACTCGGTCGCTCCGAAGTGTGCGTGTAATAGCGCCGTTTACATAATAATAATAATTTATCTAGTATTATCGATAATTTTATCTAGTATTTTTTGGGTCTCGACTCGATTCTTGAGATTATGTCCATCGCTATTTAGAAATAAAATCTATGGTAAATTAATATCTATGACTGTGTAGTGTGTGTACCGCGTGTCTATGGTTTATGTCAACTCGTCTATGGTCTCAACTAACCTCTGTGATTCTTGTCATTGAGATCAAGTTATCTCATATTTTACATTATAAGGCCTATTATTTTTATAAAGATAATAACAAAGTTGGACAACTACACATTTTCAGTGGTTTTGTAACAATCGTAAAGATTATGCCCATTATGGGGGTAATCTTAACGATCTTTCCGCACAAAAACTAACTTTTAGTTTTATGTTTATAGATTATTATTGATTGGTGTGAATATAATAATCTAAAATGTCTTCGACCTTAGTTCAGCAGTTCGTCGTTGGACTAAAATCAAGAAATGCGGAAACCCGCAGCAAAACAGCCCGAGAGCTCTACCTCTACGTTAAGACAGAACTTAGAGAGGTGCCCCAAGATGAAATCACGCAGTTTCTTGATGATTTCAACCATCATATTTTTGAAATGGTTTCAGGAAGTGATGTCAATGAAAAGAAAGGAGGAGTCCTTGCTATTGGTTTGTAATTTTGTTTTATAGGTACTTCCACTAAATCTTCTGTATTTTGTAGTATTTAATTGTTTTAGTTTTGTTAAATGAAACGCAACTTTGCATAGTTCTTAGCAAATTAGATTTTGATTAATTGATTACACATTATTTATTTCTCAAAATAATTTATTGGAAATTTTTGCAAATATTTTCAGTGTGCCTCATAAGTGGTGATTGCGATACCACTAAGACAAGAATTTCCCGATTCGCCAACTATTTACGAAACCTCTTCCCTTCTTCCGATGTGGGGGTTATGGAACTGGCAGCTAAGACGGTGGGACGTCTGGCGGCCATTTCTGGAGCAAAGAGAGCTGAATATGTCGAATTTGAAGTGAAAAGAGCGTTCGAATGGCTCTCTGTAGAGCGCAACGAAGGAAAACGTCACTCTGCTGTATTAATTCTGAGAGAATTGGCTGTTGCCATGCCAACCTATTTCCACCAACAAGTGTCAGGATTCTTTGAGCACATATTTATTGCGATGCGAGACCCTAAGGCCCTTATACGAGAAGCGGGAAGTAAGGCGTTGCAAGCTAGTTTGGTGGTGACAGCGCAGCGTGAAACTGTCAAGCAGACACACACACCTCAGTGGTACACACAATGCTACCGGGAGGCCGTGACTTGTGTGGATGATCAGCCTATTAAAGAGAAAGGGGTCACTCGAGATGACAGAATACACGGTGGTGTCCTCATTCTCAATGAATTGCTCAGATGTTCCCACGCTGTGTGGGAGCGCAAGTACACACAATTAATGCAAACTCTGGATACGCACCAGGAGATCAGCCTCACTGAGGATATTATTTCGATGATGCCCCGACTGCGGAGCCCTCTCAGCTCCAGGGGACACCATATTGATGTCAACAGCACTTCCAATAGTCCACAAGCAGCCGTTGTTTATGAATCTGCTGTATGTAGAAACCTTGTCATTGAGAAGTATGACACAATATGTGCAGGTAAATAATGAATGATTTTAATTTTCTATCTAGCGAGATAAACTACTTTTGAATTTGACATGGTTATTGCCTCGTTTTATGAACTGATTATCTTATTTACAGATATCATGGCACACAGACTTTCAAGGTCACCGCATGTTCAACAGATTCTTCTCATTATTATTCCACGGTTGGCTGCATTTAATAAAGAAGTATTTGTAAAGAAACATTTAAACTCCACAATAAATTATTTACTAGCCACTTTGAGAGGAAGAGATAAAGACAGAAATATGGCCTTCACAACTATTGGCCTAATTGCAATTGCTGTGGAGAAGGAGATAAAACCTTACCTTCCCAGAATCATGGATATTATCAAAATAGCTCTGCCTTCCAATGATACCCCGAGCAAGAAACGTGTAGCTATGGATCCAGCGGTGTTTGTTTGTATTTCTCTTCTGGGAAAAGCGGTAAATGAAATCATCGCAGTTGATATAAAAGATATCCTGGATTCAACTATATCGATGACGGCAACAGGGTTAAGTCCAGCCCTGACAATTTGTTTACGAGAGTTAGCTCAAAGCGTTCCATCTGTGAAGAAACATATTTCAGAATGTTTGCTAAATATGTTATCTTTGGTGTTGATGAACAAACCGTTACTTCATCCGGGAATGCCTAAACATTTGGAACAGCAAATGAGTTCACTTTGCATCTCGTCAGATTCTCATGATGTGGCTAGTATTGTGCTGGCTCTGAGAACATTGGGCACATTTGACTTTGAAGGATACAGCTTACTTCAGTTTGTGCGACGTTGCGCAAATCATTTTTTGCAGAGTGAACAACAAGAAATTCGATTAGAAGCAGTGAGAACCTGCAGCAGACTTCTGGCTCTAGCGATTCAATCACATCAGAAGGAATATTCTCATACGGTGACCTGCACGGTTGCTGATGTTCTGGGCAAGCTCTTGGTAGTCGGTATCACAGATACTGACTGTGATGTGCGCTACTGGGTGTTGGCATCTCTCGATGATACCTTTGACTCCCACTTAGCTCAGATTGAAAATTTAAGTTCTTTATTTATAGCAATGAATGATGAAGTTCTTGAAATACGGGAGTTGGCCATATGCACTATTGGTAGACTCAGTACGGTTAATCCCGCTTACGTGATGCCGAGCTTGAGGAAAACACTAATACAGTTTTTGACGGAGCTGGAGCACTCGGGGATGAGTCGAAACAAAGAGCAAGCTGCCCGGATGTTGGATCATTTAATAGTTAATGCTCCCCGCCTCATCAGACCTTACATGGAACCTATTTTAAATGTTCTTGTTCCTAAACTCAAAGAATCTGATACCAATCCTGGAGTAGTGTTGAGTGTTCTGAGAGCTATAGGAGATCTAGCAGAGGTCAACGGAGATGGAAATGGTTTACTTAAGTGGATGCCTGAACTACTGGCAATCCTACTGGAACTATTGGCAGATGCAAGTGCCCCTGAGAAGAGAAGTGTGGCGTTGTGGGCCTTCGGGCAACTGATCAGTGCCACTGGTCAGGTAGTGACACCCTATTCCCAATTTCCCAATTTGATGGATGTTTTGATAAACTTCTTAAAGACTGAGCAGCAGCCAGTTATCCGGCGGGAGACCATCAGAGTATTAGGACTGCTGGGTGCGCTGGACCCGTACAAGCACAAGATAAGTCGCGGGATGATAGATGGACAGGCCGACTCTAACCTTCTATCTCTCGCCGACACCAAGACTGATGAAAATAACTTTGATTTGAACACAAGCGAGATACTAGTCAATATGTCTTCTTCGATGTTGGAAGAATATTATCCCGCAATAGCAATATCAACCCTAATGCGCATCATCCGTGATCCGACACTATCTCAGCATCATACGAGTGTTGTGCAAGCTGTTACATTTATCTTTCAGTCACTCGGCATCAAGTGTGTGCCATATATATCCCAAGTTATGCCGAGCCTCCTATATGTCGTAAGGATGGCAGATATCACCTTCCGAGACTTTCTTTTTACTCAGTTAGCTACACTGATAGCTATTGTAAAGCAACACATAAGGAATTATTTGGATAAAATATTTGACCTTATTAAAGAGTTTTGGACTCCTAACAGTCCTCTACAAACAACTTTAATCCTCCTAGTGGAACACATTGCCGTGGCGTTGGGAGCTGAGTTTAAGATTTACCTGCCACAGTTGATACCGCAAATCCTGAGAGTCTTGTCACACGACTCCAGCAAAGAGCGCACAGTGACTGTAAAGTTGTTACTGGCATTACAAAAGTTTGGTGATAACCTGGATGATTATCTCCATTTGGTTTTACCGCCGATAGTTAGACTATTTGACTCAAATGACTGTCCTCTATCAGTTTGTCAAGTGGCCATGGAGACGGTTGCCCACCTAGCAGACTGTCTGGACTTCACTGACCTCACGTCTCGCATCGTGCACCCGCTGGTGCGGAACTTGGAAACGTGTCCAGAACTTAGAACCACCGCCATGGACACTCTGTGTGCGCTTGTATTGCAGCTTGGAAGAAAATTTAATCATTTCATTCCGCTGGTTCAAAAAGTCCTCAATAAGCATCGAATTCAATGCCAGAAATATGAGGTTCTTATTTCTAAATTGCAATCAAATACCACTCTGGCAATGGATGAGCATTTCCTTTTGACCAGGCATTTGTATACTGGTCATAACAATCAAGAGGTAAGCTTTCACGTTCATAGCACACTAGGCCTCTAGCATCATCTGAAGCTCTAAAATAAAATTGTGCAAAACTGTTTTTCAAAACTTAATTAATAGAGTGGCTGTTGGTAAATCTTTCGAAGTCTTTGCAAAAAAGTATAATTAGCAACATGTTATAAAATTCAGCTAACTGTTTTTTTCCCTCACAAAAAATTTACTTTTTTTTTTCACATACCACACCTCTAAATACAACTAATCTGCCGAGCCATTCTCCTGTCAGATTTGTGTGATTTCCAATGACTGTTATTTGCTTTTTCTACAGGCCTATGTCAGAATTTCAGCTGTGAGCTGTCAGGTATGTTAGTTTAGGTCGTTTAAAACACACATTCCTGCAAGTATGCATGCTTATTTATTCATTTAACAGCGATAGAAAATCCGACAAGAGATCTCACCCGAGATATGTCGATTGAGATCTCTTGTCAGATTTGTCGGATTTTCTATCGTTGTTAAATGAATAAATAAGCATGCATACTTGCAGGAATGTGTTTTAAACGACCTAAACTAACATACCTGACAGCACACAGCTGAAATTCTGACATCGGCCCGTAGAAAAAGCAAATAACAGTCATTGGAAATCACACAAATCTGACAGGATATCTCGTGCGATATCGATCTCGTTCCCACAAAAAATAGAGAATATCTCTGCAGTACAGAATAATTATCCCATTATGTATGGGTCCAGGGACTCATTAAAGAGTTATTCTGTTTGGCAACTATTAACATCTATCAAGTAACTATTAGGGATTGATTATTATTATTACTTTTAAATTTATATTAGATATATCAAAAAAGTTACATTGTTAACCACTCAGGTATTTTGCGATTATGCAAGTTTTTTGTCTTACGAACTGTTAGATTTATAATAACTTTGTTATTTTCACTCGAAAAATGAAATATTTCTGAACGTAGCTGAATACTAAAAACTGTTTTTGAAAGGTTATAAAATACCGGATTATGTAAAAAAAACACAACACAATAACAGAGTTATTTGATTTCTGTGGGAACACACGCGTTAACGTGAAAACACGCTTATTGTACTTGACTGCTATTGTTATATTGTCGTGTAAACACCCTTACGGGTCGGAGTGGTTAATAATATATTATTTCAAATGCTTTAAAAAAATGAGTTAAACCCATACATTTTCGTGATTCATTGTTATGTGATACACAAATATTTTAATTGTTGCCTAATATTAATATTTTATTCAAAAAATTAATCTCAGTGCACTTTCTGAAACAAATATGTATTTTGATTGCAGATAAGTTTGACTTCAAGTGATACAACAACAATAAAGAAATTGCATGTTAATGCTGATAACCTCCGACTTGCGTGGACTGCCAGCCGCAGAGTTTCTAAGGACGATTGGCTGGAATGGTTGCGAAACCTGAGCATCGGTCTTCTGAAAGAATCACAAAGCCCGGCTCTAAGGTCTTGCCTCGCTCTAGCGCAGAACTATTCACAACTTTTGAGGGATCTGTTTAATGCTGCCTTTGTATCTTGTTGGACAGAGCTACCTGAAGCCATGCAGACAGAATTAGTCCAGGCATTAGAGCAAGCACTGTTGGTTCCCGACCTGCCTGAGATCACGCAGACTATTCTTAATTTAGCGGAGTTCATGGAGCACTGTGATCGGGGATCCTTGCCTATCCAACCTCATCTGTTGGGTGAGAGAGCGATGCATTGCAGAGCGTATGCTAAAGCCCTTCATTATAAAGAAGAAGAATTCCGACAGGGGGTGGGATCAGTTCTGGGTTCACACGCTGTTGAATCTCTAATTCTGATCAATAATAAATTGCAGCAAAGAGAAGCCGCTGAAGGACTTCTTGAACACGTAATGGCTAGACGTCAGGCTGGGGACACAGACTTGCAAGTGCAAATTCGCTGGTATGAAAAATTGCACAGTTGGGAAAAAGCTTTATCACTGTACGAAGATGTATTGGAACGGGAAACTGATGACACCGAGGCTCGCCTGGGACAAATGCGATGTCTGGAAGCTCTGGGTGAGTGGGGGGAGCTGCATCGCACTGCCGGAGAATATTGGGAGAACTGGGGAGAAGAGGGCAAGGCTCGAGCTGGAAGGTTGGCGGCTGCTGCAGCCTGGGGATTGGGTGAGTGGGAATCCATGCAGAAGTATGTGCAGTGCATTCCCTGTGACTCGCAAGACGGAGCTTTCTATCGAGCTGTGCTTGCTGTACACGAGGGACAGTTTTCTGAAGCCCAGCATCTTGTGGAACAAACTCGCGATTTGCTCGATACAGAACTGACTGCGATGGCCGGAGAATCTTACCAAAGAGCATACGGAGCTATGGTTTGGGTTCAGATGTTGGCAGAATTGGAAGAAGTTGTGCAGTACAAACTGATCCCTGAACGGAGAACAACTATTCGCGCCATGTGGTGGGCTCGCCTTCAGGGAGGACAGAGGCTAGTGGAGGACTGGCAGAGGATTATCAGAGTTCGCCGTCTTGTTGTCAGCCCTATTGATGACATGCACACATGGCTCAAGTACGCTTCTTTATGCCGTAAAAGTGGTTCACTCACTTTGTCCCACAAAACTCTGGTTATGCTCATGGGCTGTGACCCTTCCAAACAACCTGACATGCCCCTGCCCGTTCAGCAGCCGCAAGTCACCTTCGCCTATTGTAAGCACTTGTGGGTTGGGAATCAGCGTGAGCGGGCACTCACGCAACTCCAGCACTTTGTGGATACCAACCCACTGGGCGCATCGGATGACCCCGGAGAAGCCGAGTGGCGCCAACTCTTGGCTCGCTGTTACCTTAAGCTCGGAGCGTGGCGGGAATCTTTGGAAGGAATTACGGATGCTTCTATTCCGGTTGTTTTACAATCCTATTCTTCTGCCACAGATCATGCTGTAGACTGGTACAAAGCGTGGCACGCTTGGGCTTATATGAATTTTGAAGCTGTGCTTTTTTATAAGCACAAAGATGGTGAAAATACTTCAAATACACCCGGAACTGGAACTGAAATTAGCGGGCACTATGTTTCAAAGTACACTGTTCCCGCAGTAGAGGGATTCTTTAAATCCATTAACCTCTCGCACGGGAGTTCCTTGCAAGACACATTGAGGCTTTTAACCCTTTGGTTTGACTATGGGCAGTGGCCGGAAGTTCACGAGGCCATAGTGGAAGGAATCAGGACTATCGAAATCAACACGTGGCTACAGGTAATTCCGCAGCTCATCGCGAGAATAGACACTCCCAGGGCTCTGGTCGGGCGACTAATACACACTCTCCTGATTGACATTGGAAAATCACATCCGCAAGCCTTAGTTTATCCACTCACCGTGGCTTCCAAGTCTTCATTTGCAGCACGAAGAAATGCCGCTAATCAGATTTTGAATTCCATGTGTACCCATTCAGCAACTTTGGTAAGCCAGGCCATGATGGCATCCGAGGAGCTCATCAGGGTGGCCATATTGTGGCATGAGCAGTGGCATGAAGGTCTCGAGGAAGCTTCTAGACTGTACTTTGGAGAGAGGAACGTCAGGGGGATGTTTGAAACCTTGGAGCCGTTGCACGCCATGCTGGAGCGAGGGCCTCAAACCTTGAAAGAAACTTCATTCAATCAAGCTTACGGCAGAGATCTCATGGAGGCCCAAGAATGGTGTAACCGCTACAAGGTAAGCTGAATTCCTTTTTAATATTTTCTTTTTGAGTTATAACATTTAAATAAATGATTTTATAGGGGCCACCAATTTTGACAACAAACTCAATTATTTCATAACAAGTGAGAATAACAGCAACAAACAACGTGGTGCGATGGTGAACTTCCACTTGAACCAGTCTTTAATCAACTTTCTTACAAAGAAGTTTATATATTGCTTTGTGCTTTTTTATTACTATCAAACAGTTCATATTCTCATACTTTCTGTTAAATAAAAGCAATCTCCGTCTACACAAGACGACAGGAGACGAAAGTGTTATCCTTCATCACCTCCATTTGATGTTATTTTTTTAGATTTCATTAAGTATTTACTATGTCGATTTAAAAATAATGTAAAAAATCACGGCATATAACGCAACTTTCATAGCTTTGTTTTGTGGACAAACGCGTTTATAAAGTCTTGGCTAATTTCCTGAATATTAACAGCATCAATTTATAACTGTAAGTTAAGTTGTATTTATTTATTTATTTTATTTTTTACGCACAATAAAGTGTGTCAGCATATCTTTTAATTTCCTTGTTATGTTTAATTAAAATCACCTCTTATTGTAATAATTTTGTGTATTATTATTATTATTTGTATAGTATTAATAATAATACACAAAATTATTACAATAAGAGGTGATTTTAATTAAACATAATTATTTGTATAGTATTAGGTAAATTATTATTATTAAGTAAAAGGTGACAAACACAAGGTGATTAACTACAGACCGGTATGCCTTTTATCAACAATTCCTAAAGTTTTTGAAAAAATTCTTCTTAAAAAAATTATTTTCCAATTAAACCATGTCATTTCTCCTGAACAACATGTTTTCTCTACTGGAAAATCTACCCTTACTAACTTGTTAACGTATCAAAACTATATATCTGATTCCATGTCTAGTAAATATCAAGTTGACTCTATTTATACCGATTTGAGTAAGGCTTTCGATAAAGTTAATCATGAGTTATTGCTGAATAAACTGCATAAACTCGGCATAGGTGGTTCACTATATAAGTGGTTTAACAGTTACTTGATCAACAGATTACTGGCTGTTAAAATTGATGGTACATTTTCGTACAAATTCACTGCTACGAGTGGTGTTCCTCAGGGGTCACATTTAGGTCCAATCCTGTTTTTATTATTTGTTAATAATGTGCTATATATTTTCAATGATGTTCAAGTATTAATGTTTGCAGACGACCTGAAATTATTCAAAGCAATCAGAAACATTAATGATTGCCGTATATTGTCAAATAACTTGTTGAGATTTATTTTATGGTGTCACGATAACCGCTTGCAACTTAACATAAGCAAATGTCAAATTATGAGGTTTTATCGAATAAAGAATCCAATATTTTTTAATTATTCCATTAACAATATGTCGTTAGTATCTGTCTCGGAAATTAATGACTTAGGTATTTGGCTTGACACGAAACTCAACTTTATCAAGCATATAGAAATAATAACCAATAAAGCTTTGAAAATGTTGGGATTTATTTTAAGGGTATCTAGTGATTTCAATAATGTCAATACTGTAAAAACATTATATATGTCATTTAGAATACAATTCCACGGTTTGGTCCCCAAATTATGAGGTTCATTCACATACGATTAAAAGAATCCAAAATAAATTTTTAAGATATGTGAATTTTAAAATGGGCATTCCTAGTGAATGCCTAAATTACGATAACGTACTTTGTTCATTAAATTTAATAAAATTATCTGATCGTAGAATCGTTTCCGATTTAACCTGTTTGTATAAAATCATTAATTCAATGTTTGCTACCTCTGATTTATTATATGTAATCTCTTTCCATACTCCAGGCAGGTCAGTCACAAGACAGTACCTACCATATTATTGTAGCAATTCTAAGTCAACAAGCCAATATTACACTCCTATGCGACGGATTCAACAGCTTGGAAACAAATACTCCGATGTTGTTGATATATTTAGTACATCAATTTTATTATATAAGTATACCATATTGAAGTTTTTTTCATCAAATAGGGGAATATTTTGATAAAGCTATTAAAATTGACTAACACATTGACAGTATTTTGTCGGCTGAAAGAAAAAAACTATTTCGGATTTTTTATATTTTGTACCTACATACTGTGTGGTTTAAATTCAATACCTAATATTTTTACTTTGTATTTATTTTTGTGCAAGTGTTTTAAACAGTAGTTTCCTGCACTATTTACTAGTATAATTTTATACATGTATGTAAGAGCCGAAATAGGCGTAAATAAATAAATAAATTATTATATAATGTAGATAGGTTCTTGTTATTAAAACTAAATTAGTTAAGGCCAAGTGTAATCATTTATTAACTTTAAATAATGATAATATTATTACGCAAATCGATAAATATAAAGTTTTTAATATGAAAAATATATTTTTTTAATTCTTAAAATTTACATAGGCTTAGCATTTATCAAAACCAAATCAGAAATAAGACCTTATTCTGACCGTTTTTTCGTAAACTTTACAAAATATTTTTAACTGCTGAATATCCTCAAAGTATACCTTTAGGGGTTTTCTTTAAAACCTCGAAAAAAATTTAAAATAAATAGATAAATAAGTTTTTAGTTAAATTTTTTCATAAACACCAATTTTCGTGTTTTTTTAAACGCTGAATACAAAACTTTAAATTCGTTTATTTACCAAAACGTTACGAGATATTGTTGGTATTATATTTCTCCATTTTTTAAAGACAATTTTATAATTTTAATCTTCAAATTAAGAATGAAAAACAGGATTTTTAATTACTAGCAAAAGCCCTCTGTCGTGTGGCGCCCATTTATCTTTCTCTACATGGTACAATTTTGAACTAAAACCCTTTTTCAAAATTTTTCAAAAGATGGCAGTAATCAATCACGGTGAGAATCTAAGATATTTTATTACATTTATTTTTGGAAACGATGATACTTATATCATCTATCTACCTATATGTAGGTACCTATTCGTTTTAATATAATAACCTGACTACTGTTTTATATCGACGTCAAGCTAGTAGAGTGCAGCTGTGCCAAATTTTAAATGTTTATTATATTATTAAAATAATACTTACGTAAATACAATAAAATAACACGGAAGTGAGTGGTAGAAGAACTCCGTGATGCCCGGTGGGTAAGAACTTGGCTATTCAGATCCGGTCACCCAACACGGCTGACGCCATTTCAAGCAAGTTACGATTCTTTTTTTAAATATATTTCTTATCTATTTTTTTAAATAGATAGCACTAATAATCTAAACGAAATTATTTAAAAATGATATATTGTGGAATAACACAAATTAATCGCAAAAATGTTGATAGGTACTTGCGCACGCCGGAATTTTAACTCGCGACCTCCGGATTCGTCTCCTCCTCCCCACTACCTTCAGCCTCACAACATACCCCTAAGAGGAAGGTGGGTAAGTACCTGGCTATTCAGATCCGGTCACCCAACACGGCTAAAGCCATTTCGCGCAACGTTCCGATTTATTTATTTTAAATATAAAATATGTAGTTACCTATTTTCAACTTTTGAAGGTTCTTCCTACCAATGTTTTATATCATTAAAAAAGAAGATAGCACTAATAATCTAAACGAAATTATTTAAAAATAATATATTGTGGAATAATACAAATAAATCGCATAAAATGTTGATAGGTAGGTACTTGCGCACGCCGGAATTTTAACTCGTGACCTCCGGATTCGTAGCCAACGATCGTAACCGTTCAACCACCGAGGTCTGGAATATCGATACGCTTTCAAATGTTCTAGTATTATTATTATTCGTGATTACGGTTGCTTACCCTTGGTCGGAAGTCTGCCACGTGTAGACATGTATACTTGTATGCAATACGTCTCAATGGAAACATCAAATGTTTTTATGGTCGTTTTTTATTAACATCGGTAAGCTGTACAGTAGCATCATAACATGACAGTTTTTCTCTAAAACGATGTTCGTAAAATATTTTGATTTTTTTTTCTTTATTATATAATTTTGATAATAATTTTTTTTTGAATTAGACAATTCACCCTAAAAAGAGTGCTTTGTGCTGATAATAATAATTTTGTTTTATGTAATAGTAATATTATATTTCATTACAATATAATATTATTATGCGAACCTTACGTGTGAATATTTTCGTGATTTACACTTTTCGTTTATGTTTTCTTCTACTTTTATTTCAATAAATAAATATATATATAATTAAAACAGTATATATATAATTAAAAATATATATATAATTAACACACACTATATATTATAATGACAACGGTTGGTGGTGAATGCGTTACCTCACCTATATTTGCATGTGTGTGTGTGAATTAACGTTGACAACGGCTGCGGTTAAATATTTTGGTAATAAACATAGCAAATGATACAACCAACGATAGTTAAAATACATTTTTATTAATAATTAAATTTATTACATAGCATAAATACAATTTATTCTAAGGTAAATTTATTTTTATATTTTAGACACTGTAAGATTATCGGTATGATTATTCTGTGAACCGTCATTCATATTCATATTTATTATTCATATATTTCCTCATCAAACAGTAATAACTGAAGGGTAATTACTAATTATTACGTACGTTTTAATAAATAGCAGATACCTATTTTGTGATGTGACATAATAATTTTAAATTATCATCTACATAGAAAAATTTCAGATAATAAAGGTAAGAGCAGCAACAGAAGTACAAGTTATACGAACAAGTAAGAAGAAGGATACTAACTGAGTGCTAGTTATTTAGAATCATGAAAGGATATTCTTATAAACCCGAGCTAGTTAGAGGATTATCTCAACCGGTTTATAAAGGACAATCCGCAATACAATACATTACAGTTTATTTCCAAAATAATAATAACAGACATGATTTATTAATTTAAGTACCTATATACTTATTAATTTATAAAAAGGTACAAACAATTACAAAAATCTAATCAGACAAATGATAAAATTATGTCATATTTAAAATAGAAACGTTATAGATAGTATTAAAAAGCAATGTTATAGATAGTATTGAAATCTATATCATAATATTCAGTAGTAGTCTATACATAACAATTCAAAAAATATTAATAAAAATCATCCTAAAAAAGCCCTATTACTATCCAACTATAAATGTTTTTCAAGATTTCCCGGTTCCCCCACTTACAAAAATTTATGACAAAATTGCACTATTACAAAGATTACAAATTATTACAAATACATAAAGATTTCTTTAGTAAAAATAATTTACCACAATTAAATATAAGCAAAAGAATAATATCTGTTGGAGGATTTACCGTGCCACTAGTACGAACCACAACAGCCCAGCATCAATATACATTCAAGGGTATAAAATTATTTAATAAATTACCCCTTGATATACGATCGGAAGAAAGCTACGAAAAATATTTAAAAAAAAAATTAAAATATTCTAGTACCACCTCATAAATTTAAATTATTGTATATTATATTTAGAAATATGTTTTGCATATTTAGAAATATATTTTTGCCTTATCAATACTTCAAATCAATAATGTAAAGGCGCTCTGCAGTCTCTGCACTGAATCACTTTTTTAATATAATATAATAAAATAGGTATAACGTGAACCAAATAATAGCCAGCAGTCACAACGTCATATTAGGAAGATGCTTCAACTCAAAGCAATATCACAACATCTGGAAGCTCACGATCACGTGACAATAGCACCTCTCACCCGCACATTTTGGAGCGACCGAGTCCCGTGCCACTTTAGGCCACTGCGCAGAAAAGTCTCACAGTGAACTGTGATGTAAATCTATCGGTCTTTACTTTTCTGCGCGGCGGCCTGAAGTGGCGCAGGAATCGGTCGCTCCTAAGTGTGCGTGTGGGAGATGCTTATGGTTTGATTTGTGCATGGTGTTTTACCATTTGAGAATAATTGTGCATGGTGTTTGACCATTCATAAACGATAATAAATCAGTAGGTAGAGAATTTCTGTCCTTGACACATAACGAAAGAATTCGACGGAAACATAAAATGTTATCATGATCCGTTGTTAGTTTTTTACGGTTTTTTGTAGGTTTTAAAAGACATTTTAAAATAGATGAATTATAGAAAAGAAAGTTAAGTAGACAGATTTTTTAAAGTTTCTTGATATGTAATAGCTTTACCTACGATAAAAAGTTATAAATGTACATACCTACTCGTATTTTTATTTTTGTTTGTGATTTTTTCAAATAGGTTCATACACCCATTGTCCTAGTACAATCCTTGTTTGAATGTACCTACATTATGTTTAAAACTTTTTTTTTAAATTTGAATCAATCACATATGTTGGTAAATTAGAGTTAAATTTATTTACATTTTCTCCTAATTTTATTTGCTTTGGTGTAGTAAAAATAGTGATGAACGGGACGTAGTAGGTAGTTACTCTCATTATCGTCCTGGTGTAAGACCACCAAACACAATTATTGAAACTTTACTTGAAATAGCTTTAGCCGTGTTCGGTTACCAGAACTAAATCACTAGGTACTTCCCCACCTTCCTTTTTCCCAACTCCTTCCCTTCCCCGCTACCTTCAGCCTCACAACATACCCCAATTACCAAATACACAACATACCAAAATATACAACTATTATAATGACTTCAGCCATGTTTCAGGTAGTTATTTTCTGAAAACATTGCCTAGTGGACACGTGCGTGCATGGCACCCCTAGCCGGCCGTATTCCTAACAGCGACCAGATGCGACATTTTGAAATAAATTCACATAATATATATTTTTCTAGTGGCATCTTTCGGATTTTAACGAAACTTTTTGAAAACAAAATAATCTCAAAATGAATGATAGAGACCGTTTTGTCCGCCAGATTGCTCTGATGCTATTTTGTACTAATATTATACCTATTCCTCATCGCGTTAATATTAACCAAAAATTACACTCATAAAAGCATTCACTTGACACCGGCCAGAACACTCCTTTGGGGTGAAAAGCCATAAAAAAAAAACATGGCCTGCAAAAGTAAGCCATATGAAATATATTATTGGTAGCATAGACATCAGAATTCAATAGACCAGAAAATACAGATGAGGGGTAAAACCAAACTACGGGGGGGTGAAGAGAGGAAGATGACTGTGATTCGTTAAAATATCAATCTGACAGTATATAGGCATCTCGCATTATAATATCACCATTTAGTTCTTAAAAGCAAAATCTGCTTTGAATGAATAGATCTTTTTACATGGGAGCGCGAATTGCTTGCCACGTTAATAACATATTTGCTAAGGCCAAATGCTCGCCCCGAAAAAGATTCGCCCCAATTCACATAGCAATATTTTGTTGCCGTGCTTAGTTAAGACACTTTTACAAATGTTTCATAATTTACTTACCCCTATAACCAGCGACGAGCACACTGGAGAACCGCCCACATTCGCTATGTCCATTTAATATGTGGGTATAATGTATAGCACAGGGGTTCCCAATCTTTTTCAGCCAGCGGTGCACTTACAAGTTTAGTATTTTGTCACGGCGCCCTACTTTAGTAAGCTATTTGGAATAGATATAGTGACTATATATATTAAAGTCGAAAGAAATAGTTACCTACAATAATAGTAGTTAGGTAGATAGGCACAAAAATTAAAACATCCACAATATAAAATTGAGATTTATTGTATTTATAAGAATTCAAAATTGGAACAGAGAACAAAAAAAATAAAAAAAATAAAAATAAAATACGATAGTTACTCAGTCAAATCAATGTGGAGGGTAAGCTTGATGATTTCCACACAGTTTTTCAAAGCATGGAATAATAATTGAGACAGCTATTCTCATTTCTTGCTCCACATTGATCTTTGAGCGATATTTGTTCTTGATTACAGCTACAGCTGAAAGTCCAGCTGCACATAAATATGATGTGGCAAACGGAATGAAAATTTTTAAAGCTTTCGAAGATAAATTTGGATATTCATTTTGAATCGATAACCAAAACTCCACCAAATCGGAACTGGTGAATCTAGTTTTGAGGCTGTTGTCGCAAGAGAGATCAATGAGACTCTTTTTCTCTTGTTGTGAATCCTGGCGGAGCTTGTGCACGGAAAGGATCTTGGATCCGCGCAAATTTTTCGACATCATCATCTGCAAAATACTTCGAAAACCATTCGGTTAGAAGGGCCATCAGGTCTTGTGAGACAACCAGTTCATTAGATGCCGCATATTTATACAATTGCCAGAAGCAATCTTGACCGCTGCCTTAATTTTTTTTTATCCACAACTTTCTTCCTAAACGCCGCAATTCTCTCCGATAGTTTCAGAATGTGCGTGTTGTTGCCTTGCAAAGAAAGATTCAAATTATTTAGTTTCTCAAATATATCTCACAAGTACGCTAGTTTTAGCAAACAATCTGTTTCAGTTAAATATTAAACGGACATTGCTATCAAGTAGTCGTGTGCGGGTAGTCATGGGAGGGGTAGCGTATCGGAGGTTTTCAAGTGCGGAGGTACTTTTCGGCGAGTGAGCGACGGCGACGAGTATGTACCTATGTTCTTTAAAGATGCGAGCGCTCAAAATACGTGTTGCTTTATAGGTACACGCGAATATTTGTGGTTTCGGATAATGATAGAGGATCGACTCACGGCGCGGCGCCCCTCTTTACTTTCTACGGCGCACCAGGGCGCCGCGGCGCACACTTTGGGAACCTCTGGTATAGCACAAGCTACCATTTTTGGCGTGTTATTTCATAAAATGTATGGATGTTAGTTCCGTGCTGTTCAGGATAAAAATGATGACGTCACATATTTTAGATTCAAGCGAGGCTCTCTCCCCTCCCCATGGAACGAGCTGGCTCCAAGGAGGAGCTCCAGCTGGCTCCATGGGGAGGGGGAAATAATGCGTTTTTATCAGTTAGGGCAGGTCCAGATATATTCATATGTCCGTGATTGGTATATTTGAAATGTCGAGCTTCCTCTACCTTCGTAGTGTGCCAAGAGTATAAATCCCACAGACAAAAAGTATTATTTTCAGATAAACAATTGGATACGCCGGCGCTGAACGGATACATTATTTTCGTATCCGATTTGTACTTTTTGCCTTTGAAAAGGTTAATATTTGACATAATCATAAAGGAAATTTTATTGTACTAGCACAGACCCGTGAAAAATCACAAGATTTTTGCCAAATCAGTTCTGATTTTGAAAATCACTAAAATTAATTTTCTGTTTTACATTACGGATGAAACTCATTAAAATGAATTTTCTGTTAAAAATATAATATTTTGGGTAGGTACTTTAGGTATTCTTTATGTCTGAATTCTTTACACTATCAATTCCAATTTTGAAAATAGGCCACTTACATCACATTTTTTTTTAATTTCCGGTTTAGGCAAGTATTCTAAGACATTCTGTTTTTTTTTTTTTTTTTTTAATCCTATTTTTGAAACCTTGGCGATTTTTTGAAAATTTCGATCCGAAAAATTAGACCATTTATTTTTTATAAACCGGAAAGACGGGACATAATTTTATGGGTGCGAAAAAACGATAATTACATTGCCGAAAATCATTTTAAAAAAAAGAACATTTTCCACACAAATGGCACAGGAGAATAACGAGGCATACCAAAAATATTACACCTCATAAATATATTTTTCTTTGATCCATCTTATTGATCATAAATCATTATAATTTTCAACATCTATATTACTAAATCTAATGTAATATACTTGTACTTGTAAATTATAATAATAATAAGAATATTATAACATTTGATTTTGTTAAAATCAGCACCATCACCATTACACCTCTAAAACAAGTACAGACAGCATAGAATGTACGGGGTTCTCTTCACAACATCTGTCAAAAAATCAAACCAAATGATATGTTCAATCCCAAATAATGGATTTATTTATTTAAAAAAAAAAAGTACATTTCAAAAAAATTTTGCTAACATTTTGTAATCTTAGTAAAAAAATCTATCCACACGATTTTTTCCAAGTCGTTATGAAATCCATGCAAGTGGCCTATTACATTTAAATTCGAAGCAAATCTGAGTTCTGGAGTTCATTGAACCAGATTTACACAGGACAATTGATTGATTTGTTATGTATTTTAGGAGTCTGGTAATTCGCGTGACCTGAACCAGGCGTGGGACCTGTACTACCACGTGTTCCGCCGCATCTCGCGCCAGCTGCCACAGCTGACCTCGCTTGAGCTGCAGTACGTGTCCCCCAAGCTGCTGGCTTGCAACAACCTGGAGCTGGCCGTGCCCGGCACCTACCAGCCCGGACAGGAGGTGGTTCGCATCGCACATATACAGAGCAACTTGCAGGCAAGCATCTTGATACAATAGCATAATGATCTTAGCCTTCCCTTGGATCTCATAAAGTGATAACATTGGGTGACGCAGGCAAGCTTCTGATTCTCCACAAACTGCACTATATATTCTATGAGTAATACTAACTATATTTGAGATGTGTTTTTGATTATTTTTCAGGTTATAACATCCAAGCAGCGTCCTCGCCGCCTCTGCATCCGAGGATCCAACGGCAAGGACTATATGTTCCTTCTGAAGGGTCATGAAGATCTGAGGCAAGACGAACGAGTCATGCAATTGTTTGGGCTGGCCAACACCCTTCTTCAGAATGATCCCGACACTTTCCGCAGTAACCTTACCATTCAGCGCTACGCCGTCATTCCTCTTAGCACCAACTCAGGACTCATTGGCTGGGTTCCCCATTGCGACACCTTGCATTCTCTTATTAGAGATTATCGAGAGAGGAAAAAGTGCCTCCTTAATATTGAGCACAGAATAATGTTGCGTATGGCTGCAGATTATGACAGATTGCTTCTGATGCAGAAGGTTGAAGTGTTTGAGCATGCCTTGGAGCACACAGCCGGAGACGACCTAGCTCGACTTCTCTGGCTCAAGAGTCCCTCATCAGAATTGTGGTTCGAACGCAGGACAAATTATACTCGTTCCTTGGCAGTAATGTCCATGGTGGGCTACATTTTGGGTCTCGGAGATCGTCACCCTTCTAATCTCATGTTAGATCGTGTGACTGGAAAAATTTTACACATTGATTTTGGTGATTGTTTCGAAGTTGCCGTTACTCGTGACAAATTTCCAGAAAAAATACCTTTTAGACTTACCAGGATGTTGATTAATGCAATGGAAGTTACAGGCATCGAAGGAACTTACAGACGTACATGCGAATCTGTCATGGCAGTACTTCACAGAAACAAAGATAGTTTGATGGCCGTTTTGGAAGCCTTTGTACACGATCCGCTCCTCAACTGGAGGTTGATGGATTCTGGGCGGCGCTCTCGGGAAGGTTCCTTAGGAGCTGCCGGGTCTGGAGGGGGTGAGGCATCCTCCCTCTCTGCCCCTCCGGCACTTCTGCCACCTCCCCTGCCCGCCCCCCTCCCGGCCAACCTGCCGCGCCGAGCCCTTCCGCCCGCGGAGGCCCAGCCCGAAGCACTCAACAAGAAGGCCCTGGCTATTATCACCCGAGTCCGGGACAAGCTGACGGGGCGAGACTTCAATCCGGAAGAGGTCCTGCACGTGGCGAGCCAGGTGGACTTGTTGATTCAGCAGGCCACCAGCAACGAGAACCTCTGCCAATGCTACATTGGCTGGTGTCCATTCTGGTAACTTCCTCCATCACACATCACACAACATGTATAGGAAAAGGCAGCCTTTGTGTTGGAATCTTTTCAATGTCATTATTTGTCAATAGCATTAAATTATTATTCATTTTGGAGTGCTAGGGCTTAATGATTTTTTAAGGTTCCATCACATAAGTTATAAAAAATTATTTTCTTGTATGTAGTCTGTAAGCTTGACGAATATTTTACATTTTAAATGTTAAATGCCATCATTTTATTCTACCTAGTACCTACCTATCTATGTAATATTTATGAAAGTGGTATTTTGTATTTTCCACAACAAAACACTTCTATTATTTAACAAATAATAATAATCTTGAAATAAAAATACATTCTTTTTATCTTTATCTAACTTTATTTAAGTATAATTTAGACATTATTTTTTTCTGCAAATAAATGTTTTTCTTTCCGACCCTGTCTATCCCAAATTGTATTTTGAAGAAAAAAATTGCGGGTTGTCAAAACAATAACTTCTTCCAATATTATTGAATAAACGGCTATCAAAAACCATTGTACGTCATTAACATCACCAAGTTCCTTCCTGATACTTTGTTCTATGGGTGGTCTTTTGTGTGACTGGACAGATGAGTGTGAATAGTTAGATTCACAGATTTGCAACCTACATGCACACAGAATAAGTTGTTCTATGATTATGTACATATTATTTATTACTTCGATGAGTTGACAAATATCTCACAATAAAACAGTTGAAACCCTTTTTAAACACATTTATTTGAATTTTATTTTCTTGATTGAATGAATACAAATGAGAGCTGAAGCTCGGCCGATAGACTCGTTACCGATGACAATGCCTTACATCAACTTTTGGTGGCAGTCTCACCCACTTGCACTTTTCTGAAATTGGCTACCAGCTGGCCCAACAGATGGAAGGATACTAGGTCGTGCCGTTCGATGCGTAGGACCGTAGCGGAAAGTCGAAACATTTCACTACCTAATAACAAATAGATGTATTATAGCAAAAAAAGTTTGTTTTTGCAGGTTGATTTTTAAATACATCTAGGTGTTTGAATTTCGATTTTGTTTTTTTGAATGATTGCAAATCTTGGAAGTGATTCGGCAGACAGACTTGTCGGTGACAATGCTTTCTATCAATTTTTGGTGGCGCACACACTTTACTCTGAAATTGACTACCAGCCGGCCCAAGAGATGTCCCAGAAAGTAGATGTATTACAGTAAAAAAAAAGATTTTTATTATGGGTTAATTTTTTGTACTTACACATTATTCTTACAAGAATATACTTACTATATATATATGTAAAGGAAATATATTCCCTTTAAATTTGAATCCTATAATGTCAATTAGAATGCAATCATCGATTGTCATTTGTTTTGTTATTCTATTATTTGATTGTTAGAAAAAACCATTCAAAGTGATATTAATAAACATAAATGTCGTTTCTTAGTTAAAAAAAACTTTGCAACACAAGTGTTTTATTTAGAAATTAAATAAAAGGAATTAAACCTATCAACATATTATAAAACGACATTTCGTTTTAAACCAAAAATGGAGAAAATTCAATTCGAATTTACGCTATTACCTGGATGCGATGGCAGATCAAATATTATTAGCATTACAAAAATAGTCACAAGTGATGGAAAAGTGTTTACAATACCAGAAATGCTACGATCCGCCAGCTATCACGAGGAGATAATGAAAACTAGTGCTTTTGGAAAAATAAAAAATAGTTTGAAAAAAAGATACCAGGTTAGAAGAGTCTGGTTAACCATGACAGAAGAACTAAAAAAAACATATGTAGACGAAGATGGAAACCTACAGTTTGGAGACCAATACCTCGAAGAATTGGACGAAAAAAGTTTACAAGTACATCAAAAAGAAGATGCATTAGGAAAATTAATTGAAAAGTTAATGGAAGATAAGCAACAGAGCTTAAAAAACATTGCTGAGAAGTTTGTTATAGAAAAATTCTGCACTAAAAATACAAATGCAAGCCAGTGGATGGAAGTGTTTGAAAAAGAATGTTTGCGGTTTGATGTGACCATGGATGGAAAAAAAATAGAAATACTCAGATTGTTCATGGATAAATCTTGTATAGACTGGTACAGTTCCATGATTATAAAACTAACAATGAACTCAGAGTGGTCAACATGGAAAAACAAATTCTGTGAATCATTTGCAAACAAAGGATGGAACCCTGTCACATACGCACTATCATTTAGATACAAAGATGGTTCTCTGTTGGATTATGCTATGAGAAAAGAAAAACTTCTATTGGATGTGAGAAGATCAATTGACACCGGTACTTTGATAGATCTTGTTGCTTCCGGACTACCAGAATTCATACTTAACAAGATCGATAGAGAAGGATTACAAGATACTGTAGATTTGTTTAATGAAGTAAACAAGTATGAACATATGGTCAACAAAAAAAGATTTATGAATAAGAAAACATTTGGAAATGCAGAACATAATAAAAATGGGGGTAAAAATCCATGTAAAATTTGTGAAAAATTGAATAAGGGCATTCGTTACCACCCTGAAGCTACATGCTGGTTCAAAACAAAAGAGGATGAAAAATTTAAGAGAAATGCCATTAAACATGTAAACAATTCAGTGATAGAAACTGAATTAAATGAAAATGATCAAAAAAACTAATAGTAACACCATTAATAAAAGTCAAACTATTACTAAATGATAAATTAAAAATATACGGAATTTATGATTCAGGTTCAAATGTTTCTCTAATTAATTCTAAATTATTGAAACTAAAAGGAAAAGGAAACAATTTGAATGAAGCAAATTTAGTAACGATTAATGGTGTTAAAAAGACGAGTGGTTTGACAACGTTAAACATAAAAATTTTTGAATTGGAGAATAAAGTTGATGTGTACATTATTGATGAACACAATTTCAAGTATGATTTTTTGATTGGATTAGACATGATAAAAGACTTCAAACTTATCCAAAGTGAAGACTTACAAATATCACAGAAACTCTGCCTAAATAATACAAATAAAAAAGAAAAATATTCTACAGATATGAAAACGAATACTGAATTTAATCATATAGAAAAACACAGAATTAATTTTAACGAACATGTTAAAGAAGAAGATTTTAAAATAACAATGAATCATTTAAATAATGATCAAAAAACAGAAATAAATGAACTAATAGACAAATACACATCAGTGTTCGCGAAGAGTAAATATGATGTTGGCACTGTCAATGGATATGAAGCGAAGATAGACTTATTAGTGGATAAATATTGTAGTAAGAGGCCTTACAGATGCAGTGTAGAAGATAAAAAGGAAATAGAAGAGCAAATAGCAAAATTATTAGACAATAAACTGATAGAAGAGTCGTACAGTCCATTTGCTGCACCGGTCACTCTAGCATTTAAAAAAGAAGAAAACAAAAGATCCAGATTATGCATAGACTTCAGAGACTTAAATAAAATAGTAATACCTCAAGCTCAACCATTTCCATTGATTGAAGACCTAATGACAAAGACCAGAAATTGCAAATTTTTTTCAACGCTGGATATAAACTCAGCCTTTTGGTCTATTCCATTGCGGATTGAAGACAAAAAAAAAACAGGATTTGTAACACAGGAGGGACATTATCAATGGACCTGCCTGCCTTTTGGATTGAAGACTTCTCCGGCAATTTTTCAGAGGATATTAAGCAATATATTGAGAAAATATAAACTAAACGAATTTGCTGTCAATTACATAGATGACATTCTTATTTTTTCAAAAACTTTTGCTGAACACATTGATCATCTGACAAAGCTGCTGAATGCAATCAAAACAGAAGGTTTTAGATTAAAATTTACAAAATGCACATTTGCATCAGATATGGTAAAATATCTGGGTCATATAATTCAGAATAATTCAGTCAAGCCAGTAAAGGATAATTTGATTTCAATAAAGAATTTTCCTATTCCAAAAACACAAAAGAATGTGCGACAATTTCTAGGAAAAATCAACTTTTATCATGAGTACATTCCGAAGAGTGCAATAATACTAGATCCTTTGCATAATTTATTAAGGAAAAATCAAAAGTTTATTTGGACTGATAAATGCCAAAATGCTTTTGAAACGATGAAAAACCTAATATGCTCACAACCGATCTTGGAAATTTTTGATCAAGATTTACCAATTAATATATATACAGATGCTTCTCTAGAGGGTGTTGGAGCTATTTTAAAACAGACACAATCTGATGGAAAAGAAAAACCTGTTGCTTACTTTTCGAAAAAATTAAACAGCGCACAGAAAAAGAAAAAAGCAATTTACTTAGAATGCTTAGCTATAAAAGAGGCAGTGAGATACTGGCAATACTGGTTGATAGGAAAACCATTTACAGTTTATTCAGATCACAAACCGCTGGAAAATATGAATATCAAATCTAGAACCGATGAAGAGCTTGGTGACTTAACATATTACTTATCCCAATATGATTTTCAAATTAAATATTCTCCAGGAAAGTACAATATTGAAGCTGATTGTCTAAGCAGAAACCCAGTCTTAGAACCAGATGAGAACCAAGATGAGCAATTAAAAGTTGTCAACTTAATAAAATTAGAAGATATCTTAAAAGATCAGGTCAAAAATGAGAAGATACAGTGCAGAAAAGATAAATTGATATCGAAGAATAATGTTTATTACAAGAAAGTAAAAAAAAAAGAAAAAATAATTCTATCAGAAAAATTCAGCATAGATTTTATCAAAAATGTTCACACAGACCTAGGTCACATAGGAATTAATCAAATGCAAAAAATGATAAGCTCATGGTACACATCAGAAAACATGACAAACAATATAAAGAGAACTTGCGAAAGTTGTGCAGTATGTTTAAAGAACAAATCAAGAGGTCAAAATAAATATGGATTGATGTCCTACTTGGGTCCCGCAACAAAACCTTTTGAAATATGTTCTATTGATACGATAGGTGGTTTTGGGGGTTCACGGTCAACAAAGAGATACTTGCACCTGCTATCAGATCATTTCACGAGGTTTGCATATATTTTGACGTCAAAAACTCAAAATACCAACGATTTCATCAAACTCTTAAACTCCACAGAAACTAATGACATTGGCATGATACTATCAGACCAATATCCGGGTCTTAATTCTAGAGAATTCAAAAAATTTTTGGATGAAAAAAATATTCCAATCATTTTTACTGCAGTAAACTCGCCTTTCTCAAATGGATTAAATGAAAGATTAAATCAAACGCTAGTCAATAAAATTAGATGCAAAATCAACGAAAATGACTTAAAAGTGGCTTGGACAACTATAGCCCGTAATTGTGTAAAAAACTATAATGAAACGGAGCACACTGTCACTGGTTATGCGCCTCAGTACCTACTTAACGGCACAGATGTTACGATTTTGCCAAATGAGTTAAAACTTAAGAAGACTGACATCGATTTGATTCAAGACAGAAAAAAAGCTCTGGAAAATACTATAAAGTCACATAATTACAACAAGATGATTTACGATAAAACCAGGAGACATATTAACTTCAAAGTTGGTGATACTGTTTTTGTGGAGAATGGAAACAAACTTAACAGGAAGAAGCTCGACGAATTGAGAATCGGACCCTACAAAATAATAGAAAAATTATCAAACTCAATTTACAAGATAAATACTGGTCGAAAAAAATTAGAATCAAATTTTTTCCACATCTCGAAATTAATTCCAGCACCTGCATTGATGAACCATGAAGAGGATATCGAAGATGAATGAAAATTTTTGCAATAATTTTCTTTCCCGCGGGGGGGGGGGAGATGTAAAGGAAATATATTCCCTTTAAATTTGAATCCTATAATGTCAATTAGAATGCAATCATCGATTGTCATTTGTTTTGTTATTCTATTATTTGATTGTTAGAAAAAACCATTCAAAGTGATATTAATAAACATAAATGTCGTTTCTTAGTTAAAAAAAACTTTGCAACACAAGTGTTTTATTTAGAAATTAAATAAAAGGAATTAAACCTATCAACATATTATATATAAATAAAAAAAAAATATATATAATTATTGGGAATTGGGCGCTTTTAATTACAAACTCCATGAACTTTTGATTACTTTTTATTAAATTTGTGATTTAAGAATTCATATAAATAATGCATATAAAACGAATATTTTCTTCACCTAAAATAAATATGAAACTTTTGAAAGAGCTTTTCACAAGCTGAAATATTTCTTTATTTTTTATTTTACGCATAATTATTGGGAATTGGGAATTGGGCACTTTCAATAACAAACTGCATGAAATATTGATTACTTTTTATTAAATTTGTGATATAAAATAATGCATATAAAATGAATATTTTCTTCACTTAAAATAAATATGAAACTTTTGAAAGAGCTCCATTACTGGAGTGTGAAATATTGAGTTGTAGTATCTTAATTTATTTTTTGAGGTATTATGCCATATTGCACTACCTCCTTCTTTAGCCAATGTTTCAGATAGTGTTACAGTGTCCATCATCAAGGCATATATGTAATCGATAGTGGTAAAGTGTGCGCTTATGTATGTAGATGTGACAGATAGTGACACCTATCCTCTGGGAGCTGGTATTACAGAGTCATATTGGTAAAAGGATAACTAAATAAAACGGAACAGTGACAAAACAGAATGCATTAAAATAATGGGTTCACTTTTCATTACTCTTCAGTGGTCTGTTTTGTCATGGATCTGGTAAAGAAGGAAGTCCACTTTATTAAAAAGGGGCTACAAACGCCAGCGGCAACAAATCTGACAGTTTTACGTGCAACACTTCTTTCATATCCGGTTTAGTCATGTAGATATCCATGTCAGGACTTCCAAACTCCGACAAAACTTCACGACAAACGCCGCACGGAGTTGTGAAGCAATCATCTTGTTGGGCGACAATTGCAATCTCAACTACATTCTTCTGGCCTTCGCTGACTGCCTTGCATATGGCCGTTCTCTCTGCGCAGATTGTCGGGGAGTAGACTTTGCTCTCGATATTGCAGCCGGTGTAGACTGTCTTCTTGTCGGTTCTCAGAGCTGCCCCCACTTGGAACTTGGAATACGGCACATAGGCCTGCATCCTGGCAGCCGTTGCTTGCTTTATCAGGGTTTGGGTTCTTTGATCTGAAAATAATAATATTATTAGGTCATTTGACGTGCTCAGAATGCCAGTAAAATAAATTCCAGAGAGAAGATGTTCATTTGGCTGCTCCAGGCTGAGCTAGGAAATTATGTGGAGAGACTGAGCATGGTCAAGCAGCTGCTAGAGTATGGCCGTACATTGTAGGTAGGTAACAAAATATGCTCTAAGGAGTATGGCCGTGCATTGTAGGTAGGTAACAAAATATGCTCTAAGGAGTATGGCCGTACATTGTAGGTAGGTAACAAAATATGCTCTAAGGAGTATGGCCGTACATTGTAGGTAGGTAACAAAAGATGCTCTAAGGAGTATGGGCGTACATTGTAGGTAGGTAACAAAATATGCTCTAAGGAGTACGGCCGTACATTGTAGGTAAGAAACAAAATATGCTCTAAGGCAGGGGTGTCAAAGATACGGCCCGCGGGCCGCATGTGGCCCTCAGGCCCTATCAATATGGCCCGCGACCATTTTAGTTTTCCTGATATATAACCATTCAGTGACTTGAACAGTTCTGCATTTTTGGTGTTGGTTGGCAAATATATTGCACATAACACATCTTCATGATAAAGATATCGCACATAAACAAGTAGTATTGCCTTGTTGTCGATATCTGTAGATTCGTCAACCTGGAGTGCATACCACGGTGATGTATTAATCCTCTCCCGCAATTGTGTCTCAATGTCTTCGGCTATTTCCTCAATGCGCCTAGTCACAGTGATAGCCGACAAAGCCACACATCTTTCAAGTCCACAAGCCGTCTCACAGTGGAAAAAACCTTATGTATGTTCCGATTGTAATTATTTATGTGCCTGAAAGGTGTTCTCATAAGTTTACTCTTAGTGGAGAAATACCATTTTCATGTTCTGACTGCAACTATTCATGTTTTCAAAAGGAACATTTAAAAATCCACAAGTCGTCTCAGAAAAACCTTTTTCATGTTCCGACTGCAACTTTTCATGTTCTCAAAAGGAATATTTAAAGGTTCAAAAACCATCTCACAGTGGAGAAAAACCCTTTTTAAAGGAAGTTTGTAGTTTAATCCTTGCCAAAATGTTAACCTAAGATAATGGCATTAAATATGTTGTTAACATATATCCGAATATGTGAAAGCATACAGCACGTATGTATGTTCGGTAGTACCTATTTATGTGAGCAGATGATTTCTGTTTTGAAAATGAAAAAGAACAAACATCGTTCAAGGCTTACGGATGAACATCTCCAATCGATTCTTTAAATAACTACCACGAATATGACACCCAACATCAATGAGCTTATCAAAAACAAGAGACGTCAGGAGTCCGGCTCAAGATAATTTACCATTTTACCCTCCTTTTTAACTTGAATGAAAATTTATAATCCCTAAGTGCATATCTAACTAAATAAAGATTTCAACAATTGAGTATGGGTTTTAATTTTGAGTCTGGCCCGCTTACACACGCTAAATCTTATAAATGGCCCTTAAGAAAATCCAGTTCGACACCCCTGCTCTAAGGGAACGTACCCATACTATGTGACCAACTTTTTGCAATTTTTAACCCCCCCCCCCCCCATGGCTGACTAACGGGGGGGAGATGGGGGGTGTATATTTTGAGTATAAAATTTTTTAAATCGGTTTTCTCGCAAACAACATTTCTGAAGTTTTCGAAAAGTGAAGTGACCGATGTTTTCGAAATTTTGTACACTATTTCTAAACATAAATCAACAGGTAGTCAGAGGGAGTTTTTTTACCATTTTTTCCATTTTATAATAACAAATTCTCCGAAATTTATTAGCAAAAATTTTTCACTTCAAAATGCTGCCAAAAATAAAAAAAAAATCGAAGAAAAACTCCCTCTGACTACCTAAGAATACATATTACCTTTTAAACGCATTTCGACTTTTTTGTTTCAAATATTCCGGTGACGAGTTATGGAGTTCACCGCATAACAACTTTTTTTCGATGCGCCTCCGGAGATTCGCTTTCACGGACTTATTTATTGATATTTTTTATTATACTACAAAGTGTGTATGAAATAAATAAATCCACATTATTCATATCTCAAAAAAATCATGACAATATGCCTTTATGTCTCCTTTAAAACCTTACCCCCCCTTAAGGCACCAGGACACTGTAAAAAATATGTATTTCTGAAAGATGTATTTGTTAAAAATGTTTTAAAGAAATTCGTGCATGATGTGAACATTAGTTATTAATTGGGTTATAACTTATTATTATAATTTGTTGTTTTCTTTAATGCGTGTACCTAATGTTATTAACCTGTAAATGTTCTAAATAAATATTAAAAAAATTAAACATCTTGAAAGCTGACTTTTTCCAAAACTTCGCTGCTCACTAATTGAATCAAGTCATTTTTTCTCGGGACGCGGGGCCCCTAGCCGGGGCCCCTAGGCAGTTGCCTACTCTGCCTTATGGATAATCCGGTACTGATGGTTAGACATAGATTTAAAAACCAAATAAAAGACTGTAGAAGCTATTCCGGTCCAGATATAGATAGTGACCATAATATGGTAATGGCCAAAACTAAAAAATTAAAAAAGAGAAATAATTTCAAATGGGGTACAAAATTATTAAAGATAAAAGAGATCAGTGACAGTTTTAGGGAAAAGACGCAAGAGTACAACCTAATGGAAGAGGAGAATGTGAATGCGATCTGGAAAGTGATAAAGACGAAGATTATAACTACGGCACAAGAAACTATAGGCAAGGAAAAACCCCAAGCAAGGAAGGAATGGATAACCGATGAGATCCTAAATATGATAAAGGATAGAAGAGAGCTCAAATATGATAAAAGAGCTGAATCACAAAAGAAATACAAAGTGCTGAGAAACAAAATAAATAGAGAGTCAAGAATAGCCAAAGAAACTTTCTACCAGAATAAATGCGATGAGATTAACGACGACCTCAAGAGAGGAAATGTAAAAAGAGCTCACACTGCGGTGAAAGACTTCTTTGGGATGAGAGTTTGAAAGGGTAATGCAATAGAAGGTGAAGAAAGCAAAATACTTTTCGAAAATGACCAAATAGGAGAGAGATGGAAAAGATATCTCGAAATGCTGTACAATGGAAAGGGAAATAGTGACAACGAAACATTGATAGAAAGAGAAAATGAGGTAGACGCAGATGATTTGGGAGATTCAATCACTAGAGAAGAGTTTGACCTCGCACTGAAAAACCTCAAAAACGGGAAAGCACCCGGAATCGATGACGTTCCGGCTGAACTAATTAAGCCAGCAGGAAAAGGAACTACAGATGCCCTGTTTTAAATGATACAGACAATGTATAAGACTGGAAAGATACCATAGGATTTCGAGAAATGCCTAATTGTCGCATTACCAAAGAAGGCCGGCACGACGAAATGTGAACAACACAGAACTCTTAGCCTAATATCCCATGCCTCAAAAATATTGACTAATATCATTCTAAAAAGAATCGAACCAAAAGTAGAGAACATGATTTCTGGAGACCAGTATGGGTTTAGAAGAGGTGTAGGAACCAGAGAAGCAATATTGTCGCTACGAGATACTACTAGAAAAAAGAATAAAAAGATTTATTACAAGCAATAATTGTCAGCCTGAAACACTCATTTACATTGAAAAATCTCATGGGACATTTTAAGTGGTTTATTAATATACCTTTAGTTAGACATAGGTTTAAGTCATAAATTGGCAAAGAAAAAGATAAGACATAAATTTACATAACAACTTAAATAATAATGTTTACACGATAAACAATATTCTTGTACAATAAGCATCATAAGTTTAAACATTATTTTGGAAATAGCTTCGTAAAAAAGTTAAAGTATTGTGTCGTCTGATAAACGGCTTCTGATATTGGACACAAGAGAGCCAGTGGCTGCAAAAGCTCGTTCAGCTTCCACGCTGGTTGGCACCAAGGGCGGATCCAGGGGGGGGTCATGGGGGTCATGACCCCCCCCCCCCCCCTGGGCTGGGTTCAGGACCTAGGTGGACCTACTTTTTACTTGTATCTATTATTATAAAAATTAAATTATAACTTCTTGTGACTTGGCCATGACTATGTGACCCCCCCCTGACACTATGTGACCCCCCCCTGGGGCCAAAGCTGGATCCGCCCTTGGTTGGCACAATAGTGTTTAGCATATTGTAAGTGAATTGAAGGTATGTGCCTTTTAATCCACCGGACTCGAAGTAATTCATTTCCTTCTTTATCAAAACCTCAAGGTTGCTCATATTGCCGGATCTAGGTTGTTGGGCTGTTGATCTCGAACTCTTCATACTAATCAAAGTAAGTTCGAGTTCGTCTTGAAGTGACATTGGTGCTGCTGCTGGTGTACTCTAGCCTTTCAACTATAGTTTTGATTACACTTTTTGAAGGTAGACTAAATGTGTCATCAACATTAATAAATTGACTTCTATCTTCTTCGTACTTATATGGATCATGTAAGTATAATAAACCGCTGTCAAGTTAGTTCGCCGCTCTGAAATCCGTATGAACTACGCTTCTCTGTAATCCCGCAACATTTTCGACCGAGATTAGTCCCGCAAAATGTCTGCGGGATCTCGGTATTTCTGGATCCCGTATACCGGGATTGCATTCCCTAACGTCTCCTAATCATTAACCATTTAAATAATTTCACAACGAGATCTTTCAAAATCTTTTTGAAGTAAAACTTCTTTACACACGCTCAACTTGGGGGGTAAGCTGGTGAATGCGTTACGAAAAGTGATGATGTGTTACAAAAAGTGGTGATGTGTTACAAAAAGTGTGATGCGAACGGTGATCGATGGCGAGACGAACGGTCGGGCCTTTATGCACGCTTGACTTGGGGAGTGATAAGGATAAGGATGGTCACTCCAAGGTCGTAGGTCACCCCAAGGTCGTATCCAACTAGGATGTGGCATAGGTGTTAGTGGTGTTCATCCATTTATTTTAGTCAGTCTCTGGGGAGGAAGGTTCATTGGCTACTAGCCGGCCGAAGAGTTTGCGCAACCAATAATGCTTTACTTATAGCAAGAAAATATTTTTTTACGGCATGGAGAGTCAAAGTTACCAAAACAAATAACTCATGAATTGAGCAAAAATGTTTTTTAATATCCAAAGGCATAGGCACTTTTACATAATTTTGGACTGTGATCAAAGCAGGGCTATTAGACTTCTATTTTCTTAAATAATTTATAAACATTATTATTATGAAAATTTGCCGCCCCCCTTAAAAGTGCCGCCCGGGGCGGGCGCCCCTCCCACGCTACGCCACTGCAGTCATAATATAATAATGTAATAATAATTTGAATCCGAATTAATTCGCTTCATTTTCTTATTCACATCACTTACCAACATAAACAAGCCATTGGTTTTATCTAACATGTAGGTCAAATATAGAAATGATATTATGATAAATCGAAATGGGATTTTCCAATTGAATAAACCAGGAATATACTATTAGTAAATAGATAGGTACATAATGTGCGGTTAATAGGAAATTATGATAGTGTTTTGTTGAAAAAATCGATCGTGGAAATTTGAAATGCTGTAAAGACAAAATGTTTTGTTCAAGAGAGCGAAAGGAAAGGGTTTTTTGAACTGAAACTTCTATAGCCCCGCCATGATGTGAATTTCAGATGAAATGGAAATGACGATTACTGCACCTGCGACGCATCAACTGTGCTCATTGACCGCTTTGATTATTATGTCACTTTTAAAGGCCCCTATTGGTTGAGATGTGAGACGGAAATTACGCTGTTCTGCGCTCATTGGTCGCTTAGATTATTTATTTATTTATTTATTGATTTATTGTGAAAAACAGTATAATCCATTTACATTTCACAAATAACAGTTTATAAATTACAGTTTATAATAAGTAAGAATATACATTTATTTGCATGGGTAAGTACATCAATACTATCTGATTAGCCAGATTTGGTAAATAGTATGCTTATTGCTGTCTTAAATTCTCTTTGGTTCAAATTGAAAATGTCAATCACAGAAGAAATGTGATTTAACAAAGTAGTTATTCTCCCCAAAGGCATGATCATTGGTAGGTTGGTCCTGCCCCTTGGAAAAATAAATAATCTGTGCTGTCTAGCTCTGATGAAATTATCAGGGACATAAAAAGAAATTCGTTCCAAAATATCTGGATTGCAAATGTGCCCATTTAGCAGCTTGTGCGCCACTAAGACCATTGCAATATTTCTTCTGACGTCTAGACGTTCTATCCCCAGCATTCCAGCGAGAAATAGCATAGAGTATCGCATAAACTTTTTTTGCACCTTTTCTACATCATTTGAGTAAAGGATATCTTCGGGTCCCCATATTATCGATCCACTCTCAAGAATGCTGCGAATGACGTCACTTTTCAAGTATTGATTAACATTCTTTTGGTAAAGTTTCGCTTCTACCGCGTGTAAACTGCACTCGATTTTTTTTTAAATCACTAGCTGACCCGGCCACGCGTTGCTATGGCTAACGAAACACAACGCCATCAACTGGATGGTTACCCAACCTTTATAACCAAGTGATAAATTAACTCACACCGCCATCTGTTAATTTTCATACAAATCAAATCCACACCGCCCGCTTCCCAGCCCGCTCGTCCACCACATACAGACATTCGCCTTTATATATTATATTTCAATCAATTTACACAAAACCTTGACAAATTATATACTTACCTAAACCTTTCTCATGAATCTATCTATTGGTGAAAACCGCATGAAAATCCGTTCAGTAGTTTTTGAGTTTATCGCGAACAGACAGACAGACGCGGCGGAGTGCTTTAATTTATAATATGTGGAGATATCTCTTGTTTATTTAGAATTTTGTAACAATTAATTTTTGTTAAAAAATAACATCGAATAGATCTGTCGGAATTAGCAAGTTTTGTAAATTTCTTAAAGGAATTTAATTTATTTTTCATTTTAAAAAATCTTATTAAAATGGACGTCGAAAAATACACACCTACTTTCACAGAATTATTTCCACGACCTCATCGAAAGAGAAAAAAAAACGGATAAAAATTTCACATTTATCACATTTTTGGATTTTTTGTCCTTTACTTACACTACTTTACAGCATGGGTCGGCAACCTGCGGCCCGCGGCCCGCGAGGCGTCCTGGTTAGCTTGTGTCGCTCTTCATAGAGAGAAAAAAATGGTATTTTTTTTAAACGCCCGGGGACTCAAAAGCTTCGTATGATCTGTAGCTATTCGAAAACGTAAAAATAAATGAAATTACTGTTCACTATTAGCCCGCTAAAATGGCCAGTAGTTTTGAAAAAAAATAGATTTCGTGATTTGGAAAAAAAAAATAAAACAAAGGATCCATATTTTACATTTTGTACCAAACTTAATTTTTATTCCATAACTGCAGTACAAAGAACGCAAAAAAATATTTTTTTGAAACATATGTGATCTGTTTGTTAAAAATATAAAAGGGGAAAATAACACGTTTTCTGGATATAATCAGAATTTTTGGTGACTTATCATAAACTTAATTTTTTTCTTCATTTTGTCAGCTTTACGCATTTTTTAATAACAAGCAAACGTTAATAGGTTAAATTATTGAAAAAAAAATGAAAATAATTTATAAAAAATATTTTAGGTTTGTTTTCTGATTTTCAGTGCATTTTAGCGGGCTCATAACATTAAAAAAAATGCAATATTCATTTTTTTTAAGACGCAACTTTTGAAACCCCGGGCGTTTCTGAATTCAAAAGTTGAAATAATTGACACAGGGGGCGTTCAAGTATTATGTAACGTAATTTTTGAAGATTTTTGACCCCCCTCCCCCCCATGTAAAACGCCGTAACGTTTTTCTGTACCCCCCCCTAAACGTTACGTTACGCCCAAGTGACAACTTTTACCTGAAAGTCACAATTAAGTTGCCATAAGTACTGGAAAGTCGCTTAAATACCTTTTTCTTGTTTTAATCGCGTTTGCGGTAATAAATAAAACAAGAGATTTCGAGAACGAAACGGGTTGCCAACTGGGAAGATTTTAATTCCCTAGTTTTTTTTAACTAAATAAAGAAAAACATGTTACGTAACACGTTGTTCGAACCCCTCTCCCCCCCCCCTGGTAACGCACAGTAACGTTTCACAAGAACCCCCCCCAAGGGCGTTACGTAATACTTGAACGGCTCCACACCCTAGCCTTGGTGCGGCCCGCAAGTTCCTTGCCGCAACGCACGTGACGGACGATATCTTTCACAACGTAGTGAAAGGGAGCAAAGAAGAAAAGAAAAAGAAAAAATACGCGGTTCTTAATAAAGATTCGCTGAGTGACTGCCGCCTGCGACAGTCGCTTTTGGAGACGTCAGCTTTTTCGCCCCCGAACCGCTCTGTCTGGCTCGTGTTTACACGGCCAGACACCTGCTTCCTATCCACGCGCTCGCGCCACCAACTGCCTTTCTCAAGGCACGAAGAAGAAGGATGACCTGGCCCCACTGAGACACGAAGACTTCAAGACCACCCCCGCCATACTCAAAAGGAAATTCCGGACACCTGCCGTGCGGATGTTTGCTGCCATTCCGGAGGACACTCCCGCCCGATACCGGACCAAGACTGGGACCTTCAAGGTCCCCGCCTCCCAGCCAGAACAGCCACTGCAGCCCCACCCCGCTGACCCGAGGACGAAGCCGGCAGCCATCCCCCTACCGCCTCCTAAGATGCCCGAGACCGCTCCCGTAGCCGGGCCCAGCCGCCCCCCCAGTAGGCCCAGCCTCGGGCTACGTCCCGCCCCCCAGACCCCAGCAGCCCACCCAGGATATGGAGATGACCCGCCAGGAGGAAGGTTGGACGAGGCCGTCCAACCCCGTCAAAAGGCCCCTTTCACTGCAGGAACCCCGGGCGGTTGTTGTCGGCAACCGCTTCGGAAATTTGAATGAAGTATCAGAAGGCGGCGGCGCACCGCATGCAAAGCGCCCAAACACTAACAACTTTTCTTCTTCCTTCTCAGGTACCAGCGGCTAGTCTGCCAGGAAGGACCATATCCCCCCGGTTGTGATGACCCTGGGGACCCTCACTCACGGGCAGGTCACCTCTGCAGTACAAGGACACCAGGGCCATCGAAACTTCACCATCCAGTACAACCGGGGTGGGACGGCCAACATCCTCGTGCGGAGCATGGCGGACCACCGTGCCCTCACCAACGGACTGCGAGCGGAGGCACGCGGCTTCCTCACCTACACGGCAGAGGCGAAAAAACTGAAAAAAGCGGTCATCAAGGGCCTGCCAAATATTGAAACGGCGGAGATCACGGCCGATCTTACAGAGCAAGGCTTCCCCCCGACGACCGCCTCAGCAGAGTACCCAATGTATCTGGCAACCTTCAATAAGGAAATCAATATGGGCCAGCTGAGGGCGGCAGTAAAATACCTATGCCACTGCAGGATCCGCCTGCAGAAGCACCGCAGCAACCATCTACAGCACGGGACTCAGTGCTACCGCTGCCAGAACTTCGGGCACGGGTCCCGTAACTGCTCACACACCGCGAGGTGTGTGAAATGCTTAGTGGAGCACGCCTCTGCCGAGTGCCCTAAGACCACCATCCGTTTTAAAATTGACGAACTACTCGCTCTGGCAAACAATACTAACATTGACATTTTTCTCATTACAGAAACTCATCTAAAACCCGACATACCCCTGAGAGTGCCCGGCTTCGAAGTTCACCGAGACGACCGACCGGAGGGTGCAGGCGGAGGTACCGTCATATTCGTTCGCCAAACCATCACATCTACAAGAATGCCTACTCCGAAGTTGAAGTATACTGAAGCCACGATTATCGAAGTCACCATAGAGGATAGAGCGCATTCCATCATCGCCGCCTACTGCAAAAATCTCAACCTCCTGGTAAGAGAAGGTTTAGATAAATTACTTAATTTGCGCCCCATTGTTATCTTAGGGGGAGATCTGAATGCCAAGCACAACTATTGGAACAACTACCGAGGCAACGCGAATGGGAAAACGCTCTTTTCACATATGCAGACTCACAACTACACGATAATGGCGCCGGACAAACCGACTTTCCACTCAGCACGCACAATGTACCCACGTACCCTAGACATCGTACTTGAGAAGAACGCCAAGACCATCTCGCTATTGCGCACGCTGGACGAACTGTCATCGGACCACCTGCCCGTGAGTTTCAGTATAGGAGGAACGACTTCAAGGACCCCCAGAAAGCGTCGAAACTACAAGGATGCCGACTGGGAAGGATTCAAGAAAGAGATTAACGAAAGAATACATCTCACGTCGGTAACCCCGCGCTCAAAGGAAGAAATCGACGAAGCCGCAAGCACTCTGACCGAAATCATCCAACTTGCACAAGACACCTTCATACCCCTCAAAGACGAACAGACTTACGCGATCAAGCTTCCCGAGCAGTGGCGTAGCATGGGTCGCACCCGGGGCGGAAAACGTGGTGTCACCCCCCCCCCCCCCTCCATTAAAGTTTCCTTTGAGAATTTCAAAACGCAAATTTCGACGTCCTTAAATATAAAAACATTACTAACTAGTCAAATGTGTAAACAAAAATTTCGCAATCCTCAAAATTAAAACACTTTAAAAACTCTAACCGAATAACAACTTTTCAATAAGGTAATAATTCCATTCACGAGTTCCCGACAATCTCAATGTACGAAAGAAATGAGAATGACACAGGTGTTAAGCGACTAATATTTCAGGGGAATCCCCCACAAAGAAATAGTAAGAGCTACGAACGAAAAAAAAACAACAAATTTTTTTGGGAATCCCGACCGACCGAGCCATAGAGCTATAAATAACAGAGTTCGGAGAGGAGTCTTCAATTCTAATATGCTGCAAAATTCTGAATAAAATCATTTGCTGGCATCATTTTAACAGCCCATATTTAAGTTAAACCCAGTTTTGTGTTCTGAGTGAAACGATAAAATTTCAATTTTGAAATAGTAAAGGTGTAAGTCCTCAGCTTGAATTATTAATGCACGCAGTACATGAAAACGGTTTTACTCCGATCTTCGCAGCACATATATTTTCTTCAACTTTCAAATCTTGTACGTGGAAATCGAAAATGGTTTCCTTTGAAATTTCATTTGTAACTCTGTTAATCTGCGGACCCATTTCGAAGGAAACCATTCCCGAATTCTACCATTGCAAGATATTCCCCGAGTTGCAAGATATGAGAGTTTCAAACTATGTGCTGCAAATATCGGAGGAAATCAATTTTTATGTTATGGGTATAGTTTTAATTAAATCGAGTTACCGAATACAGATTCAATCTTAAAATGAAACCAGTTTTGAGATGTGCTTAAAATTTGAGTTGCACACCGTACGCTCCAAAATTCGAAATAAAACCATTTGCTTGTTCCGTGTGTAACTTTTATTCAAGCTTTTCGATTCTCACACAGACTCACTATTTACTTAAATCTGGAAAAATTTGAGATTGGTATAGGCCGAGTCAACAATTAATACACTGTCAAGACGCCATACTCACGTAACGTCGCCAATCAAAAATCTTTTATTTTTCAAAATTGGGACTAAGGCAAAAATCCGTTTAAGGATTACTAGTTTATCGATTATACTTGTACATATAATTAAATTGTTAAAAATATACTGTATCTTTATTTTAAGTAACTCAAACTAGATTTTGGATAATACCCAACCTAATATTGGATAAAATAATTTAGGTATTACGATTTACAGCGCTAGTAATGCGAAGGTAACAACTAAGAATCGACAACTGATCGAAATTTGAGGGTGCTCTTACATTTGGTAGACGAATTACCTTAGCTTGCGAAACTATCCCAGTGTAAGCAGCTAATCGTTTGGTGTAAATACTGTCGGCAGTTGACTTGGTAATCGGTGTAAATAGCGCTTCGTCAACAAATTCAAAACGCATATTTCGAATTCATAAAAAAGTTTTCTGAAAACCTCCAAATTACTTATTATTCCTTAAGTATTTATTCATGTACACAAAACAATTTAATACAGAAAAAAACATACAGATGATTGATCATTTTTGTTCAATCAGTTATCGATCGATTCTGGTATAATTGTATTCAAGTTTTGCGTCTATTAGAAAAGTGAACAATCAAATTCACTTACCTTTTTTTAATGATCTTTCAGCACTAATAAAAACGATAACAGAATAACAACTTTTTCACTAATTCACGTCAGTCAATAAATAACAAATTCACTTCACGAGTTTACGTTTACAATTACAATAACATTACGAAATTAGAATGACATAAGGAATATTTCAGGGAAAACCCCGACCAAGCAATAATTCGTGTAACGAACGAAAATAAAAAAAATTAAAACATTTTTTTGGGAATCCCTGACCAAACGAGCCATATAGATAAATAACAGTCAGTGTTTAAGCATAAAATATTTTTTGCGGCAATTTTGCACTTTCGTAAGTTTTTTATCCACGTTCGAGTGTCACCCCGCCTCGGGTGGCACCCGGGCGGTCCGCCCCCCCCCCCCCCTCGCTACGCTACTGTTCCCGAGTACGTCAATCGCCTGCGACGCATCTACCATCATATGCGCGACGGCTACTTCAAAACGGCCTCCAACACGCTACAGCGGGAAATCAAGCAAGAGATCACCGACCTCAGGCGCGAACTTTGGACGAAGAAAGTTACGTCACTCACGTCAAAGGACAACAGCCTATGGAAAATGGCAAAAGCGCTGACACGAGGACACCCCGCTAGAGAAGCTAGAGCTAGACGGTTCAGGGCTGGCACTTTCACTTTAAGGCAAAGGCAAACTCGCTCGCAAACTCACAATGCAAACTCGCTCGCCAACGGATTCGAGAGAGCCTACGCAGCCACAGACGGCCTATGCGATCCGGAAACGGATCGACTAGTAGAAGAGATCTAGTAGAAGACTAGTAGAAGCATCTCGATCATGCAGAGCAGACGAACACCGCCGACATCCACTTCAGCACGCCGAGCAAAGTAGCCGTCATTATCGGGCGATTGAAGACAAATAAGGCGCCGGGAAGCGATCAAATACATAACATCCTACTGAAACATCTACCTCAGAAAGCCATAATCTTCATCACAGAGCTGTTCAATGCCTGCCTCATCACTGGTCACTTTCCTCAGATTTGGAAAATGGCGAACGTGCTGCCCTTCTCGAAGTCAAACAAGGACAAGAAGCAGCCGACAAACTATCGGCCGATTAGCCTACTCTCCACGCTGAGCAAGGTATTTGAACAGGTGATTCTCAACAGGCGTCTACCACACCACGAAGACACTTTGCCAGACGAACAATTTGGATTCAGGAAAAGGCATTCCACCACCCATCAGCTCTCCAGAGTAGCGGAATTCATCGCGAGAAGATTCAATGAAAATCACTACACCGCCGCTGCACTGCTAGACTTGGAGAAAGCATTTGACACCGTTTGGATCAAAGGGCTTCTGCACAAACTTCACAGACTAAACACGCCCATATACATAATGAGAGTGATTCAAGAATACTTGAAGAATCGATCCTTCCAAGTCTTCATCAGGAACGCGCTGTCGACACTATGTGAGATTCCAAAAGGCGTGCCACAAGGAAGTCTACTGGCACCAGTGCCATAAATAGGGTGGTGCCACCGGTGCCCAGGCACAGGGCGTAGACTCTGGGGGCGCAAGAATGGCCAGACTAGGCACGACTATTATTTTTTTCGTTTTGCTCTTGATAAGTTCCCGGCCCCGCTGCGCCCCTAGTGCTCGATTCCAACACATACGTACCTACATGCCAGTATCATCAAAAGGTGCCTGTCGTATGAAAAGGTTATCAACGATTTCGCAATGAAGAAAGCGCGAAAAGTAAATCTTTAAAAAAGTTTAAGACTTGCTTTAAATCTTTACTATATGAACTCATTCATGTGTGGTCTCATCCATTTGTGTATTGTGTAGTTGTGAATAATCTTTGCAAATATTTTCGAATAAACGTTTTTTCACCAATTCTTACTTAAACGCAATTTATATTAAGCTATGCTACCTTCCTTATTCAAAACTCTGCCATACCAAGTACTTAAAATTAAATTAATTTACAGTTTACTGAAACTTTGCAGGGTATTTTATTATAGAAGTATGAAGACCAAAGTGGCCCAAAAATTAAATCTTAAGCGTCAGGGTCAGGATGGGTAACGCATTTGCACTAGTGAACTTGCCTTTGATTTTTACCGAGTGAGACACAGTGGGTGGTATAATAGGCGAAGGGTCCACTTATAGAAGCAGAAAAGGCTATTTACGGCACTGACTGGGACCTCACCTCTTCAACATTTTCACGCACGACATCCCCCATGACGAGAGATGCAACCTATCCATCTATGCAGACGACGTCAAACTTTACGTTTCCTCGTTGAAACCAGACATGGCGGCCATATACCTACAGAGGGCGCTCGACGCCTTTGTAGAGTTCTACAGAAAATGGCGACTCAAACTGAATGAGGCGAAGACCGTAGTCATAATGTACTCTAGGAAAAGTAAAAGAAGAACACCAGACGTCAACATCGAAATGGGAGGACACGTCCTAGAATGGAAAGATGAAGTCGTCTACCTGGGCCTGACAATGAACTCACGTCTCAACTGGAAATCTCACGTAGCCAAGATGCACGTGAAAGCCAGAAAGGCAGTCGGCGCGATGAAGCCAATCTTCAACAGAAGAAGTCTGCTACTTCCCAGAACCAAACTCCTGATCTACTACTCGCTCATTCGGCCGGTACTGACCTTATGCTATTCCGTGGAGTAGCATTTCCTTCACTGACCATACAAAACTACAGACCTTACAAAATCTCTGCATTAAAATCACATACAACACAAGACTCAGAACAAACTTGAAAAAAACTACATGCAAGAGAAGAAATACCGACCTTATTTGAACATACACACAGACTGACCGACCGATTTTACAAGTCACTGCAACACAGTAAAAATAAACTCATCAAAGAAATCGGTCAATATAATGCACCTAGCGATCTTCCTTTCAGATACAAACACAGACTACCCAAACATATCCTGATGGACCTAAATCACATTTGGCACAACCCTGAATCAGACGCGGAAGACTGAATGAGCAGTGGGTATTCCTAACCACCAGACCCCTCCACACAACTTATGCCTATATATCTATTTATATAATAATATTTATTTTATTTATGTTTATGTAAGTTTATCCTAAAAATTCCCATAAAGTACGTATCTCACATAAAAACAGACACCCACACCCCTCACCACAAATGCATGCAGGATTTCATATACTGAAATTACTGAAGGCCGCATAGTTTCACGTTGACTGTCGGCCGACTTTTCCCGGATGAGGTTTTTCATGGTTTCCTCATTCACAACATAATACAAACACACACGTATGTATATATTTCCCCTTGCTTGTTGCCAGTTGCTTTGTTGAGCTAAGCTAAACATGCAATTTTCGTAGGGTTTTTACATAACAATTTTTCCCTACCGATAAAACACAAGACCTCTAAGCCTATAACAGCCAGGTACTATTTTAAATACCCACATGTGGTAAAAATTGTAAGGCGCATATGACGCCGTTCTATTTGTATAAGGAACATTAACTTTAAATTCAGTAAATTTAAATGATTCATCTCTTCAAGAAATATAAGAATCTAGTAAATGAAAAGGAGCAAAAAAGGGAGAGCGAAGGGGGAGCAATTTGTAAATCAACGTGATAGGTTTGCAAAGTGATACCACACTGTAATTAAAATGGATTTTAAAGGAAAAACTTGGAGGATTACTATAAGGAGTTTGCTTTTACTAAAAGGAGTTAAAATGATTTGTTGAGCAAATAATTACTATGTTTGGTAGTATATAAATGTGTGAGCAAGCTTTTTTAATTCTGAATTATCGAGAAATTATCGGATTCACATTTAGACGCATTACTACGCGATTCTACAAATGCAAGCTAATATAAGAAAACTTACAAGTCAAATATAAACAAAAAAATCTCATTGATTTTATTAACTACAATAAAAGTCTTAAAAAATGGAATAAGCGTTTTATTTTTTAAACTAAAATATTTGTGCACCAATATTGTAGGTTTTTTTACACAGGAGGCCCTGAGGAAAATAATTTCCCTCAGGGCCTATGTCATCTAGGGGATGGCGTGTGGAGGATCTTTTTAAGGGAGGGAAGGATAGGAAGTTCTGGGAAAGAAAACGTTATGAGGGGTGGGTAGGAATCTGGGTGTCAGTGTGTCCACGAGTGATGGACGTATGAATCAATCTTTCCAACTGCAGTTCAAGGCGATTAGTCGAGAGAGTCCACCTGGAAAGGTCAAAAGGCTTCCCTCAACCCGTCTCTCTCGATCCGGCCCACCACGCACGAGGTGGGCAGACACATCCGCCGCCAAGACCTGGACATACCTCACCCCATTAACCCGGGCACCCCTGCTGTCACCAAATATCAGGTATACTGTAACCAGGGCTGGGCAGTATTTGAATTACTTGTAATTGAAATACGTATTTGAAATACAAATGTATTTTGTAATTGGTATTTCAATTACATGAGGCTGAGCTGAGGTATTTTGTAATTTGTATTTCAAATACGTATTTCAAAATATGGCTTCAAAATACATTTTCAAATACATTTAGCGAACTTAATAATGATTATGAAAAATAAACAGACATATACGTAGACTAAAAACGCAGGAATCCAGAGCAATATATTATGTATGTTAATATTTAGATTTGGCAACACGTCCTGTGCATACATAGCACTGTTATTGTACATTTTCTATCATATTTTTATCATAATATAGTTTGCTTGTCATTGCTTTGTATTGTACTTTTTTGTGTCGCAGTATTAGATCAAGCACTATAGGAATAATTTGACTGATACTAGATTATTTGTAAGTTAATTACAGTACAGCCTACTTGAAGTGAAATAACTAGTGTCCGACCGAAACAGGATTTTCTACCGAAAACGAAACCGAAACCGAATATTCGGTATCTGTCTCAGTTTCGGCCAAATCCGAAACTTTTTTAGATATGTTAAAAATCTGTTGTTTAATGAAATTCGGCTTATTTTTTAACACTTATACTCACTATAAAGGAAGTACCTCATAAATTGAGTATTTTAATTTTAATTGCGTTTAAAATCACAACACTTTTCTTTACATTAACTCCACATGATAATTTCCCTCAGAGCGTATGTCATCTTTGAAGATGCTGTATGGAGGAGAGGGGGGAGTGAAGGGTCTTGAAGAGACCCATGTTGTAGGAGGGAGGAAAAATAGAGGCCGGCAAAACGTTCCACAGCCGAGCTGTTGAACTCAAGAATGAGTCATAGAAACGACCCGTTCTCATGTGACTAATGTCAACCGTGTACATATGTTGAGCGTATGTTTGTCATATTTCCCGACTACGCACCGGTGCCGAGGGGATCATTGGTGCTAGTTCCTCAGAGTATCTTCCATTGTAATACCGGTAGAACAAGGACAGCATTCCCACCTGACGCCTAAATATTTAAATTTTGACATTGAAAATGTAAAGCGACTGAACCGGTATAGGTTTTGGAAATACGCGGACCGGCCGGCGAACTCAGTTGATGATGGTGGATGACACACAAGCCACGAACTCACCCGAAGTCAGCCAAACTACACGCGATAATTCACGAATGCAGAGTTTCGGTGCGGCCGAAGGTTCGGCAGATTTGATGCCGAAACTAGATTTTTTTACCGAACCTTGCCGAAACCGAAACTGAACCTTCGGTCGGTCACTAGAAATAACACAAAACTGCGCTATACAAATGTCGTGTTATTATAATAATGTAATGATTATTATATTATCTAACACCTCGGTCCTTTACCACAAAACTTTACAAGTGAAGTGGAGATGTGATGTGTCTTTTGAGCAATATGATTGGTCAATTTTTGCACGTCTCTGTTTCACTCTGCTCAACATTGCTTCTATGGAGACGCACCCTTAGATAAGGGCTCTTACGACAATTTATTGCAACCAAAGATTCTACTGAAACCAAATGTATTTTGTATTTTGTAATTTGTATTAGTATTTGAAAGAAAAAAAAATGGTTAAAATACTGTATTTTGTATTTCAAATACACGACTTAAAAGTATTTTGTATTTCGTATTTTAAATACATGCGAAAAAGTATTTTGTAATTTGTATTTTAATTAGAGCAAAGCATGTATTTTGCCCAGCCCTGACTGTAATGACATGTGACCCAAGTGCGGCCTGCACCAATCCCCAGATAAAATATTTGGCCACGTAGTATGGGTACGTTCCCTAATATAATACATAGTTCCAGTGCTCGAGTATTACGGTGACAAAGGCAATCAGTCTGACGAAATATAGTTAGCTTAATTATTTAAATATGGAAGCCTTTTGCGAGGAAAGAAATAAATGGAGTACAAAGTTAGAACCCCGGTGACCAAAAACCTAAGCAACCCTCCGCTCATTTGTATGGAGCGTGACATTTTGAAGACCCCCCCCCCCTAAACGTGTCACGTAGTATGGGTATGTTACCTTAGCTTCACTCAGGAAAAAAATACACCATGAGACTGAAAATAATATCCCACAGAGCCTATGTCATTTTTGGGTACGCGTGTGGAGGGTCTCTTTATGTTAAGGAAGGACAGGAAGTTCTGGGAAGGAAAAGGTATGAGGGGTGGGTAGGAATCTGGGAGTCAATGTATCCAGGAATGATGGACGTATTAATCCCACTGCGGTGCAAGGCAATAGGTCGAGAGAGCCCGGATGGAGAGGTCAAAAAGTCTCCCTCAACCATTCGAGAAATACGCCAAAAATACGGAAAAACGCGCGCCCATCATATATGTGCAAGGTTGACATTTGTTATATGAGAACGCCAGAACAAGTCGCTTCTACGACACGTTCTTGAGTTCAACAGCTCGTCTGTGGAATGATTTGCCGGCCTCTGGGTTTCCTCCCTTTTCAAGACCCAAGTTCGCTCCTTCCTCTCCTCAAAAAGACCATCCACACAGTATTTCCAATGATGCCGTAGGTCTTGAGAGAAATTATTTTCCTCATGGCCTCCTGTATGGAATTAATGTTAAAAAAAACCGTCCCGATCCGGCTGGGCAAAAGCATCCGCCGCCAAGACCTATACAAACCCCACCCCATTAACCCGGGCACCCCTGCTAAGTTACCAAACGTAGCGAACCACTATAAAGAATTTTGTCTACAATGATTGATTATATTATTAAAAATAACCATCTTGTTAGTCATATGAAATCGTATGACGTGCAATAAAAACACAATGTACCTAATCAATCTAATGCATTTTTGTTGATAGGTCGTGTTGCGCAGTACTTAACATTTAACATTATCTACACAATATCCTGCGAACAATGATAACAAAAATATGTAAATACCCAGGCCTTTGTTGAAATGGCAACAATTTACAGTGGTGATCGTTCGGCTAGGTTTTGCTTCATAATATATAAAAGACAATGATTTATTTCATTTATGACAATATTTTCAAGATGAATCCCCATTGTTCGCATACTACGCCGAAGCACAACAATGGTGTATATTTTTTTAATCAAAAATATTTCCCTCTTATGTCTATTACATATTGTGCGTCTCTTTTCGCTACCTACCGCGACGATTTGCAATGATTTCGCAATGATTTCACGATATTTTTATTCAAATTAAGTGGACCCTGAACACTGTGGGCCCTAAAGTAGAAAAAATCTCTCAGGTCATCGTCATCAAGATTCCGAATCCTTCATCACTTATCACGGTTATCGTAAGGTTCTTAGAAAATATTAAATACCTTTATCGGTATGACAAGGCATTTGTGTTGATGACCGGACCCTCAAAATATCATCACAGTTGATTTTAAAAATGGAGAATTATTTTAATCATGTCAACTTCTCCACTTCAACAATGAACGTAAACAAGGGCGGATCCAGGGGGGGGGGTCATGGGAGTCATGACATGACCCCCCCCCCCTGGGCTGGGTCCGGGACCTAGGTGGACCACTAATTAAAATTGTTAAACATAATGTTTTTTTAACTATTATTATCGAAATGAAATTACCTCTCTACTTTTTACTTGTATCTACTATTATCTGCCATACCTTAATTATATACACCGTAGCCCCAAGAACAATTTATTGCATAACCAACACCTCTGCCATAGGTTACCTACCCCAAGTGATTCGCCATTTAGTGAGAGTTCATCGGGTGAGGTAGGTTCGAGTTTTGCCTTCCTGCCGTCTGGCGGGCCGGATCTGGAAAGGCTGGCTTGGGAAGACCCTTTGAGCTCTCCAGCTGGTCTCTCTCGACCCATCGTCTTGCACCGCAGTGTGAGGGATTGATTCATACGTCCGTCATTACTGTGCATGACCCCTAGTTTCCTACCAACCCCTCATACCTTTTTCCTTCCCAGAACTTCCTCGCCATCCTTTCCTTAAAAAGACCCTCCACACGGCATCCCCAAATATGACATAGGCCCTGAGGGAAATTATTTTCCGCTTGGGCCTCCTGTGTGAGAAGAACCTCCCGGTGTGGCAACAAGCGTATCGTAACAATTCTTTGAATTGTAATATATAATCACACGAATACAATTAATTTAATCTTTAGATAAGATTTGCCGTCAAATAATGTAAAAGTTGTCCAATTTCAAGTCACAGGCAAATAAATCATAAACCTAGGTCACAGGTAAATAAATCATTATACCTAGGTTTTTTATTTTATTATTGCGATAGTGCGATGAAAATATATAATCTAGCCCGATTTGAATTGACGCCGCGCTGTTGAAATAGGTAGGTACCTACCTAACCATCTAAAAAGCATGTATTTTTTCAGTGCTTTCACACAAATAAAGAATTGAATTCCGTAGATAAGTCTAAACTTTAACTAAATTCCGTTCCTCCCGGGCGACAGTCTATCCCATAAATAAACCGAAGTGGACCCAAAAATTATGTTTTAAAATATTTTGGCGATTCGATGGTGCAAAACAAAATTTTGCGGGGCCATCCCCTACTCCGCATGCGGAGTAGGTACTTACTGCCAAGTGCCATGCAGTGTTATTTGCTATTAATTACCCGCCACAGATTAAATCTTAACTTGTTTGATTAGCAGCTGCCGACCTACTAAGTACACAATACTACATTTCAGCTATTAGTTCATGCGAATGTCCCTGCGTTGACCAAAATTGCGTAATCGTTACGGGATTGTACGTCAATCTGCTCAAGTTAAATTTATAAATAACTCACCCAATTCATCGAAATCTACAACTTTCTTTGGGTCGGGATGTGCCATATTGTAGTTTCTCGTCTCAGAATGTTCGTTCAGCACAATTCACAGATACGACTGGATAAACAACATACAACCAAACTCTTGGAAATACGTTCGATCAATGGATGAATGGATTACCGCCTCTCTCTAGCCATTTGATAAAATATCGCACGAATGTCAGCGTATTTGTAACCGCACAACACACTCGAGATTATCTGATAAAGACTCATTGCTGTGATCGTGATCTGCCTGAAAAGATTTCAAGCTATGATATTATATATAATAATATATGTACATCATCTCACTTTCATGAAGAGAAACCCATGCTAGAGTATTTATTATTTGAATTACACACGTTCCATATTCTTAAAATATTTTTGGCTGATGAAACAAAGGCATTAGAAAGAGATTTATGTACTTATTCTTTTTTTATTTGTTTATTGTGATGATGCATTGACGAATTTATTTATTGAAAGCGAAGATACTTCTTCTTCGATGGCGCTACAGCCCATATCGAGCTTTGGCCTCCTGCAACAGTCGCCTCCAACTCCTCCTGTCCTCAGCGGGTGACTTCCAATTTGGTACCTGGAGAAGCTGTGCTACATGCTACATCCCCTCTTACTTCGTCTTCCCACCTCAGTCTGGGTCTTCCCACTTTTCTCTTTCCACCTGGGTGTCCAGTCAAAATTCTTTTTGGGACGCGTGTATCCGATTAAAAGCGAAAATAACATGCGCGAACTGTATTAGAACTTTTTATGAGGAGAAAATTGAAACGTAAATAATAAGTAGGTATATGTAGGTGCTTAGTTTTCCTACAAAAGCAATTAGTTATTATTGATTGAGTTATTATTGTTTGACTGAGCTTTTTGGGGAAGTCACATTTTAACACGATCTTTTGGCATGTTTTGGCATTTGATCTGTCTGTAAATTTGTTTGTTTGCTCCGTTTCCGGTTTAAGATGGTAATTGCGGTGGACTACCTTTTATCCCGCCCATAAATAAACCAATCCCGCCTCTCACCAGAGTTCACATGAGTGTGTCTTTTGGTTTATTTATAGAGTGTGGATAATATATAATATAATATGCCAATCCCGCGTGGATCTACTCTGTCATATCAGAATAATGATTATTTTGTTCCCTACCTTACCTACCTACCGGCCCGAAAAAAGTTTGAATCAATAATTACTATCTCATGATGTGAAGTTCCTTATTTGAAATATCAAAAATTGCATAAAATGTATCACAGAACTACTAGTGTTTGTATAGTGGACTCATTCATTTGTTTGGCGTCATAATATTTATTTATTTATTTATAAAATACATGTTACTTACATATTATATTAGACAATTAATTAAATTAGATTTATTAAATCACCATACTAGGCCTGTTTCATGGTGATCAATTAAAGATAGTATCTTTTTAGTGAAGTCTAGTGTAAACACATGGTACTAGTATGTAAATTGGTAAAGTTATAATAAAAAATAGAAAAGAGAAAAAGAAGTGCGTAAAATAAACATGTAAATAAAATAAACCTGTAAACATATAGTACTAGTATGTAGTGATGTTGAAAATTGTTAAAGTTAAAATAAAGAATAGAAAAGAGAAAAAGAAGTGCATAAGGATAAGATTATGGAAATGTACATATCAATATTAAAATTTTTATGTTTATTTTTATATGTGTGCGTGCGTACGTGCATGTGTATATAGGTGCACACATCCATATACACATAAACATACACACACAAACACACACATACAAACACATATGCTCCTATATTATTATGAGTCAACGTAAAAATATTTAAATTCAAATTTCGTGACGATTGACTTTTTTGAATTACCCGCTTTTATCGATACGTCAATAGATTTTAATATATAGAGATGGAAATACATCATTTGATATGAAAAGAAAGAGACGTAACATTTTAAGTGAAAATGTATCCACCAGGTGGCGCAGCAATCGGCGTCGCTTAGAATGTACATCGGATTGGAGTTTGTTTGAGAAATGTCTCGTTAGCTTCGCATAACAAAGCAGTCTAACTTTGATATAATCATCTCAGCTGTTGAGAGGTGACTGACTGGATGTAGACTGACGTATCGGATTGTGGACAAATAGACAATAAAGTGGCATTAGCACGCTTTTCCCGACTTTCTGGATTTATATTAATTATATTTTATATCTTTTGATTCTGCAGTGTCTATAAAATGAGCGAACTAAGTCAAGAAGAGGTGAGAAAGCGATCATTTTAAATATTTGTTGTGATTACTAACCTTGGCGTCGTAGACGGTGTCAATTGCCAGTCATGACGATGCGTCCTTTCGTAACAAAGACAAGTTATAAGATTGTTGTTTTCACTTTTCGCTTTTCGAAGATGGTGACAATAAACTCCGCTTGATTCATATTGCGAATGATTTTAGATTCGGAGACGCAGATTGGCCCGCCTGACAGGCGGCTCGAGTGATGGCCCGATGGTGTCCGCCTCGGCCCCATCGGCCGCGACTCTCGATGCTGAAGAAGCGAGGGCCTCCCTGGCCTCTCCCACTGACGAGAATGTCAATGACCTCAACGTTCAGAACCAGCACTCCAAGCTCATACAGAGTGACACCCACAGCACTACCGTGTCTAACAAATCCGGCCTGAACTCTAGTGGTATCATAGTCACCGAGAAGTCCAATAACTCCAATCTCCTGGAAGAACGAACACCCGACACAAAGCTTTCAAATATATCTCAAGACAGGGGATACAGCAATTTGGGTGCCATTCACCTGACCTCATTGCATTCTCGTCAATCCCCTCGCCTGACCCGACCTCTCCTAATAACCGAAGATGGTAGTTTAATGAATACCATGGAAAGCAATAACACACATTCAGAAGTGTTGGGAGAGGGCGTGGAGGTGAATGTGTGCGCCATAGAACCCAACCCTTCCATAGTGAACCAGAAAAATGAGCAACCTTCTGTGGAATATGATGGTGACAATTCTCCGGGAAGTTCTAAGTTTGTTAGGGAGGATTCTATCAACATGGATATTGACGAGACCCCACATTTTGACAAAGACAGTTTTAGAGAACAGGATTTTGCAACAGAAGTCATGGAAGTAAGTCTATTATATAAATATGTAAGTAAGTTGACCGGTCAGTGGTTGAGTGGGCATAGCGCTTGGGTCCCACCCGAGCGTCGCGTGTTCGATCCTCGGCTGGCTAAGTCTTCCATCACAACACAAGCAACATTTTCGGCTTTTTGTGGTGGTAGTAGGAGATTTTCAAACATTGTTGGGTTATTCGTAACCCGGGAATGTTTGTCTTTCTTTTTAAAATAAAAATTTTAAAAAATAAAAGTTGATAACGACGGGTTGTTTCACAGAATTCAAACAATTTATCAGATTTCAAAGTCAAAATTCTAGTTCTGTGAAAGTTATAGTTATATAGGACTTTCACAAAACTTGAATATTAACTGAAATTTGATGAATAATTGTTCAAATTCTGTGAAACAGCCCATATTTAGTAATTACGTTTTTTACGAGATAACGAATTGTCAACTGACATTTTTGTGAGGAGTTTTTCAAAAACAAATCATATCATCAATCACCGATTCAGCATAAGGTTCATCTTTAATCCCATTCTATATACAAATACTTTTGCAATTCCTATTAACATTCAATTTCTTAAGTTCTATTCAGGGCCAGCCACTATTCTCAGTGCTTGTCACTATTTAGTATTTTATAATAATTAATATTTTAATAATTGAAATGTCTCTTTAGGTGGAAGACTCCATAATGAGTGAAGTTCGCAGTAGTCGGGCACGCACCGTCAGCGGAACTGAGATGTCTGAGGAACAGTTGAGGACTGTGGTTGCCAGAGTACTGCAGGTCTCTTGGGCCGATCACTGCCACGGTGTGTTATAACTCTTTTACCTATATATGTTTTCTATCTATGTGAGGAAAATCTTGTAAAGCAATTAATGTGAACTATATTAAAAGATAATTTAAAACAATTGTATTATGTTTCAGGTGGTTACTTTTTACAGTCGGTAGCCGCATTGCTTTTGGAAAACTCTTCATTGAGCTTAGATGAAATAACATCACAGTCTATTATGGAAATTCTATCATTAATATCCGATGGAAATGATCCTTTCAACTACACAGTCTCGGCCCCGAACCTAGACACAACTGCCATTGCTAGTGACGATATAATACTGGATGTGATCAACAAAGACACGGGAGAGCAGCCCATGGATGTGAGACCGGACTCGGAGTCTGAGGTTTCCCCGCTACTGGCGGTGGAGCCCTCTGCCCGCGCCGTCACCTATCTCCTGCGCTGCTACATGAATGTGACTACGGAAGAGAGACAACACCCCAAGAAGAGTTCCCTTCCTCCTCTGAGCGGGGTGCTTTTAGATTTACGCACATCGCTTGTTCGACACCTAGTTTTAATATTGCAAGGAAAAATCTTTGCAGAAAACCCACCTCGCATTTCTCTCCTGACATCCTACATACTTACAAATGGTATTCCTAGAGGCCTAATGCCTGAATTGGCTGAACAAACTTACAATGACGAAAGTACTTTTAATTGCATCTTTATACCTATTTTACGCGGCATCATGGAAGCGATGCAGAGGGCATCGGTGGCAGATCAGGAGCATGTGAGACCCCTGGAGGCACTGGGAGAACTGGCCGAACTGAGGTGCGGGCCCTCGCACACCCTCCGCCCTGTGGCTGGTCTCATAGCCTCTCTACCAGACTTCAACCCGGATCCGTGCTCCGCTGTTCCCGGCCGGGAAATTGCTAAAACCACTTTCTTGGGTTCTTTCTTTTCCGTCTCATTATTCTCCGAAGAAAATCCCAGACTAGCGGACAAAATATTCAGTGGTGCAAATGGAGTATCGGGAGACAAATCATTGGCCTTTGCCTTGCAACAGGACATTGAGCACACGCGCATGGTACTTCACGGGACCTGTCACGCAATGCTGCTGAGTCCCGCGCGGGTTCCCTTATTACAGTACTTGGCCAATATCTTGAAGCACAATGAAAAAAGGACACAATTGCAATCGGAAGAAAGATCCTTGGCAGGTGAGAATAAAAAAACTATTATACAAAATGATTATTCTTATCAGTAAATGTTCTTTTAACATGACTTTTTATTGTTTGTATCCAGGTGATGGCTTTATGCTCAATGTTTTATCAGTTCTGCAACTGTTATCTGTAAGAATTAAGCTGGAGAGAGTGGACCCTCTGTACGCCTTCCACCCCAACAGTCTGATCTCTACACAAAATGATACTCGCCTCTGGTTCACCAACCAAGAGGCTTCTGACTGGGTCCAACAACTTAGTGAGTATTGTTTATCATCATAATGTTTTGTACTTCCCCGATTGACATTTTGAATCTGATAACTTGTTTCTTGTTAGATAAAGATCCTGCAAATGTATGGAAAGAACCAAAATTCCAAACTCAATGTTGGTTCCTGACACTCTACGCTCATCATGTCGCTCTGCTTCCTGCTTTGCAAAATCATCAGAGAAGAATCCGGTAACTAAACTATCTCCTTTATTAAACTGGTTTTAACCCTTGACACTTAATGTTTGTGTGTACCCTAATAAACCCAACCATTCGTCGAATCAACAAAAAAAATTTTCATCGGTATTTTATCTATTTAATACTTATTTAAAAAAAATATATTTTCAAAAATATGAAACAAAGGTTATATTGATAAATAAAATTATTTATTTAAATGTAATTGGAAAATATATTTGTTTTAAAAAAAATTTAGTAAGGCACTAGGTATTTATCAGACTAGAAGTGACATCATACTAAGAAAATTAGTAATAAAAAAATAAAAATAAAAACAGCCTCTTTTCTTTGGCAAAACAAAATAAAAAGATCACGATCCCTTATGTGAAAAAATAAAAACTAGTTTTTTGAAGCGCAACTAGTGCAAAAATCAATTTTATGTTCACCACAAAATGCAGTGCTGCACTTTGAGCAATAAGTCTTTGTCATACGCCTTTTTTTATACAGACATAATCCACAAATTTTTCTTTTTCGCAAATTGGCAGTCTCTGTCGATCCAGGATCATTTCTGGAGGTAGACTGACCACTTTGACCTTGAACTTCAGTGCTGACACGTAATATGTCTTGTATTTTACTTTTTATGTGTTGTCATTGTACGAATTTGCAGTCGTATTTGGAACCTCCACATTGTCTTCTTGTTCACTGACAGATGACTCCTCTGATGAATTTGTGTCCTCTTCCATCAATAAACGTTGAATATTTGCAACAGACAGCGGTTTTTGCGAAGCCATAGCGAAAAAACTGCAAAAAAAACAATCACAACAATATATCAAAAAGTCACACAAACCCTAATCATTCGTTGAAACGACGACTATGCGCGTAATATATCAAAAAATACAGTACCTGCCAAACACGGCCCCTCCCCGTAAGAGTTTTACGAGCACTGAGTTGACAAGGAACGACACGATCATCCGCGCACGCGTTAAAAAAGGACAGCCTATTTTGTGTCGCGTATTCGTCAAATCGACGAAGGTTGGGTGTATAGGGTTAAGGTATCATACGAGAATAGACGAAAGATACTAATGTTCATGTTATTGTGTTACAGAACCCTTCGAGATCTTCAAAAACTCGTTGATGAGATGTTAGCGATGGAACCACAATGGAAGAATATGTTAGTTGCCGCAAGAAACCGAGAACTGATCAAAAGATGGAAACGTCAAGTCAAAAGACTCACAAGGTAAGTTATCCACTTTTATTTTAACAAAAAGTGCTAATGGGCATTTTCGCCAAAGTTTGTACATTGCGCTTATGTCATTTCCCACAATAGAGAACTCTAGTCCAATTTTTTTATTTTTTTTAATGAATAAAGACCTTCAAACTTAAATAACTGCATTTTTATTTTTATTTTTATAGTTAGTTTTAATAGTTAAAATAATTGTCAAAGTTTTAATTTTTAAAGACTCCCAGAAACGCACCGTATCTATGGTGGTCTTCACCCACCGATAATTTTTTTACTTTTTAAGTTGTCATTTTGAATCAGTGATGTTATGTCGAGGGAAATTTCCCTAGATCTAGGGGAGAAAAATATTTTTTAGGGATAAGGGAAATCAGGACAAAATCTAGGGAAATTTCGAACTCTGGCAAAAATTTTATTACATATGACAGTATTACTGGTATTATTTATGTATACGTATATATATTTTTTGGAATTCCTATGAATCTTAATTATTTTTCATGTACTTACATGCCATGTTATTTTTAACACTGACAACTCAAAATGCTTATGATTTTTATTTTGCAAAGTGTTTTTTTTTTAATTTGGAATTCAGTTTCTAATTCAGTGGTGAGTGTATTCGTACTTTTAAATTATTACTTCACGTAGCAAAAAGTGTTTTATTTGGAAAATCACGGTATTATTAGTATATTTACCAAGTTCCGATATCTTTCCAATTAATTATCATATTAATTAACATATAACAGGATTAGTGTTACACAATCAGGTGGCTACGTAGGTAATTGCGTAAATGTGAAATTCTAGGGAAATTTCACTTCTAACTGTTGGCAACACTGTGAAGAACCCAGAATAATCATGGCGGAATGCTTTGTAATGACTTTTAGGTGTGAGGTGTGTTTTTTATTCAAGATTAACTGCTTTTAATATAGAAAAACATTGGTAAAATGTCCACATTTCACCGCTACTGTTATTGTATTTAATCAAAGTGCAATATAAATCATCTCTTTCATTGCAAATACATGTGACATTGTGTTTTGTGTCAGGCGTTACTTTGTAGGTACATTGTTTTATGTATAATACATACAGAAACACTGGTATTTATAATACACTGATCATGACGAGTGTGTAACAACTTGTATAAAAAGCCCTATACTAAAAACAATTTGATAATACATAACACATAACCAAATAATGTCAAAATATGACACGACTTTAACCTCAAATAGACAAAATTTATTGCAGATTGTCCGCAAATATAGCCCTTTTCGTAAATTGTTGAGGGCCTAAATTATGTTTCAATAAACACAATAACTATTATTTATCTAAATCTCTATAAACAGTATGAAAATAAACCAAAAACACGAAATGTTGAATTGCATAGGTACGTGTGCACTTCAAGTCATTTCAAATGTCAATACAATACAATACACAGGTGACAGGTTAACTGTGACGTCACCGTTAACCGTTTCAGTAATGCCAACTTAACGCTGTGTTTTGAGAAGAGGTTTAAAAATGCACTTTTTAATAATTTATTAAAAACTCTGCATTTAATATTATGAAATAAAACTTATATATTCAGAATCAGCGTTTCTTGGTCTATATGAACATATTTTTTTAAAGCCATAATATTTTTCACTGGAGTTCCTTATTTTGATTGGTTTTTCATTGTTCTGTATTATATAATATTGGAAAGTTACACATTTTTAACATGCAAATTTACTTTATTTGGTCCATTTAATCCATCATCTGTCGAACCTGTATAATATATTTTTAATCAATCATTGAGATCAAAAGGTAGTGTGTTTTACCATGTACCAATTCTACATTCGATTAAACAAAGTCTGATTTCGTAATTAATTTTAGGTGTTTCAGATTAAATTTGTGGTGCCGTAATATATTTTTGAAAAATATATATGTATGTAAACAGTTTTTTATGTAAATTTTGAAACAATGTTAAAAAAAATCACATTTAACATTTCTTACAATGAATTCTTTACTTCCATTTTGTGACTATATTTATTTATTTATTAACTCCCCTTTGGGGGCTTTTACATAGAAATAGTTCATAAAATTATATATTAACCATAACTTTTAAACAGTTTTTATTTCTTTATTCACAACTGAAGTATGTATGTCGGAGTACCTAAATTCTTTATTATTTTTATAATTTCAAAATCTGTATGTCTGTCTATTGACCCTTTATTGTACTAGAAAAAAAAAACAAAAAAAGATTATTGACCTGCGATGACATCTTTAGATGGCGCAGTTAACCTTAAATTTACAAAAAATGTTACTAGAGCTCCGAACAAAGTGCGATTCAAGTAATTGTTATTATTACTATTTTTTTCTCTTGCAATTCTTTCTAGTGACTTTCGTTAAAACAAACAGTCGCAAATTGTCTTGAAGCAAAGTGCATGAAACTCAAAATTACAACATAGTACCGACTCATTGTGATATTATAAAGTGCCATTTGTGAGTGAAAATGATTTATTATTCTTGAATAAAGCTGTGTACATACACAGCTATAAAAGATCATCGCACGCCAAATAACGCTCTCCATACAATCCCTTGAGACCATTCACACCTAAGCGGTTTATGCGCAGATCAACTACAGACAATACAAATCTTAAGCTGTAACCACCCCTGAGGCGATTTACGAAAAGTTATGCACCCCCTTCTCCACCGAAAACAGGAGAGGGGGTCATTTTAATTACAGAGCTGCCTAAATCGACAGATGTCATGTTGACAGATTCAGTACAAAGAAATGTGCATTCCGTTGCCGCCCCCTAATTCATCTGACCCCCACTCCTACCACAGGAAGAAATATTTGATAGCGTAGTGTGGTGGTACAAAGCATAAGCGCTCGCGGTTCAACAAATATCTGCTCGCGGTTTTATAGCTGTGTGTGGTACACAGCTTTAAAGAAAAAGTGTTTCGATTAGAGAAATTGATTTGCAAATAAATTCACCAGAAGTGGCCAAAAATACTCCAATGGTTAGTAATAAATATTTAAAAAAAATCGAAATAGGCCTCTTCAATGGCCTCCGTGGTCAAAGGGGTAAAACCCTCGACTAACAATCTGAAGGTGTGCGCAAATAAAATTTAATTTACATTTTTACTCCAAATAACGTCAGAAATCGCTGGTTAAAGTAAGACGGAGGACATCCCTTAACACCCTGTATGTAGTTGTGTCTTAAAGCCAACAATTTGACATGATAATATTCACGTACTTCTTACAGGTCCAAGCAGTGCTCAGTAACTGGATTACTGGAAGACAATCTGATGAGACGTTCCCTTCAGTTCTACGGGTCGGTAGGCAGTATGCTCCTGGACCTGTTGGACCCTGACTGCAAGCTCAGGACTGGGGAGATGACCATGAGCGAGCCCGCTGATGCCATGACGGACCCCTTCAGCGCCCTGCCCGAGTGGTACGTGGAGGACATCGCAGAATTCCTGCTTTTCGCCATGCAGTGAGTCATACTATTAACAAACTTAATATCTACTGCATAAAAAGACAGAGTGTGGAACTCACACGCGGTAGAAGTGAAACCTTCAGAAAACTAAAGTAGACAAGAGTGGGGAGGCTACAAAGCACTGCACAAAGAGGAGACCGATAGGCTATGAAGCACTGCACAATGAGGAGACCAATTATACTACATACCTCATTCTCTCGCAGGCTAAATCCTATAGATGTAGTGTTGCTATTTTTCGTTTCATCGAGTTTCACAATGGTGTTAAGGGTACGGTGCTAAAGAAGTTTTCACTTCAATAAACTGCAGTTGACATTTTGAAACATCACAATGACAGTATCATAAATATACTGATCCCTAGATCGATATCTTCGGGCCTTTTCCTTCCAAGCGGTTTGTCATCAACTTAACCACGGATGATCCCATAAGGTGAACCGAAATGGCGCAAATAGACTAAAGATAGAGGAAGCTTATTTGTCTATCATAGACAACATAATTGCTCTTGACCTGCTTCATTAATTCATTAGCCCAATAAATTATTTAAAAAATAAAAATGCTTGGAAGCAGAAAAATGTGAAACGTTTTCCCAAGACAACAACGTTCCATCTGACAAAGTCTGAGGAAATGAGCTTTACATTGTTTTTTACAGCTCATTTTCTCTGCAGGGAACTTTGGCAGATGGAAACCTATTATCCTGAGGAAACGAAAAATCAAGAATAGTAAAAAAAACCTTAAATTACTTGAAATACAAATTGCTTATAAAAGGAAAACATTTTCAAATAACGATTATGGTTTTCTTCAACAAAAGTAACATTTTTCTGCTTGCTTGCTTAGAAAAATGAAAACTCAGGGGTACATGTATAAATACTTTTTTATTTTCAGAAAGACAATCAATAATAGCATATAAAAACACTGTGTCGGCTGGAAATATCGATGCTGGAAAGGAAAAATGGCTAAAGCGTCATACAGCTGTGACATTAAAGATGAACCTACACAATAAGTTATATTGTTTGTTTAAGTACGTCCATCTTTAATGCCACAGCTATATGGCGCTTTAGCCATTTTTCCTTTCCAGTCTCCATATATATCTTAGTTCATTATAGAATGAAATAAAAAATCTACAAATTCTAAATATATAAATACTATCTCCTTTCAACCAAAATAAAACAGATGTACGAGAATACCTTCCGTAGATGCATTTCAGCCATCTCACAGCTAAAACTGCATCATGTGTTCTGAAATAAATATATTATCACATTAAACAAAGTTTGGGAACGGAACATAGAATACTTGTGATGAACAAAGTATGTATGCGAAGGGCCACGTCAAGAGTCAGAATAGTATGTGTGAGTGGGTTTGCATGAGTTCGGTGAATCGAATTACGTGAGAGACTTACGGCGGAGAGTGAGAGACTTTTTGCCATTAATTCTAATACAGTACTTTCTTACACATTAAATGAAGAATTTCTGCTGAAAAAGTTGAAAATGAAACAAACGATATTAAGTTAACTATATCTGCTCCCTCCAAAGTAAACATGCACTCATTATCTTAGATGGCAATGCAGTGTCGTTGCCTTGTCATCGCCGTGGGATTTATAAAAAGCAGCCATTAAGATTTTCTTTCCAGTTTGGTTCTACGGTGTTTTTAATATGCATCATAACATAAAGAAACCTTATGTACTCGTATTTACAACATAAATTACAATGCTTAAAAGTCCAACATCAATGATATAAAATAAGGCAAAACGAAAATGATAACCAAAAGCAAATGTTTATTTCCAAGTAAATTATTAACATAGTGCAATTCAAACTTCAAAAATTAGGGTTATTTAATTAATTATTAACTTATTTAATTATTATTAACCAAAGTTATATTCAAATCACTTGCGTGGACTGAAATCAATGTACGATCCATGACAACTCATTGAGACTACTACCGAGATAGTGCAGCATTAACATCTTCAATAAACATTAAAAAATTTAAAAATCGGCCAAAAAAACCTCATTTATGCTAAATTAGTACTAATTGCCCGAGTTATCTCGGGTGTGCGATTTTTAGCACGGTGGGTTTTATTAGGGTAGTCCTTAATAATCATCTGCAACAGGGCCTCTCTCTCTTTATGGTGGAGAACGAGAGGTTAAACTAAAGCTCTCCGAGCATTATTTGACCCTAAGTACATGCAAGTAATCATGGCAAATAGAGAAATAAACGTAGTCACCTTTCTTCAAATTTTGCAAATTCACTTTGTGGCACCATTTTATTAATGCAATAATTAAAAACACTTTGTTTTTACCACAATAAACTTTATTAAAAAGTCGACATGTTTCGAGAACGATGTTCTCTTCATCAGGATATATAATGTACTTATAATACTTGTAATACTTATAATACTTACTTATAATACTCATAATACTTGTACTTAATGTACTTATATAGTACATTATATTATGAAGAGAACATCAAAGTGTTTTTAATTATTGCATTAATAGTCACCTTTCTATGGAAACATGCGACGTGTCTTCAGCTGGGGAGTTAAACTCTCCTCTGGTGTTCCTGTTATATCTGAAAAAATGAAAACACCTTTTACAATATTTGTATCTCAAATATTATTTAAGATTTAGCATGACAACTGATAAACTCATATTCACAAAACAACATTTTGTATTGAGCTCCTACGGAGAAATGCGAATGCTACATTTAAATACTCCAACATACATTTAAATGTAAAATTGAACAAGGCAAGGAGCGTATGCCAAGACTGAGTTGTTTGGCGATCCGTCTTGCCTATCCTGTGGGGAAACAGTGTAATGGTTTGTTAATTAAAGCATTATGAATTTTACCTTGTACGAGGTCTTGTATGGAGTCTTGTATGAGATGGGCATTTTTCACATTGACCGATTGCCACTCAAGCTTCCACCTATCTTCTGGGGTGAGAGGTGATCGTCAGAGGAGTCTTTCTCCTTCTGTCCAGAAGGGTTTTCGGGACTTCAAGCAGCATGCCGGGTGAGAGACGACATTATCGTGCCTGATATGTTTACAAATATGGGTAGCTAATGTATAGACTTCGATTCGTTAACTATGTTATGAGGTGTTCGAATATTTTCTGAAACGAAATATGTACTTAAACCATAAACCACTCGTACCCATAAGCTTGTTTTCACGATAAATTCAAAAAAGTATTTCATAAAAACTCAAACGTCATTTTAACCTAAAATTGATTTACAAATAAATTAAGATGAATGTTAATGTTTTATGTAATTACATACCTGATCAACATTATACAATTTTCTCACCTCTAGAATTCATGTCAACACTTTTTGAATAAAATATATCCATCGGTGAACCAACAATGCAAAATTATCGGCATCATGTGCAAAACATAAATAAACAACATGGCGAATCGAATTCCTGCTATTTCCATTGGGACGTGACGTAAGTGTAAGAGCATCTCTTTCTGACACACGTAGAGAGCGAGAGATGGCGAAAATCAAAATTACAGACCTATCTATACAGCTTCATCTATGAAACTTTATCTATGAATGTGGCTATTTCATGTCACGGTTTCAAAGTTTGAACGAAGATATACGCCCCTGGACAGTATTTTTGTTTTGGTAAGAAAAAAGAAACAAGTTCCTCGGCAACACGGCATAACACCCCAAAAACAAATAACGAAAAACAAGTTCCTCTATTAAAATCATAGACAAAACGTGTGATATTGGTGATATCTATGCTTATGACCTATACACGGATTTGACATTTCAACCAAGCCGAGCAAGTAACTGATATACCGGACCTTTTGTTCAAAGTTCGTTTTGTACAAAGTTAGCGAGGGAATATAGCATTGGTAAATCCACAGTATCCGATTTGAAAGGCAAAAATTTTCGACTATCTAACATCTATGTTAAAAAATTCTGGAAAATGTCAAATTCTCAAATGTTCCAAAAGTTCAGCTTTTTCTTAGATTCCGAAAGAACCGAACATTGTCTGAAGAATTAGAAACCGACTTTTTTCGGTTCTTTCAGGGTTTTAACAGGGCCGGTTTTTATTATAGAGAATGTGCTGCATTTCAGCTTGTCATTCTTGCTGTCCAACACAATCTACCTTAAACTTTACAACGCTGGCATGTTTTAGTGAAACTTCATAGATCACAAATGCGACATCCGCATAAGGGGATAGCCGCCGATGCACCGATGGATCATATATGCGACAGACCCTAGACCAACGATACTCAACCTGCGGCCCGCCAAGCTTTTGTGTACGGCCCTAACCACTTTACCATCAGGAACTTGATTTAAAAAAAAACTATCATTCTAAATTTCGAATATTCGATTTATAATCTTGAGATTCGTTTGGACTTTGAGGCACAGGGCACAGATAGTGACACCCGAAAAGGATTGTCATTATGGTCCACACGATCTGGTACAAGAGTAAGATACTTGTTTAGATATTCACGGCCAAAAGGTTTTTTTTGTTATTTATTTTTGGGGTGTTATGCTGTGTTGCGCTACCTCCGTCTTTAGCCAACGTTTCGGACAGCGTTACAGTGTCCATCACCAGGGCAGATGTGTAAGAGTGTTGCTATTTACACACGCTAGATTTAATCCCAAAAAACAAATATTTGACACACAAGTACGCGCGCAAATCTATAATATAAATATGAATCTCTGAATGTGTTGCTAAGCGCAACACTTCCTAACGACTGCACCAAATTGGATAATTCTTTTTTTGTGTTCGTTATTGTCAGGATAAGGTTTGTACAAAACCACTGGTGAGCTATGACGTTATGAAATTTGTATAAAAAAAATTGAATAGGTGGCACACGAGCTATTTGAAAACTGAATGTACCGGGACTGAATGTATGGAGTGCGGGAGGGTTGGAGTGAAACCAGGGAAAGGGGAGGGGAATCTGGGAGGGGGGAGGTGAACTTGGGAGGGGGAGTCGCGGGACGGGGAAGGGGGGGAGTGGAGTGGGGAGAGGGAAGGTGGAGGAGGCGGAGTGGGAACGCGAGAGGGGAAGGGGACGCGGGAGAGAAAGGGGAGGCGAAAGGGGAAAGAGACGAATGGTAAAGGACACGCAGTGAGAAACTATTTCCTTATTAAACGGCATAGCAACGCATGCCGTGTACCAGCTAGTAATTTATAAATAAAAGTGCCACTTCTAGAAACAACCGCATCAATTATAATACATAAAAACTGGTTAATGTCAATGATTAGTCAGGTACCTACTAATTTTAAAAGCATTTCTTGCTGTCGTATAAAGTACTATTTTCTTATAATATAAATAAGCATTATTAGGTAATTTTTCACAAAAACAGCGCTCTACAAATTTTCCAAATATTATTATTATTAATGGCGGAGTGTCTTCAAAATTAATCGAAAAAATGTTGGGGGGGGGGGGTTGATGATTTTTTTTCGTCATACCAGTATAGTGTTGCGGACCGCGTAACTTTACAAATACATGTATGTGGCCCGAAGAGAAAAAAGGTTGAGTATCGTTGCCCTAGACCCTTATCTAATTATGCCTGAACAGTTTTTTTTGTTTGTTTGCAGATTTGTCAGGAAGGTGGTGTTGGACTACATGGAGGATTCCCTGCTGACATGGTTGCTGGTGGCCGTGTGCAATGGACACAGGATTAAGAACCCGTACTTGGTGGCTAAGATTGTGGAGGTCCTTTTTGTGATGGACCCGGCCATATCTCTCCGAACTGAAAATATTTACACGCGGGTGATGGCGCACCCTGTCTCCCAGAGGTCACTGCCCCGAGCTCTCATGAAGTTCTACACAGAAATTGAAACGACCGGACAAAGCACTGAATTCTATGACAAATTTACGATAAGGTTATATTATTTTTATATATATTAACTAAGTTACCAAAAATTCGGGGTTGAAAACAAACCATGTAAATGATGTACAACGTTGGGCTGAGTTGACGCATTTATCTGGGTGTACCAATTACTGACTGGGTGGTGCCTTTGGGTTGGAGGAGTTAAGTGATTTACACTGACTGCTACGGAAATTATAAATCGGCTCCTTTTTTTTAAAAATATTTTTGTTTTTATTAATAAGTCAGGTACACCCCTAAAGTCATACATACGTCTGCTATTGGTATATTATCGTGAATAAAAGCTTATGGGTTCGAGTGGTCAACTTTTTAATTTATACTACACTTTCATTTTATTGAAAAGATTTATACCAAAATACATGCACAGTCAAACCCTCTTAAGTAGTTTTCCAAGGAACCGGAAAAATAAACTAAATATAAAAATAAACTAAATAAAAAAAAAGCAGGAAAACTTTATGTGAGGGAAAAATTGGACCAATATTGGGCTGAGGGACCGAAAAAACCAAATTTCGTAAGCCACGAAACTTCAGAGAGAACTTCTTAAGAGGGTTTCACTGTATGTATTTATCAAATTTGAATTGTTTGCCACCAGGTTTTGGTTGAATGCCACAAGAGCCACTTTAAAATTATGAATTGAAAGCAACAAATAAATCACTAAAACTTTTCTTGCAACTGAGTGAATAATTTATTTTTTTGTAATCTCAGATACCACATAAGCATCATCCTTAAGGGCATGTGGGCCAGCCCCATCCACAAGCAGGCGGTGATTGACGAGTCCCGCTCGGGCGATCAGTTTGTCCGTTTCGTCAATATGTTGATGAACGACACCACCTTCCTGCTAGACGAGTGCCTGCAATACCTGAAGCGGATTCACGAGACGCAGGAGGCGATGGCAGACACGGAGAACTGGCAGCGCATACCCTCGGACCAGCAGCAGGCTCGCACACGCGCCCTCATTCATGACGAGAGACAGTGCCGCTCCTACCTGACCTTAGCCAGGTAAGTCTCACAAATGTAAGGTTGCCATCAGATGAAGACTGTGATCATTAATCATTTTCTTGCTCTGTAACTATTGCGCCCTTCCAGCAGAAGATCCTAAATATGAATAGGGATAGTCGCTCCCACCTCACCCGAGTTTCACTGTCTCAGTGAGACTAAGGCCGGGGTAATAAATCATTTCCTTCCTCTGTGACAATCGCACCTTCCTGCATCATGCCCGCATTCACAGCGATAGACAATAGTGATCCTATTTGACCACAGCCGGGTGAATCTTAAGGAATGTATTTGCTTGCATGTACCTCTGATTATAAATCACATCCTTGCTCTGTATCGTCCATCTATTGAAGATTGCAATATCAGTTTAATGCTTATGTTTGTTATTGATTTTTGTAATTTTGCATTCATTTATTGTTTCGTACATGACAAGAAAGGTCGCTTCTATCTGACTTTAGCAGGGTGAGCTTCACCAATGTGTTTTTAGGAACATCATTGGCAATAAGGAACTCCAGTGAAAAATATTCTGGCTTTAAAAAAATATGTTACGATAAATAATATAAAATACGACCTCCGTAGTCCAGTGGGTAAGACTCTTGACTCACAATCCGGAGGTCGCGGGTTCGAACCCGGCATGCGCAAATAAATTTTATTTGATTAATTTGTGTTATTTCACAATTAATTCATTTAAAATAATATATAGTATATTTGCGGCATGTTCCAGAGTGGAAGATACTATCAGTATCGCCCTGGTGTAAGACCACCATTCAGAATTGAAACGTTGCTTGAAAATGGCTTTAGCCGTGTTTAGTGACCAGATCTGAATAGCCAGGTACTTCCCAACCTTCCTCTTCCACACCTCCTTCCCCTCCCCACTACCTTCAGCCTCACAACATACCCCAATTGGGGATGCCATAGTCTCACTGGCTCCAGACGGGAGCAGTTGAGATTCTTGTGCGGTATTCACTGTAAAAAAAAAAAAAAATGTTCATATAGACCAATAAACGCTGATTCTGAATATATAAGTTTTATTTAATAATATTAAACGCAGAGTTTTTAAAAAATTATTAAAATGTCCATTTTTAATTGGGTCGTAAAAACACGCCGACACTGTTCGACGTGTCGTGACATCACCGTAAAGTCATTGTATGGGAATGTATGATATAACACAAGCCATCGTATTAATTTATTTGTTTATTTACATACTGTTTATAGAGATTTAGTTGTTGTGTTTATTGACACATTATTAAGGCCTAAATAATGTTTAAAAAATAAAGGTATCTCTTTATCTCTATTATTGAAAATATTCAAAAACTACTGCACAAAAAAAATAGTAATGCTATTTCTAAGGAGAATACTTCGAACAACAGAATTCAAAATGGCGGCAGTAGATCGGCTGATTGCCCGATCCTATACTAATTTTTCAGGAGTGATGACGTCACACGATTCACTATACATACGGTGGTTTTCGGGGGGTCTTGAAAAATTAAAACTTTGACAATTATTTTAACTATTAAAACTAACTCTAAAAATAAAAATGCAGTAATTTAAGTTAGAAGGTCATTATTCATTAAAAAAAATTAAAAAATTGGACTGGAGTTCTCTATTGGGCCATAATCGACCTCCGTAGTCCAGTGGGTAAGACTCTTGACTCACAATCCGGAGGTCGCGGGTTCGAACCCGGCATGCGCAAATAAATTTTATTTGGTTAATTTGCGTTATTTCATAATTAATTCATTTAAAATAATATATAGTATATTTGCGGCATGTTCCAGAGTGGAAGATACTATCAGTATCACCCTGGTGTAAGACCACCATTCAGAATTGAAACGTTGCTTGAAAATGGCTTTAGCCGTGTTTGGTGACCAGATCTGAATAGCCAGGTACTTCCCAACCTTCCTCTTCCCCACCTCCTTTCACTCCCCACTACCTTCAGCCTCACAACATACCCCAATTGGGGATACCATAGTCTCACTGGCTCCAGACGGGAGCAGTTGAGATTCTTGTGCGGTATTCACTGTAAAAAAAAAATAATAATAATACATAATCATATCAAATTACTTTCTTTCTTTTTTGTATTTTACCTATCGAGATTGTGTACGTTTGATTGTTTTATTTCTTAGAAGTAATTTTTCTTAAAGAAGATATAATATTTCAAGAAAGATAGGCATCTGCATAATCTGAGTATCGTCGACCTATCTTCATTTCATGTTCACTTTACTAGATCAGCGGTTGCCAACCTTATTGAGCCTGCGTACCCCTTGACTCTTACTATAAATTTGTTGTACCCCGTACCACCTATCTATATTGTTTACACATGTAATGAAAGACATGTTTCATTTGTAAGTTTTTAATACTCTCATTATTATGTTAATGCCTTAAACCTTTTAAATGCCGGTATGTAGGAGTGTAGCTGTGAACAGCAGGCCATGAATTTTTAATCAAAATAAATCATTTTAAAATCTTATTTTTATAAATTAAAAACATTACACCTTGAAAGGATATTTAAATGACTTAGCGAAAATCTTGAAAAAAAAAAAAATTTAAAAAAAATATATAAAAAAAAAAAATCTTGCCCAAAGAATAGCGAGATGACTCGCTATTTTTCTATGGCCGGCCTGCTGGACACAGCCAAGAATGCGAGAAATCTCGCTCTTGGCACAGAAGCGGTTAACAATCAAGTCACACAAATACAATTAATGCACTTTTATACAGGGTGTAACACGACTTCAGGCATTTTTAACCAGTAATTTCTGCACATGAAATTGAACAAATTTTGTTCCACATCTTTTTTATTTTGACACTTTATTTCCCCGAATTTTGAAAACGTTGGGCTGAGTTTTAAATCCTACATTAGTGCCACGATATTGCGTACTCCAAATTTTTGCTTCGCCTACCACAGGATGAAAACCACTGCTCTAGATAGTTTAAGATTTCATTTCACATTAATTTAATGAGAAAGAAAGACTCCAATCGAACAGTATTAATCCCGTAGCGTCTGCGTGGTTGAATTTCAGAACCCAGCTACAAGTGCATGTCGGATGCCACGCCATACGCGCCGCGCCACAAATAACTTCTGTGTACGTGGAATTTCACACAAAGCTACTGTTATAATTCGGTTTCGAATTCAAGAATTCGACACAAGATGTCGCTACTTCCGCCAGCAGGTTGGATGGGGACGTCTCCCTCCTAAGTATAACTGCTACGAATTTGTGAATATGTGGTATCTCTCCGGATAGTCCGGATATGAAAAGATTGACGATAATATATGTTGTATCAAGACATCGTTGCTCTGTCCCGGTTACTTTTTCCCGTTGACTAGCTACAGTGGATCTGAGGAACGGGCTGTTTTTGGAATCAGTTCGTATTAGATCTATAAAATGGTCACTAACACTAACTGGGTGAAGCCGAACCAAAAGCCGCCCGCGGGGCCTAGCAGTAAAAACCTGCGGAGCGGGTTTTTAACGATGACCGGACAACTCAGAATGAAACCAACTCAGAAGCACCTCAGAAAGGTCATTAAGAGTGATGATAAAAAAAAATGGTTAAATAGGTTATGTTAGGTTAGGGTTATGTTATATTTTAAAATTATTTTTTCATAGCTTTTAATGGCCTTTCTGAGGTGTTTCTGAGTTGGTCTCATTCTGAGCTGGCATGAAACCGTTTTTAACAGCTAGTTAATATTATTATTTAATAATAAATCTAAATATATAAAAATCAAAATATGCTTGCTTGTTGCGTGTATATATGTGAGTATATTGAGAATGTGAGCGTATGAGGTGTCTATGCGTTGCTAAACCATTCACCTGATTGTGATGAAACTTTGGGGATTTGATGTGTGCAGGCCCGCAATGGTTTCTATATATAATAGTGAGTTCTGGCATCATGAAATTATGCATTGCTAACTGTTCATCCGATTGCGATGAAACTTTGGTGATTTGATGTGTGCATGCCCGTGATGGTTTCTATATACATATAATAGTGAGCTCTGGCGTCATGAAAATGCATTGCTAAACCATTCATCCGATTGCGAGGAAACTTTGGTGGGTTGTTGTAAGCACGCCCGCTAAGGTTTCTATATATATATATACTGGTGAGCTCTGGCATTATGAAATTTGTTTAAAAAATTGCAATAGGTGGCACATGAGCTGTTTAAAAACTGAATGTGCCGGAACTGAATGTATGGAATGCGGGAGGGGGAGGAGAACTTGGGAGGGGGATTCGCGGGAGTGGGAATGCTTGGGGGAAGGGGATGCGGAAGAGGAAGGGGAACAGGACGAATGGGAAAGGACACGAAGGGAGAAACAATTTCTTTATTAAGTGTCAAAGCAACGCATGCCAGGAACTCGCTAGTCTAATATTAAAAAAAAAAAAACAATTTAATAATAAATATTATAAATGTAATAATAATAAATATTATTAAATTCTCTAACACTATCAATGTTTCTTTTTCATTTAAAATATTATTTTCGTCAACTACTTTACTTTGAAATAAACCTTAGTTATCTGAACGTATCTGACATTGTTTTTATATATTTTTTCTAGGGAAACAGTGGACATGTTTGACTACTTAACTGTTGATATAAAAGAACCTTTCTTACGCCCAGAGCTCGTAGATCGTCTCAGCTCGATGCTCAACTTCAATCTCCAACAGCTGTGCGGACCCAAATGCAAAAATCTCAAGGTAAGAAAGGCTAAACATATATTATGTAAAATAGAAGTAGATTCTCATCTCATATTCTTTCCCTTGTCCTGTATGGATCGGGGACCCACCGCCCCGACATGGCGTCTCCAGGCTTCACTGAGTTACTCTACTTGGACGGTCTCCGTCCATGGTGGACCAGTCTCTCCTCGCGAGGCCTCTCTAGTTGCTCCTCCCAACTTAGCCCGGGGTAGCCCACTGGTCGTGTTTCCTCCTTCTTCTGGTATTCTGTATGACTAAGCAACCTTTATTGCCTCTTTTCCATGAAGATTAGCAGGGGTTCGATGTTAAGTTCATCTTGGACCTTCGACCTAAGAAGTAGAATATGTAATATTAGAAAAAGATATTAATAAAGTAGAATAAATCTGAATGTGATATATACTTACTTGTGGTCTGCTGAAAGAACATACTTGTATTATCATACGACCTTTTTAGACAGTTGTATCCATCAAGTCAAAAACCTTTCGCCCTTATCTTCAAAGCCTGTAAAATTGTAAATAACTAATTGGTTAAAAATGTAAGCAAATAAGAACTTGTAAGTTTTTTAAGGTCATTTCATAAAAATTCTCCTGGAGAGTCCTAAATTCTCCAGACTTTCAAAATAAATATCTGCTTTTGCCACCAATCTTCTCAAAGACAAGTAACGAGGGGTAGTGATGTAAAATTTTAAAACCGGCCGGCAATCACAACCGGCGTGGTCTAGGGGTAATGCTCTTGACTCGCAATCCGAAGGTCGCAGGATCGAATCCCGGCACGGGCAAACAAATTCTATTTCATTAATTTGTGTTATTTCACAGTTAATTCATTTAAAATAATATATAGTATATTTGCGGCACGTTCAAGAGTGGAAGATACTCTCAGTATCGCCCTGGTGTAAGACCACCATTCAGAATTGAAACGTTGCTCACAATATACCCCAATTGGGGCTGCCATGGTCTCACTGGCTCCAAACGGAACAGCTGAGACTCTTGTGAGGAAGAAAAAAATGCAATGTCTAATGTTATAATATAGTGTCCTCCGCGTTTAACATTATATCTTTTCCAAACATTAATTTTCTAATAATTGTTTATCAGAAGTGACCTGCCAGGTTACTGTGTTTTTAATGTTCCGTGTAAAGAATAAAATTAGTTTGAGCCTAAGAAATTACAATAAGGGGGCATACATTAATTACAAAAAGAGGGGGGGGGGGGGTCCAGTAAAATCTCTCATTACTTGAAAAGAATATACAAAGAGGCCCAAATTTATCTCACCAAGGGGGGGGTCTAGATTGAAAGAAAAACTGCTCACGTAATTAATGTATGCCCCCTAAATTATACAGTACCCTTGAGGAAATTTTTCACAAAAATGACTTTCTACAAATTATTAACTAACTAACCATCACGCCGTGTTCCGCAGGGGTAGACAGAGAGGACGGACCGCCAAACAACTCGGTCTTGGCACAGTCTTTGCCTCATTCACATTCATACATCATCTCGTACACGCTCCTCCAATTATTATTATATTGAAGTATTTAACTTTATATTGTTGAAGAGTATGACCATATTCATTGCCCATTTTATGAAGTCAAGATATTGAGGAATAACATAATACGTAATTACCCAATACTTTGCCAGTATAAAGTATTTAATCAGTGAAATAGGATATTATTCCTAGTAATGCATTTTGATGCCAGTAACTTGAATAACGATAACAAATCAAAGCACTTAATTGATGAGTGGACAAGATTAGAAAAGATTAAGACTTAATCAGCATAATATGTTATTCAAAATTATATCTATCGTAACCACTCGAGCGATAGTGTATTTAAAAAAATATGCCTTTGGCGATAAGAGATTTTCAGGCGTTCGTTGTAGATTTAGCCGCACTTATTCCAAAAATCATACCTCCCAATATTAATAGAGAAACATATAAGTCGTCACTGTGATTGAAAGCCAATGTATCCGCCTACATTTCACCGTTTATGGTACATTTAATAAAAAAAAATATTATCAGTAAATTTATAAACGCACGAATTCTGTTTGTTACCGAAATTGCCCTACCTTGTGCTTATTTGCGGCAATATTGAATATTACTGTTTCTGAATGTTATCTGGAAATGTCTATAGTCACAGAAATAAGGGCGCATACATTAATTACGTGAGCTCAAAATGGGGGGGAGGGGTTCAGTAAAATTTCATTTAAACCAATCTCATTTTATTTATTTATTTAACTAAATAAAAATGTCACATCAACTTTAAAAGAATATATATTATTTTAGAGATAATAAAAAAAATTGTTTCACTTTTGAATTGTGCCATTTTGCCCGCTGAATAAATCTGAAAGCTGTATTAACCCCTCCGCAACGTAAGCAGATATAAGCGTTAAAAATAGGACAGCAGTCAAGTACAATAAGCGTGTTTATACGTAAGCGCGTGTGTTTCACTAGAAATCGTTATAACTCCGTTATTGTTTTAGTTACATCCCTAAAACAAAAAGTCAAAGGTCGATAGTAGATCAAGCTGCACATTTCTATCAAGTTGTCTATGGAAATACATAACAGGAATCAGCTGTCAATCGTGTAGTTGACAAATATATTTTCACCAGCTCCACCGCGCTCCACATTTTAAATTTTTATTAAATATTTTTATATGAAATGATAAAAAAGTGAGGTGACAAAAGTGTTTATTACACATATATACAATAGAATAAGTATTGTTGTTTGCATAATCTGTGATTTTAGTACCGTTTTCACATAAAAACATCACGTGAGTCATTTTTAATGTTTGCGTTCTAAATTTTAATATCTACAAATGCTAATATTTATTTGTAATATAATAATTTGAAAGCCTATTTTGTAACCTTTCTAAAACAGTTTTTACTATTCGGCTACGTTCAGAAATGTTTCATTTATAGAGCTTTAATTGTGAAGCGGTTATAACTAAAAGTTTTTGTAAAATGTCATTTCGTTTGACACCAAAAGCTAATATTCTCGAAAATTCGGAGGGGTTAAGGGGTGTTCAGACATGTAATATAACCGCTAGCAGGTATCTGTTGAACCGCGAGCGCTTATGTTTCGTGCCGTTCACACGGCGCAGATAAAATATTTCTTCCTATGGTAGGAGAGGGGGTCAGTTGAATTAGCGAGCGGCCACGGAGTGCGCATTTTTCGTACTGAATCTATCAACTTGACATCTGTCATCCACCAGTCTTGGCAGCTCCGTAATTAAAATGACCCCCTCTCTTGTTTTTGTCGGAGTGGGGGGCGCTTAACTGTTGGCATATTGCCTCAGGAGCGGTTACGGCGTAAGATGTGCATTGTCTATGGTTGATGTGCGCATAAAGCGCTCAGGTGTGAACGGTCTGAAGGGATTGTATGGAGAGCGATATGTGGCGTGCTATGATCTTTTATATGCTCAATGCTCAATGTGAACGAGCTCTTATTTTTATTCTTAATGAAAATAAATGTAGTTATTTCACTGAAAATAAATGTGTATAGTGTAAATCTCATGTGAGGGGGAGGGGGGGTCCCACCAAATCTCACCAAGGGAGGGGAGAAATCAAAATTGAAAAAAAACAGCTCACGTAATTAATGGATGCCCCCTAATGACCAATTTTTATCATGTTCAATTTTTAGAAAACAATTTAAAATTGCATCTGCACACAGACTACATGATACAAAAATTATCTTGAATGTTCCATGAGAGGAACATCAGTGACATTTTTTGGTATTCGATAGAAGCAATCATGCTAGTCACGAAACATATTAGTTCATTGCAGAAATATATATCGTCAACGGCATTCCATCACCGCGTATTTCATATTTGGCCACTTTTCAGGAGAGACATAAAACCACTTTTCTTAATATGTTTACATCGAAATCGCGGCAAACCATTTTATATTTCATGTTCAATTGTCTTTTCAATTATGTATTTAAACACATATACGTTTTTAACCGAAAATAAAATAATAAATGACTTAAGCGGTGATGGTCAGTAAAATACGGCAAAAGTTTTGACTTACGCGGAAATTTATTCTTGTTGTGAGGTAGGTATTAATCATTTTAGTTTTAAAACACGGGAATGTGGAAACAAATGTTATTTATTTAAAAAAATAATAATAATTTACAAAGAAGTAATATTATATTAGATGACATTATTTGGACAAATAAAATAGTAGATAGGTACCTAATCATAAAAATAAACAAAAATATTAGTTACTCAATGACACCGACAATCATCAACGTAAAAATTAAGCACATCAATTTTTTTAATTTAAACAAAAAATAAACTTACATTGTAGGTACCTCGTGTAATATTAAAAATATAAAAATTAAAGTCATTGATACAGTAATGAATCATAATAGCTACGACAATCTTACGGTATTACAGATTTTAGTTCCTGTAAATGTTTCCACTTGGATTCTTTTATTTTAATCCTATCTTTATAAAGTTTTGGAATAATATCATTATAATTTATATTATTCAACAATTTTGGTCGTCGTGGCAATTCGGCAAAATCGTCTTCGAAGTTTGTTTTAAAACTAATGATCCCATCTGGTGAGTATTGTAATACACGTAGGAACAGTTTCATCACTTACTGTTCTGCCTGGCCTGATTGAATCATATAAAAAAGTATTTTTTTGTGCATAATTCAAAAAGAATTCGAATGTCAGCATTTGAACGTCGTATGGCTTATTAGGAAGTTTTCGAGCCAGTTTAGTGACTTGCGCGTACTGACTTGGTAGGTATATTTCTTGTTTTTTTAATTTATTTTCGATTCTACTATGTACTGAGTCACATTCCATGTAGGTATGTCACTTCTCTAAGATTTTTTGTGTAATGGTGATGTTGAATTTCATGGAGAGACGAAGCAAAGCATTACTGAGGATCACATTCCTATTTTGATAGCCGCATCCATCATCGGCTTTGTTTAATTATCTTACAACGTAATCAATAATGCAGGAGGTGAATACAGATGCCTCCAGTCCGGCGTGGGTTTCGTCAAACCAATATGTCATTACATCCTTACTTGCCAAATTAAAGACGGTAAAATTATGGACACATAATTTCGTCTTGTAATAAATTGCACTTGCGTTTAAATTTGGCGCCAATTTGACTGCTTGCAAATCGTGAGTAAAAACGAGGCACTTTCCTTCCTTTGCCAGCTCCTTATCCTTAACTTTTTTTTCCTGTGCCTTATTTTTACGATCGATGTGTCTTTTCCAAACCTCATCGCTAATATTCCCAACTTCGTGACCACAACATGTGTCACACCGATCTTTTTTGGGCATAAAAATACTCATGTTTTCTTTTTTAAACACATTTTCGAAAGTTCTGCGACTCATGGGACTTCCTACATTTTCCTTACAATAATCTAAATAAATATCATACAGTTGAGCCAAGATTTTGATTATTGGTTCTAAGTAAAGCTTTTTTGTAGATTTACGACAATAGTGCGATTCGAGTTTTGGAAGATCGTGAAAAAACTTCAGCAATAACATTTTTTTAGAATTTTCTCCTGTTGTTCGTTGCCTGTTCTGATTCGTCATGGATGACATCGGAATCATTGTAGATTCTGATTTTTCTGTCCAATACCTCACAGTCCATTCCTTAATCCCCAGGGTATTCAAAAACGATATTTTGCAAACTTGTTCTCTAATATTTGCAATGGGCAAAAAATACACCAACGTGCCTTGTCTACGAGAAGCAATGGTTTCCGATCTTCTTTGTTTGGGTTGTTTTTTCATTACATTAGATGCAACAAATTGTTTTCTTTGATCCCAATTTAGTTTTGACCAAAACATTTTGAAAATAGATTCTCTAGATCCTTAGTTAAGTTTGGGACAGTTTCGTAGTTTTGATCGAATGCACATTTTGGATTTGCAAGCTGGACCCATTTGACGAGATTCTTTAGGCACATCGTGTACCATGTTGAATTTCCCATCTTGCAGTAAACTTCTTCTGTAGCCTAAATAATCTTTCCCTTGCATCCTCAATTTCTTGTTTGTTAATCTTGATGAATCTGCGTGTAAGTCGCAATCACTCGGCCGATTTGATGGTGATGCTATTATTTCCGAAGGAGATAATATAGAAGCTGGTGTAGGATTACTGTAATCCACCACCTGCATTTCAATTGAAGTTGAATCAACTATAATTTTGTCATTATTTATTATAACAAAAGATGTTAAATTATTATTAATGCTATGAAATATCTTCGCATATTATGTTTTCGGGAGATACCATCGAGATCAAATCCGCACTGTCTTCTGTTGTTGGTGGCTGATTTAGGGAATAATCAACGATTGAAAATTATTTATATCAATGTTTTCTATATTTTCATTTGTAGAACATTCACCAACTTTTTTTCCACTGCCCTGTTTATTAGATAATGTATTTATTCCGAGTTCTTTGCACATGGCATCAACAAATAACTCATCATCGCTAGAATCGAACATTTTGTTACTGAAAAAAAAAAAAAATAATTAATGTTTTTTTCGCTATAATATACTATTAGATTATATAATTATTAGTAAAGTAATTCCATTTGATTTAAAAAAAAACCACAAATCAAAAAAGAATGAATCAGCGCGTATCTCACGTTCTCCGAAACAATGGAACGAATCATTGCGAAGTGTATCAACGCGTAAGTCCATAATGATTATTAATAACGTCTACCGTGTGCACAAAACAATGTTTGAAATATATAATTACTTAATTACATAATACATACCTTTTGTAAGACATCCGATGAACAAAAAACACATAAATTTAAAAAAAACCGTTGTAATCAGCGAAACAACGTGTTGCGGCAATGACGGTTGGTCAACGACTGACATAGGCGATGATTTTACCCAAACGGAAGGCAAATGAGATGCGCGGTGATACTATTTTCGTTGTAGGACTATACCCTTGCATTGAAAAAATCCTATAATAATCCCACCGATGTAGGTTTATGACCGCCGTCGAATGGCATTTCAGAATGACTTACGCGGTGATGGAATGCCGTCGACGATATAATAAAAAATATTTTTTTAATTCATAAAAATCACCTACCTGCAGCTACCCAAATTTGGGTAGATATCGCTCGAATGGATGAGCCATTTTACCAAAAGTATATTATGAATTATTACCAATCTCATTAGCAGCAAAAATTCTATTAACATTCAAGTATCGAAGATACGAGTATACTTTCAGTAAAGTAAAGATTCACATTCAACCTTAACATTACAAGTATGTATAAACTTTCCGCAGGTTCGTCGCCCGGAGAAGTATGGCTGGGACCCCCGGAGACTGCTCAGTCAGCTCGTGGGAATCTACCTCCACCTGGATTGCCCGCAGTTCGCAGCGGCTCTAGCAGCCGATGAGGTAAAGTTAAATGCAAACATTGTGGAAGGAAGGAGTGATAGATACTGTCAATATGGCAAAAATAATTGAAATCGTTGCTTGAAATGGCTTTTTCCATGTTTGGTTGTCAGATCCAAATAGCCAGGTACTGCCCAACCTTCCTCTTTCACACCTCCTTCCTTTCCTCTTTCACACCTCCTTCCCTTCCTCATGCCCTTCAGCCTCACAACATACCCTCTATGGAGATGCTAAAGTTTCACGAATGCGATACTGACTGTATCTGCAAAAATAATCTAAATCATTGCTTGAAACGGCTTTAATCATGTTTGGTGATCAGATCTGAATAGCCCAACCTTCCTCTTTCCCATCTCCTTCCCTTTCCCACATTTGATCCCCACACCCTTCAGCCTCATAACATATCCCATATGGTGATACTAAAGTCCCACTGCCTCCGGCTAGTAGGGAGTAGTAGTTGGTACTTTTGTGCGTTATTCACATAAGAAAAACATTTTTTATGGACAAATTGCGTAAACAATTCGCACCCCTAGTCTTACACTACGAGAAGTAAAAAATTTGAATTTTGGAATTAATAATGCAAAAATATTGAAAACATTATTAAATACCTTCTCAAATACTATCACATCTCTAAACTAACTGGACAAAATTTGAAGACCAAAAATACCACATACCTTCTTTGATTTTTCCCAGAATTAACTTAGAATTCAATTATCTTAGAACACAAAGCACTCTTTTTAGGGTGAATTGCCTATTTAAAAAAGAAAATGTTATCTTAGAATACAATTTTTTGACACGTCACACATAGTTTAAGACTGGGAATACAAATTGGTTTACCATCTAATTTTACAAGATCCTGTGTAATCCTTCACAGGGATTAGAATTTTTAGTTTGGACGATCCTAATTTCATGTTTTATACATACGTATTTATTTCTTGCGATCTAATAATGGTGGAATTTTATATCTTTTTTTGTATTTTTTTAGCGCTCATTTAACAAGGACTTCTTTGGAGATGCCGTTTTAAAAATGGAGAGATGCTTCATCAAAACTCCTGTGGAAATAGAAATGTTCAAACTGCTTATAGAGAAAGCAAATGATATTGCAGGTCAGTAAATCAGCCCTTTGAATCTGGCTCGGAAATAATAATGTTTTTTTTAATTTTGACGACACTGCTATAAATATCATATCTGATAAACAATTATCTATTGCTATTAAATGTATGCAACATTACTTTATGTACCTGATAAAATGATCACATGACGCAGGCCTAATCATAAATACCAAAAAAAAAACAAATTGATGCTCTTACGATCTCCACATGTTTCATTTCCGATTACGCCTGAAATAATATCTCATCTTATCTACTGCATATGCGATAGTATTGAACTGGTAAATGAATATGCTTATTTGGAAGTGACTGTTGACTGCAACTTCAAATGGGACGTACAAATAAACAAAAATTCTAAAAGTCTGAGGGCAAGAGTGGGTAGGGCTATACAAACTGAAATGTTTCATTGCTGAAAATATTTGAAAAATTATTTACTTATCCCTTGCAGAAATAACTTTATGGTATGGAATAACCACTTGGGGACACTCTTGCTAAAGTAATTTAACCCCTCCGAATTTTCGCGAATATTCACTTTTAATGTCTCAAACGAAATGTCAGTTTTACGAAAACTTTGTGTTATTACCGCTTCACAATTTAAGCTCTATAAATGAAAAATTTCTGAAAGTAGCTGAATACTAAAAACTGTTTCAGAAAGGTTACGAAATCAGCTTTCAAATTGTTATACTACAAATAAATATTAAAATTTAAAAATGACTCGAGTGATCTTTTTATGTGAAAACGGTACTAAAATCACGAATTATGTAAAAACCATACTTATTCTATTGTATAAATGTATAATAAACAATTTTGTCACCTCACTTTTTTATTATTTCATATAAAAATATTTAATAAAAATTAACAATGTCGAGCGGCCCGTAGGCGATTTGGTGGGTAAAATATGTGACAACCGCGCGTCTGACAGAATATTCTTTTTATGTTTTTCTATGGACAACATGATAGGGATGTACAGCTTGATTCACTATCGACCTTTTACTTTTTGTTTTAGGGATATCACTAAAACAATAACGGAGTTACAACGATTTCTATGGAGACAAATGCTTTGACGTATAAACACGCTTATTGTACTTGACTGCTATTGTCATTTTAACGTGTATATCTGCTTATGTTGCTGACCGGTTAAACCACCTACAACCAGTACAAAATTCTATGGTTAAATTATTACTAGTTCAAAAAAGGATTTTTTCATAGAGACGAAACATATCATAGTTGTTATCGGAATTTAACTATTTAACGGTGCAGGCCTTTTTATGGGACAACATATTGATACTTATATCTGAGGCATTATTAGGCTTATCCTGATGATGGACACTGTAAAGCTGTCCGAAACGTTGGTTAAAGAAGGAGGTACCCCAAAAACAAATAATGAAAATAATACTACGTTCACAAAAAATGAAGGGATGCTTGTTCCAAAATATAACAATAAGTACCTACTCTAGATGTTTATTTTTTGCCCTACCCTAAATCAAAACCTGGCTACGCCCATGCTTCTGGCCCATTTAGCATGCATTCTCTCTTATGCGGGCGCAGACAGAAGTTCAAATAAGTGATCACTTCTTTGAAGACTTTGCGCACACATTTGGTCACATATTGTTGTATCTGCCAGATATGTGTTCAAAGATTTGATCACTCCTTTGAGCTCACAGTTTTCAAATAGACTTCACACAACATGGACGACGATTTGGTCGATACAGTTTGCTTATATTATTTATGTGTGTCTAATTATTTATTACATGTGCAAATAAATAAACAAAAATGTTATTTCGATTTTTATGCCCTTATATCTGGCTCTACTTGCATCAACTCTATAAACTCGAAAACGCTCTCATTATTCCACTCCATCATTAGTTCGTTTGGCTGTTTACGCACGACAAGTCTCCACAGCGACGCTCGTGCAACTGGGCTTCGCGCAGTGTGGCAGGCACGCAAACATTTGAACTTTGATCCCTTTGATGTGCGCTAAAAACCCGACACTGAATAGCAAAGCGCACTTAAGTGATCACTTATGTGACAACAGTATCAAATGCCCGTGCCACACATGTGAACACTTATTTGATCACTTCTTTGAACTCATGTCTGGCGCCTGCATTACACATGTCTGACATTGTATATCGCCATCCCATTTGTTCGAAATTAAAATTTCATAATGATGATGAACGACCTGTATTATTGAAATTTAAACAAAGAGTGGTCAGACTTTTGGAACATGATACTAGCCCATGTGTCATTTCTTGTGTTCATTATTCTGTCTACAGGGGCACCCCGCCTTTGATTCTGCCTACACACCAAATGCATAACTTTCATTGGTTCCACCGCTTTGATAGTGCCTACAGTTTGGTTGTAGTTCGGTGAGAATCGGCACGCTTCCACACCATAGTGTTTGTATTTTACACCACATTTGTTTCCATGGTTCTACCAAAGGGAAGCGGTATATTGTTGCTGAACAGAATCGCTTCTAATGTGGATATATTTTGGATCAGTGAGGAGAGATTCAAAAGGAAAATCCTATTGATTATTGAAAGAATCTCTTCTGATTGATGCGATCACCTCCGCTACAAATCTCTTAACTGTTTTGTACTGCTAAATCTATTTCCAGTGAGCAACCAGCAGAGCTGTGACGAGTACGCCGATGCCCCGGAAGAGTTCCGCGATCCCCTGATGGACACCCTCATGGCAGAGCCCGTAGTCCTACCCTCTGGCAAGGTGATGGACCGCCCCGTCATCCTGCGCCACCTGCTCAATAGCAACACGGACCCCTTCAGCCGGCAGCCGCTCACGGAAGATCAACTAATGCCAGGTAATTTATATCTGAACTCATATTTACAATTCAAATCAAACACGAAGATTTCCACCTAAGAAGTTTTATTGAAGTGAAAACTTCTTTAGCACCGTTGTGATTTGAAACTCTATGAATTGAAAAATAGCAACATTAAATAGAGACAAACACATATGTACATCTATAGGATTTAGCCTGTGAAAGAATGAGATAGTATAATCGGTGCTTTGTGCGGTGTTTCGTAGCCTCCCTACTATTGTCTACTTTAGTTCTCTGAAGGTTTCACTTCTACCGTGTGAATAGGCCATTTGCATAACATTTTTTTTTTTTAAATCCGCTTTAGACAAATATTCTAAGACATTCTGTTTTTTTATTTTTTTTATCGTATTTTTGAAACCCTGGTGATTTTTTTGAAAATTTCAATCTGAAAAATCGAACCATTTTTTATAGACCGGAAAGACGGGACATAATTTTATGGGTGCGAAAAAACGATAATTACGAAGCATTCCACATGAATGGTACAGGAGAATAACGAGGTATACCAAAAATATTACATCTCATAAATATTTTTTCCTTGATCCATCTTATTGATCATTAATCATTAAAATGTTCACCGTTTTCATGACAAAATCCAATGTAATAAACTTGTTTGTAAAATCAGCACCAATAAATACCATTACGCTTCTAAGACAGGTACAGAAGGCATAAAATGTTTGGGGTTCACTTCATAACATCTGTCAACAAGTCAAACCAAACGATAAGTTCGCAGAGAACAAACAATAAATCTAGTGAATGACATACAGTGAAACCCCTATTTTACGTTTTTTAAGGGACTGAAAAAAAAAAACCTAAACGGAGGGAAAATGCAAATGGGGGGTATTGAAGAAAAGAACCTTTTAAATTTTATCTTTTAATAAAATCATGTATATTGGTGTATATTGAAGAAAAGAACATTTGAAAATTTATTTTTTATTTAAAAAATCGTGTACCTACATGAAAAGATAAATATTAAACTAATAAAAGAAGAAGCAATACGTACTTCGAGGGTCTTAAATTAAAATATATTTTTCCAGCATTGGTGGCGTTCAAGACGAAACTTTTAAATGTCTACATGATTGAAAAAGAATTAGAACAGAAAAAAATGCAGCAAACTACCTAATCTCTGTGATTTTTCTAATAAAAAATAAAATGTTCTTTTCTTCAATACTGGGGGTAGGTATAGATATTCGAAGTAAATTTGTATACATTTCCGCATAAATCGAAATTTCGTGGCCGACTCTCTAAAGTCAGATACCTATTTGAAATAAATTTGTAAAAATACCGCAATGTTCGCGTAAATAAATTTTCGCGGCGGATTTGTAAAAATATGATAAAATTTCCTCGTAAATCGAATTTTTGCAGCTAATTTCCGCCACAGTCGGCCATTTAAATTCATACATTCGAAGTAAATTTGTAAAAATACGACATTCCAGTGTAAACTGATCCATCATCCAATATCAACTAACCAACTCGTTTTTCGAGAATGTTCCCTTTCTCGCACTGACCTGACAGTTTTTCTTTGTTGAGACATTACTTAAGAATGTAATAAACTTATGAAAACAAAACAAGAAATGTAAAAACTAATAATAATGTCGGAAAGAAGCATCACAAATCGAGTCGAATGCCGATGACAGATACGTAAATAAACAAACTGAGAGATGAGATGCTGTAGCATTTTACACATGGCTAAAATTGAAAGATGTCGGCCAATCACCGCGTTGCGCGCCCTACGCCGACCAATCACGGCCGGCTAAAATGGAAAGATGTCGGCCAATCACCACGTTGCGCGCAGTTTGCCGACCAATCACGGCACCGCCGTGTCAAGCGCGCGTAACTCACGTATTTTGAATATTTTAGACGTAAATTGCGGGAAAAGAAACGTAAAAAGCGAGTAATAAATGTACTAAAATATATCGGGACCAAAATAATTACACGTAATTGGCGGGAAAACGTTAATTCTGGGGACGTAAAATTCGGGTTTCACTGTAATTAAAAAATTTATCGGAAATCTAAGTGTTACATATAAAAAAAAAATCAGTGAGGAATTGTACAAAATTAATTGAACATTATCAGAGACGGAACATTTGTACGAAGTGATGTCCATGTCCAAATAACGGATTTAAAAAAAAAAACTATAAGTTTCTAAAAAAATTTTGTAACATTTTCGTAATCTTAGAAGAAAAATCTATCCACACGATTTTTTCCAAGTCATTATGAAATCCATGCAAGTGGCCTATTGCACACTCTCATTTTTTATTTTTTAGTTCTTTGAAATTAAAAAAATGGTAAATGTAATTAAATTGTATATCTATTAAATGAAGTATATCTTTTTATCCTGCATTTATAGCCAACCACCATACCAATTCTGGTGACCTCGATGTGATGTGCCCGGTTTCTACAAGTCTTTCTTGCTAATGTTTTATGTTTATCCTTTCAGCCACAGAACTCAAAGAAAGAATTTTAAATTGGAAGAAAATGAAGAAAGCATCATCCTCCTCTCAATCTTCATAAAAGACTGCTACAAATAACAGTTAGTTACTAACATTAATCTATATCTTTGTGTAAGCTTCATAAAAAGACATTCTATATCGACGGTGTAAGAAATCCTTCGACAAAAGGCTGATGATATTAGAAATCTTTCGACGAAAGGTTGACGATGTTAGAAATCTTTCGACAAAAGGCTGACTACGTTAGAAATCTTTCAATGAGAGGTTGACTACATTGGAAATCTTCCGACGAAAGGCTGACGATGTTAGAAATCTTTCAACGAAAGGCTGACGATGTTAGAAATCTTTCAACGAAAGGCTGACAATGTTAGAAATCTTTCGACGAAAGGTGGCGATATTAGAAATCTTTTGACAAAAGGCTGACAACGTCGTTGTGTGATTTATTATTTGCAGTGATGTTTTTCTCGTTCATTGGACACATATTTTTCAAATCTTTAAATCAATAACACTGATATAAAATTTTATTATTTATTACTGCAGTAATCTATCTCGAATAATGTTTAAGATTATTGAATTCAATTTTATCTCATTATTTGTAAGTGTTTACGAAAGGATAGATCTGACAAAATGATTTTAGGATGAGCTGTTTGGAATAGCGCAATGGTTGAATCTAAATTTTCACCAAACTTGTCTTTATTTGTAATGATTGTTTCGAAGCATCTTCTTGGAGTAAAATAATATATTATGAAATATTAATTGCATATACCTACAATTAAAGCTATAATATTGTATATAAATATATTTTACATGAGTATGTGTAATAAAGAATTAAGAAATAAATAAAAAAATCTTTTAACTTTTGTTTTTATGCTAGTAGTTACTACCCGACTTTCAGCACTATTTTATCGAAACCCTTTTCATATTGAACAATTGAAAAATATGATACTAAACATCAAGGTCTCTTTTTTAACAGTTACGTAAATGGATATTTCAACACTGCGTAGCTCACAATGCAAATGAAGTTGTGTTCTAGAAATTCCAGACAGCAAAAATACCTGCAAATTTCGTGACACTAGAGCTCAATATGTAAAAAATTGCCTTGCAATGGCGGTCGGTGACTTTTTGTAGAAGGGATGCTGGACTATCAATAATTTATATTTACATAGACTTACCCGCTACTGTAAAAAATACAAATCTATAGATTAGCACCACGAACAAGATGCAATTCCTGACAAAAAGAGTCTAATTAGCTCTGTAAATCCTTAGCGCTCCAAAACATCAATTATTACAGAACCAAAATTTCTTATTGTGTCATTGAAAAATAAATAAATAAAATCCTTGACATGCCTGGACTTTCATTTACCAATTCGACGCAGTTTTTTATAAAATTGTCAATTACACGGTCGAGAAATGTTGTCTTCTCATGCCAGTAGTAGTATTTTCTCAGTAAAGATCATGAAATTATTTATTTATTTAAGGAACATAAACAGTCTTAAGTATAAATATAAGTTCCAAGTATAAATAATACTATCCTTCGTAATTTTTTAACAATCGGGTGTCACCTCCCGTCGGGTGTAATGTCACCCCCCCCCCCCGTTGGGTGGCACCCGGGGCGTTCCGCCCCCCCATCAGTTAAATAAGAATCACATTTTTTTATATTAACTAAATTATTTATTTGAATTTCAAATAGGTACAATACAGATACAATATATTTATTATGGATCTTTAATAGAACCGTAGGTTCACTTTAAAACATTAATTACTTTTACATTTCTTAGTGGTTTTTAATTATACACATTATTCTATTATTATGTTTTATTTATTTAGCTTCTATTTTTATAATTGGATAATATCTAACAACTTTAGAACAAATAAAGAAAAACTTTTAAAAGTACTGTTGAGATACTTCAGCTTGCATGCTCTGTCTGCATGCTTGCATGGCCTTTGCTAAAGCTTTGCTTTGAATAGATTATTTTTTTTGGAAATGCAAACTTACCTATTACGCCCCCCCTGACATTTCTCTACGCCCCCCCGGTTGGGAAGTCCTGCATAAGAGGATAATAAAAAAAATACCAAGTATTAATGTTCACAGATAGGTATTTAGAAACATAAAAGTAACTGAATGTAAACGAGAATATTTAAGAAAAGAAAAAAAAAACAGGACAAATCAGCAATTAAAAATATATATAATACAGGTGTAGATTCAACAAGTGATAAACCTAAATATAAAAACACAGCAATAAAATAAATGCGATTGTAACTGTAAATAAAATAGGGTGCGAAACAGGTATTTGGATTGGGACGGGTGAGGGGAGGACAAGGATAAGGGAAAGTTGCCACACAGGTAATTTAAAAATATTAGGTACAATTAATTTAATCATCATGAATATGTGTTATGTATTATTCGCACGTAGAATGTTATACAATCAAATTCTGTAGCGAAAGTAACTAGCAGTGAATATGTCAGCAAGTGTTTAATAATTGGCTAATTTATATAGCGCCGTTTTCGTGGAAAATCACCTCAAGGGCGCTGAAACGTGCAAATTTAATGTTATAGTAGTTACATGTCCTTTGCATAAATTCATTTTGGTTGGAATTGGTGTTGCATCTATCAATGTAGAAAAGGGTATTTTGTCTGCTATATCGAGTCGGCGCGTGGAAATTTATTTTATTTAGCAACTCCGGGCAGTCAACTTTCGAGTTAATAATTTTGTACAGGAGCATCTGATCAGCGACAAGCATCCTGTCGAGCAGTTTCATGATTCGAAAATGGTTCTCGATTTCATCGTAAGAGTTGTATATATTGAATGATTTAAAATTGAGGAATTTGAGAAATCGCTCCTCAACTCTTTCTAACCTGTTGACATAAACAATATAGCGCGGGTTCCAAATCTGTGAACAGTATTCCAGGTGAGGACGAACATGTGAATTGTAAAGAATCAGATAAGTCTTAGTGTTTTTGAAAAATTTGCATGTTCTTAGTACAAAGCCTAGATTCTTTGTTGCTTTGGTGACAATGTTATCGACGTGTTTATCAAAGGTAAGTTTAGAGTTCAAAAGAACCCCGAGGTCATATATATGATCTTTATTTGTTAACAGCAATCCAGAAATGGTGTAATCATGCAGTATTTTCACACGGTTACGTGTGAATGTGACTTTGCAACAATTAGAAATATTGATAAAAAGCTTATTTCTAAGACAGTAATCCGTCAGTAGGTCAAGATCTTCTTGTAAACGCACAGAACAGTCTGGGGAGCTAATAGGAAGGTATATCCTCATATTGTCGGCAAATAGTAAAATTTGAGCGTTGTGAAAACATGTCTGAATGGTATTTTATGTTGTGAGAGTGGATTTGTGTGTTTGTGTCAAAGAATGACTGGCGAAGGACCTTGATTTTGTGTTACTATCACTGCTTAAAAATGATAAAAATACATGTTGCATAGAAAGGAGAGGACTCACCGGAAAAGGATAATAACTTGTAGGCTGGCAATGCACTTGTATGCTCCTTTCCCATCCAACAGAAACAAAACAGTAATAGTCGTGAGGTTCGTTTATTTTATAATACACGGCGGAGTTGGTTTAATGTCGATTGACCGATAGCGGAAGCACAATATGGCTATATGCGGCGGGAGTTTATTGCAGACTGAATAATATTGTGGGTAAGATTGACGGGTAGGCAATTGGGAATAGGTAGGACAAAGGACTTGCAACAATAATTAATACCAATCTCAAGCAGTGACAGTATGTATGCGTGCTATGTAGGTATGTGTAGGTATATGTGTGGGCGTAACCATGCCCCCCGCCTGGAAGGGGATGAAAGAATCCACTTCCAAAAGAGTGCCAATACGTAACACGCGGTAGAATGCAATTAATTATGTAAAAGTTATGAAAATATTTATGTAAATTATATAAATGCTTTTACCAAATGGTCAAATTGACCGATATAGCAAGGAAATAAAAAAAATAAAAACATTGAAACGTAAAATATGATTTGAAAGGATTCAATAAATAATACTGAACCGCGGTAGATAAAACTAAAAGTAGGGTTTGGTACCTATTTAACAATGAAACTAACCTAATTGATTTTAAGAATAAAAGTATTATGAACTAACTTCTAAGATGTTGTTAAATCTATTGTGAAGGTAAGGGACAGAGTTTAACAACTGCCCTGCGGTATATTCCGGAGTTAGTTTTAACTTCCGCAACGCGGATCACCCCATCTGCCCCGGGGTAGACATTGACTATTACCCCAATAGGCCATTGAAGTGGCGCGATGTTGTCACTCTTAATCATTACTACCGTGCCTGTCGTTACCGGATTCGCATTTGTATTCCATTTCTGGCGAGTTTGCAAAGTATTCAAATACTCAATTCGCCATCGGTTCCGGAACGTCTGAACAAGACGATCCACGAGATGTTTGCGTTGTACCAAGTTGACTGGCTCATCTGACAAATCAGCAGCGGGTAAAGATTTTAAGGGAGTGAGCTTTAAAAAATGTGCGGGGGTTAGCGGCAATGGAGCCGAAACGTCGTTAACGCTAAGTACAGATAGCGGGCGTGAATTTAGAATTACTTCAATCTGAGAAAGCACTGTTTGCATCTCTTCATACGTCAGTAGAGAGGTGCCTACTATTTTATTTAAATAACCTTTCAGGCATTTAATGTTACTTTCCCAGATCCCACCAAAGTGAGGAGCTTGCGGTGGATTCATCTTCCATTCAATTCGATTCTCCAACAGATTGTCTGAGAATTCCTTTTTGTAATTGGGTGACTCTATAAGTTCAAATAAAGACCGTAAATGGGATTTAGCTCCCACAAAGTTCGTCCCGTTATCGGAGTACATTATACTCACAGGACCTCGACGAGAAAGGAAACGCTTGAAAGCGTTGAGGAAGACTTCGGTGGAAAGATCCGAAGCGAGTTCAATATGAACTGCGCGGGTCACCAAGCAAATGTATGCCTTTTAACTTCGCGCCCCCCGACATGTATAAGGAATTATTTGAAACGGGCCCGCGTAGTCAACCCCTGTGTGAAGAAAAGCCTTAGCTTCGCGGACGCGGCATGCGGGTAAATCTCCCATTATTGGGAATTGCGGTTTGGGATTGACTTTGAAGCAAGTATTGCACTGATGCACACGTTTCCGAACCAAATTGTGCGAAGAAAGTATCCAAAATCTTTGTCTTAGCAGCGACATCAGTAACGAAGGACCCGTATGTAGGTTTCTGATGTGATAGTAGTCTATTATTAGATTGACTACATGATCACGAGCGGGTAATAGAATTGGATGCCGACTGTTAAATTCTGTTTCCGCGTTTCGCAATCTGCCTCCTACCCTTAGAATTCCGTCATGAATGAATGGACTCAGTTTTGCGATCGCTCGCCGAACCTTCTTCCCATCTTTGACTGCCTTTATATCTTCGGAGAAGTGTTCTTCCTGTATAGATTTAATAACAGCGGTTTCTGCAGCTAAGATATGGCTTAATTCGAACGCTTGTGGTAATTTATTGATGAAACGAAGAACATAAATTACTATTCAGATTAATTTCGGCCATGAGCTAACCACGAGAGGCTAGCACACAATAACGGAGGAGCAATTGTTTTGAGGCGGTTAATGTCTTGAACGGACATCAAAATTTTTGTTTTCCGTTCGGGAGGATCAGTCACAGATTTCGTATTAAAACGTTGTAAAGGCCAATCACTTTTAGGTAATTGGGCAAAGACGGGGCCGTTAAACCATAACGGATGGTCGATTAGTTGAGTGGGCGTAAGACCCCGCGACAAGCAGTCGGCGGGATTGTCTTGTCCTTTTATATAATGGAAGCATTCAGCCCCCAGATGGTTTTGTATTTGTGAGACACGGTTGGCAACGAAAGTCTGCCATTTTGCGGGCGGTGAATTTATCCACGCTAGAGCAACCGTGCTGTCGCAAAAAGCTAAAGTCGTATGAGCTTTCGAATTTGATGTATGCATTAATAGTGCAAGTACTAGCGCTCCACATAGTTCTAATCGCGCAAGTGAAATCGTCTTAGCCGAAGCGACCTTGGATTTAGTGCATAATAAATTAATTGTGGTTTTATCAGTATTCGGACAGTAAACGTGTAGGTAAATAACACCTCCAAATGCGCATTTGCTTGCATCTGAAAACCCGATAAGCGTTAATATACACTGGGGTTCGATTCCTAAAAAACGAGGAATTTTAATAGATTGCAGTAATGGCAATTCTTTTTTAAACTGTCGCCAAAGTGTGACAACTGTTTCAGGAGGAGTATCATCCCAATCCAGGTTATACTACCATAGAGATTTAATTATCAGCTTAGCCAATAATACAACTGGTGCGGTGAAACCCATCAAATCCCAAAGACGAGCAATCGTCAAGAGAATGTTTCGTTTAGTACAAGTTCTTTCGTCGGTGTGTACGACAAATACGAAATGATCAGAAGCGGGTATCCAATGAAATCCTAGTATTTTCAGGTTTTCATCGGGATTAAATTCCACATGTTCCTTAACACGACGAGCTGTAGGAATCGTGGATAAAAACTTTGGAGAGTAAGAAGAGAATTTTACAAGATCGAATCCTCCCGCGGCGAATAGTTGAATCAATTCCGTAGACAACTCGGAAGCCTCCTCGACCGTCGAGCAACTGGTGACGAAATCGTTCATGTAGAATGAGCCCTTTTCCACCAGGTTTGCAGCAAGTGGGAAACGAGGTTTTTCATGCAACGCAAGTTGACGCAATGTACGCATTGCAAGGAATGTACTGCAAGACATGCCGAACGTGACGCGTTTAAATTCAAACAATTGCAAAGGGTCACTATCGTTAAATCTGTACAGCATGCACTGATAACGTCGGCATTCTTCTTGCACCACAATTTGTAAATACATTTGTTTTATGTCAGCGGTTATAGCTATGGCGAATAATCGGAAATTGAGGATAATGCGAAACAAATCACCTTGTAAATTCTTTCCGGTATGTAGGATGTCATTAAGCGAGTAACCCGAATCGGATTTCATACTCGCGTCTAGCACCATGCGAATTTTGGTGGTCAATTTATCTTCGCGAACTACGATATGATGCGGGATTACGTAATGCGGTAAATCAGAATTGTCAACTGGGGAAATGTAACCTTTCTGAAGGTATTCGCGCAATATTTTGTCATATTCTAACTTTATTGCGGGTTGAGATATTAAGCAGCGTTCGAGAGACCGAAACCTGCATTCGGCGGCGGGTAAAGATTCACCGAGAACAGAGGGACTGTTTCGAAACGGCAACGCGACGATATAACGACCTGCCGTGTCACGAGAAGTAGTGAGTTTAAACATATCCTCACACTCTTTTTCCTCAGGCGTTAAAAACTTCTCATCTGGAATGTCTTCCAATTCGAAGAAACGCGAAAGGCAAAATTCATCATTACGAACGTACAAAATGATTGCGTGGTGTTTATACTTGGGTTTTCAATCATCGTTGGGGCAGTACCCAAGATGAGATATCCCAAAGTAGTTTCGATAGCAAATGGCTGGCCGAGAGAACCTGATATTTTGTTTGCCTTTAGAATGCGAGCAAACATGTCACATCCCAAGATGATATCAATCTCACCGGGCGTACAGAATGTTGTGTCTGCTAAGGGCAAATTGTCAAGATACGACAAAGAGGAGCGGTTAATGTTAACAGTAGGCAACTCACTGGTTATGGTTTCTACTACATATGGTTTAATTGTACACGACTGAGTGATGTCATAGCGGAAGAGTAATTTTAAGCAAGTTACGCCATTTGTCACATTTCTTACGTCACCTATTCCCGTGACGTAAGTACTTGGAGATGACCGCACCGTAAGATTCAAGCGTGAACAGCATTTGCGCGTAATTATGTCCCTTTGGGAGCCGCTATCTATTAGAGCCCGTATCGTCTGTACCTGGCCCTTAGCGTCTCTGGTAGTGCAAACAGCCGTTCTTAAGAGTGCAGTAGTATTTGCACTAGGGCATGAATTTGTTACACATAACGAAACCGGATTCGAAGAATTTAAGTTATCACTATCGGCATCCGTTTGTGACGCGGGAGATGGTATTGGGTCCGTTTGTGACTTCCGCCCATCAGTTTGTTTGAAATGCAACAAACTATGATGGTTGAGCGCGCATGTTTTGCATGTACTCTTCGATTTACAAGCTTTCGTGGTGTGCCTAGTATTGAGGCAGTTCACACAAACTCGAATCTTGGATGACGTAATACAGTTAAATCGCTCACGTGGTTCTAGACTTGTGAATTTAGAACATTGGTATAAAGGGTGCGATCCCCTTTGACAGCAAAAACAAATTTCGATGGAGTGATTATCGATTTTTTCGACATTAATAAATGCCTTTGCGGAATTAGTTTTTTGCGGTTTACTGGTATAATTATTATTTGAGCCAAGACGGCTCGATGTCGGTTGCGTGATTTGTGCGCGATTAAGAATTCGTTGCTGTACTCTTACGAAGTCGATTAGTTCCGCGCTGGACGGTAGATTTTCATTATTTTTAATAGAAGATTCAAAAGCCTTTACAGTCTCTATGTCAAGACGTTTAAGACCCAGTTGCAACAATATGAATTCTGCGAGGTCTTTTATTTTTAATTGCTTCAGCGCGGCGATGTTAGTGGAGTATGCGTCTGCAAAATTCTCTAAAGAAGCGGGCGTGGCCGAGTTAACTGGAGATAATTTCAGCAATCGGTCAAAGGATAATTCAGCAAGAACGCGTTGATCATTATACTTAGTACACAATGCGTCCCAGATAACTTGATAATTTGTACCTGTAGGCGTAATAGCTTTGCAAATACTTAATGCTTTTCCGGTTAATTTAGACATCAGATACTGCATTTTTTCCGTATCATCCAGAGAATCATTCAAATGTATAACCGAATTATATGTTTCATAAAAAAGAGACCAACTATCCAAATTCCCGTTAAAGCACGCTATTTCCAATGCAGGTAGCTCAATTTGACGGCGAGGTTTCGCAACCGGATTCGACAGCATATTTGCTTCTGTATATTTAATAACACCGAAGAGTTCTTCAAATGCATTTAATTGAGTGTATTCAGCGATTGCTTCCGGATTCAATTCCAGTTCGCAATCCACCTTTTCATCTAATATTGTTATAAATTCAGAACGAATTTTTTCAACAGTAGTTGCGCCTGATAAAAAAGATTGGCGATCGTAAATGCTTTCCGAAGCTTTCCTTATCTTGTCATACACCGACTGTAAGCTCGCAAATCTAGCTGCTAGTTTAGCATTTAAACGTTTAAGACGTCTTTCATCCCGAGACGGCCCGGATGACGCGCTCGTAGCCATTTTCTTTATTCCGGTTATATTTACAAAATATGAAACGTAAAACAACTAAAAATGCGGTTAAAGGGTATGCGGTATGCGGTATGATGTATGCGGTTTGAGGTAAGGGGTATGCGGTATGCGGTTAAAGGGTATGCGGAATGCGGTATGAGGTTAAAGCGTATGCGGTACGCGATACGCGGTATGCGATATGCGGTATAAGGTATGCGGTATGATGAGTCTGTATTATTTATGCGGAATTAATTAATTAATATATTCAATTAATTCACTGTAATCCGCTCACAGGGTTAAATTGATTATTGCGCGGTGTAAAGGTTAACAGATACGCCACGAACTGTGTGGGTAAACGAAGTTATTTATTGCGTTTATTATCATTGACAAATTATAAATATTGCAATCGTATAATTGTATTTTGTAATGATATATCCAATAATAAAAATATTAAGAAATAATCGTACTATTTCTAAGTTAGGTAGATACGATTTTATCAGCAAGATACAACTACATATTCTAACAGCAGGTAAATATGTTATTTCCAACGTAATAAAAATACGTATAGGAAACAAATTACTCATGTCGGTATATCAAACCGTTAAATGTGGGTAATTATTTATATGCGATGTTATAAAACGTAATCTCACTCTGCTGGTTTTTTATTAATATTGTGGTTCAACTATATATATACGGCTCGCTAGGATCAAAAAAATGAATGGTATTTTATGTTGTGAGAGTGGATTTGTGTGTTTTTGTCAAAGAATGACTGGCGAAGGACCTTGATTTTGTGTAACTATCACTGCTTAAAAATGATAAAAATACATGTTGCATAGAAAGGAGAGGACTCACCGGAAAAGGATAATAACTTGTAGGCTGGCAATGCACTTGTATGCAGTACCGGATTATCCCTAAGGCAGAGTAGGCAACTGCCTAGGGGCCCCGCATCGACTAGGAGCCCCGCGTCCCGAGAAAAATGACTTGCTTTAATTAGTGAGCATCGAAATTTCTGAAAAAGTCGGCTTTCAAGATGTTTTAATTTTTTCTTATTAGGAACATTTACAGATTAATAATATTAGGTACATGCTAAAAGAAAACAACAAATTATAATAATTAGGTTATAACCCAATAAATATCTAATGTTCACATCATGCACAAATAATATATAAAAAGTCTTTAATTAAAATAAATATATAAACATAGTTGTATTTTACTTTTCTTTCCTTCTATTTGTTGCAACATTACTTAGTATCTGAAGTGATTGAAGGTGCCGTGTGTGGTTTGTATTGTCATTTGTTTTGTGTTATTTCTAATTATGTGTTTAAAATATAAATGTTGTACAAGCTTCAGTATGCACTACCTATCTGCTTGCTAAAATTCCTTGGGAAAGGTTGTCTGGAAGAGATTTACTTTAGTGACAAGACTTTTTGTGACTCAAGACAGGGATTTTTTTTCGATTTTTTTTTTATTTTTGGCAGCATTTTGAAGTGTAAAATGCGGTGAATTTGTTATTATAAAATGGTAAAAAAAACTCCCTTCGACTGACTACCTGTTGATTTATGTGTAGAAATAGTGTACAAAATTTCAAAAGCATCGGTCAAGTCAAGTCAAGATTTTGAGTTATGATGTTCACGAACTCCAGAAATGTTGTTTGCGAGAAAACCGATTAAAAATTTTTTTACGCTCGAAATAATATACTATCGAGCATGAGGGCCGGTCTCTTGAAACTTTGTGCCTTCATTAGTTTTGCTCCGATTTACTTGAAATTTTGACACAATACTCAATATACCTACCCCCCCCCCCCACCCTTAAGGCCTTGTTGAAGATTTGATCTATGGAACAAGGAGGCGTTTGGAGGCCCCTTCAACCCCTCCCCCCCCCCCCCCCCGTTAGTCCGCCATCGGTAAAGGGGCTCCGAGACGTGCATTGCCTAGGGGCCCCGACATGGTTAATCCGGCCCTGCTTGTATGCTCCTTTCCCATCCAACAGGAACAAAACAGTAATAGTCGTGAGGTTCGTTTATTTTATAATACACGGCGGAGTTGGTTTAATGTCGATTGACCGATAGCGGAAGCACAATATGGCTATATGCGGCGGGAGTTTATTGCAGACTGAATAATATTGTGGGTAAGATTGACGGGTAGGCAATTGGGAATAGGTGGGACAAAGGACTTGCAACAATAATTAATACCAATCTCAAGCAGTGACAGTATGTATGCGTGCTATGTAGGTATGTGTAGGTATATGTATGGGCGTAACCAATGTCGTAATATCATTTATATAGATAGAGAAAAGCAAAGGACCCAAAATGGACCCCTGAGGCACACCGGAAGTGATAATTTTCCAGATGGAGGAAAATCCACCCACTGTCACAGCCTGAAACCTGTTTGTTACGTATGAAGATAACTAACGAAGGAGATCTCCATGAATACCATGATTAGCAAGTTCAATCAACCATTTTGGCTAGACAGTGAGTTCGACACTGTTGAGATAGGTCAGGAACTTAAATGTCACATTTTAGCCAAATAAAATAGAATTGTCAGCGTTTTCCATAGTCGTTTTACAGAAAACACCTTTCTGACCGAAAAACCTACCCTGGCTAAAAATTTTTTGAAAAATATTTTAGTCTGGAGGTTTGCGCAACTTATTCGACCATCATTATACACGCATCACATGTATATTATTTCAGGAGAAGCTGCTGAAAAAGAAACTTTTCAAAAAAAAAAACGGGTTTGCATTAGACCACATGACTGCAGTAAAGCTTCACTAACTTATATCTCCCTCTCAACTTCCATTCGCCTCGCCCGACCGTTCGCCTCGCCCGATCACACTTTTCATAACGCTCTCGTCACGCATTCACCAGCTTACTCCCCAAGTCAAGCGTGCATAAAGAATTTTTACTTCAAAAAATCACGAAAAACACGTGCTTATAAATTCCTCGAGAAGTGTGAATATTGCTGGCCAGGTAAATTTAAATGTTTTTAATTATTCGGTAAGTATTTTTCTCCAGTAGTATTGCAAATTTGATAAAAAAATAATGAAGTGCTTAAGATTGACAGAATTTCTTCAGAAAACGCGAATATTATCAACATAACGAATAGGTCCTACCTACACAATAATTTGGGTTGGAAAGCAATGGTAAAGATGGGTTGTTTCAATAAAGTTGAAGAATTCAGATATTTTTTAAAAGATAATTATCACATTCTGTGTAAGTTCTATTCAAGTTCTGTTATATCATTATAGGCCAGTTGCATCACAAATCTGATATAATTACAGAACTTGAACAGAACTTTCCAGAACTGAAAATTAACCTGAAAAATTTTAAGAATTGTAAAATTTGTTTGAAACAATCCAGCCCATAATTTTTTATTATTTATGAGTGTATAGGTAAAGCTTCGTTTTCTTTGGACATTGTTAAATAATAATAAAAAATGTTACGTGTGTACTAGGTAGGTACTTACTTTGCATGCCTTTTTTCCTAAATCAAAACATGTTATCAAATAAAATAATTTGTTATTAATTATAAAGTTTTAGTTTCTAAAAAAATTTTAATAACACATTTTTTTTAGTGCCGTTTTTGTGAAAAATTACAACAAGGGCACTAGGTACCTACCCACGCACCATGAAATAATATTTTTACTGTAATTTTTTACTGCAATAAAACTAAGTTTTAATTTTTGAAAAATTCTGAATAATACATTTTTATAGCGCCGTTTTGTGAAAAATTACTACAAGGGCACTAGATACCTACCTGCGCACCATGAAATAATATTTTTACTGCAATAAAACTAAGTTTTAGTTTCTAAAAAAATCTCAATAATAATTTTTTTTAGTGCCGTTTTCGTAGAAAATTACAACAAGTGCACTTGGTTTACCCACGCACTATGAAAGAATATTTTTCTGTAATTTTTTAAATGCAATAAAATTAAGTTTATAAAGTTTTAGTTTCTAAAAAAATCTCAATAATAATTTTTTTAGTGTCGTTTTCGTAGAAAATTAAAACAAGGGCACTTGGTTTACCCACGCAGTAAGAAAGAATATTTTTCCTTAATTTTTTAAATGCAATAAAATTAAGTTTATAAAGTTTTAGTATCTAAAAAAATCTCAATAATAATTTTTTTAGTGCCGTTTTCGTAGAAAATTAAAACAAGGGCACTTGGTTTACCCACGCATTATGAAAGAATATTTTTATGTAATTTTTTAAATGCAATAAAATTAAGTTTATAAAGTTTTAGTTTCTAAAAAAATTTGAATAATACATTTTTCATAGCTCCGTTTTTGTGAAAAATTACAACAAGGGCACTAGGTAGCTACTCGCGCACTATGAAAGAATATTTTTCCAAAATTTTTTTACTGCAATAAAATTAAATTTATGAAGTTTTAGTATCTGAAAAATTCTGATTAATACATTTTTATAGCGCCGTTTTTGCAAAAAATGACAACGAGGGCACTAGGTACCCGCTCACGCACTATGAAAGAATATTTTTCCTAATTTTTTTACTGCAATAAAATTAAGTTTATGAAATTTTAGTATTTGAAAATTCTGAATAATACATTTTTATAGCGTTGTTTTTGCAAAAAATGAAAACCCGTGCACTATGAAAGAATTTGTTTTCTGTAATTTTTTACTGCAATAAAATTAAAATATATCGCCGTTTTTGTGAAAAAAGACAATGGGGGCTCTAGGAACCCACCCGCATACTACGAAAAAATATTTTTTCTGTAATATTTTGTAATGTTACAAAAAAAAAAAATCTGAACTCTTTCAGCGAGATAAGGCTTCATCCACATTCAAACATAATTCAAATTACCATTTATACACATAAATTAAAAAAATTAAAAATCCGGAAAATGTCAAAATTCAAAATTATCGAAATAAAAAAAATAAAAAAATTTAAAATACAAAAAATTTCAAAATTCAAAAAATTATAAAAAAATATTTAAATCCAATAATTTTAAAATAAAAAATATAAAATGAGATACTGAACACCCTCAGTCGGGCGGCAGGATTGGTTCAGTAGTAAATGTACTGGATTGAGCGGTGAGCTCCCTGGGCCGTTTTAAAAGTGTCGGTGACCAGTGGCTCGGTGGTAGGAGTCTTCTTTGCAACAGGAAATTATGCATTATGGGTATCAAATTACGCGTATTGACCTGCACAAACCGAAAGGCACAGTGAAAAATTGAGAAGGAAGCTCCTTGACCTCTTTTTGCGAGAAAAGGCTTGAATTCCTTGAACCGGGCGATCGAAGGGGCCCGAGAGTGGGTGTACAAAATTGAGCAGTCGACTATCTGTGCCCTTTCTCTAGGCGCACACTCTCGCTTCATCCGCATTCAAACATCGTTTTTTTCTTCATGTATTTAATTTAACACACCACTCCTCGCTTCATCCGCGTTCTGCGTTCATCGCTTAGTGTTTTAACCCGTTAATTGCATGCAACAGGCAAAAGCTAGTTAAACATTAATGTTTCGATATTATTCAAACAAAACTGTCAAAAATGCAACAAGAAAACACATACTAAAAACAATCTACCCGGTTTGTAATAAAGTAATAAGATAATATACTATTCTGAGCCTTAATCCTATATGCACTAATGTCATTTTTTGTATTCTGGATGCTCTTGTCAGACGCGTATCTATCAGTAGCGGTCCGTGAGTTTTCAGTGAGCTAGAGTGCTAAGATTGAAAAAAACTATTTTATTGATGTTATAGCTCAAAATTAATTTTTTTTTTCAAAATTTATACTTTTTGAATGAAGATCTTTCGGTATGTGACATGAACACAAACTGAAAGAATCCTGAAGATCTTCATACAAAATATTGAATTTGTGAGTAAAAATAAAATTCATTTTCAGCTACAACAACATCAATAACGTCGTCTAGCTCACCGAAAACTCAAGGACCGCCACTGGTATCATCTTTCAAAGAACTATGCAGGCCAGAGTGAATACGCATGCGTGAAAGCCGAAATCTTCCCAGTGTTTTGGAATTTTTGCACAGCGCAGCAACAGCCGCGGTCGGGTGCGTGCCGCTTCATGGTGTATCTTGATCACAGCATGTGTGTATTTAAACTTTGTACATTTACTAGCATTGAGAATGTACATGTATTTCGACTCGCTTCGTGCGGCGCACTATTTCTTTGTACATGTTCTTTTTAGGTGAATAGCAGTAATGCTGTTTACAGCTAGAAAAAATATATCCTAAGCTTTTTTTTTCTTTTTTTTTTTTTAAACAACAGGGATGCCGCGCTTCCACCGCGTGTATGGAGGGACCGCAGCTGCTGCCTTGTAGTCAAGATTGGAAGTATTCGTTTCTCAATACCTTTTGAACTGATCGAACCTCATTCACATGCAGAACTCGCTTATGTGTTTGTAGTTTGTAAATTGTAATATATTATCAGGTAGGTAATGTTTATAGGTGTTAAATTTTACACATTTGCATAGCGATTCTATATCTTTTGTGGGATCGTTATCGAGATAACGGATGTTATTGTTTACTTATTGGGCGTATTTATTTATTATAATGGATAATTATCAAGAGGCTGGTGAAATACCCCCCCCGTAATGTAATTTTTAGCTTCATAAATATTTTATGAACTTCGATCGATTCATTCAAATAATATGCTACCAAAAGGTCTTTAAGTATAAAAACCCATGAAAAGTGAGGTGATACACACTAGCGATTAAGGTGTGCGTAGAAATCGGTGACCGGACAACTCAACAGAGTGGTACTTCGTCACTCCTTTAAAAAGTCATTAAAAGTGATGAAAAAACACTAGGTTAAATAGGTCATGCCATGTTGGGTTGAGTGTATTTTTTTCACTTAAGGTTAAACGTTATAATCTACGCATTCAAAGATGGCGCCAATAAAATTATTTTAGGTTTTAATACTTTTTGCATGTTACGCTTTAAAATATTAAGGTAAATTAATTGTTTGCGCCGTTTGGTGGGTAGGAATCTGGGGGTCAGTGTGTCCAGGAGTGACGGACGTATGAATCCATCCCTTCCACTGCGGTGTAAGGTGCAAGGCGTTATTCCGAGAGAGTACGGCTGGAGAAGTCAAAGGGACTCCCTCAACTATTCTCTCTCGATCCGGTCGACGCCAATGCATCCGCCGCCAAGACCCAGACAAACCTCATCCCATGAACCCGGGCACCCCTGCTAAGTCACTAAACATAGCGAACCATTTGGGGTGACCTATGGCGGAGGTGTTGGTTATCCAATAAATGGTTCATGGGGCGGCGGTACCCATACCCACCTCCCAAATTGTAAATAAAACTTTGACCATTCAACTAAATATATAATATAAGTAGGCAATATTTTTGCACTGTGCACATATTTTTTATTTTATTTATTAACCAAGATAAATACATTTTATTTGGTTTAAACCACCTCACTAGGCTGAGCCTGTTTCAAGGTGGCAGAAATTTAATCTAATTTTAATATCTTAAAGCAAAAAATGAGAAGAAAAAGTAACTAACTAACTAACCATCACGCCGTTTCCCGCAGGGGTAGGCAGAGAGGACGGACCGCCAAACAACCCGATCTTGGCACACACTCCTTGCCTCGTTCACATTTATACATCGTCTCATACATGCTCTTCTATTATTCCGACTCTTCACATGGCCCGACTCAAGCATCTGATTCACTTGGTCGTGCCATGTCTTCCTCGGGCGTCCCCGATTTCTTCTTCCATTCACATTTGCATCATATATTCTCCTTACACTCCTTTCCTCGTTCATTCGCTCTACATGCCCAAACCATCTGAGCGGCCCTTTCTTAATTTTACTCATCACGCTTACATCAGCCTTGCATTCTTCGCGGATCTCCACATTTCTCACACGATCGTACATGGTTTTACCACACATACGCCTCAGGGATCTCATTTCTACAGTATTCAGTCTACTTTCATCCTTCCTCTGCCAGTTCCATGCCTCACTGCCATACATCAGGGTAGGTACCAGCACTCCATTATGGACGGCTAACTTCGCTTCTTTGGACAGCTTTTTGTTGGCGCCAACGGCGTTCAGTCCTCCATTAATAGAGTTGCCTGCATTTACCCTTCTTTCAATATCTCTGTCAGCCCTTCCATCTCTCGTAAACATACTTCCCAAGTACACAAACTCATCCACCTGCTCCAAAACTCATCATTCACAACTATGTTGCATATTGTTTTCATACTCTCTCTTTCAAACACCATGACTTTAGACTTACTTACATTCATCATTAACTCATTCTTTATACATACTTCGTTCATCCTAGACACGAGAGGCTGTAGATCTTCCATACTGTTACAAATCAGCACCGCATCATCAGCATACAACAGGCAACATACTTCCAGATTACTCAATTTCGCGCCCAATTCCATCTCTTTCAATTCTTGCATACAATTATCGATGTATAGATTGAATAACCACGGTGACATTACGCAGCCTTGTTTAACGCCTTTTGTGATGTCAAACCATCCCGTAAAATCGCCGTTCACTCTAATACATGCAACGCTTCCATCATACAGAGACGCAATTGCCTGTATGAGATTCGTACTCGCTCCATACTTGGACAACACCTTCCATAGCTTTTTCCTGTCAACTCGGTCATATGCTTTTTGTAGATCTACAAAGGCACAGAAAAGTTTCTGGTTTTTTGCAAGAAACTTCTCGGTAAGCATACGCAATGAGAAGATCTGGTCCATGCATCCCCTTCCACTCATAAAAGCTCCTTGCACATCCCATATTTTATCCTTTGTTTCCATGCGTACCCTTTCAATCAATATTCTGCCATACAGCTTGCCGACTGAACTAAGCAGGCTAATAGCCCTATGATTCCCACAATCCATATGTGACCCTTTACCTTTGTATAATGGCATGATTACAGCTCTTCTCCAATCTAATGGCGTGTAACCCTCCTCTAAACACTGGTTAAAAAGTCTGCACAACCTTGTGAGAATAATATGGCTTTCTTCTTTAAAGTATTCGGCAGCAATACTGTCAAAACCCACAGCCTTAGCATTCTTCATACATTTAATTGATCTTTTTAATTCATCCATGCTGATTTTGCTAACATTCACTCCATCATCGTTCATAACTGATTCACCGCTGGAATCACTGTCACCCGGGTTACTTTCAAAGACTTCCTCGAAGTATTTCATCCATCTCTCTTTTATTTCTTCCTCATTCGTCAACATTTGTCAATCTTTTGATTTTATCACTTTCATGCTTTTATGAGTGGAAGGGGTGTCTCCAAAGTGCAAAATACATTTTTAAATTCAGTATTAGATTCAGTTTTGGCCATTTTACCTAGAATCATTTATCAAATAGTAAATTCACCCAGACCATTGGCATACCAAATTGCATTGGCGTACCATTGTGTCCAGCTCCCTATTTGTTTATACAGTTTATGTACAAACGTCTCGTACACTTACCTACTTCGAAAAATCTAACTAACCAACTGACCACTAAGCCGTTTATCGCAGGGGTGGGCAGAGAGGTTAGACTGAAACACAACTCTGTCTTAGTGCACACTCCTTGCTTCATTTGTATTCACATATTATCTTATACATACTCTTGTTATTGTGACCCCCCATATTTATGATTCACTTGATCGTGCCATGTCTTCCTCGGGCATCCCTGACTTCCACCATTTACTTTCACGTCATATAACATACTTACACGGTGTAGTCAAAAAGACCCAACTCAGTTTCAATAATTTTACCATTCAACCAAGTTTCAGTAAAATCATAAATATCATAATCCGATGTCAGTATTGCCAATTTCGTATCGGTCCTGTAATTTAGTATGTGATTCACATCATTTTGATCTAATTATTATCAGAATGTTATATCAATACATATAAGTGTATTATATTTTTTTTATTTTAATGTAAGTTTTTTTTTTTAATTTTGGTCCATTAGAAGGTTGTGTTCCAAATATTAAGCGACTCTCAACTCTTATCTTTCGTCATTTATAGGCCATCAGTTTCAATAAAAAAGAGAAAATCTGGTAAAATTTTTAATAAAAAATGTTATATTTAAAAATCTTAAAAAAGGTATGGTTAAAACCTAAATTGATGACAAAACTTCTTAAATTGTAACAGTATCATACCTACTTGCACAATATACAAAAAAAAACCACTAAAAATAATCAGTCCTCCGTGGTGGTTTGTTATTCATATTTGTCAAAATGTCATTCGTAATGGTATTGTTATTATACCTCCATTACATAGAACTCCCTTTATAGCTATCCGGCAGAATTTTTACAAATGCATCGGTATTACTCATTATATTCGATGGAGTCAATACATACAATTCAAATAAGTTGATATAAACAGAAAACACTTGTGACAAAATTGAATTACATAAAATAAAATCTGTAGAATTATTTGAATGAAGGTTTGTATCTTCAGATTAAATTTGACATTGGTGTAATAATGGTGTTGGGAGGAAGCTAAAAGAAAAAACAGTCTCACAATGCATTTGAAATTCTGACTTTGCACAATGGGTAAAGTTGTTGAATTACATCGCACACATTTTTAAACAGCACTTGGTTCCAACTTAATTACTACAAGAAACAACTATTTATGTCGGGTTAGACGGTAAAAGATGCATCGTACTATTTTTTTCTCAAAATTTCAAGATTTAGACAGTCAGATGGCCATTTTTTGTACGATCTGAATTAAGTTTGAAGGTTAGGAAATGCGCATAAATGATTTAAATAACCCAAACTAAGAACCCAATGACCTATTATGTGTATGGTTTTCCATCTCCCCCAACTTAAATAGTTGTTATTAAGGCGAAGAACTATTAATTAATGCAAATCGTGTGTTTGGTTTAAAAATTTGATTGTTTAGAAATATTTTAGATGCTTTAATTAAATACTGCGAGTAGAACAAAATAACATCGGTGAAGTCTTTTTGTAAATCAGAAAAATAAAGTATCAGAACCATAAAAATTGCTTTAAAGTTCAAAATTTCCTACTTACGAATCCCTTTTTGGTTATGGCTATATTTTATATAAAGTGGCAAATTAAAAATAATTTTTAAACATTTAAATATTGATGCCTGAGCATCACTAATAAAATAAAATAAAAAAATTTCTTGCATAAAGCCTAGATGACACACGGCGAGTTACAAGCTACTATCTAAAAGCGCGTCATGATGCGGTGGACAGTTTTGTGCGTCATGATGACACACAAAACTGTCCACTCGCCCAGAAGCGTAGGAAACTGAGGCCGCTGCTAGCGCCAGTAACAAGAATAACGACGACTGCGTGAACTAATTCTTTAATGTTTGACAGTCGAAATCAGCTGTTTATCGGAAGCCATGTTGGAAACATAAATAAACCAATCACGAGCAAGCGGAGGAAGCGTGTAGGCGAGTAAAGTTGACGACCTTTCAACTTTTTTTCGTAGATTGTCAACAATCTGCTAGTTGCTGCTAGTTAGCAAGTGACACGATGACACTGGGCGAGTTTACTAACAGATAGTGAATTTCCCAGATAGTGGCTTGTAAACTAGCCCTGTGTCATCGACGCTTAAATCAAAACAAGTGGCTGGTGTTAAGTGGGAATATAAACCTTATCGCCATCTACATAAGGAATGTTATTGTTAGCAGTCCGATTTTAAATGTTACAAGACGTGGTGCATCACCTAAACTTGAAATCAAGTGCTCTATTTTTCAAAATTGCATTTTGAGTGTGCTGAGGAATTCTGCAACTTTACCACGTTATGTAGTTTTTACATGATAAAAACAAATACATGAATATGTTAACCAATGAAGAACATGAATAAAAGATTAACAAAAGACAATTCAAAATAACATAAATGGGAGATTACTGAATTAGAGTGGGTTAATAAAATATACATTACATTATTATGATGTATGGACAACATACATACACGCCTTATTATGTACCATTTTCCCAAATGATGATCATACGCAAATATTATAATCCATCAGGAATAAATTAAGAAGTTCGGGCAGAAAATAAATAAACACTACTTTTCAAAACAAAGTGTGGTGACAACACTTTACAGAACAATTTTTTTTAAATAAAAAATATAAAATTTATAATAATGAGAAACATTAAGTACTCAATGGATTGAAATAATAATACAGTACTCTCTCAGTAATCCGCTGCTCAATTAACCGATAACTACTATAGTCCGCTGTTATTTTTACTAGTTGAAAGCACAAAATCAAGATTTTGCCAGTATTCGTATGTCAAATTCAATTACCGTTGCGTGCCTAAGGCTGGCCGCATACATCAGGCTTTCCATCCGATTGTCTGATGAGACAACTGGAAGGTCTTCACTCCATACATTTCTTATGAAAGCCTGCTAAAGTCCGACCGAACTTTCGGTTTCAGCCAAAAAACGAGTTTCGGCTTAGTTTCGGTTTCGGCCGCGATCCAGCCGAAACTACGGCAGAAACCGAAACTGAATTCGGGAGGTTTCGTTCTGGAATCGGACATGTTCGGTGCAATGAACTGCGAGCCACGAAGTGTCATTTTGCTGCGTCCACGCTCGTAGTCGTGTCAGGACTTGATTCACTTGTTTGTGTTCGCTCCGCGAACTTTGCGGTAGTTTGGTTTATTTGTTGTGGAAATTGGAGTTGTTTATACTTAAAATTATTTCGAAACTGGTAAGTTTTATTTCGCTACTGAAATGATTTAGTTCATGATAGGCCCCGAGGAAAATAATTTCCCTGAGGGCCTATGTCATCTTTGGGGATGCTGTGTGGAGGGTTTTTTAGGGAAAGGAAGGGAGGAGAATTCTGGGAAGGAAAACGGGTGGGTAGGAATCTGGGGTTCAGTGTGTCCTGGTCATCCACCTTCAAGACCTAGACAAACCTCATCCCATGAACCCGGGTACCACTGCTAAATCACCAAAGCGAACCACTTAGGGTGACCTATGGCAGAGGTGTTGGTTATCCAATGAAGGTTCCCGGGGCAGCGGTACCCATTCCCGCCTCCCAAATTATTTTGTTCTTAAGATGAAATAGTATTTTTGTTAGTTTTAACAAATTAGGTTTAAAAAAGTAATTTTGTTTTCTACCTTTTATTTTATGTTATTTGTTAATTATGTTCAAATAGGTAATACCTACAATTTTTTTATTTACGAAGCGATTTACAATTACGATTGCAAAAAGCATCAATAATTTATTTGAAATAAGGAGTGATAATTATGTTATGTTTATTTTTAGTTCAAATATCAGAGACTGAATGATTAGTATATAATTTAAAAATAAAGGCTGATTGATTAAGATTGACTATTTTTTCATGAAAACATGACCTTATATGGAAGTTTCGGTTTCGGTTTCGGCCGAACCTGAGACCGAAGCCGAAACTCAGTTTTGGTTTCGGCCGTATAAACTAGTTTCGGTCGGACACTAAAGCCTGCAATAAAAATAGGCCACACCTTTCCGCGCCGGCCGTCCAATCCGGTCTGAAAAGGGGCGTGGCCCCGATTCTATTACCTATCCAGTTTTGGAATCTGATGTGTGCGGTGTTTATCCGATCTGATTGTCTGATCAGACAACCGGATGGAAAAACCTGATGTATGCGGCCAGCCTTAACGAGCTCTTACCAATCACCAGGGTTCACTATTGTTGTTTTAGGACATTTCAGTTAGTCCTGTGTATTCCAGCAACGGTCGCATGAGTTTCTGTTCATCTCGTTCTGCCGTATTTTTTGTTTGATTAGGTTTAAAAAATGGAGTCTTCTCGCAAACGTAAATGTGACACCTTAGCAAATTTCACAATAAAACTGTTTATGAAGTGGTAACTTCTTTAAAGGTTTACACATGAATTGCAGTGCTTCGTACATGGTCGTAATTCTTCAACACTGCAAATGCAGGGGTCCAGCCCCGTAGGGGTTAAACCAAAAATTGGAATTTTACGGAAGATCGATAGCGGTGTTTGTTTGTTTTTACGAAAAACCTGTTTTCATTTTTAGCATATTTTGTATGTTTGCACTACAATTCACGGCTATCACTAATTTGACACTTGCCCGGATATTGGGTTGGCGGATTAGTGAGAGTACCATACTTGATAATTTCAATCTTTGATTGCCATTTTTTTTTACAACTGATGGAAAAAAACACCTTGTTATACTATCCCCTTGTGAAAAACAAAGTATTAGATTGGACCAGTGGGTAGGAGAGGCAAAATGCCGGTTGCTTGGTTCACCACATAGATATTAATTTCTATGTGCATTTAGTTTTCTCATTCTAATAGTAATAGGTGCCTCGCCTACCCTCTCTCTCAAGTTAGTCAGGGATCTTTTCATTTATTTAACATTCATGGGAATAGTCTCATTTCGCAAAACATTGCTGCTAACAAAAAAACTTTTTAAGATAAATGGCGATAAGATGATGGCATTTCAAAATAGATGGACCCCCAGTTGTATTTTTTATTAATAAAATTTGCTCTAGTTTCTAAGCCGGGAGTTAATTCATACCCAAACAGGACACATTGTGTGAATTAACTTGAGGCAGAAGCGCAAATTGTTGACAAACAAACGGGCCCATTTAAACATATTCACACAAGAATCATAGCAGTGTTAAATAAAATAAAATAAAAAACATTAAGAACCAACCTTCTAAAGTTAGTTAATGCAATATTTTAACTAATATAAAATTATTGAGTTCATAAAAATCATGGAATAGTAACATGTAATTAATTATTTCACTTAAATGATTTCAATTTTGAAATAACAATTCTATTTCTTTATTATATTATAATAATACATGCATACAAAAAAATTCAAATTAATGAGATTTTATTTTTATTTTTCACTTTCACCACAAGAATGAGCATATTTTTTATGGTTAAAGATTGTAATCTGAGCAATTTGTGGACAGGCTAGATTTCTTATCTACAATCACATTAAATATTTTTTAAACAATATTAAAAAAAATATATAAGTATTGGTATATACAGCATATACTTTTTTGTTTTAACATTTCAAGGCAAAGAAATTTTATTTTTTTCTAATAATATGAGGATTAAAAGTTAAGAAAAATAATTCTTAATCCTTTCACTGGAATACTTTTTACATAACCCAGAGATGTTGTGACCACAGCAAGTAATAAGTAGAAGGGGATAAAATTACATTAAAGTAGTTGCAATTCATTGCAATATTATATGTAAAGACACATTTACTTCTAGATTTATAGGTAAGACGCCTACTTTCGACCAAATTTCATGATAAATGCATAAATACATGATAATTTCTGGTTGGTAATGAATCTGATTGTGAAAAAAGAGTCAGGTGAGCTGTTGGCATTATTTCGTTGTTTATTAAATACCTACACCGAGTTAGTAACGGTTATTAAAAGCAATGAAGTAAAAACACACTTTTTTCTAATTGTCATATAAACAAATACAAATATAATTTATATTGCTGAAATCCCAGAATAACTCATTTATTTATTTAATAGAGCTATCATAATATTATGCTGCCTTTTCTACACAACACAAAATAATTCAATTGAAAAAACATATTCAGGGCCTAATAGGAGAAAAAACACATTAAATCATGGTTCAATGTTACCCGGTTCATTTTAGCGTCATTATTCAATGTTTATGTATAAAAACAACTCAAGAATGATTAGAATAAACAAACCCCTTGAATTATTTTGTTTTATGAGATGCCATTAGAAAATAAACAATTTATGTATTTGTTAAATGGAAATACACATTACATCATCGTAAAACACATTAAACCTGAAACTATGATTAATTAGTCTACCTTTATTAGCATAAAAAGAGGCACTGGGACTGTTTTTTTCAGCTGAACACCATCAAAATGAAACAATTTTAAAAAATCCATGTTGAAAATATTTCATCACTGCGCCCAAACATAAATGACCCGGTATTTAAAACATTGTTTCTGATAAAAAATAATAGATACAATTTTAGCATAGTTCAGTAATTGCCTGTTTGGTGGAGGTTTACATGTTAACAACTGATTTTATCAATTTGCATAATCAGCTCCAACCTTTTACTGCTGACGGTGGCCATATATTACTGCTTGCGATAGATACCAGTACATGGACTTTGCATTTTATTGTAACTTGTTTTTTTCTCACAAAATTCATATCACAATAGGTACTATGCAAATTTGTGTTGGTGGCTGAAACTTGGCTTCTAGTAAACCTTCATTTAACGTTTTATATTACTTAATTTTGCGTCAAAGAATGTATTAAGCTGAACTCTAACAATCAACAAACTGGCTCCAAATCATCAATGCAAAAATAAAATGCATTAAATTTATTTTTTTTTATTTTTTCAAATTCATTATTTTAAAACTAAGGATTTTCTAAGGCTTTAATTCCAAACAAATGTCGCTTTGTATACAGGAATATGTTTGTTTGATTATTCGCTTGTTAAAGAAAATACAGATGATGTCCCTAAGCACGAAGGATGGTTATTATGACATAACTGGCTTTCTAGTATCTAAAATGAACATGATTTTCACCTATTGACTATGTAAAATTAAGTATGTATATAAAGTTGTAAATTACAAACAGAAAATATACGATTTTAAATAACTACTTTATATAAATTCCAATAAATTAAAACAATCAAGAATAACATATTACATTATATTCTTTTACATTTTGAATTTTGTAAAAAACGGCAACGTGTGAGTACAACTGCAGGCCAGAATGTACAACAGTCCAAAGAATATATTCAATTTGGCAGTTTGCTTGGGCACATCCTTTAAAGTGTCGAGCCTTCTGAAATTCTTTTCTATTTGAAAGGCCCTCGGAAGCGTCAGCAGAGGCAACATGAACCAGTAACTGTATTTAGTAGCTACAACAGTAAACAAGATGTAGGGCGTGAATAGGAGGAAAGCGTACAGCACATGGGAAGCTGTATGTCCTATCAAGATGGCTAGCGTTACTATCCCAGCTTTACGGTCCGCCTCCAAATCTCGAGTGTTGTTACTGTGGAGGATTGCTTCCGTGTTGAGGGCCAAAGGAATGGCGTAATAGATGGTCAACCAGTCTATTCTTCCTGTCTGAGCTAAAAATGCAAATAACACGGAAATGGGACCAAATATAATCAATATTAAGACATCACCTAAAGCAATATACTTTAGACCTATTCCTCCCGTATATAGGAAACTGGAGGACAATCCTCCGAAGTAGACAAGAGCCAGGTGCTCCACCTGCGCCGGGGACAGTCCAGCCAACAGAATGAAGCCCAGACACCCGGCCATATACAGAAGAGCACCTAGTGACACCACCTCGTCTTTAGTCAGGATGTGGTCCACCAGAGTTCTGTCATCGGATTTACGATTATCAATTCCTTTTACAAAATCGAAATACGTGTTGACGACATTTCCCGCACAGTGCACGGTCATGACTGTGAACAAGGTCAGGAGGAAGATGATCAAACTGAAGTCAGTGTTCCCGGGGAACTTGTAGGCAACGGCTGATCCTAACAATGTGGGTAACAAGCTCACACTGAGGGACCACGGCCTTAAAGCTAAAACATACGTCCTGAGCTTCATGAGAGGCGTACTCTTGTAAGTCCTCACTGATGGCACATTCGCAGCTTCTGCAGAAAGTGGCACTTTCATGGTGGAATCGTCTTCTTCCTTCTTCAACTCTTGCTCACAACTATCTCCATTGCAAACCTTGCTAGTCATTTTGGTTAGAAGGTAACCTGAAAGTGCAAAATAATTATTAATACACATATAGTTTTGTGTTAATCATAAGATTATTCATTAAACAAAATATTATTGGAATATAATATGCCAAATTACACCAATTTAGTATTAATTTTTAAAATATTAAAAAAAATATAGCATCCGAAATCAATGAATAACATTTTATTATTCTTCCTAAGACTACATTAATAATTTAACTAACTTGCCATTTTTTTATAAATATGACCATCCTAAGTTAATCTACAATTTTCATAAATATAAAACATGGTACCTCTAATTAGTATAAGCTATGATAAAAATTGGTTTGTGGTGGAACCCGGCATGCGTTAATGATGATTGCTGTCTTATAAAACATACAATATACATATTTAAATACTTGAAAGGAGAAGAAAAACTTACATACAAATTAGAGGATCACAATAAAATCCTGGCCAACGATTTAAAAAAAATATGAAGTCATTTATACGGTTCATGTGGCAAAAAGAGACAAGTCTTATAATTGTCTTCTGAGGATTCTGAAGCTATTAATTTATAATTTTGGATTTTTTTAATAGTAAGATCACTTAACCAGAGTTAAATTAAGTAAAGTTGTTAGATTTTTACTTAAAACAATACACTCCTGTCCTATAAACAGTTCCATTTCAGCAACAGATATATTGTTTTTTTTTTTTATGTACTAATAATTAAAAACTTATATACCTAATTAGGTACACTAAATAATAGTTATCTTTGGGAAAACAGACTAACAATCTTAAATATTGTTAAACATTAATATACTTTCATGACACACAACATAACCTAACACAGAGTATTAAAACTGTAAATCACCTTCGTTCTTGGTGTAAAACTAACGTCAAAAAATTGTATTGAATGAGATAATACAGATGTTTTTCACAACTTTCAAATATTTTGGTACATGCAGTACTATTACAACCATATCTGCATCATATTCTTCACTTCTGTCAAAAACGTCACGTATTACGAAAAATATTTTTTTTCAAAGACAATAATTCCTAAAAAAACTCATTTTAGCTTGATAGATTGGCATCACTGATTGCCCAAGGTTCTCACAATGACAGATATGACAGTGGCGCTTACTGCCTAAAGTACCTACTCAACAATAACATAAATAGGATAAAAAAAATAAACTTGGTAGCCCGCTTAGTAAAATAGAAAAATAAAAATTGATATTACAGAGAGATTATTTTATTTATCTATTTTTATTTTCATCAGGGTTCATAGAAAACATATAAAATTATACATTTTCTACGAACCTTGCAGATGATTAGAAAACTAACAATAGAGAACTCCAGTCCAATTTTTTTTTTTTTTAATGAATAAAGAAAGACCTTCAAACTTAAATAACTGCATTTTTAATAGTAACAATAATAAGGAACTCCAGTGAAAAATATTATGGCTTTAAAAAAATATGTTCATATAGACCAAGAAACGCTGATTCTGAATATATAAGTTTTATTTCATAATATTAAAAGCAGAGTTTTTAAAAAATTATTAAAAAGTGCATTTTTAAACCTCTTCTCAAAACACAGCGTTAAGTTGGCATTACTGAAATGGTTAACGGTGACGTCACTATTAACCTGTCACCTGGTGATAGTGTGTATTGTATTGTAATAAAAGTAATGTTATTTAATAATTAATAATGTAATAAAAGTAATGTTATTTAATAACATAAATGGCGTATGGGTAATTGTTCGGAACAAACGTCAACGATTAATACGCACTTTTTTTATATAAAACTTTTAGATTCTTCTTAACTACCATAAAAGACAACTATTTGCATTCAGGGAGGTTAAAAATGTTACATTTTAAATTTTCTTTACGTAAATTAAAAATTTGATTTCACACTGTCAAATCACTCTGTTTGCAGTTCGGAACAAACGTCAACGGTTAATACGCACTTTTTTTGATAAAACTTTTAAAATTAAGATAATAACATACACAAGCCCGCTACACAAACCCTGCTTTGCCAGAAAAACCAGCTGTTTAACCAGCAAATAGCAAATCAGGATTCCGATTTCGACTGTAGCGCTCATAAAACATCAGCGATCGCGAGCGGACGTTTTTGAAACTAAATGTCGTCTCGCTGCTAGCCCTGTTTCACGTACCTAATAGGTCACGCGGAGTTTGTTTCGGTTCAGATAAAGATGTCGGATTCTCGCTTCCTGAATTTTTTCCGAAAAAGTTGTCATTTGTAATTTGTTTATCGAAGTGTGTAAACACAAATAGATGCAAGTGAAATGCGTAAACACAGTACTTAGGTATAAAGTAGATACTAACATGAAAAACAATTTTTTTTTTGCTTGTTTTTAATAGAGAACTCCAGTCCAATTTTTTTATTTTTTTTTAATGATTAAAGACCTTCAAACTTAAATAACTGCATTTTGATTTTTATAGTTAGATTTAATAGTTAAAATAATTGTCAAAGTTTTAATTTTTAAAGACTCCCAGAAACGCACCGTATCTATGGTGGTCTTCACCCACCGTTAGTTTTTTTACTTTTTAAGTTGTCATTTTGAATCAGTGATGTCATGTCGAGGGAAATTTCCCTAGATCTAGGAGAGAAAAATATTTTTTAGGGATAAGGGAAATCAGGACAAAATCTAGGGAAATTTCGAACTCTGGCAAAAACTTTATTACATATGACATTATTACTGGTATTATTTATATTTTTTTTTTTTGGAATTCCTATGAATCTTAATTATTGTTCATTTACTTACATGCCATGTTATTTTTAACACTGACAACTCAAAATGATATTAGGGAACGTACCCATACTACGTGACACGTTCGGGGGGGGGGGGTCTTCAAAATACCACGCTTGGTACAAATGAGCGGCGGGTTGCTTATGATTTTTATTTTGCAAAGTGTTTTTTTTAATTTGGAATTTAGTTTCTAATTCAGTGGTGAGTGTATTCGTACTTTTAAATTATTACTTAACGTAGCAAAAAGTGTTTTATTTGGAAAATCACGGTATTATTAGTATATTTACCAAGTTCCGATATCTTTCCAATTAATTATCATATTAATTAACATATAACACTACGGCTTACTACCTACGTGGCTACGTAGGTAATTGCGTAAATGTGAAATTCTAGGGAAATTTCACTTCGAAATCTATGGAAATAATTTTTTTGGGCAGAACATCCCTGTTTGCGGTCATGGCGGAATGCGGAATGCTTTGTAATGACTTTTAGGTGTGAGGTGTGTTTTTTATTCAAGATTAACTGCTTTTAATATAGAAAAACATTGGTAAAATGTCCACATTTCACCGCTACTGTTATTGTATTTAATCAAAGTGCAATATAAAAACAATAAATCATCTCTTTCATTGCAAATACACGTGACATCGTGTTTTGTGTCAGGCGTTACTTTGTAGGTACATTGTTTTATGTATAATACATACAGAAACACTGGTATTTATAATACACTGATAGCCCTTTTCGTAAATTGTTGAGGGCCTAAATTATGTTTCAATAAACACAATAACTATTATTTATCTAAATCTCTATAAACAGTATGAAAATAAACCAAAAACACGAAATGTTGAATTGCATAGGTACGTGTGCACTTCAAGTCATTTCAAATGTCAATACAATACACACTATCACCAGGTGACAGGTTAAGAGTGACGTCACCGTTAACCATTTCAGTAATGCCAACTTAACGCTGTGTTTTGAGGAGAGGTTTAAAAATGCACTTTTTAATAATTTTTTAAAAACTCTGCGTTTAATATTATGAAATAAAACTTATATATTCAGAATCAGCGTTTCTTGGTCTATATGAACATATTTTTTTAAAGCCATAATATTTTTCACTGGAGTTCCTTATTGTATTAACCGAGTAATATTCAGTTGGTTTGTAAGAAATGTCTCATTTTGAAATATTTATTCGTGTGCAAAATTTTTTTAAATATTTATGTGAATACCGCACAAGAGACCCAAGTGCTCCCGTCTAGAGCCAGTGAGATTATGGCATGACTATTGGGTATTTTGAGAGGCTGAAGGTGGTGGGGAGGGGAAGGAGATGCGGAAGAGGAAGGCGAGGAATCACCTGGCTATTGAGATCTGGTCACTAATCACGGCTAAAGCCATTTCTAGCAACGTTTCAATTCTGAATGGTGGTCTTACCCCAGGGCGACACTGAAAGTATCTTCCACTCTGGAACGTGACGCAAATATATTATTTTAAAATGAATTAATTGTGAAATAACCCAAATTAGTCAAATAAAATGTATTTGCCCACGCCGGGATTCGATCCCGTGACCTTCGGATTGCGAGTCAAGAGCCTTACCCCTTGACCACGCCGGCCATCAATAGTTAGTATCAGTAATTTTGAAGGCGGGTATGGTACCGCCGCCCCGGGAACCATGTATTGGATTACCAACACCTCTGCCATAGGTCACCCCAAGCGACTTAGCAGGGGAGCCCGGGTTCATGGGGCGAGATTTGTCAGGATCTCGGCGGCGGTTGCGTCTGCCCACCAAACTACGTGGAAGGCCGGATCGGAAAAGACTGCTTTATTTACAATCTGCCTATTAACATAACAATCCCCATCCCCATCCCCATCCCCATCCCCATCCCCATCCCCATCCCCATCCCCATCCCCATCCCCATCCCCATCCCCATCCCCATCCCCATCCCCATCCCCATCCCCATCCCCATCCCCATCCCCATCCCCATCCCATCCCCATCCCCATCCCCATCCCCATCCCCATCCCCATCCCCATCCCCATCCCCATCCCCATCCCCATCCCCATCCCCATCCCCATCCCCATCCCCATCCCCATCCCCATCCCCATCCCCATCCCCATCCCCATCCCCATCCCCATCCCATCCCCATCCCCATCCCCATCCCCATCCCCATCCCCATCCCCTCCATCCCCATCCCCATCCCCATCCCCATCCCCATCCCCATCCCCATCCCATCCCCATCCCCATCCCCATCCCCATCCCCATCCCCATCCCCATCCCCATCCCCATCCCCATCCCCATCCCCATCCCCATCCCCATCCCCATCCCCATCCCCATCCCCATCCCCATCCCCATCCCCATCCCCATCCCCATCCCCATCCCCATCCCCATCCCCATCCCCATCCCCATCCCCATCCCCATCCCCATCCCCATCCCCATCCCCATCCCCATCCCCATCCCCATCCCCATCCCCATCCCCATCCCCATCCCCATCCCCATCCCCATCCCCATCCCCATCCCCATCCCCATCCCCATCCCCATCCCCATCCCCATCCCCATCCCCATCCCCATCCCCATCCCCATCCCCATCCCCATCCCCATCCCCATCCCCATCCCCATCCCCATCCCCATCCCCATCCCCATCCCCATCCCCATCCCCATCCCCATCCCCATCCCCATCCCCATCCCCATCCCCATCCCCATCCCCATCCCCATCCCCATCCCCATCCCCATCCCCATCCCCATCCCCATCCCCATCCCCATCCCCATCCCCATCCCCATCCCCATCCCCATCCCCATCCCCATCCCCATCCCCATCCCCATCCCCATCCCCATCCCCATCCCCATCCCCATCCCCATCCCCATCCCCATCCCCATCCCCATCCCCATCCCCATCCCCATCCCCATCCCCATCCCCATCCCCATCCCCATCCCCATCCCCATCCCCATCCCCATCCCCATCAGAACCTTAACAACAAACGAAAAACCCATAAGCAGCGCCGTCAATACGATTATTGTAGATGTTGCCCGTGGAATAAGGCAATTTTCCCTAACGTTCAACGGAGACTTATTTTACGTCTGGCAACTCAGCACAATTTTTTGTGAAACTTCGACCTTGGACTGTCACCCGTACCTTAACGAGACGCTAAATTCATTTAATACTTACTTACTAACCCACCTACTTACTAAGTGAACGATATTCATATAAGTAACAATCTTTTAATCAATAAGTAATAATTTTAATTTTATTAAGGAACTAATAAACCACCTCATGGGCTTTTTCAAAACACCTCTCACCTGGTGACAGATACTCGATAACGATACACTGTTTAGTAATCTTTTATCCTTTATTGAAATACCTACTAATATCTCAGTCTAATCATCAAAAACAAAAAGAAAGTGCATGGACCATATTAAAATTGTTAATGAAATTAAAATTATGGAAATTATTACTGTTACGAAATACCAGGGAGTTATATTAGATTAAAATTTAACCATTAAACATTTTCATGTTTCGACTGCAACTATTCTTTTTCTTAAAAGGAACATTTAAAAGTCCACAAGCCGTGTCACAGTGTAGAAAAACCCTTTTCATGTTCTGACTGCAACTATTAATTTCTTGAAAGTCACAATTTAACATCCACAGGCTGATTCACTGTGGAGAAAAACCTTTATGTTCCGATTGTAACTATTCATGTTCTCAAAAGGAACATTTAAAAGTTCACAAGCCGTCTCACAGTGGAGAAAACCTTTTACATGTTCCCACTGCAACTTTTCATGTTCTATAAAGTGACAATTTAAAATCCACAAGCCGTCTCACAGTGGAGAAAACCTTTTACATGTTCCGACTGCAAATATTCATGTCCTCGAAAGCGACAATTTTAAATCAACAAGCCGTCTCGCAGTGGAGAAAAACCTTTTGTATGTTCCGATTGCAATTATTTATGTGCTAAAAAGGAGAATTTAAAAACTCACAAGTGAACTCATAGTGGAGAAAAACCATTTTCATGTTCCGACTGCAACTATTCACGTTCTCAAAAGGAATATTAAAAGTCCACAAGCCGTCTCACAGTGGAGAAAACCTTTTACATGTTCCGACTGCAACTATTCATGTTCTCGAAAGTGACAATTTAAAATCCACATGCTGACTCACTGTGGAGAAAAACCTTTTTTATGTTCCAACTGCAACTATTCATCTTCTCAAAAGGAACATTTAAAATTCCACAAGCCGTCTCACAGTGGAAATAAACCTTTTTCATATTCCGACTGCAACTATTCATGTTCTCAAATGGAACATTTAAAAGTCCGCAAGTCGTCTCACAGTGGAAAAAAAACCTTTTTTAAAGAAAGTTTGATGTTTAATCCTTGCCAAAATGTTAACCTAAGAAAATTGCTTTAAATATGTTGTTAATATATATCCAAATATAAGTAAGTATACAGCACTTATCCTATGTATGTCTGGTAGTAACTATTTAAGCGAGCGGATGTTTTCCGTTTTAAAAAAAATAAGAACAAACATCGCTCAAGGTTTACGGATGAACATCTCCAATCGATTCTTAAAATAACTACTTACCCTGAATATGACACCCGACTTCTGAATTTTGTGTTTCTTTGGATCAGAAAAATTTTGAAATGCGAAGCTGTAAATTAATTAATATTAAATACTTACTAAAATTATTTTTTGATCAAAATTGTTTATTATTTGTCAATAACGTCTTAGCAAAATAAATATGTTAAAAAATCTGAGATATATTAGTTTGTAAGCGCGCAAATAAATACACAAACGGACCAATTTTCGGCAAGAAACACGTGTACGTACACATTTTTTAATGATTTTATTGAAACTAAAATTAAAATTCTAAAACATGCGTTTGCTAGATAATGTATTGATTTATTTTACTGCATGATTATATTATTTGAAATGGGTGTGGTTTAATACAAAATCTTTTTTGACCATTTAACAAATCTGCCAACGACCTGTGGAATAACCTTATTATACAAAAAGTAAACACTGTTTCTCAAAATTTAAAACATGCAAATGCTAGATTAAAGAACAATCTTTCGAAATCAATTTATAAATTTTTGTGGAAATGAGTCAATACATCTAAAATCTCATTTAAAAATGACATATTTCTGGTTTTCTCTGGTTATGTCCTCTTAAAGTAAAGATAACATACACAATCCCGTTACATAACCGTTGACGTTTGTTCCGAATATTTACCGGCGTGGGTAAATAAATACCAAATTCGAGTTATCAATGATAGTGAAAAAATGAATCCAAAATGTCAGATTTTTTCAGTTACTCTCGGGGAATAATTGTAATGATTTTTTTACAATTTTTAATTGTATAAACGAGATAAAAGTGAAGTCACAGTTTTATTACAAATTCATTAAATAAAAGGACTGTGTTTTTTTATTGTTTTTACGACATCTATGAAGAATAAGAAATATACAAGATATTTAAAATACGTTGAAAAAATTCCAAAACTCGTTCAGAAATTATTAATAAAACAAGTATATACAATAGATAAACAACCCCCCTTGACTGTGTAAGCAATGTATATATCTTTCCATGAACAGTTTGTAGTAATTTTAGTCAAGGCTAATTATGTTTTTGACAACCCTACTTTAGGCAAAGTAATCCCAAAACATAATTTATATTCGAGTACTACATTACCTGGTGAGCCGGGTGACTTATTTTGTTATGTAGAATTATACGTGTAGTTTCAACATCCTTCAACAGATGTCGTTAGTATGGATAACAAAAAATGTCAGTTAAGTCGGTATTAGTTCATTTATCTGTCGTACTTTAGAAGAGTGGCGATTGTCGTTGTTCGTTTCTAATGCACGAACTGTTATGTAAATAGTGTCGGGTTATCCTGCTTTAGAACTTTAGAATTTAGAGTTACTTAGAGCATCCAATGGGACGGACGTCTGGTCATAAATATTCATTATAAACCTCACGATGAAGTAAATAAAGCAAGTCGAGGATAGTTTTTTCAGTTCTGCATACGGAATTTATCCTTGAGGTTGAGTCGAGTGGAGGAAATCTCGAGGAACCGACTATGCATATGGGTGGTAATCTCGACGAACCACGACCTTTATTGGAGTTTTCCCAAAGATTTTTCAATTAATCTCATTCCCTGGGATTGAAGAACATCACAATTATGTAGGTACGACCAAAACCAACCAAATGGAATCAAATAAATTCTTAAATTATTCCCAATACACCAATAAGAAACGTTAGAGAATATCAGAAGCTTATCTTATGTAGTTTTAGAAACAGCTTAAAGTTTGGAATCACTCTCGACTTTGGAATGTTGAATTTCACTAAAATGGCGTAAAACTGATGAGTGATGTTAGAAAATAATTTTCAGTATTAAGTGGTGTCAGTACAGAATCCTTTGTAGTACTTACTATACATGAAACTGTACCGAAGTGTACGTGCAATTACCGCTATTATGATTAGACCGAATAATGATAAATGGACTTTTTGTTTGTCCAATGATATTTTTCTAATGAAATAATTAAAAACACTTTGTTTTTACCACGATAATCTTTATTTAAAAGTCAAAATGTTTCAAGAACGATATTTTTCTCCTCAGATTTAGGGAAATTTCCCCAGACATCACATCACTGGCCCACTGACGGCTGACCGCAGTGCTGCCAGATGCATGATATTTGGGGTCACTTAAACCTCTATGGTTTTTTGAAAAACCAAGTCGAACAAGTGATGATTTTTTAGCGGTCACAAATTAATAATATATGTACTTTTGAGTGTGATGCGATTTTTTTAGGTGGAGAAATCCTGTACTTAAACTTCAGTACGCGTTCACAATGTCGCTTTATCTAATTATTAACTTTTTTAAATAATTTAATGAATACAATAACCCTTTCAGACCCTGTACTCACTTTTGTGAGGGTAAGTTCCTCATTTAATTTCTGACGGTGCAATGCTTCTATGGGTGTGTGACCGGTCTCGATCGTTTGTGAGCATGGCTAGGTACTTGAAAAATATTTTTTTACGGGGTAAAATATTTATGCGGTGGCAACATTAGAATTATTTTGTTGCACTTTTATGACAGTTCATCAAAGTCTTGTCAGTCTCTCTGTTTTTGCACATATCTTTGCTTTTATTTAACTTCTTCCAATTGTTATTAAAGTTATTGTTGGTAAAGAGTGTAATAAACGATAGTGTTGCGCTATTACAAGTTAAAAGTGTATTTTGTATTGATTAGAGACATTTGAATTTTACAACTCACGTTTGTGAGTTCTGGTTCTCAACCCTGCCAATGTAAGTAATGTATGGAATATCATATTTGTGTTATTTAATTAAAATGCCTTCGTTTTTACTGTGTTTTTATGATTTGTATTTTATTTACAGACCATGGAGAATCTTATAAATGATCCAGATGCCATTGTTGACTTGCTTATGAACGGAAATGAATCAGACATTGAGTTATTTGGCGATGATGATGACGAAGATGAATGGACCCCACAAAATAGAACCGCAAGCAGTTCATCTGATTCTGAGCCAGACGAAGAACCGGATAATCCACCACCTGCACAAAGAAACTACCAGTGGAGGAAAAGATCTTTTGTGAGAAAGACAACAACACCAATATTTCAAGTACCATCTCAAGTAATATCACCAGTCGCATTCTTTGAGAGGTATTTTACGCAGGAGCTTTTTGAGCTGGGAGCGAAACACACTGCACAATATTATTTAAGTAAAACTGGAAACATACTGAAAACTTCTGCTTCTGAAATAAAAAAGTTTTTTGGTATAAATGCCCTAATTGGCTGTATTAAATTTCCGAGGATCAAGCTTTACTGGCATGCTCGATTTCGATTTGATCCGATTGCATCAGTTATGAGTCGTGACAGATTTTTTATGTTCCGCGTGAATTTACACTTCGTTGACACATTTGGTGAAAATGCAGACCATGCTAATAATACTTTTTGGAAAATTGATCCAGTGATAAAAGCAGTGAGAGATAGATGTCTTTCTATTAAGAGAGACTTTGGATGTTACTCAATTGACGAGCAAATGATACCATTTCTAGGAAGATGTGCCGTTCGCCAATTTGTAAGAAACAAACCTCGTCCAACCGGACTGAAAAATTTCGTAATGACTAGTTCCAATGGAACAGTGTTGGATTTCGAGATATACCAAGGTGCAAATACACCATTACCCGATCGAACATTAGGTCTAGGTCCTGCAGTAATTTTGCGACTTATTTCAACTCTGCCAGAAGAAAGCTCTGTCTTCTTCGATCGTTATTTCACAACAATGCCTTTGTTTGATAAACTCAAGGAGAAAAAAATTTATGGCACAGGCACCATTATGCCTAACAGATTTAAAGGCTTCAAGTTTACCCCAGATAAACAAATGAAGAGAGGGGATTTTGAAGAAGTATGCCGATCAGATGATGCTGTTTCTATTGTAAAATGGAAAGACAACAAATCTTTTTTAATGGCATCTTCATTTGTAGGTAGTACGCCTAGTACTTACGTTGAAAGATGGGATAAAACTGAAAAAAACACATACCAGTTCAGTGCCCAGCTGTAGTAAAACTATACAATGAAAAAATGGGTGGAGTCGATAGTTGTGATCAAAGTCTGGAATGTTACAGGACTTGGGTCAAGACAAAGAAATGGACACTAAAAGTAATTATTCATATGTTTGACCTAGCTATAGTAAATAGCTGGAATGAGTACAGAAGAGTTTGCAATGAAAATAATTACAGAAAAAAAGATATAATGGACCTGCTGGATTTTAGGCTGACGATTGGAGAGTATTTGCTTGGAGGACTGCCACCCAAACGAATGTTTGATGCAGATGCTGAAACGAGCACCCAAACAATACAGCCACCTTCAAAAAGATACCAACCAGCTGCAATTCCATTTGAAGACAAGAGGTACGATGGGTATGAGCACTGGCCCATTGTCGAATCTCTCAAAGCTCCAAGGTGTTGCAGACTGGAGGGATGTTCAAAGCGATCTCGCACCAAATGCCTAAAATGTGATGTCTACTTATGCCTATCAAAAGATGTCAACTGTTTCTTAAAGTTTCATCGCAAATAATCAATGATTTTTGATAACTTCCTATGAATATTTTGTTATACCAGTATCTCTTTTTGGAAATGGTTGAGAACCAGTACTCACAATTGTGAGTATAGCTTTTCCAAGGAAAATTGATTAATAAAAAATATAAAAAAATTTTTTTTTTCTTATTTTGTTTCCCATAATCACATTACTACAACGAAAAACTAAAAATTATTTGTAAATTAGGCTCGGGTCTGAAAGGGTTATTATAAAATGTGAATATATCATGTAACTAAGCACATACACTGACTTATGTAAAACGTACCAACAATAAATTATTGGAGTTGTTGGAGAATTTCTTTTCCCTCGTATCACGAACCTGAAAATGTTTTTTGTTATATTTCTAAATTTTTATTTAAATTAAGTGGTGTTCCACAAATTAAGCTTGATCAGTAAAAAATAAAATCGTTTTTATTTCTATGTTTTTTTGTTTCAAAACATTATTAAAAATATGGAATGAATGTTTTCAATACAGCATTATTACAGATTATTTAATTAGGTACCGTTGTTTACAAAGTCTCGCTTACGAAAAACATGGTTTTTTGTCCTTCGAAACTTGGCAAAACATGTATTTTTTACCCCTGAAACATGTTATTTTCATTTTTGGGTCATGGCATCACTGGTTCACCCGCCGACCAGGTTTGCCGATTCGTGGGAAAATCCCCAAATTGCGGGCAAATTCTAAGAATTGGTTATTTTGCGGGAAGCACCTTTTTGTAGGGAAAATGCGGGGATTCTGGCCATTTCTTGATTATCCAACCATATTGAAAAATAATATTAACAATAATTGAGATAGATATCTTACCATAATTTCGTTTTCTTTCGCAGCTAAATCAATTTTTAAAACCTGAACAATAGTGGAAAACCGAAAATGACTAGATAATTAAAAAAAATGCTAATTTCAATAGAAATTGGTTCATTTAGGTCGGAAGTAAAGGAACTTGTAGGGAATTTGAATATCTATTCTGGGTATTTTAGAACATGTGCATTGGCAACCCTGCCGGTGACGGACGACTGACACTGACGGCTCGCTGTGCGCAACCGCGCATCATCTGTCAGAAAGTCAGAAGTTGTGCGTCAGGTCAGGGTTATCGGGGCTTGCACCTCTTTGATCTTATTTTTTATTACAAGTGGGTAGAAAGTAGACAGTGTTAGCATTCTTTTATTTATGAGTTTTTCCGAATGTAAGAGATTATGTAATTTTGTTCTCTTCACACAATAAAATTAAAATAATGAAAGTTGGATGTTCTTCGATACATAATTGATAAGTGTACCTTTACGTGCAACGAGATTTAATTAATTAGCAACATCACGCTACTTTACTATTTACAGAGTTGCCCCATCACCTACTTCAGTACCACCACTTATTCACTTTAAACCCGCTTAACTGGAGAAGTGGCGAAAAACAGGCATAAGTTTAATCCTTGAAATCGGAAAATGGGTTCCAAACAACTAGTGCTTGGGATGGATATCGGGACGACTTCTGTTAAAGTATGCCTGTATGATGTAGATTCTAGGGAATTGGTTGCTAAACAAAATAAAGATACGGCTGCTAATATTCCGAGTGATTTAGGCAGTGAAGGAAATAAGCAGGATGTTCCCAAAATCATATCGGCAATTCACGGATGCGTCTCTCGTCTTCCAAAGGATTTACTGAAACAAGTCATTAAAATAGGAGTTTGCGGGCAGATGCACGGAGTCCTGTTGTGGAAAAATGAGGATGATAACAAGTATGTTTCAAATTTTATTTTATGTTTAACAATTTTTATTTTATGTTTACAATCAAGTTAATAGTCAAGATAATAATATGTACTTTTGCTGATAACATGACAAGTAAGTCTGCACAATGTATGTACTTGCTGTATTAAGTCTCAATATACCAATCTCACAATACTACATGAACTTTGCATAAATTGAAACTAAGATTTCAGTTGGAATAAGACTGTACTCAATTCTTTCTGTTTAAGGGCCTGGGAGGCGGTAGAGAAGGATGGGACGCTGGTGCGTTATGATGCGCGCAAGGCGAGTGTGTCAGCTCTATATACTTGGCAAGATAACCGTTGCAAGAAAGAGTTCCTGGATACCTTGCCTGCACCAGAGTCACATTTGAAATGTTTCTCTGGTTATGGCTGTGCAACTTTGCTTTGGTTAGCGAGGAACAAACCTGAAAAGTTGGCTCTTTTCAACCGAGCTGGAACTATTCAGGATTTTGTGGTTGCCATGATGTGCAATCTTGATATTCCTATCATGACCACTCAGAATGCTGCCAGCTGGGGTTATTTCGACACCACATCAAACACATGGAATATTGAAATCCTGGAAAAAGAAAACTTCCCTGTAAATCTCTTGCCTAAGATTATAGCGAGTGGACAAATTGGTGGAACTCTTCAGGAAACGTGGTACGGCATTCCTCAGGGGACTCCTGTGGGGGCAGCTCTCGGGGATTTACAATGCTCTTTCCTAGCAACCCTGGAAACTAGCAATGATGCCGTCTTAAACATCTCTACTTCTGCCCAGTTGGGATTTGTCGTAGATGAAATCAGTGAAAAGCTTGGCACTTTAGAGTACCTGCCTTATTTCAACGGAAAGTATTTAGCCGTAGCAGCTTCTTTAAATGGTGGAAACACAATGGCCACATTTGTCAAAATGTTGCAACAATGGGTGATGGATTTAGGATTTGCGGTACCTCAGTCCAAAGTTTGGGAAAAGCTGATAACTTTGGGAAAAGATGAAAATGCATCTTCTTCCATAGTGGTGAATCCTGTTTTATTAGGAGAAAGGCATTCACCAGAAAAATATGCATCGGTAACAAACATAAATCTGTCAAATTTATCTCTGGGGCAAGTGTTCAAAGGTCTCTGTGAAGGACTAATTGCCAACATTAATTCAATGATGCCGAGAGAAATCTTGGTCAATGCAAACATTACCAGAATTCTCGGTAATGGCTCGGGTCTTTCACGCAATGTGGTTCTCCAAAAGGCAGTGGAGACGTGCTACAATCTTCCATTGGTATTTACATCTGGTGGAGATGCAGCTAAAGGGGCAGCCATTTCCATGCTCTAAATCTGTTTTTCCATCAAACTTCTGAAAATATTATAGCATTGGTTTGGGTCTCAAATTGAGGATGTTTTCCTTATTTATAGTAAAACAAAACATTAAAATACCATTATTTGATCTGTTTAACATTAATTATACCTGAAGCCAGGTAAATCAAATTAGTTTTTAATATTTATAATTCATTGGTTGCAGTTTATAATACATTGGTTGCAATAAAACATAATGAATACTGGGTGGTTATAATTCATGTACGGGCCCCAGAGACCAATAGCAATAAGACATGGATTCATTATTTTGACATTAATTTTTTTATTTATGCAATGAATGATGTGTTGTTATAATTCGGGTACTGGCCCCAGAGACCAAAAGCAATAAAACACTCTATGGCATGAATGTTTTAAATTTTGACATGAATGTTTTAATTATGCAATTAGTAAAGTGTTGTTATAATTCGGGTACTAGCCCCAGAGACCAAAAACACTAAAACACCCCATGGCAGATTTAATATTTTGATTTGAATGTTTTAAATATGCAATTAATAATGTTTTGTTATAATTCGGGTATGGGCTCCAGAGACCAAAAGCCATAAAACACTGTAGCAAATTCAATATTTTGACATGAATGTTTTAATTATGCAATGAATAATGTGTTGTTATAATCCGGGTATGGGCTCCAGAGACCAAAAGCAATAAAACACCCTGTTGCAGATTCATTATTTTGACATGAATTTTTTAATTATGCGATGAATGTTTTATAATTCGATTACGGGCCCTAGAGACCGATAGCAAGAAAACACCATATGGTAGATTCATTATTTTGACATGAATGTTTTAATTCTGCAATGAATGTGTTATAATTCGGGTACGGGCCCTAGAGACCGACAGCAATAAAAAAAAACCCATGGAGGATTCATTATTTTAACATTAATGTTTTATTTATGCAATGAATAATGTGTTGTTATAATTCAGAGTACGGACCTTAGAGACTAACGGCAGTGAAGCATGTAATAGCTTATTTGTTATTTTGACAATAATATTTCATTTTACTGTCTAGTTTGTTATTATATAACTTAATTACTCCTTCTGTGTGTGACAAAGTTTTATATTGGTTCTTGCCAAATCATGTAGACAGGTTTTTTGAGATATTGCCAAATTCCTGATGGATTGTCCAATGTATTTAGTTTTGAACATTAATTTGAACAGAATTTAGTTGCAGATGAAATGTCAGATCATATCTAATTCATATCTATTTGAGAAGTATGTCAAAGTGAGATCCACATATTTATATTTAGTAATTAGGAGCAGATCTATTTTTCACCCGCTCCGCTCCAACTTTAAATGCTAAACCGCTACTAGTTAAAAAAGTATTTTAAAAAACTGAAATTTCTATTTACGATAGAATTTTTTTTTATATAGTAGCAGTTAAGGGGGCGTTCAAGTATTACGTAACGCAATTTTTGATCCTCCATCCCCCCCATGTAACGCGCCGTAACGTTTTTCTCACCCCCCCCCCCCCCCCCCCTCCTAAACATTGTGTAATACCCAAGTAACTATTTTTTCCTAAAAGTCACAATTGAGTTGCGCAAAGTACTGGAAAGTCACTAAAAATAAAATAAAAATGATGTACAACACAGTTGAGGGATTCCCCGTACAACATAAACGAAAAGGATTGCCAACTTGGAAAATTTTAATTCCCTAGTTTTTTATTTAAATTTTAAAAAACATGTTACATATCACATTGTTCGAACCACCCCTCCCGCCCCGGTAATGCACAGTAACGTTTTACAAGACCCCCCACCCCCCAGAGTGGGTTACGTAATACTTGAACGGCCCCTAACTCTTTCTGTGCTCAGAGTTATTCAAGCCTGGGTAACTTAAAATCTGTGTTTATATCAGTGGATTAAATTAACCCTTTGACGAAACCATAATATTGATTTTGCATATTTTATTTTAGAAATAAGATAATAAATATGAAATAAAGAAAAAGTTATCATTAACATTACTAATATTTCAAATCACTCTGATGATTATTAAAGCCTGTAATTCTGTAATGAAAAATAACCTCTAAATAGAGAGGGAAATTGGTTATCCACAGATTCTGCAGTGGTGGTTTGCAACCATTGGTGGTACGTAATTACATTCATTATCCAGTCAAAGTGTTCATGTTGCCAATCTTGCCCTAAATTGGTATGCATTGCCCGCTTGCAGAGGTTGTGAATTTATCATATTTATTAAGATTTTATTGAAGAAGATATTTTCATATTGAAATGGTCACTTACATAACCAAAGTTACCAACAAACCAAATTTTAAAAGAATGCCACAAGATTTTGCTGGCCACATAGGAAATAGGAATGACAATAGTAATACATAATATCACTTTTGTTTCTTCTTTTAGTGAGAAAATATTTCCGAATTGTTAAAACTTTGTGATGTATGTATAAATGTATACACAGTGTCCAGTAATTCATGTAAGCGGGAAACTATTGCTTATTTTTAGAGTTGAAAATTAAATAAAAATTGTCATTCTAACCTAAAGAAATAGGTGAATTAAAATTTTATCCTCAGTGCATTGTCCTTAGAAGTGTCAATAAAGTAAAATCCTGTTGCATATGGCATGGAATAAGTAAATATTTTGGCCATGCTAGAAGTGCCTGTGTCAAATTTGTAAATCGCTCTGAAGATCATTTACCGATTTCTTGGTGTAAAAAAAGCCGAAACAATATTTCAACTTCTACATTAGATGGGTCACATTTTTATTAATGTGGAGCATAGCATATATTATAGCGGATATTCGTAGCATTCAAATAAGGGAAGTTTTAGTACTACCTGATACCTAAATCAAAATACTAAAATCTGATTTTTATTTTTTTATTACATAATCAATAATATTATCATTAAATTAATAAAAACAGTTTATTTAGTACTGCTGTGTAATTATTATTAATTATCACGCGTAATAATAATTACACAGCAGAACTTGTTTAAAAATAAACTGTTTATAATATTATTGATTATGTAATAAAAAAATAAAAAATTAAAATGGAGTTCTACAAATTAAACTTGATTACAATAAATATAATAAACTAAAATCTGACACAGACACTTCTAGTATGAACCCCCAGATAAAATATAACATAATCACTCGTTGTAATTCATTATAATAATAACTAAACAAAATCCCAGTCATTCCTTCATTCCTTGTCTCCCTGAAGTGTGATTTTATTTGTTTGGAACAAATTAGTATGTAAGTGCCTTGAACAAAATCAAACCTGTGATAAGTACGTAATAATTGTGTGTTTTTGTGCTATTCATTGTATTTTATTTATTTTGTGTAACTTTTTTTGTTTTATTTTAATGAAAATATTACTGACATATTTACATAATTATGTAATAATGTATTTTTTAAAAGTCACCCCCTAACCTTCATTGTATATCTTACAATGTAGATATGTATCAAAGGTATTATACTATGATATGCGAATACATGCATAACACTCTTGCCTAAACTAACAACTTGAATGTAACACGATTGTTTATTAAATATCCCCATGTAAAGCAAGTATTGACAGTGTGCTTATCTGTTAAGTGCCTACTCAATTATTGCGATATTGCTGCGCTTAAAATGAAAAGGCTTGATTTATTATTTTTTCTTATCTATTGTTTATCTTGTATCGAAGTCAAGTGAGAGTTATAAAGAGTCAATCATTTTACATAGAGGCATTATTTATTAGTAGTTTGTATGTCAAAAGTCTCATCTTATAGAATTAGCTCATTCAAATGAATATTTCAGATTTGGGAGCATGTAGGATGGGCTATCTCACGATGATGCTCGTCATATAATCGTATACAGTCGTCATAGACAGGTAATATAATATATTATCTGTATGGGATTGTACGGCTACGCCCACAATATTTATATAATATATCCATCGTATGTAACAAGCTTTATTTAATTGACCTAACGTTACATACATATTCGACTACAACTACACTGCCTTAAGTTCAAATATATCACACTGGAATAATACAACGCACTTGCCATCTTCACTGTGTAAATGGATTATTATATAAGTATGGTTCACGACGAGTTCATCGAAAACGAATTCATCGAAAATCAATTCATCGAAAATCAATTCATCGAAAGCAAATTCATCGAAAACGAGTTCATCGAAAACCAATTCATCGAAAATCAATTCATCGAAAACCAATTCATCGAATGATCAATTCATCGAATCGCCAATTCATCGAAAAAATATATTTTGTTGATATTTGAGAGAAATGGCGAGCGGACCGAGAAGTTAAAAAAGCATTGGTCAACCTAAACTAACCTAACCTAACCTTACCTAACCTACTTAACCAATTTTTAAATATTTTTTTATCATCACTCTTAATGACCTTTCTGAGTTGTTTATGAGTTAGTTTCATTATAAGTTATCTGGTCACCGTTCCTTAGATATCCCTTTTTTGCAGTATCAAATAATCGGAAATCGAAGAAATAACCTATAAATGTTACATTGTAAACAGACCTATTTGGGTATTTAATTTTGACAGCTCTAATATTTTCGATGAATTAGCGATTCGATGAATTGATCATTCAATGAATTGATTTTCGATGAACTCGTTTTCGATGAATTTGCTTTCGATGAATTGATTTTCAATGAACTCGTCGGTTTCCTATAAGTACATATAAATATGAATCAAGATTTTGATATAGATCTTGTGCATTACAATAATTTTTTTCAGTATGAATAATATATAATGTTATCTAGTTTTTAGAGCTCTAAGTAACTGTGCATTGTGAGTTTTTTAGCAAAAAATGCTTCTAAAGGCGCCCGCAGATGAGAGACTTTAGTTGCGGGCATAAAAATTCATTACGTTATTATGGAGGTGAGGGTTCACGACGAGTTCATCGAAAACGAATTCATCGAAAATCAATTCATCGAAAGCAAATTCATCGAAAACGAGTTCATCGAAAACCAATTCATCGAAAATCAATTCATCGAAAACCAATTCGTCAAATGATCAATTCATCGAATCGCCAATTCATCGAAAAAATATATTTTGTTGATATTTGAGAGAAATGCCGAGCGGACCGAGAAGTTAAAAAAGCATTGGTCAACCTAAACTAACCGAACGTAACCTATTTAACTATTTTTTAAATATTTTTTTATCATCACTCTTAATGACCTTTCTGAGTTGGTTTCATTATGAGTTGTCTGGTCACCGTTCCTTAGATATCCCTTTTTTGCAGTATCAGACAATCTGAAATCGAAGAGATAACCTATAAATTTTACATTGTCACTACGAAACTGACGGTTGCTAAACACATTTAACACAGTTAAACAGACCTTTTGGGTATTTAATTTTGACAGCTCTAATATCTACAAAAAATGTTTTTCGATGAATTGGCGATTCGATGAATTGATCATTCGATGAATTGATTTTCGATGAACTCATTTTCGATGTATTTGCTTTCGATGAATTGATTTTCGATGAACTCGTCGGTTACCGGAGGTGAGCACATGGGTGACTTTTTGGTTGGAACTGTTGGGAGATGTTTTTTTAATTTGTATGAATTTTGTAATACATAGTTTTCCAACTGTCACCGCAATTAAAGTCTCGTCTGCGGGCACCCTAAAAGGAATTAAAAGTTCATTAACACCGTTTGCAGTAGACACTGTAGACAGTGAAGTTGCAGAAGTGAGAACAATTTTCGAAATTAAATTATAATATAACAAATTTGCATAATAAGTATTTTATATAGTGTGCGTAAATAGATGTTTGTTTTTTTTTAATAATTTTATTTGCCAATGTAAAGCATTTATATAAATAAATAAAATTATAGTAAAGTAGCCGAAATTGGTGAAAAAAGCAGGCAAATAATGCAGATTTGGCCTAAATGTTGCCTTATGATGAATATTCATATTCTTGGTTGTTGTATAATTGTAATTTGAAATCAAAATTAATTTAGATATTTACGGTGCACCCTGTACATGTCAGTATACTATTATAATAGGTGTATGTTATTAGAAAGTTTGTTGTATTCCAAGAATTTATGTTTATTAATATTTTTACACCCGCAAGACTTATCTTAAAATAAAATAACACACTTGCATAGAAGATAACATACCTGTAGAGAGGTGGGTTATCATGTGCACAATGACAAACATGACCTAGCATATTTAGTTTATATTTATCACTTGGATTAGGAAGAAATTAATCTTTCTGTTTATTATAGATAAAAAAAACACATACACAGACATGATACATAAAAATTAATAGATATACAAGAGAGAATTCGTCTGCCCTCTGAACTATTTCTCACAGATTAAGGAAATCTGAAGTATTGAATTACCTTTAAAATGAACTAAAAATACTTCTTTCTGGTGAATTATAAAGACCAATACCCACCCTCGTTCATGCTCAATGGTTTTGTCTCAACGTGTATTCCATCTCACTCGATGCTTCTTTGTTCGATATTGAACCAACAGCTCGATGCGAAAAAGATTCAAGGTTCGTAATTCTTGCTTGATGTTCGACAGAAGTTGAGTGGGCAACTTGATGGTATATCTATGTGGGGCTTCTCGAGCATGTGGACGCAACGGCGACTATGGCTCCTAGTCAACATGTTCGATTGAGCTAAACCATCTAGTGTGAATTTACGAGTGTGCATAGCACTATAATTTTATGTAATGTATGCTGGCAATAAATTTGACCACTGTGTGTGATGATAATAATCTTCTATGTTTACACTATACCAGAGTTTGAATTGCCAAATAATTTTACCAAAGTTCTACAATAAATAATATTATTTTATATCTTATGTAGATATAATAAAAGAATAGTGCCTGCTAAATCGAGCTGCTTATTAAATCGTTTTTGTTGTTATATAGTATGGCAATGGGTATTACGTGTACAGGGTGTTACAGGACGCAATTGACTTACTAACCGGTTATTCCTGACATTATTTGGAGTAAAAAATGTAAATGAAATTTTGGTCTGGTGACCTTTTTGATTCATCTTATAAAAAAAATCAATAGGTAATGGACGGTCAGAATTGGGGTGATAGGTTGGACGGTTACTCAGCTCGGTGACCAGTGGTGAAATGTGGAAGAAATTTTTTTGGATTGGTTTTAAAGAAGACAAAACACAAAATGCCACCGAATACCAAAATTATATCTACATTTTTTATTCAAAATAATATCAGGAACACTGGTTAAAATAAGTCAAGAACGTCCTGTACCACCCTGTATAATATAAGCTTGCTACAAAATGTTGCCTAATAAGAAGAAACGCTAGTCATTGTCATTCCCTGTGAAGTTTTTGAGTTGCTTACCATTTTGATTTAGGTTTTTTATTTATTTATTGCTACTTGTATTTAAATAGAAGTGGATTACATGGAACATATTTAGAATGTTGCATACATATTTATCGAAATGTTATGTATGTATAATGGTTGTTTATGTCGAAATATAGTGAAAATTATTGTTATATTGACTTTTTTTGCTTTCGCCCTCTTCCCTAAAATCTAAAGAAACACGTAATAAAGTATGCTTTATTAAAATTATTATAATGTGTTTTTCTATTTGCAAATGTAGGTAATGGTTCTGTAAGTACATAATGTGTAACAAAAAGTTTCACCTTGAAAAAAAATTAAAATTATGCCCTTGACTATTTTTTTCAAAGGTATAAATTTCCATGCCTTATTATCAAAACATCTTACCCTTTTCTAAATTTTTTATTCTACAGTAATGTAGGTACCTTCATAAAATTATTTATAAGTCTACCTATTGTTTACGAACTTTACTTACTTTCGGACAGTGCAAGAAAACATTTTTCTCAATATTAGAAAGTTTATACTGGCAAAACAGAAAATATATCCATATTGTATGAGGGTCGTATTCAAATTTTGCGCAGGTAAACTTGTCCCCAAAGAAAAAAATAATAATACAAAGATCTTAACATTACAACAATTAATTTGTAAACTGTACTACAAATTCAAGATCTTATAATTGAAAAAATGTCTTAATATATCTATTTTTTAGTCATAACAATGTGGTCATTCTTGGTTACAGAGTTGATTTTCATAATTTTTTCTTGTGTCCCAAGTACCGGAAAATATACATAGGCATGATTTTTCTGTTATGTAGGTACTTGTATAAACATTTATAGCATATTTTATAAAGACATTATAATATTGCATGAAATGCAGTCATACACTAGATTGAAAAATCATAAAACTAGCATTAATATGATTTTTCAAAGTTTTGTCCCACGAATCGTCTAAAGCAGGGGTGGGGAACCTTTTTACGGTTGGAGGCCATTTGAACAATTGTGTTATCTCCCGCGGGCCGCACTAAGATTTTTAGGCTCAGGGGGGAAGGGGGGGGGGGGGGGAGGGGTTGTGTCCTTAACAAGATCTCTTTGAATAAAAAAAAAAATATATATATTCTTCACTTAACGTCACGTTACGTGGCATAAACAATAGTTACACACAGAACAAGCAACAAGGTTTTCCCCGCCGCCAAGATCCGAACATACCTCACCCGATGAACACAGGCACCCCTGCTAAATCAAACTTGGCAAACCACTTGGGAGTGACCTATGGCAGAAGTGTTGGTTATCCAATTAATGGTTCTCGAGGCGGTGGTACTCACACCCACCTCTCAAATTGAAAAAAAAATTGTTTTAACTTGAGAAAATCTTTCTGGGAGTCCTCAGCTTAAAATAATTGATGTACGCAGTATGCGAAAATGGTATTCCTACTATCTTTGATACACACTCTCGAATTTCATGCCTTTCGCTTGAATTTGTCAGCAGATGAACCCACAACAGAGATTTTATCGTTACATTCTGATCCCAAAAGTGGTTTTATCTTAAGTTTGCGAGGCTAAAATGGTTTTCTTCAGAATCTTACAGCATTTTTGAATTTTAGACTCCACTCGGAACCTAAAAATGGTTTCGAATTTCATCCGGCATTCGGAAAATAAAACTGGTTTTAACTTTAAAGTGAATGTGTGTACGTTTCCCCAGGTTCAAAACTATACCCAGAACTCTGAAATGGTTTTCCTCCGATTGTTGCTAACAATCTAATTCTAACTCCGAACTAATTTTAAAATATATCAGACATACCGTGAAAGAAAACCATTAGCTGCATTTAGTATTCCCGCGGAAACTGCACGGTGACGAGAATGGCTCGCGTCATCTCATTTCTTTTATTAAAGAAATATTAATCACTAAAGAAATGAGATGGCGCGAGCCGTTACAGTCGCCGTGCCGTTTTCACAGGAATTATGAAAGCAGCCTTTCTCGCTTTTTAAATGTAATTTTTTTTCGGTTACTTCATCACGATGTACCAAAAGTGCTCGTGGGCCACACGGAAAAGCCTCGCGGGCCGCAGGTTCTCCACCCCTGATCTAAAGTAAAAGTACCACTCTGTTACTATAGAAATACAGTTTTCGCTACATCTAGCTCTGTCAATTGTAGTGCAGTGTCCGCTATTATTTTGAACGCGTCCGCAAGGGCGGAGGAGATCACAACACTAGCCAGCCGGCCACGCGGCGTCAAAGGTACTGCATGTGTTTATTCCGCGTCCACTCTGTTACCGACATTATTTCTATACAAGTTTACAATAATTTCGTAGTGTGAATATCTTGTATAACCAGGAATTGTTCCAATCCACGCGATTTAATTGACATAAATCGTTCAAGGACTATTAGATTTACCACTCTGTCCTGTTAGTTTGTAATTAAATAGACTCAATTATAAGGTACAGACGTATTTTATTGTCAGGTAAACAATACACTAGAATACACTAGTTGACTCAATTTCAAACAGAAGAAAAATAACAAAAGAAGATTGTTCCGGAACTATCAGTGTTGCCAGCATCAAATATTCCAACACCCTCCCTATTTGATGATACCCTGATTGCAAATGCATCTCATCAATTTCTCTCTATCCAAAGCTTTGGTGAGAGAGTCGGCTACCATTTTAGCTGTAGGGATGTATTTGAATTCAATTAGTTGGCATTGGAACTTCTCAAGAAGGAAGTGATGTCGCACATCTATATGTTTGGTTCTGGCTTGGTAACACCCATTCACGGCTAGATTTGCTGCTCCCTGGTTGTCCACGTGGATAACTGTAGGAGTGTCATATACAGCACTGTCGATTTCCTGAGCCAGACCTCTTAACCACAATGCCTCCTGTGTCGCAGCAGACATGGACATATACTCTGCTTCGGTTGTCGATAGCGCCACAGTTGATTGTTTTTTTGTCCCCCAAGAAACAGCTCCTTTACATTTAGTAAAAATGTAGCCTGTCACAGATCGCCTTTCGTCACAATCACTGGCCCAATCAGCATCACAGAAACCAACAATTGAAGAGGGTGTGAGGGTGTGAGGGTGCCATCAAACTCCAGTTTCCAATCTGCAGTACCCTTTAAGTAACGCATAATTCGTTTGACTGCAGCCTAGTGCGCTTGACCTGGATTGTTATTGAAACGACTCACATAACTAACCGCAAATGAAATGTCAGGTCGGGTAACTTGAGAGGCAAATAACAAACTACCGACTGCCTCTTGGTACGGAATATTTTTCATCATGGCTGAGGTGTTCTCATCTTTTGGTGATTGCTGTTTCGAGAGTTTTTCATTAGGACTTAGTGGTGTGTCCACAGGGTTGCATCCATACATATTGAAGCGCTTCAGAACCTGTTCAATATACCTCTGTTGACTTATCCACAGCTTCTTTTTTTGCCTGTCTCGAGTCAACTGGAATTCCAACACATATTTGGCTTCACCGATATCAGTCATTTTGAAACTTTCTTTGAGCTGATTTTTAACAGCATATTTTTGTGATTTGTCGCTAGAAAAAATAAGTAGATCATCCACCCAAACAGCAATGATCAACACAGTCGCATTTTCATTTTTCACATACACACATGGATCATATCTTGACTGTTGAAACCCAATATTCTTCATGCATGCATCCAATTTTATGTTCCAAACACGGCTTGATTGTTTTAATCCATATAGGCTTTTCCTTAGGCGACAAACTTTATCAGACTTTTGGTATCCTGTTGGTTGGTACATGTAGATTTCCTCCTGAAGATCGCCCTGGAGAAATGCTGAAACAGCATCCATCTGATCTATGTCCAAATCAAGTTCAGCCGCTAATGCCATTAAGTATCGAATGGAGCTGTATCGGACCACAGGTGAGAAGGTTTCTTCGAAATCCAAACCCTTTCTTTGAGCACAACCTTTCACTACTAGACGAGCCTTACGCTGGACTATATCCCCATTTGCATCGAAAAACCCATTTGCTGTTTAAAGGTTTTCTGTCAGATGGAAGATCGACCAGTTCCCATGTTTTGTTATCCATTTGTGATTCCATTTCACGGTCCATTGCTTCAATCCAAAGTTGTTTATCTGATTGCTCCATTGCCTCCTCAATGGTCAAGGGATCTGAGGGTTCATCACTAACACCAGTATAAACTACAAAATCATCATATTTTTTGGGAAGATTCCTAACCCTGTCCTGCCTTCTTAGACCAGACTGTAAGTCTGCAACATGCGGATTTAGCAAGTGTTCAATATCCCGTATATCCGCAATGTCCTCTGAATCCACTGAGCCAACTTTTTCGGGTGAGTCCTTAGATACAATATCTTCATTTATTGAGGAACATTCATCTTCCGCTGCAGGAAAGAAAGATCCTCTTGAATTATCCTGTTTCCCTGTGAGGAGTGAAACTCCTTCCTCATTCTCAGAGAAAATGACATCTCTTGATGCAAAAATACAATTATTGTTAGGGTCATACAAACGATAAGCCTTGGACAGAAGACTATATCCCATCATAATGCATGGTTTTGATTTAGGGTCTAACTTTTTTCGGTGTGCATCCGGAATGTGTGCATAGGCTTTGCAGCCAAATACCCTTACATGTTTTACAGTAGGTTTTCTTCCTGACCACATTTCCTCGGGAGTTTTATCCACATTTTTGCTGGGCGAACGATTCATCAAGTAGACTGTAGTGAAGACTGATTCAGCCCAAAAAATATTTGGGAGGTTAGCTTCAATCAAAAGACACCTGGCACGCTCCAGGATTGATCTATTCAGTCTTTCCGCCCGACCATTCTGTTCCGGTGTATATGGAATCGTGGTTTGGTGTTCAATACCACAATCACGCAGGTTTTTGTCTAATCGGTTGTTGCAAAATTCACCATTTCCATTATCAGTGCGAAGAGTCTTGATTCTCTTTCCAGTTTGCGTTTCAACATGTTTTTTAAATGTTTCAAAACACTCTGCCACCTGATCTTTTGTCACAAGAAAATATACAAAGGATTTTCTACTGAAATCATCCAAAAAAGTGAGAATATATCTAGAGCCAGATAATGAGTTTGTCTGCATTGGTCCTACAAGATCTGAGTGGATCACTTCAAAGTAGTCTTGCAGCTCTAGAGTTGCTCGATTGGAAAGGCAACCTGTGGCCCTTCCCTTTCACACAAACTTCACACACATCTGGTGGGTTACACGAGGAAAACTGAATTCCATGAACTAATCCATTTTTCAATTCATTTAAACTGTCATAATTTAGGTGGGCCATTTTTCTGTGCCAAAGAGTGCTATCATTAGCTTCTGTTTGAACAGCGAAGCCAACATTGATTTGCACATCCAATTTAAATAAATTATTCACTAGTGATGCTGTTCCAATTATTTGATTGTTACGATTTAAAATTTTTGCTCCAGTTGAATTAAAAACCACAGAATTACCTTTGCTAACAATTTTACTAACAGATAGCAAATTTACTTTCACTTGTGGAACATAAAACACATCACTTACATTTATTGTTTCTCCACAAGATGTGATTAATTGCAGGTTTCCAACTGTGTCGCTGATCATTTGATCACCATTGGTAGTAGTGATACCTAACTGGGAAGATTTTTTGATTTTATTTAATAAATTATTATCAGTCATTGTTAAATGTGCAGAAGCCCCCGAGTCGAGAAACCATTCATCAGCTGATTTAGAAGTCACGGAAAAAGCAGTGTACATTGAACTTTGTTTCCACAGTTTTTTGTACCAAATGTCACCTCACAGTTTCGGGCTATATGACCATTTCTGTTGCATGGGTAACAGCGGGTTCCCTTTTTATAATCTGCAGGGTTGGGAGTAATTATTTCCTCCGATCTGTTTCTGGATGAACTGTTTTCTGCTGCCTCTCTGGAACTGCGACTACCCGATCCAGAAACACTGTATTTTACCCATCTGGGCGAGCCAGATTCGTACATAGCAATGTCATTGGGATTTTCTAATGTTGAATTATTATGCGAAACATCTTGTAGCAATTTTGTCTTCATTGCATCCCCAGTAACTTTTATTCCAGAGCTCTCTATGCCCATAATCATGGGGGTGTACTTTTCTGGAAGCCCCGCAAGAAGAATGGTACCTATCCATTCATTATCAACTTTCAAACCAATATTAGTCAATTTCAGGGCAGTAGTAATAATTTTATCTACGTAATCTTCAACAGACTTACAGTTTTCTAACTTTGTTGTAATTAGGGTCCTTAGTAACCCGACGCGCCGTGTAAGACCTTTATCGTCGTAAGCAGTAGCAAGATTGTCCCAGGCTTCTTTCGCGGTTGTGGCAGACTGGACATGAACATAGTTAACAGGTTCAATCAAAAAAACAATCTTGGAACGACATTTTTTAACCTTTTTCTGGTCTGATTCCATACCTTCGACACATTCCCATAATTCCTGGTCTTCTAAATATGCTTGAGCAGCAACTTCCAGAGGTCATAGTTCTCACGGCCCCTCAGCTTTTCAATAGGGAGTTGGAACGACATTGTTCGATTCAAATGTTAATCACAATTTTATACTAAAAGTCATTGATCACAACACAGTGTCTTTAAGCATGATGTGGCCCATAACCTGTTAGTTTGTAATTAAATAGACTCAATTATAAGGTACAGACGTATTTTATTGTCAGGTAAACAATACACTAGAATACACTAGTTGACTCAATTTCAAACAGAAGAAAAATAACAAAAGAAGATTGTTCCGGAACTATCAGTGTTGCCAGCATCAAATATTCCAACATGTCCTACTGGTAACAGAGTTGTATTTTTTTGTTCCTTTTAAGCTACAGAATTTAAAATAAAACCGAAACTATGGGGCAACCATCGCGACCGATAACAGACAATCAAAATATAATAGCTATTGTAAATAAAGAATCCAAAAAAGCAGTAAAAATGAGTTTGGGATAAAATTAAATAGGTACTTTGGATCCAAGCTTCATTTACCTGCGCAAAATTTGAAAACGACCCGTGAAATAAAAAGATATTTTTGCATATACCATGCATACACCTACATTTTTAATTAGGCATTGCATTTTCCCAAAAAAATCCCGCTGACAAGAGTTTCAACATTTTCCCAGAAATTCGCCCTATTTAGAAGCTTCTTCAGGAGGGCAATCTATAGAGATTCCGACACTATCAAAATTTCTTTCAAGCACGTAGTTTTTTCTTAAGTTGGCAACACTGCGCATATATTTATGGAGCCAAGCGTTTTGACTTTTGACAGTCTACAGAGGGGATTGGTTTATTTGCTTGTGGCTTGCTTCAAAATCTACTTGCTGGCGGAGGAGCTTGATGCGAATCGATTTATTTTTAGCGTAGACAACTCATGGACTTATATATTTTTTTAAATTATTTATTTGGCTATCACTCATTAAGGGTGATCTTGGCCATTTCTTGAAATTAATTACATTTTCGAAACAATCGCAGAATCATAAAATAGCGTTCTTCGACATAAAAGAACAGATTTTTTTCAAAATTTGTCACATTTTTTACGCATCATGAAACAATTCTATAAATTAGATAAAATTAATATAAAATAAGCATTAATTGTTTTTGTGTTTAAGATGAATGAAATAAAGTGGTTTTGAATTTATAGCGTGACCATAGACATTCAATTTTAATAGACCAGAAGTTATAGATGAGGGGTAAAACCCAACTATGGAGGGTGAAGAGGGGAAGATGACTGTGATTTGTTAAAAAATCAATCTGACAGTATATAGGCATCTCGCATTATAATATCACCATTTAGTTCTTTAAATCAAAACTGCTTTTTAATAAATAGACCTTTTTACATGGGAGCGCGAATTTTCCCGCCACGTTATTATCATATTTGCGTAGTCGAAATCGGCAAAAGAAAGTTCGCCCTTTTTCACACGGGAATATTTTGTTGCCGTGTTTAGTTGAGACACTTTTACAAATGTTTCATAATTTACTTACCCCTGTAACTCACTGGAGAAACGCCCACATTCGCTACGTTCACATATATTAGGGCATAAGGTATAGCACAAGCTCTCACTTTTCTTGGTAAAATGTGTGATGTGACCAGCGCGCTCCTCAGGACAAGAATGATGACGTCACATTTTTTAGATTCAAGCGACGCTCTCGTAAGCCCGGCTGGCTCCAAGGCGGAGCTATAGCCGGCTCCATGGGGAGGGGGAAATAATACGTTTTTATCACTTAGGGCAGGTCCAGATATATTCATATGTCCATGAGCGTGACCGATGGAAACAGGGATTCATTTGTAGAAATGCATCTGTTTTTTCTTTTAAATTAATGTAAATGTGTTTACCCTGTTTCCATTGGTCACGCTATTAATTCAGAACCACTTTATTTCATTCATATATTTTTTAAAGTTTTCTAATACTTTGTAGAAGGTTCTTCCGGAAAGAAAAAGTAAGAAAATTGGAGGGAGGGGAAGGAATCGAAAGTTTTTTTTAAGTCTTCGAATTCGGAATTGTGAAAAGATCTTACGGAAAGAAAAATTGACGGCCGGCGTAGTCCAGCGGTAAGGCTCTTGACTCGCAAAGCGAATGTCGTGGGATCGAATCCCGGCGTGGCAAATAATTTTTATTTGATTAATTTGTGTTATTTCACATTTTTTCTTTTAAAATAATATAAAGTATATTTGCAGCACGTTCCAGATTGGAAGTTACTCTTAAGTATCGCCCTAGTAGACCACCATTCAGAATTGAAACGTTGCTTGAAATGGCATAAGCCGTATTTTCTGACCAGATCTAAATTGTCAGGTACTTCCCCACCTTCCTCTTCCCCAACTCCTTCCCCACCCCACTACCTTCAGCCTCACAACATACTCCGATCGGGGATGCCATAATCTCACTGGCTCCCTACGGGAGCAGTTGGGACGCTTGTGCGGTATTCTCGGAAAGGGACTCGGGAGGTCAACGGGGACGCACGGGAAAGGAAATGCAGGGAGAATTAATTTATTTCTTTGAATGGCATTGCAACGCATGCCGGATACCAGCTAGTATTATATATTATTAAGTTTTGCAAGTATTTTATTTTTTGTTCTCTTATTGTTTAATAATATTGTAACTGCTATTAATGTTATTATTCAGTTCTGCAAGTATTTTTTTTGTTTTCTTATTGTTAATAATGTAACTGCTTTGACTGATTTAAAATATTGTTTAGGTCTTGTGAACATCTGCGAAATAGGTAATAAATAATTTTCCTTTATCAACTTTATCAATTAATGTTATATTAAAATATTAATTATAACATATATTCATAATATCAACGGAAATATACAACAATGCTTCGTAAGTGCGATCATCTATTTTGAAAAAATGCATGTAATCATTTGGTGCCGTGCCTGTAATACGCTTTGTAAATGCTTATGAATAAAGCGGGATCACAAATTGTACCATTCTTGACACCAAATTCGTTTATTTTTATTAAAATACAAAGTTAACCCAAGAGCTAAGAATGCTTTGTCTCCGTTATATTCCTTTTTATTTCAGCCGCACAAAATTTACTGTCAACCATAAATAAACCAAACGAACTATCGAAAATCACATCTAGGCATAGACAAATGCTTGCCAGAATGCTTGGAGACTATCAAGCGGCTTGACGGCCAGCACGTAAATTTATTCCCGTTATTGTCTATGAATGCTTGCCTCAACAGCTTGATGCGCGCTTCAAGCCGTTGAGCCAAGCCTTAGTCTATGCCTAGACACCACTCAGGTACTTATTTGTCTATGATTTGTTGTCTACGCCCAAGAAATATAAATTCGCTTCAAGCGTTGCGCAATAACGTAGATTATTGCGCAATGCTTGACTCGAGCGTCAAGTCACCTCTGGAGACGGTCAAAATGCGGTCAAAACTCTAGCCATAGACAAAAAACTACGTGATTGAGCCAAGCCGCTTGATAGTCTCGCTAGCCCTTATTGACCAAATTTTGCAGAATAGACAACTTTGTAATATAGCAACCCCCCACGTAGACTTCGGAGTGACCGTGCCCCGCGCCACTTCAGGCCGCCGCGCAGAAAAGTCTAATGCAAGTGTCACACACAGCTATAAAATATCATCGCACGAACAATAACGCTCGCCATACAGACCTGTCACACCTATGCAGATGACGTGCTCGAAGCTCAAAGTTATAAGCCGTAACCGCTGCTGAGGCGATAGTAAACGGGAGATGGTTCATTTTAATTAGTAAGCTGCGTAAACATGCGGATGACAGCTGTCAAGTTGACAGATTCAGTACAAAGAAGTGACATTTCGCGGCAGCTCTCTAATTCAACTGACCCCCTCTCTACTGTAGGAAGAAATATCTAATAGCATAGTGTGACGGTACAACACATAAGCGCTCGCGGTTCAACAGATAAGTGCTCGCGCTTTAAACGCTGTGTGTGACACTTAGGGATGCAAGGTTTTTAAAAATATCGATATCGGTGATATACCTTTAGGTATTTTAATGTCAAAAATTCACGGAACTGAACAAATGTGTATTATTTACAATAAGGTCGCTAGCATAGGAGTAGGCGGTGAACACAAAGAGCTTAAAGTTAGTCAAAGTACCGGAAATAGTCATATAATTTTAGAAAGCAACGAAGGATGAGACAAAATCATTTTTATGAACGCAGGATAATATAATAATAACATTTGTACCTAGCGGCGAACACAGAGCGGCGAAAGCAAAGCGGGACCGCAATAAAAATTGGAAAGCCAGGATATTTTCGGCAAGGACTAATAAAACCCAATTGCCGCGCCGAGCCGAGCGACGGGCCATAAACCTTTTCGTTTGACCCTTGCCGCTGCCGCCGATGGAATTAGTTTTGAAGATCTACCCCAGAGCAGGAAGGAAGACACGAGCGAGAATTTCACCACGAAGTCAGTCACCATTTGCCCGGCCTAGGGGTTGGTACTTGACTCCGCTAACGGAGTGTTCCGACCACCGGGAACCGCGCGAACCGAATCCCGACCAGTGATCAAACACTAGCGATTTGCAACCCGGCCAGGGCTTTGCAAACGCTCTCCAAACTGCACGCGACCCCGGCGCAATTTCCCGACCAGTGCAATAACGAGTGTTCCGACCGCCGGGAAAAAAAATAGATAACTAAGTTTAAAGTGCCTAGTGACTGTGTGCGTTCGCGGAGACTCCATCATCAGCATCCAAAGGGAAGTGATTGAACATTTTATTTATTTTAACCACCGAAGTGATTAGACTCTGAACATTTACATAAAGACTTTACCGTAGAATTAAGCAAACAGACTCTCTAATTAATTAATTAAGTAATTTTAAGACTAACACTAGATTAATAATTAACACCTACCTTTTGTGTCCTAATAGAATAAATGTGTCGTTTCTTAAACCAGTAGCTTTTTAATTTTGTTCCTCCTTAATTTTAAGTTTATAGTTTTAGTTTGAACCCGCCGTAAGGCGCGGGTGTATCATCGGTATATATCGAATTAAGTCGATATTGATATATCGGTCTAGTAGGCCGATATATCGATATTTCTTATTTTTTTAAAAGCTTACAGAAATCCAATGTAATTTAGTTATATCAAACGTTTATCGATTATATTTGTATATATTTTTTATACTTACCTATTTGAATAATCACAAAATTTGAATAGGTATATAAAATGTGTTTTTTTTCATAAATTTATTTAAAAAAAATTAATTCCAGTATTTTGTACCAGCTATCGAACTTAAAAATAGTAACCTTTACAGTCTGCTTATTTGTAGCCAGTTTCTGCTTTGAATTATAGTGGCTCCTGCCTTTGAAAAAAGATGTTCAGAAGGAACACTTGTTGCCACATAGAGAACTCCAGTCCAATTTTTTTATTTTTTTTAATGAATAAAGACCTTCAAACTTAAATAACTGCATTTTTATTTTTATTTTTATAGTTAGTTTTAATAGTTAAAATAATTGTCAAAGTTTTAATTTTTAAAGACTCCCAGAAACGCACCGTATCTATGGTGGTCTAATTTTTTTACTTTTTAAGTTGTCATTTTGAATCAGTGATGTTATGTCGAGGGAAATTTCCCTAGATCTAGGGGAGAAAAATATTTTTTAGGGATAAGGGAAATCAGGACAAAATCTAGGGAAATTTCGAACTCTGGCCAAAATTTTATTACATATGATAGTATTACTGGTATTATTTATATATATACGTATATATATATAATGATTTTCTTTATATTCTTGAATAAAACAAAGGCGTAATTGCGTTTCTCTATAAAAACAAAAGAAACAACATTTAAAGCCCTTATTTCAGGTTTCTTTAATAAATAATAAATAAAATAAGATAATATTTTCAGGAATTGTTAATCCAATAATTCTGACAGTTATATTTTCCTAACTCGATTCATTTGTTTGATATCTAGTGGGCCACCAAGCAGCTCAGTACTTACTCAGTACTTACTCAGTGAATACAATCTTAAGGAAAGCACTCATAAGTGGTTTTCTTTACATCTCCCCCCCTAGGGAGAAACAATTGCAAAAGAGAATGCATGCAATTGTTCATTTACTAGCAAACACTGGACACAGTTTTGTAATGTGGTAGAGGTTTGATTCTGCTTTCCTGTGTCCGGTATCAACTTCATAGATTGAATTTGAGACCTTCTTTAGAATTTTGTATGGTCCAATCCGCAATTCCTCCAATTTCTTCCTATTTAGTCGATTTCCGTTTTCCACGTAGACTCTGTCTCCCACTTCCAATTTATATTCTTCCCTGTGTATGTCGAATATTTTTTTATTATAGTTGTGTGATTTTATTGTGTTCTTAAGAGCTAGTTCCCTATCTCTTTTCAGGTCTTCACTTGTATGTCTTGATTTCAATTCAAGTGGTAGAATATTCACATTTTCGCCTTCCAAGAGGTATTTTGGAGCAAACTTGGTGACTGTGTGTTCTGTTTCGTTATATTTTTCTACACATTTCTGTGCAATCGTAGTCCATGATGTTTTCTTATCACTTTCATTTATTTTACATCTTATCTTATTGACTAAAGTTTGATTTAGCCTTTCATTCAGCCCGTTTGAAAATGGTGCATCCACAGCAGTGAAAACCATTCTTATGTTCTCCTTCTTCAGAAATTCTTTAAATTCTTTGGAATTTATACCAGGGTATTGGTCCGTTAATACCATATCAATGTTGTATCCTTGTGACACATTTTTTATTAATTTTATAAAATCACTGGAGCTTTGATTTTTCGATGCGAAAATATAAGCATATCTTGTGAAATGATCAACCAGAAGATGTAAATATTTCTTTGTTGAGCGTGACCCTCCAAAGCCTCCAATGGTACAATAGATATAATTTCAAAGGGACGTGCTGCTGGACCTAAATGTGACATTAAACCATATTTTGGCTTCCTCCTTGATTTGTTTTTAATACAAATTTCACATTCTTCACAAATTTGTTTAATGTTTTCGATGATATTCTTTGCTGTATAGAATGGTGTTATTTTATTTGTCATCTGGGTTCTCCCAATATGGCAGTAAGTATCGTGGACATTCGTTATTAGACTTTTGCTAAGTTGTTCTGATAGTACAATTTTTTTCCTTCTTTTATTCTTTTTGTAGTATATTTCATTCTCCAATATAAGTTTTCCATTTTGTAAGTCTAGATTGGTGTGTTGGTCCTTTTTTATATCTTCTAGGTTTATTAAATTTACTACTTTTAAAAAGTCATCAGTATTTTCATAAGGTTCTAGAACTGGATTTCTGCTTAAACAGTCTGCTTCTTGGTTTGATTTTCCTGGGTTATATTTAATTTTAAATTGATATTGGGATAAATAATACGTCAAATCCCCTAGTTCTTCGTCGGTTCTAGCCTTTATGTTCATATTTTCTAATGGTTTATGATCTGAGTAGACGGTAAATTCTTTTCCCATAAGCCAGTGTTGCCAATATTTCACAGCTTCTTTTATTGCCAGACATTCTAGGTATATTGCTTTCTTCTTTTTTTGAGCTTCAGTCAATTTTTTTGAAAAATAAGCAACCGGCTTACAGTCCCCGTTTTTATCTTTTTGTTTCAGCACTGCTCCCACTCCTTTGATACTAGCATCCGTGTAAATGCTTATTGGTAGTTCAGGGTCAAAGATATTCAGAAGTGGTTCTGAACATAACAATGCTTTTATTTTATCAAATGTTTCCTGACATTCTGTGGACCATATGAATTTCACGTCTTTCCGTAATAAATTGTGTAACGGGTCCAGGATAATCGCACTGTGTGGCACAAATTTATGATGAAAATTTATTTTTCCTAGGAATTGGCGTATATTTTTTTTTGTTTCCGGAACTGGAAAGTTTTTGACAGCGGTTAAATAATCTTTCAGAGGTCTGATTGAATTGTTTTCTATTATGTGACCTAAATATTTTGCATAATTTTTTGCAAAAGTACATTTCGAAAATTTTAGTCTAAAGCCTTCTGTTAGAATTGCCTCCATTAGTCTCGATATATGTTGCATATGTTCTTCAAAAGTTCTTGAAAAAATTAATATGTCATCTATAAAATTTACTGCAAAACTGGAGAGTTTGTATTTTCTTATGATGTTGCTCAATATTCTTTGAAAAATGGCTGGGGCCGTCCTCAACCCAAACGGGAGACACGTCCATTGAAAATGACCTTCTTGTGTAACAAATGCAGTTTTATATCTATCTTGAATTTTCAAAGGAATTGACCAAAATGCCGAATTTATGTCAAAAGTAGAAAAATATTTACAGTTTACGGTTTTAACCATCAAATCCTCAATCAACGGAAAAGGTTGTGATTGAGGGACGACAATTTTGTTCAATTCTCTGAAATCTATACATAACCTTGTTTTTTGATCATCTTCTTTTTTATATGCCATAGTTACTGGAGCAGCAAATGGGCTATAAGATTCCTCAATTAAATTCTTCTCTAATAGTTTTGATATTTGATATTCTATTTGTCTTCTATCTTCTGCTGTGCATCTGTATGGACGTTTGTAACAGTATTTATCCACCATCAAGTCAATATGAGCTTCATAATCTTTTACAGTACCGACGTCGTATTTATCTTTGGCGAAGATTGGTTTGTATTTTTCTACCAACTTATCAATTTCTGATTGTTGATATAAATCTAGATGGTTTATTATCAGTTCAAATCCATCCGTGTTTATATGTTCGTTGAAATTTATTTCACCTTTGTTTATGTTTTTGGTGTCTTGTTCCTCTATTTTACCTAGTACATCAGGAATTTTGATATTTGTTATATTTGAAGTATCATTTTTTGAGTAGTTATTTTTTTTTATATCTTCATTTGAGGTCGCTTCTTCTGGTTTGTTACATTGTATGATCTTTAATTCTTCGTTTTGCATTAATTTGAAATTTTTGATACAATCCAAACCAATTAGAAAATCGTAATTAAAATGTTCATTATCTACTACAAATATGTCCACAATTCTTTCTATATTGTAGATTTTTATTTTTAGTGTTACCATACCTTTTGTTTTCTTCTCACCATTAATAGTCTTCAAGTTAACTATTTGTATATCACTTGTACATGCTCTTGGCTGTATCTTTAATAATTTTGCATTAATTAATGACACATTTGATCCCGAATCATAAATTCCAGAAATTTTTAAAGTATCATTTAATAGTAACTCGACTTTTATTAATGGTGGCACATCTAGTTTTTTGGATTCTTCTCGTTTAGTTCAATTTCCAATTCAGAGTTATTTACCGTTTTTACAACTGCTTTTTTATTTTTCTCCTTAACCACTGGAACGATTTCGGTCGAAAAATCGACCACTTTTATTTTTCTGCGATTGATATCGGTCGAAAAATCGACCGATTTTTCTACCATTCGTAAAATATTTATTATAATTATTTAAAACCTTTCCATGGCCAGCTATTTGTTTTATCGAATAGCTGATAAAATATTCTTTATGTCTATGACCTTATCGGTTGTCTTTGAAGTGTTATTTAATAAGATTTCGCGGTTTTCTAAGGCGTCCTGTCAAACAACAAAATAAAACTTTTGACTATTTCGACGAATTATGGTCTCTACCTAAAATGCCGTAAGTAATTCATTTATTGGGTTTTTAACGCATAATTATATATCTGTGTTATCATGATTGAATTATCTATCTTTGAAATGCGTTTTTAATTCGTTTGTTCGTAATATATTGTTTTGATGGATGTTTTTGTGTAAAAATGCGTCGACTGAAGACGTCATCTGTTTTTGATTTACAATAATTTCATAAATACTGCACTCGCGCATTTGAAATATAGTTATTCAATCAGAGTGATTCATAACAAAGAGATAAATATAAGTTTTATTTGAATTGGTTCATTATTAATACAGATATTTGCTGTCCAATTATTTAATGTCATATGTCAAAAAGTCTGACTTTTTTTAGATGTAAAATGGTGTAAAGCCTTCGTCGCACAATAAAAATTTGGTTATTTAGTTGTATAATCAATTAATTTGTTTACTTTTACCAAATTTGTGCAGAAACAGCTATCGTCCAGGGAGAGGGAGCACTCCACGACCCAGGTTTAAATAATTATTTTAAAAATTTTTATTACTGCAACATTTAACAAAATTTAAACATTTAAGTACTTAATTACATTAATTGTTTTCAATTTAAAATATAGAGTGGTGCTGACTGCAAGAGGTGGCAGAGGAAGAGGGAGAGGTGGGGTACGAGCTGCAGATGGAGTACCAGCTGGTGCCGGACTACCTGCACGTGGACGTGAGAGTCAACGCAGAGCTGCAATTGCAGCCTCGTCTGGAGTGTTAGTATTTTTTATGAAAGTACTTTGCTGTGGCCGTTGAATTCATCATATATTTGTATTTATTTAAACGGTGACCCTGCTTTGCTACTGGTGCGAGAGGATCGCGTCAAGGCCCTAAAGGCTGTTAGGGCCCTGCCTGCTTCCTTCCGGCTACAGTGAGTTCCACTGTTACAGTGAGAGTTGGTAAGATCAGCGCTCTGTCCATTTGGCACATTCAGTGCATATTGTACAGAGTTCTAATTTTATTCTTTATTTACATACTGCACTTACTATTTCACACGTGAATGAGAACAATTCATATGATTTATGTATATGTTTTCAGAATTACTTCTCCGGAGAGAATAACGTGTCCCTTTTCACAAGGGACACCTTCACCATTGCCAAGACCCGTTCCACCACCGTGGATGTCCACTCCCGCACAGACCCAATCAATGGCTCCCAATGCACCAATTACGCCAATCCAGGCAGCATCTCCGGAGCCGTTAGCTGGGACATCGCGGAGTGGGGAACTCCAGTGTGGGGAACTCTTCTCTCCGGAAGCCGGCTACCACAGCGAGCTGTGGGTGGACGTGCCGTTCTACCAAGAATTGTCGGCGTTTGGGAACGGTGAGTTTATTTTTTGAAATGTCATACCAGGGGCTCAAAATATCAATTATCTATATTTTATATTGATGTCCCTAGCACAGTTTCACTGTTGGTATATTGGCAGGAGATAAGCATAGTACTTAAAAATTCCACATAACAAACATACAAAATGTACTGTAATCCAAAAAGATATGATGTACCTACATTCTATGCAAGTAAATATGTAGTTACTAACGTAAAAAGTCTGAAATTTGAGTTTGTTTTGGCTAATTTTTATTCGATAGTAAGAACTTCGCACAGCATTGTGAATACCGACATCATAGTTTCACACATGACAATGCATAATATATTTGTACTTGAGTTAATGTCCTGAAACGTTAAGTGCCTCCATACATGACGCTACTTACAAGTTACTCGATCCTCGTGAGCGTATCATATGCGCCGATCGTAAGTACCCCCCGTACGATTTTGCTGGTAGCACCGTGTACGGGGCGCTATGCGACGTCTGTCGGTATCAAATCAGTTTCACGCAACCGGCGCGGCGGTGCTGAACGCACGCGACGCGTTGCATCATTTGTGTCTGATACTTTTCGTTTGACGTTTGACAGAAATGGCATCGGAACATGAAAGTAATGTTAGATTTGTTCTGGAAGTAGAAAAAATGCATGTTTATGTAACGATACTTTACCAGAATACATAAGAAAGGATTTAGTGGAGATGGCATGGATTGATGTTGGGAAAAAGTCATATGACATCGTGTAAACTCCACGGCTGCACGTAAAAAATGATCAAGTTCAGTATATTCCGGATAGCGCCGTGTACGGAAACCAGCATTAAAGAGTGGTATATATGCAGAGTACTTGTGGTTTCGTCACAATCATATAGTTTGTAAGTATCTCCATGAACGGAGGGCCTTACATTTCAAAACATTGGCATTAAACAGGGATTCTATCTTTTTTTTCTGTAACGGGTATTGTAGAATGAGAAATCAGACATGCCGAACTCCTTTGCGAGGGTTACATGTGATTCACCGGCTTCGAAACGGTGTAATACAGCACTTTTTTCATCAATTGAAAAAACACTTTCGCTTCACGGGACTCATTGTGTCGAGCTTCCTAGTCAAAAGCGAGGCTGTATTGGTAGTTGGGTTTTGTAACCGGACAAATTATCATTAAAATAGGTCGCTTTAAGTAGTTGGTCACTTTAAACAGATATGTTTTCCTACTAAAAGCTATGAAACCTTACTAGAGTTTCCATTATCGTCGCTTAAAACGGTAGACCGTTAAATGCAAAGTCATTATATCCGAATTCTACTGTAAATTTGTGTTTTCTATTATTTCAGAGTCAGACATGGGCAGAACCGACAACGTGGACGAGGCAGCTCTCTATCAAGAAGAGTCGGTACTTGGAAACCGTGAGTTATAAAACTAACTAACTTACCTGCACGTCATTTCCCTGCAGGGGTAGGCAGAGAGGATGGACCGCCATGCAACTCGTTCTTGGCACACACACTCTTTTCTTCATTCCATACCTACCTGACTGTGCTATTCTGACTCCTGACATTGCCCGCCTCAAGTATTTGATTAACTTTTTATTTTATTATTTATATGAATACCTCACAAGAGCCTCAGCTGGAGCCAGTGAGACTATGGCATCCCCAATCGGGGTATGTTGTGAGGCTGAAGGTAGCGGGGAGGGGAAGGAGGTGTGGAAGAGGGAGGTGGGAAAGTACCTGGCTATTCAGAACTGGTCACCAAACACGGTAAAGCCATTTGAAGCAACTTTTCAATTCTGAATGGTGTCTTACATCAGGGCGATACTGAGGGTATCTTCCACTCTGGAACGTGCCGCAAATAGACTATATATTATTTTAAATGAATTTTGTGTGAAAATAACACTAATTATTCAAATCAAATTTATTTGCCCATGCCGGGATTCGATCCCGCGACCAAAAGCCGTACCAGAGGCAGTGGGTAATCGTAATATAGACACGTTAAATTAATTTGGGTTTTCTGTTGTTTCAGAAATGGATATGGACAGAATGAGCGACGTCGACCACAAAGAGAGCGATGAGGATACCTTCTACATGCCACCAATACCTTATCATAATATTATCAACGTTTCACCTAACTCCGCTATGGCCATAGACTTTAGTAGACAAGACCAGGTAGATAGTGAGGCAATGCATGCGATTCTGCCGCCTGAAGGTTACTCTTTCGATTGGTCCAAAGATATCTCACGTTTTACTGGGATAAGGGAGACATTCACAGGCACGCCAGGACCAACTTTCAATACCGACGAAATGGGCAAACTTGTGAATGCCTTTCTTAAAATCTTTGATGCAGATGTCATTGAACTGATCACGAGAGAGACCAACAAGTATGCAGATCAATGGATTGCGAAAAAACAATTTATGCGCCATGCGCGTACCAATAAATGGGTTCCCACGAATAAAGAGGAAATGTATGTATTCTTGGCAATTTTAATGTATCAAGGTATTAGTCCCCTTCCTGTTGAAAAAGACTACTTCTATTAAAAAAAAACTCACCGCCATGCCTTATTTCAGCCGAGCCATGGATTATAATCGTTTTCTTCCAATTAAAAAATTCCTTCACTTCACCAACAATAAAAGTCTTTCTTCTGGTGTACCGTTATCTGTGCGAAGATTACAAAAGATTCAGCCCGTCTTGGACCATCTCTCAAATAAGTTTGAGACTTTATACCTGCCCGAGCAAGACATCTCACTGGATGAATCCTTACTCTGCTATAAAGGCCGTTAGGGATTCGTCCAGGTGATCAAAACCAAAGCGGCCAGCGCGGGTATAAAGTCTTATGCTACGTCCAGACTGAAGCCAACCTTCCAACTCCGAACTTAGTTCGGAGTTGGAAGGTTGGCCCATCGTGTGGTCGCTGCGGCCAACCTTCCAACCCCGAATTCCGTACTCCAAAATGGCGGACATGAAACAGCTGTAGCTACGCTGTATCTTTTTCAGTTGCCTACAATTATTACGTACGTATAATCATATAATTATATACACGACATGTTTTCAAATAATTGTTATACCACTCTCCGTAATAATAGTCATTTTAATAGTACGCGGCACGGTGTGGACAGCTGCGGCAGGCTGGTTCGTGTGAGTTGGCCGTCGGGATCGCCTCGAAGGCGATCCCGGGCCAACGCGAACTCCAACCTTCCAACTCGAACTTCCAACGTACGAACACCCCTCCACACGATCGTCCAAACGTTTGAAGTTGGAACGTTGGCCGCAGTGTGGGCTTACCATTACGAGCTTTGTGAGTCCAAGACTGGCTATCTTTGGAAATTCCAAATTTATACGGGAAAGACCATTTCCAGACAGGCTGAATCGACAAATCCAGACCAGGAAGACATGACGGAAGACATAACGGAAGACATAACGGAAGATATGACGGACGACACGACACTGATACTGAGTCTCACTCTACATCGAGGCACAATGACATTATGTATTGATTTTCTTAAATTATGAATAAACCAATATAAATTGAATACATTTTTATTATGATAAAGTGTGTAAACAATGTTTAAATCAATATACTGCTCTTTCATTGTAACTATTGTGTTTCCTCCGTCCTACAACATGAGTCTCTTCAAGACCAATGTTCATTCCTTCCTCTCCTCAAAAAGACCCTCCACACAGCATCCCAGATGACATAGGCCCTGAGGGAAATTATTTTCCTCAGGGCCTCCTGTGTGGAGTTAATGTAAAAAAAAAAAAAAAACTAAAACTGTGATATTAATTTAATTGATTTAAAAGAATATTAGGGCTTAATAATTAAATAAATCAATTATGGGTTCCATCAATTATTTTCCCCTCCACCATTTTTTTCGATACCTTTGCTTTTAGATATAAAATTATCACAATGATATTGTTTGCCATTCGACGCTCATACAAAGGTTTGATATATATACAATTTTATCATCATCATCATTTTACATATTCTGATTTACCTTATGTAGATTGACCTTAACCACTCGAACGATCGCGCGTCAAAAATCGCTCGCGGTTTTTTGGCGACGATTTTGAATATTTTCCGCCAACATTAAAAAAATCATACCTCCGAATTTTAACATGAAGACATAAAACTGATTGTAGTGCTTTACAGCCAATGAATTCACCTATATTTTACTAATTATCCTATATTTTTAGAATTCATAGATAAATTATTAAAAAATCTTAAACTTTATAAATGCGCGAAATTTGTGTTTTTGTGATTTGAAATTGCCGCCAGTAGCAGTTTTAAATATCTTTATTGAATATTTTCTACGTTTTTATGTTCTCTATGGCCTGTTTGATAACCACAGATGCAAGAATATAATAGAAAAATAATTTTTTGGATGTTTATGATCTCTTCAAAAGTTTGGTCGGAAAATGATTTTGTAAAATTTGAGTGCGTGACGTGCAAAATTGAAATCACTGTATTATAATATTTAATGAATTTACCACAAAAACTGGTATTAAATTAGGAAGATACATTAACTGCCTACAATTATTTATAAGGATAGTTGCCGTGTTGGCTTTATTTGATGAATTATACAGAGAGCCTATTTCACGATGTCAAAATCATGGTGATACTTTTTCAATAATTGTAAATTAGAACTGGAGATTTGTCACCATGTTTTTATATAACGTGCAAAACAAGGAAATAAGGCTTAAAATGAAATATATATCATAGATATACACATTGCCAATATTTCAGAGGGATACTTTGCAAGTTGATGAAATCCACCAATATTTGACGAAAAATCACTTCTGACAGCTACCTTAAGGTCAATCTACATCGGGTTCATCAGAATATGTAAAATGATGATGATAAAATTGTATATATATCAAACCTTTGTATGAGCGTCGAATGGCAAACAATATCATTGTGATAATTTTATATCTAAAAGCAAAGGTATCGAAAAAAAATGGTGGAGGGGAAAATAATTGATGGAACCCATAATTGATTTATTTAATTATTAAGCCCTAATATTCTTTTAAATCAATTAAATTAATATCACAGTTATAGTTTTTTTTTTTTTACATTAACTCCACACAGGAGGCCCTGAGGAAAATAATTTCCCTCAGGGCCTATGTCATCTGGGATGCTGTGTGGAGGGTCTTTTTGAGGAGAGGAAGGAATGAACATTGGTCTTGAAGAGACTCATGTTGTAGGACGGAGGAAACACAATAGTTACAATGAAAGAGCAGTATATTGATTTAAACATTGTTTACACACTTTATCATAATAAAAATGTATTCAATTTATATTGGTTTATTCATAATTTAAGAAAATCAATACATAATGTCATTGTGCCTCGATGTAGAGTGAGACTCAGTATCAGTGTCGTGTCGTCCGTCATATCTTCCGTTATGTCTTCCGTTATGTCTTCCGTCATGTCTTCCTGGTCTGGATTTGTCGATTCAGCCTGTCTGGAAATGGTCTTTCCCGTATAAATTTGGAATTTCCAAAGATAGCCAGTCTTGGACTCACAAAGCTCGTAATGGTAAGCCCACACTGCGGCCAACGTTCCAACTTCAAACGTTTGGACGATCGTGTGGAGGGGTGTTCGTACGTTGGAAGTTCGAGTTGGAAGGTTGGAGTTCGCGTTGGCCCGGGATCGCCTTCGAGGCGATCTCCCGACGGCCAACTCACACGAACCAGCCTGCCGCAGCTGTCCACACCGTGCCGCGTACTATTAAAATGACTATATTATTACGGAGTGTGGTATAACAATTATTTGAAAACATGTCGTGTATATAATTATATGATTATACGTACGTAATAATTGTAGGCAACTGAAAAAGATACAGCGTAGCTACAGCTGTTTCATGTCCGCCATTTTGGAGTACGGAATTCGGGGTTGGAGGGTTGGCCGCAGCGACCACACGATGGGCCAACCTTCCAACTCCGAACTAAGTTCGGAGTTGGAAGGTTGGCTTCAGTCTGGACGTAGCATAAGACTTTATACCCGCGCTGGCCGCTTTGGTTTTGATCACCTGGACGAATCCCTAACGGCCTTTATAGCAGAGTAAGGATTCATCCAGTGAGATGTCTTGCTCGGGCAGGTATAAAGTCTCAAACTTATTTGAGAGATGGTCCAAGACGGGCTGAATCTTTTGTAATCTTCGCACAGATAACGGTACACCAGAAGAAAGACTTTTATTGTTGGTGAAGTGAAGGAATTTTTTAATTGGAAGAAAACGATTATAATCCATGGCTCGGCTGAAATAAGGCATGGCGGTGGGTTTTTTTTTAATAGAAGTAGTCTTTTTCAACAGGAAGGGGACTAATACCTTGATACATTAAAATTGCCAAGAATACATACATTTCCTCTTTATTCGTGGGAACCCATTTATTGGTACGCGCATGGCGCTTAAATTGTTTTTTCGCAATCCATTGATCTGCATACTTGTTGGTCTCTCTCGTGATCAGTTCAATGACATCTGCATCAAAAATTTTAAGAAAGGCATTCACAAGTTTGCCCATTTCGTCGGTATTGAAAGTTGGTCCTGGCGTGCCTGTGAATGTCTCCCTTATCCCAGTAAAACGTGAGATATCTTTGGACCAATCGAAAGAGTAACCTTCAGGCGGCAGAATCGCATGCATTGCCTCACTATCTACCTGGTCTTGTCTACTAAAGTCTATGGCCATAGCGGAGTTAGGTGAAACGTTGATAATATTATGATAAGGTATTGGTGGCATGTAGAAGGTATCCTCATCGCTCTCTTTGTGGTCGACGTCGCTCATTCTGTCCATATCCATTTCTGAAACAACAGAAAACCCAAATTAATTCATGGAGATACTTACAAACTATATGATTGTGACGAAACCACAAGTACTCTGCATATATACCACTCTTTAATGCTGGTTTCCGTACACGGCGCTATCCGGAATATACTGAACTTGATCATTTTTAACGTGCAGCCGTGGAGTTTACACGATGTCATATGACTTTTTCCCAACATCAATCCATGCCATCTCCACTAAATCCTTTCTTATGTATTCTGGTAAAGTATCGTTACATAAACATGCATTTTTTCTACTTCCAGAACAAATCTAACATTACTTTCATGTTCCGATGCCATTTCTGTCAAACGTCAAACGAAAAGTATCAGACACAAATGATGCAACGCGTCGCGTGCGTTCAGCACCGCCGCGCCGGTTGCGTGAAACTGATTTGATACCGACAGACGTCGCATAGCGCCCCGTACACGGTGCTACCAGCAAAATCGTACGGGGGGTACTTACGATCGGCGCATATGATACGCTCACGAGGATCGAGTAGCTTGTAAGTAGCGTCATGTATGGAGGCACTTAACGTTTCAGGACATTAACTCAAGTACAAATATATTATGCATTGTCATGTGTGAAACTATGATGTCGGTATTCACAATGCTGTGCGAAGTTCTTACTATCGAACAAAAATTAGCCAAAACAAACTCAAATTTCAGACTTTTTACGTTAGTAACTACATATTTACTTGCATAGAATGTAGGTACATCATATCTTTTTGGATTACAGTACATTTTGTATGTTTGTTATGTGGAATTTTTAAGTACTATGTGTACCGGACGTGATTTGACAATGAAATAATTGTATTTTAAATTATAATTAATAAATCAGCTGCCGGGGTCAAGTAATTCCAAAGGGATAAAAAAACAAAACTTGACCCCTTCACCCCCTTTCCCACCTCTGTGTACGTACCTACACACGTATTTTGTTACTTTGCATAAATTTGTGATTTGTGCAAAGCCTTCTTGGTCTGTTGTACATACCTACAACCCTTTGACCTTTGCGCAAATTCAAATTTATGCAAAGTCATTCATATCTCTTTATGTACCCAATTTGTGCAAAACTATGTATTTTTATCCTGCACAAATTGGCTCTATGTAACTTAATTCTATTTTGTGCAAAGTTTCATGATTTGTGTACATACCTACACACTTGAATTTGTTATTTTCATAAAATCTACCATGTCTATGCAAACTCATAAATAAACAAAATATCGGAGAAGCGTAGAGTGTAGGGCGAGATTGAACGCTGTGGCGTTTTTTGCTTCGTTACGCAACAGCGGAACGAACGCAGTGGCGTTTAAAGTCTCTAACGGCCGAAATACCTAGAATTCATCTCAGTTCGGAGAATTGAGATGAAAAAAGGGTCTAAGTATGGGCAGACTCCCGGCTCAGGGCCCTTTAAATACGGCCGAAATTGCGCTAGATCGGCAGAGCTCCAGATCTCATCGCCACAAAAGCATCTCGCCTTATCCTGCCTGCTCCGATCTACCACTGGGAAACTTGGACTTCTTCTTGGCCCTGGCCGAACCGCCCACCCTGAAGAACCTATTACAATTTCTCGAAACGCCTTTCTCAAGGCGCAGGTTACCCCTCTACTGCGCTCCACCTCCCTTCTTCCCCTCGCCTTCTCCCGTTTCTCCCTTTACCTACGGCAAGTTGGACTTCTTCGCTCCTCTGGCCAGCCCACCCAAGAAGACTCCGCATACAATTTCTCGAAACGCCTTTCTCAAGGCGAAGGTAACCCCTCTACTGCGCTCTACCTCCCTTCCCCTTGCCTTCGATCCGTTTCTCCCTTTCTACCTACAATTTCTCCCCGTTTTCCCTCGCTTTCTCCCCATTTCTCCCTTTCTCCCTACATTTACCCCACTTTTCCCTCTACCTACCCTTTCTCTCCCCTTCTCCCGAAGGCGTCGAAACGGCCAGCCGGTCCCCCTCCCACTACATCGTCTGTGCGGGTGGCGATTACAGTGCCACGTCCCGTACACTATGCTTATCTCATGCCAATATACCAACAGTGAAACTGTGCTAGGGACATCAATATAAAATATAGATAATTGATTTTATTTTGAGCCCCTGGTATGACATTTCAAAAAATAAACTCACCGTTCCCAAACGCCGACAATTCTTGGTAGAACGGCACGTCCACCCACAGCTCGCTGTGGTAGCCGGCTTCCGGAGAGAAGAGTTCCCCACACTGGAGTTCCCCGCTCCGCGATGTCCCAGCTAACGGCTCCGGAGATGCTGCCTGGATTGGCGTAATTGGTGCATTGGGAGCCATTGATTGGGTCTGTGCGGGAGTGGACATCCACGGTGGTGGAACGGGTCTTGGCAATGGTGAAGGTGTCCCTTGTGAAAAGGGACACGTTATTCTCTCCGGAGAAGTAATTCTGAAAACATATACATAAATCATATGAATTGTTCTCATTCACGTGTGAAATAGTAAGTGCAGTATGTAAATAAAGAATAAAATTAGAACTCTGTACAATATGCACTGAATGTGCCAAATGGACAGAGCGCTGATCTTACCAACTCTCACTGTAACAGTGGAACTCACTGTAGCCGGAAGGAAGCAGGCAGGGCCCTAACAGCCTTTAGGGCCTTGACGCGATCCTCTCGCACCAGTAGCAAAGCAGGGTCACCGTTTAAATAAATACAAATATATGATGAATTCAACGGCCACAGCAAAGTACTTTCATAAAAAATACTAACACTCCAGACGAGGCTGCAATTGCAGCTCTGCGTTGACTCTCACGTCCACGTGCAGGTAGTCCGGCACCAGCTGGTACTCCATCTGCAGCTCGTACCCCACCTCTCCCTCTTCCTCTGCCACCTCTTGCAGTCAGCACCACTCTATATATTTTAAATTGAAAACAATTAATGTAATTAAGTACTTAAATGTTTAAATTTTGTTAAATGTTGCAGTAATAAAAAATTTTAAAATAATTATTTAAACCTGGGTCGTGGAGTGCTCCCTCTCCCTGGACGATAGCTGTTTCTGCACAAATTTGGTAAAAGTAAACAAATTAATTGATTATACAACTAATTAACCAAATTTTTATTGTGCGACGAAGGCTTTACACCATTTTACATCTAAAAAAAGTCAGACTTTTTGACATATGACATTAAATAATTGGACAGCAAATATCTGTATTAATAATGAACCAATTCAAATAAAACTTATATTTATCTCTTTGTTATGAATCACTCTGATTGAATAACTATATTTCAAATGCGCGAGTGCAGTATTTATGAAATTATTGTAAATCAAAAACAGATGACGTCTTCAGTCGACGCATTTTTACACAAAAACATCCATCAAAACAATATATTACGAACAAACGAATTAAAAACGCATTTCAAAGATAGATAATTCAATCATGATAACACAGATATATAATTATGCGTTAAAAACCCAATAAATGAATTACTTACGGCATTTTAGGTAGAGACCATAATTCGTCGAAATAGTCAAAAGTTTTATTTTGTTGTTTGACAGGGGGGCCTACTCTCTAACTTACTCAGAAAAACCTGTGCGTCACATATTCTTCTTACACCACTTTCTTAATTCATTCGCTCTACATGCCCAAACCATCTGAGGGTCCCTCTTAATCTTACTCACATTATGCTTCCATCAGCCTTGCATTCTTTGCGGATCTCCACATTTTCACACGATCATACATGGTGGGATCTCATTTCAACAGCATTCGGTCTGCTTTCATCATTCCTCTGCCAGTTCCATGCCTCACTGCCATACATCAGGGTGGGTACCGGACTCCATTGTGGACTGCTAGCTTCGCTTCTTTTGACAGTTTTTTATTAGCGCCAACGGCATTCAATCCTCCATTAATAGCGTTACCTGCATTTACCCTTCTTTCAATATCCTCTCAGCCTTCCCATCTCTCGTGATGTTATGATATTATTCCTAATATTTTACTTTCAGGTACTCAAAGAGCCTTGATGGAGAGGTTTGTGAAAGCGGAGGAGGAAAAAATGCAAACCAGAGGGAGAAAAATATAAATGAGAGGGAGAAGCCCCTTCACAACAAGCACAAATGGGAGAAAGTGGAAGAGTTCGGTGCAGCCTTGCTGGCCAGCAATGCCAGCATGGCCGCACAGAGGCAAAATTCAGAGAGGCGCTGATAGCAGAGCTTGAAAGGAAAGTTTAAGATATAATTTATTTATTTACTATTTTGTAAGCCCATGGGGCTTTTACATTTATTTATTTATTTGTTTGTTTACGCCTTGATGTCTTTTACATGTAAGGGAACGCACCCATACTACGTGACACGTTTAGCGGGGGGGGGGGGTCTTCAAAATGTCACGCTCCATACAAATGAGCGGCGGGTTGCTTAGGTTTTTGGTCACCGGGGGGGGGGGTTAAAAATTGCAAAAAGTTGGTCACGTAGTATGGGTACGTTCCCTAAAGTAAATTGTACAGGAGCATTATAACAAGTATATAGAACATAAAATAATAAACAGAGCATGACAGACATAAGTAGGCACAACACAAGTAGGTATGAGTATTCGATAGTATAATTTATGTGAGCGTAGGAAGTAAACATGTACAGTATTTTAAAAGCAAGATGGCGCTGTATTCTAAAACATTGTGTTCTACACTACACGCCAGTAATGGCAGGGAAGATAGCCAAAACATGTGCTTTTCTTCATAATATGGCCATTGAAGCTCAAATGCCAGAACCGAGGATGTGATCATTGAAGAAATAAGAATGAATTGGATTTAAAAAAAGAATGAACTTGGATAGATGGTTAGAGGTATTTAAATTTGGCGATTGAGAGTCTCAACAAGCTCTCGTTGAGTTATCCGTCCTTGCCTAAGGTTATCGTTGTGTTGATCGATAACATTAACCACTTCTCTAAAATCATCTTCAATGATCACATCCTCTGGTTCTGGTATATGAGCTTCAATGGCCATATTATGAAGAACAGCACATGCATTGGCTATCTTCCCTGCCATTATTGGCGTATAGTGTAGAACAAAATGTTTTAAGAGACAGCGCCATCTTGCTTTTAAAATACCAAAGCAGCGTTCTACGCAATTTCTGACTCTGCATTGCATTTTGGTATAGTGGTCCTCTGGTGATCCCGGTGCCGCATTTAAAATTGGAGTCATCATGCTGAGTCTCCTGAAATATTAAAATTATTTTTAAACAATTTATTTTTTAAAACAAATATAATTAAAAATTGCAAACTTTAACAAATATTTATGTATACATAAAAGAAATTTACTATAGTAAAATTATAGAATAATAGTATGATATATTATATGACTGTATGATAAGCTATTCTGTATACATTTCAATAAACGAAATATTTATTTACCATGAGAGCATTCATTGAATGGAAACCTTTTCGGTTAAAGTATGCCTCTTCATTCATGTTCCTTCGATCTAATCATGGCTATGTGGGTTCCGTCTATACACCCAATAACTCCGGGAAAATGATATTTCTCATAAAATCTGAAATATATACAATTTGAATGCTTAAAATAGATATAGGTACTAAACTTTCAATATAGTTTTTTTTAATTTTTTGTTTTTGTTTCAGAACAACAAGCTGAGAGCTAACCTTGTCGAATGGGAGATTTTTGCTGCTAGGCAGTGTTGGTGTCCATTTTATAATACCATTTCTCCTTTACAATATGTTTTCTAAATGTGTATTTAATTTAACATTTTTTTATTTCAAATGAGGAATAGGGTGCAATCTTTTTTTTTATAGACAAAAACATGCTATCGCTGGATGAGGACCAAGAACAGTGGAAATTCAGTGGGCTGTTCATATATAACTATTTCATTTTTTGTACACACATATTCTCTGAATGGCTATGCTTTTCTTAGCTTACTAAAAATATAACGTTTTATTCGATTAGAATGAATATTGTATTTTTTTAATACTGTCATTGCAATATACATGTAATTGCTATTGTTACTATGTATTTCTTCTTTATTGTATGTGTTCTAAATGTGTAATCTTCTCTGTAATATATTGCTAACTGTTTTATAGAGACTTAAGTTTTTATCTATGTACAAATATAAAAAAGACACCACATTCATCATTTTTGTTGTTTTTGTTTTATTATTGTGCCTCCCTTCAACTTCGATAGAGACGACATGCTATAAAATTAATATTACTGTAATCTAAGTTAGACTGTTCTTCGCATTTCGAAAACCACACTGTGTTTCATCATCATTATGAAATTCAAGTAAGTGTACAAAAGACAGCAAAGGTAAAAGGGTTAGAACCAAATTATTTATTTATTAACGGTATAAATATACCATAAATACATATACAGGGTGGGAATGCTAGCCTTGTTCTACTGTTATTTTATTGGAAGATGCTCCGAGGAACTAGCGACATTGATCCCTTCGGTACCCGTGCATAGTCAGGAAACAAGCCAAAAGCGCGCCCAACACGGTTGACATTTGTCACATGAGAACGGGTCGCTTCTTCGACTCGTTCTTGAGTTCGACAGAGATGAAATATTACATAAAATAATAACATATTATCCCATCATCTGAATAGGTATGCCACAAAATATAATAAATCAGAACATACCCTTGTTTCACAGCATTCCTTTCTTGCTGCGTTCCTGGGAACTTTACGTGCCTACGCATGATTCGGTTTATAGCCGACACTATTTCATGCATGTGTCTGCTAACCGTTTGTTGTGAAACGCTACAGTGGAAGTCGTTTCCCACAAGTTTCTGGTATGACCCTGTAGCTAGGAAAGACAAAGTTGTTAGAACCTGAAACATAAAAAAATATTTGTTCATATGAAGCAGATACAAGGAATATGCTGTTAATTTACAGGATTGGGGTTTCACATTGAAAGAAAAAATAAACAATGTTGTATTCACTTTAAGCTCCAGGGGCACTCCGGTTGTTCTAATAGGTACAGGGAGTAACGGCCTCAACTCGTCACACAACGCTTAGAAGAGGTCCTCCGACAGGCGGTAGTGAGCAATAAATAATGTTTCCAGAATATTCATGGGGTTTGACAGATCCCTCAACTGTCTTCTTCGGGTTGCCTCTACCCTGTTCTCGTCTTAGCGAAAAATTCGCAAAACAAATTGCAGGCGAAAATAACCGTCCATTGTGGCTGAAATATGACACATAAATTATGAATAAGAAAGATTGCAACAGACCCGTACCCATTTGGTACATAGCATTCAAATTCTAATTTTCTTAATAAACTAGATAAGTATCCCTTTGCCCTTCGATGTTTGCGAAAGTTTCGCTTCGATCGAAATACGCACAAAACACTTAAATAACCCAAACTAAGAACCTATTTTGTGCAATTACATAGTTGTCAGTTGTAGGAATTGCTAAAACGGGGTGTAATTACGAATAAGTGTTAAAAGTACGGCGGTTAGTTACACATCTACCAACCCGTTTGAGGTATCGTTTAATTCCAAATAAATCATATTACTTACCTTACAAGAAATTCGAATAAGTATATTAATTTATAGAAATGTGTCGTCAGACGAAATGTCAAAGGTTTCATAAAACGGAGGTCCTCCGATCCAGCTTGACAAACACGAAATTTATACGACTGAGTTTCACTTACGGCGATAGGGAATACCAAAAATGACAATGTAACCGGGCGTCGCTGTGAGAAGCAAACACATACATTTTTAGTTTGTAACTTTCGGGCTTCCGACTGATAAAAAGTGTCAAGTTTGCGAAACTGACAAACATCTGTCAAAATACGAGTGTGAAACACAGATAATGGCGGTTACGAGAGTTAGAGAGTAAGCCCCCTGGACGCCTTATGGGGGTATGACACGACATCTTTTTTCATCGTTTTTGTAGATTCGGGCTGAAAAAGGAGGTGTGCTCTATTTTCGGTTGGTAATGCTGATTTTCGTACAGATTGGTGGCGGTACTTTTGACTTTGACATCTGTCATACTCATCTGTCATTTACGTGTTGTAACATTTTTAGGGATTGGTTTATTTATGCATTTTTAAGACGGATAGAAACGAGGTTTTGAAAGCTATTGCTTTGGCATCTGCGGCAGTTTTACCGGCGCTGCAGTGATTTAAAAAAGGCGAGTGACTCACAGAATAGAATAGATCGGAAGTTGTAGAGAGAACCGTGGATTCTCCGGCGTAACGAACACGGCGCACTAAATATGCTCGAAACAATGAACTTCGTCTTCGTTGGTGAGGTATACCGTCAATGCTCACTGAATCTCGCTAAAACAATTGTCTAACTATTATGAAACAACAGGCGCAGAGGGGTTTGCCCCCTGAAAGCGGATTTTCAATTACCATCTAGGGCATCTAGGCAGACCAAGACGCGTGCTTGAAAATGCCTGGGATTGGGATTTTGGCAAACAGGTTAAGAATCCTAGCTCCAATCAACTTCGGCATGGGTAAAGTTGAATCCATTACGTGGACAGTGTGTGCGCTTCACAACTTTCTTATTAGAAGAGAAAATAGCAGCACGCGTGGAAATTGATGGAGCGAGAGCACCAAACTAATTGGGATTCGTTGTTGAACGTTGGGCAGCAGGCAGCAACAGACTCCAGCAAGTGCTTCGCACTTGTGGGATCTTTTCATAGATTTCTTCACACTGTTCCTTGGCAGATGTTGAATAATGTCTATGTACCTATAAGTCTGTTAAAGCACTACTTATTTTAGTTGTAATCAATTTAGGAGGCGGATATGGGTACCGCTGCCCCAGGAACTATTTATTGGATAACAACACCTTTGCCATAGATCACCCCAAGTGGTTATCTACGTTTGGTAACTTAGCAGGGGTGCCCGGGTTCATGGGGCAAGGTTAGTCCGGGTCTTGGCAGTGAATGCATCTGCCCACTGGCTGCCTGGCAGGGCGGATTGAGGGAGTCCCTTTGACTTCTCCAACCATACTCTCTTGGAACATCGCCTTGCACCGCAGTGGGAGGGATGAATTCATAAGTCTGTCACTCCTGGACACACTGACACCCAGATTCCTACCCACCCCTAATACCTTTTTCCTTCCCAGAACTTTCTCTCCTTCCTTTCCTAAAAACACCCTCCATACAGCATCCCCAAAGATGACATAGGCCCTGAGGGCAATTATTTTCCTCAGGACCTCCAGTGTGGAGCTAATGTAAAAAAAGTATATGTTGTGGGTAAGATATAATAAGTTTCAAAGCTCTTTTGCCCCATTAATCCAAATACAAATAGTTAGTCAGCGTCCTTGAGTAAAGTTATAGTATTGATACAGGGATGGGATTCTGTCAGGATTCATATTCCAGGTGTTAAAGGATAAATGGCTAAAGCGCCAAGCAGCTGGAAAGGAAGAGTGACTCAAGAAACGTACAGCTGTATGGCGCTTGAGCCATTTTTACCTATGCAACTGTGCGACGCTTTAGCCATTTGTCCTTTCCAGCGTCAATATTTTAAAATAAAGTCCTCCGCCGATATTTTTAAAATATTTTTCATTGAACATAACAATTCTGTGAAATTCTTATTTTAATTTATCATAATTTGGAAGGTATAACAACTGTTTTCATGAAATTCATAATGAATACCAACATACTTAATTTTTCTATACTTTATCAATTATCAATATTAAACAATCAATACAATACAATAATTACATATATTATATTTTTAAATACATATTAGGAATAGTCAACATTTTCAGAAGTCTTGCCAATGCAGTATTGATATGAAATCTTTAGGCAACTTGAGCGGTGAATCCTTCCTTTAGCGCCTCCACATATAATTTTCGACCTCCTTCCGGCCGGGCTGAGGGCATATCATCCGCCGGGCGGTTGTGGGGAATCCACACCCCCTCTGCCGCAAAAAATCTTTTAGCAACTATGAAATTCTGAAACAAAGAAGATCATAAAGTATTTAAGTGTTTTTTCACAGGGAAGTTCTTGGAGATTTCATTCCTGCCAGTGAAGTATAGTTTTTTTTTTACATTTAGTTAGAAAGATTATTCTATAGTAAACAATATTAGGTAGAAACCAGGTTATCCTTGAAGTTCCTGTCTTCCTGAACAGATTTTTTAAAAATCAGACTTCACTAGTATTTTTTTTTTATTGGTTTTTATATACACAGACATGTAACAGAATCATGAGTAACATAAACATGTAACATAAACATGCAACATTGATTAAAAAACTGTAAAAACACATATATAATTTCATTACATTAATAATATTTTTTTTACAATAGCTCCACACAGGAGGCCCTGAGAAAAATAATTCCCCTCAGTGCCTATGTCATCTTTGAGGATGCTGTGTGGAGGGTCTTTTTAGGAAAAGGAAGGAGAGAAAGTTCTTAGAAGGAAAGAAGGTAGGAATCTGGGGTCGGTGTATCCAATAGTGGCAGACATATGAATCTATTCTTACCACTGTAGTGCAAGGTTGATGGACAGACGCATCCGCCGCCAATATCCGGACAAACCTCACCCCATGAACCCGGGCACCCCTGCTATGTCCCCAAATGTAGCGAACCACTTGGATGACCTATGGCAGAAATGTTGGTCATCCAATAAATGGGACAGTACTCATACCCGCCTCCCAAATTGAATATAGAAGGAAACCATTCGTAGAAGCATGCACTCACTTGAAAAAATGAATGGTTACTTACTTTTGTGTCAAGAGTAAAGCGTTGATAGATTCCACTTAGTAATATTCATGTCTCCGGCAACCACCTCAATCCTGATCCAGTCATCCTTTCCATATCTCACATCAAAGTAGACTGATCCATCCAAGACAAAATGGATCTCTTCATCCGTGTGCAAATGTTCTTTGAAGAATGGCTTCTCCTCGTAATTTGGCAGACACTCCTTGGAGCATATTATCTGATACTTATATGTATACCCTCGATCACTCTCATCTTTTATCAAGAAGTCCATCAGATTTGTAAGTATCGCAGTTGATCTGTGGAGAAAATATGGTGACAGCTTAAAATTGGAAAAGAATAATGTTAAATATTATTTTATTTTTTATTTGATTTGTAAGAAACAAACAGCTTATATACATACAATAGACATAAAAATATACACGTTAACTGCAGTGAAGCCAAAAGAGTTATATTTTAGGTACAAATTAATACAAGCTATTGTATTACCTTGAAATATTCAACAGTCTGTTTGAAAAGTTCATTAAGGTTGAGGAATTCAGGAGGGATCCTCTGGCGTTCCAACTGCTTGGAGTTTACAAAACTATCCGTCAACTAAGCGCGCACCATTTTTGCTTTTTATAATAACTCAATTACCTCATTTGACCAAGTTTTAGAGCAAGACTTATGATAATGGTCCAAAAAACCAACGATTCGCGATATAAAGACAACAAACTGCGCACAGAAACTGCAAATTATGATGTTGTTTATTCTATAACCTATAACAATATTTTGATTTTGAGTGTTCGACACGGATGACATTTTTAAAAGGTGTTGCCATTTTTTGACGTTTTAACGTCTCAAAATATTATTACTTTTTCTCTAACGGCAACTAGCTGCATGATGAAAACGAAGACGAAAATCGGCACTACCAACCACCGGTGGTTGGTAGTGCCGAATTTCGTATTTTTTTCATCCCGAAGGCATAGACAAACTATGAATATCATAGAACTACCCAACCACCAATGGTTGGCACGTTGGTAGTGCTGATTTTCGTACTGTTTGATATTTATATTTCGGCGGTATTTTTGAAATCTGACTGAATGAGAATCTGATTCGTATTGTACTAACTTGTAACGCTTAATCTAAAATTATTCAAGGCAATAAGAAATGTTAATGATTGCCGTATATTGTCCAATTACTTGTTCAAACTTTTTACATGGTGTCAAGATAATAGCTTACAATCCAACATAAACAAATGTCACATTATGAGATTTTGCTGAATAATGAATCCATTTTCATTATTCCATTAGTAATATATCGTTATTAAAGGAATGAACGAGCACTGGACGTTTTAGAAAGGAAAATTTTGAGGCGTATCTTCGGACTGGGTTTAGAAAATGGATTTTGGCGCAGATGTTACAACAATGAGCTATATACTCTGTGGAGCTAAACGTCTCAAAATTTATAAAACTAGGAAGACTTTGGTGGCTGGGTCATGTGGAGAGAATGACCGAGCATCAAGCACCAAAGTCCCTGCTGAACTCTAGACCGATAAGGCGAAGGAGTCTGGGAAGACCAAGATTAAGATGGAGCGACAACATCCTCAAAGATATATCTACCTTAGAGATTCTAAACTGGAGAGAGCTGCACAAAACTGAGATGAGTGGAGGAAGACTCTTGAGGATGCCAAGACCCACCAGGGGTTGTAGAGCCAAGAATGATGATGATGAATATTTCGTTAGTTTCTGTATTGCAAATTAATGAGTTGGGCGTATGGTTTTATTTCAACAATAGTTCAGCTATACATTCAGTTCAACAATATTACAATACAAGCTGGCTTCTCTACGTTTTCATCATCGAATACAGAGTATAATAAAATATAATAAAATATATAGAGAAAATGTTTAACTCTGGATGTGCAAAAGAGCGTTGATAAAATTTTATTAAAAGGCTGATAAATTTTTTTAAATTCTGTCTTTCTTTTTCGCTATTTTCATGAATATATATATATATTGTATTCTTATGTATATTTGTAAAAGCCCTAATTCCAAGAGATTTCTTATCAGTGGTGAAAAAAAGTCAAATACTTTTCTGAAATGAACGAGTTTTCCACCCAGTAGTTGAACCTATAGAACTATAAATTTTTAAAATTTTGCTCTAAATTAGAATTTTTTTTTAACCTTTTTTGAACAAATATATTGCAGACATTTTTGTTGGGTAATTTAATTTGCTAATCTCCGAAAAGCAAGTAATTCCAATCGGATGTGCCAATTATTAGATAAGTTCAGTAGTTTTCTCCTGTTTTAAAATCTTGTCTCATAAATAACATATTATTATGTTATGTTACTTATGTATGATACAGTTTTTACCACATGAATGAACATTGTAGGCTTATAAGTTCCTATTAACTTGCTTTTGTCTATTATACATGGTATTAACTAGTTCAGATCTTATTATTTAAAATCAATACCCATCACAGTTTTATTATTTTACTTATTTGTTAAGAGTTTTATTAGAGGTACTTATCTGCTGTAACGCAATGTATCTTTTCATACTTGATATACTGTTATTATACTTATATACTGTAAATATATAAATGTGGAATTCCGTGTAAAAGCGTGATAGGGTGTTAATAAATTAATAAGTTTTATGATATATTACATTGATGGGAATAACCTTCAAATGTTATAAAAAGAGAATTTTTCTTATAATTTTTTTTTATAAGTTTTAGAGATAAAGATAAAGCATATTTTAAAGTCCCCTTGAGGTGATAAATGGCCCTATGGAATTTGATTGTACTTTGCGTCCTTCAGTGAAGTTGTTGCATTGATACAGGGATATTGTCATGAATTGCAGTGTTGTGAATGTTGTTTTTATTGTAAATTTATTACATTGAATGTTATTTGTAATGTAAAAAAATAAAAGAAAAAGTTTGTAATCAACCAGACTATAATAATTAGCAAATTTGTAAAGATGCATAAATGTACAAAAGTAATAACTTATTACGCTGCTGTGTTTGGCCGCAGCTGGTCTAGGATTATGTTATACATATGGCATCTGATAATCTACATTCCACCTGATTCCTAAAAAAAAGATTACAAATTACAAACATTATAATGTTATGTGTATAAACCATAGTTGAAGAGGGCCTTAATAGGCTGAAACCGTTTACAGTCAGAAATAAATTAAGTGGAAAAAAGTTTTAAATTGTTTTAATATAATATTATTGTGATAATAGTATGCAATTTAAGAATTCAATTTAAAATACCAGAATATGTACATATGTTGCTGTGTGGCTGCCTGGCTGCAGCTGGTTTAGGATTGTGATGGTCCATTGCAACCTATTGCTGATGGCCTAATGGCCTATGTTCCACTGAATCCTGAAAAAAAGATTAAAAGTGTTGGCATGACTAAGAACGTTGCATCAAGTACACCCCAGAGTAACTAACCATCACCGTTTCGCCGAGAGGATGGACCGCCAAACAACTCGGTCTTGAAACACACTCCTTGCTTCACGGTAGTGCCATGTCTTCCTCGGGCATCCCCGACCTCTTCTACCATTCACATTTGCGCCATATATTCTTCTTAAACTCCTTACCTCGTTCATTCACTCTACATGCTATAATAATTATATATACTATACTTATAATCTTACTCATAATATTACAATAAAAACACATAAACTTGTTTAAGACCACTTTTATTTTTATCATAATATTACACTTACAGCAGCCTTGCATTGTTTGCGGATCTCCACGTTTCTTACACAATCATACATGGTTTTTACACACATTCGCAGGAATCTCATTTTTACAGCGTTCAGTCTACTTGCATCCTTCCTCTGCCAGTTCCATGCCTCTGCCAGGTACAAGTAATCTCCTCAGGGCAAGTACCAGCACTCCATTGTGGACTGCCAGCTTCACTTCTTTGGAGTTGTTTGTTAGCACCAACGGTGTTCAGTCCTCCATTAATGGAGTTACCTACATTTACCCATCTCCCGTAAACAAACTTCCCAGATGCACAAACTCATCCACCTACTATATTAAACACTGTTTTTTTACTCTCTCTTTCAAACACCATCACTTTAGACTTACATTCATCATTATTATTATCATTAACTCATTCTTCATACATATTTGTTCATCCTAGACACGAGAGACTGTAGATCTTCCATACAAATCAGCAAGGCATCATCAGCATACGACGGGCAACATACTTTCAGATTACTCAATTAGAGTAGATCGTGACAATACTGTTTAACCAACTCAGCCCAAAGTAGATTGTGATAATATTGTTGAAATGAATGTAATTAATTTCATTAAATATATAATAATAATTTAAATTACCAGTATTTTCCCAGATAATCTCACTATCAGCGTAAATCAACCACTGCGAATTTGCCTGAATTTCCATTTCTATGTTGGAGGTAGTCGCCCTAAATTATAAAGGTTTGAAGTAGAAGTTGGTAGCAGGTGTGACCACAGCCTCCTAAAATATATACAATAAAGATTTATGAAACAGTTTTTAAATTATGTAATTACATAGAATGTATTTCTAACATAATTGTTTATACACAGTCAAAAGTGAGAATAGATGTTTAGGTACTGGTTTGTCTTCTAAATTTCTATTATAATTAATAAATATTGCACTCGAAATTAAAATGTTTAATATTTTCACTCACGTTTGACGTGGAAGCTCTTGAATATTTTCTTTCAGTGTTCTGTTGTGCAAACAGACCGCAAATATTACATTTTTTCTTCACTTGAGCTGCGCATTGTATTTCCGATGTTATTTGAGCACTGTACGAATTTTTCATTGTCTGAGAACTGACGCGTCTCAAGTCTATTACCTCATTCCAGCATGCATTCATCCATTCATCATTATGAGGGTATTAGTTCATTTATGTTATGAGGGTTCAAATGCAAACGAACAACAACTGACAACATAAATAAACCAATTCCTCACAATGGTTCGCGATATAAAATCCTCGTGACAGGTGACAGCTGATCATGTGTGTTGTTTGCAGTGATGCCAACTGAAATATTGATGAAAATAGAGATCGTGTATTGCGAAAAATTTGGTCCCTGGTCTCGATACGGGAATCGGGCTGAAAAAAGATGTCGTGTCATACCCCCATAAGAGCCGGCGACATTAAACCTGTAATGATAGGTCTCCCAAAAATCATACACAAAAATCGTTAGGTCATTCATAGGGGTACACAAAATGGCGGTGCTGCCATTTCTAAAACCGGTCAGCACTAAAAAAAAATTTTTTGAAAAAAATAATTTTTCAAGACTTCTGTAATCATAAGTCTCCCAAATTCTGATTGTTCCTCGAGACAGGGGAGGGATAGGACTATACGAAAAAGCAGTGCTGCCCGTCCCCCTGATGAGCCGTCTCGGTTGCTGCCGAGAAATAAGAGACACTTCGTACGAGGTATCTGTACTCATCGGTCTTGTTGGAATCTTGTAATGTCCAATATTTGCAGGCAATACTGGGCCCTTTATCTCCAGTATTCCTCTAGGATGTTTTCAAGGTTATTATTTAAACACGTAGTACTTTGATACACGGAAACTGTTTAATAGAATATAATAGTACAATGTTGGCTGTAAGCCGTCTGACGAGAAAGAGGGCGCGCGAGATCTCCGCTCGCTATTATATCGTACCGATGTTAGGTCGCTTCGGCTAGGTTCGGTATTTCCGAACCTACCCGACAGATTAACCTACTACCAACACTACATCTCTCCCTCCTTCAACTCTGAAGCTACTTATTTAAATATTTCACACTTAAATAACAATTAACATAAATTATAATACTTCATAAACATAATTTTAAGATACACATAATTCAACCGCGGTGACTGGGTCAAGTCGTCCCGTCTCCTCTGGAAGTTGTAGGTGCCTTGCGACTTGAACGCAGTCTTCCCGACCATGGTCTCTGTTGCCGTGCCTGCTCCGACACCACTTCCTCTCCCACCAACCTGGAATCAGGAGAAAACCCAGTCAATCCACGCAACAAGGTCGAAGTCTCTAACTCATGAGGCTCGTTCCTCAAAATTTCAGACGTGGGATGCTGCGCAATATTGCCATCTTCCTTCCAGCTCACTGACAATTCCCTCATTTAGTCCACATGTCTCTTCCATGTCACATCAGTGTTTCCTATTTTAATAATATAAACTTTTTTACCTAGCTTTCTAGAGACTACACCCTTAGCCCAAACGACTTTATTATCATGACGATAATCTTTTGTTAAACATTTTTGTCCAACTTTAAAAACCCTGGTTTTTACCCCTCTGTAAAACCTAACTTGATCCGATTGAGCTTTAGAAATGTTAACGTTAGCTTCCTTGACTTTTTCCGAAAAGTCTTCTCCATTTTTCACTGGCAATAAATTGTCGAACGTAGAACGCAGCCTTCTTCCTAATAACAGAACCGCTGGTTCAATACCTGTCGAACAATGGAAAGAATTTCTATAGTCCATTAAAAAATTCAACAGCTTGACATTAAAATCTAGTGGGAATTTACCGTTTATTAACAGTTTCTTGAGGAACATTTTCGAAATTTTTACTGCATTTTCTGCCAATCCGTTTGACTGGGGGTGTTTCACCGGAGAAGTCATAAGTTTAATATTGTTTTCCTTTAAGAAACCTCTAAATTCCTCACTTGTAAAAACTGAGCCATTGTCAGATACAATTAACTCAGGGTTGCCAAAATTAGAAAAATTTTTCCTCAATTCCATAATCGTATGAGTTGAATCTGCCTTCTGCACCTCGATACAGTCTAACCACTTCGAGAATGAGTCACAAACCATGAGGAACATCTTCCCCGCTAGGGGCCCACAATAATCTAGATGTACCCTACTCCAAGCTTTACCTGGATTTGGCCAAACCATCAATTGACTTTTGGGTGGTGACTGTTTTGACAACGAACAATCTGAACAAGATTGAACGACTTCCTCCAAGTCTTTGTTCAGAGAAGTCCACCAAAAATATGTTCTAGAAATTCCCCTCATTTTCACAATACCTAGATGTGACCTGTGTAATAAATCTAACACTTGCCTTTGGAGAGAAACAGGTATAACTATTCTATGTTGCCAAAACAAACACTCTTCTACGATAGAAAGTTCATTCCTTTTTAACCAATATTTCCATATACTGCTGTCACGATTTACTCGTTTGGGCCAGCCCTGCCGCAAATACCTAAACACTAGCTGTAATTCGCTATCTGCTGCGGTGGCTAACACAACTGCTTGAAAATTAACATGGTCACAATTCTCAATAAAACAAACAAATTCAGTCCCGCAATCATCCTTAAAATCCTCACCTGTGTCCTTCAACGGTAAGCGAGAAAGAAAATCTGCTTGGTTATTACAAGATTTCACAAATTCCGTTTTGTACGAAAACCCTGCCAGAATGATGCCATATCTCTGCAAACGGTTTGCCGCGAGAACCGGAATATTTTTATGTTCCCCTAGAATTCTTATTAACGGCATATTGTCAACGCATAACGTGAACTCCCTTCCAAAAAGGTACTGAAAAAATTTATTTAACCCGAACACAATTGCCAGAGCTTCGAGATCCAAAATACTATATTTCTTTTCGGCGGTTGTTAAACTACGAGAAGCGAACTCAATTGGACGCATTGTGCCGTCCTTAAACACATGCATCAAGCAAGCTCCGAGTCCGCATGTACTCGCGTCCATATACAGTTTTACCGGTAAGTCCGGAAAATAATTTGTAAGAATCGTGTTGTTGCCCATTAACTCTTTAATGGTATCGACTGCTACTTTACAGTCTTCTGAGAAATTCCACTCTACCCCTTTTTTCAAAAGGTTATGTAGGGGTTCCAGTATCGATGACATCCTAGGAATAAAATTCCGATAAAAATTTAGTAAACCCAATAAACTTTTCAATTTATGTACGTCCGTAGGATACGGAGCGTTTTTTATAGCTTCAAGTTTGTTAGGCTGTGGTTGGATTCCGCTCCCTGAAATTACATACCCCAAAAATTCAACCGATTCTACAAAAAATTCGCATTTATCCGTGTTGACCCTCAACCCGCACTCTCGTAAACGCGCGCACACTGCCTGTATATTATTCACTAAATCCCGTTCGTTGACCCCCGAAATGATGATATCGTCTAAATAGAATGCCACTCCCTTCAACCCCTGAAGACAGCTTGCTATAGTCCTAGCGAAGATCGCTGGCGCTGACTTAAAACCAAAAACTAGTCTGTTATATTGAAATAACCCCAAATGCGTATTTATTGTAGTATACTTTTTGCAAAAGTCAGCTAATTCTAATTGTGAGTAAGCCTGTCTTAAATCTAGTTTAGCGAACACTTTACCCGAACTTACTTTGTGAACAACTTCATTTATGGAGGGAAGTGGGTACCTTTCCAAGTCCGTCATGAGATTTAAAGATCTCTTGTAGTCCACGCAAATCCTAACATTCCCGTTCTTTTTAATTACCGGTACAATTGGAGACGCGTATTCACTGCTGGTTACCGGAGAAATGATACCATCAGCTACCATAGTTTCTAATTCTCTCTCAATTTTTTCCTTAATAGCGAACGGAACCGGCCTCGCATTAAAAAAAACAGGACGAGCTTCCTTGTTCACTTTGAAACTCACTTTATGTTTACTGAATTTTCCCAGCCCCGGCGAAAACACTTCTGGAAACTCGTTGTAAATCATTTCAATTTTGTCTTTGATTGTTGAAACCGAATTATCCATCATTGGAACTATCTTCAGATTAAAAGCCTCCATGAAATCCCTACCCACTATCAATTCCGAGCCATTAATCACAACAGTAAATAATAAATTATTTTTAATGTTATTGTATTCTACGGTAAAACAAGCACTACCTACAAGATTAAGTGGTTTACCATCGTATCCAGATAAAGTACGCTTATCAGGTGACAATGTTACATCCCTAAAATAACGGTTGAAAATAAAATCAGGCATGACCGACATACTTGCGCCTGAATCAATCATAGCGGAACATTTTAATATATTAATTATTACATTAGCCCTAAATGGATTAATGTAAGAAATACTATTAATAACCTTATCCCGGGATTGTTGAAAAATCGGATAAACATTGTGATTCCTACAGAATTTCTTCAAATGCCCTACTTTGTGACAATTAAAACATTTTGCATTCTTAAATTTACAATATTTTCCTAAATGTGTTTCACCGCAAATGGTACATTTTTTATTACTCGAGAAACCCCTCGGCTCGGGGCTTTTTGACCGCGAAGGTGACCTTCGGAAACCTTGAGTTTTATCCGGATGTGAATGTCTCCCCGGCGAATTCGAGCGTTTAATGGAATTCACGCCGCCCGACGTCCCTACGGAAACTTCTGATTTAATTTCCGGAACCAGATTGTCTAAAGCTGAAACCGTCATTGCTAATTCTTCCATTTTGTTAAACGTTAATCTAGTCCCCTCGAGAAAAATTTTCTCCTTGGCTCGGCCCGGCAAAATGCCGATTGAGAAAACATCAGCTAAACATTCCGGTAATCGCGTTCCGAACTCGCAAAACGATGATAATCCCCGCAAACGCACTGCAAAATCCCTGACTGATTCACCATGTGATTGCTTGGCCTGATAAAATTTTTTCTCGTTCCTTGAACACCGATCGCGGTCTGGAACAATGTTTCTCAATTAATTCTATTAACTGATCCAATGCCACGTCTGTAACTTTAGAAGGAAAACATAAGTTGATCAAAAGAGTTAATGTCTCCGCTTCTAGAAGATTTAGCAAATATGCGCGTTTCTGTGAAGCATCTAACTTAATCGTTTTTGTGTCATCACGAATTAGTAGGAACTGTTCTAACCTCAGGCGAAACAAACTCCAATCCCTATTAACGTGAGAGAACCTGGAAATTCCGCCCGATTCCATGATCGCACACACCAAAAAAAAACACACCCGGCAACAATAACACCTTCCAGAAAAAAACAAGAAACAAAACAACCTGACACCAGGAACCGGCGCCTATGCAGTCCAGGCGCCCAGCCGCTTCCAGGAATATCAATGCTTCTTCGCTCCTGACTGACTACCGGGCTGGCCCTAGTTACCCAGGGTCCCGTAATTTCCTCTTCTCCATTGTATTACCGGGCTGGACCTAGTTACCCAGGGTCCCGTAATTTCCTCTTCTCCACTGTATTACCGGGCTGGACCTAGTTACCCAGGGTCCCGTAATTTCCTCTTCTCCACTGTCTCCTATTATGCCCTGAGAATCTCCTGATGGATGGCACTTCAGCGATGCCCCAAGTGATTGTCACCTTCGGGAGATTTTTGCAAGTCACGATCCCTGAAACGAATCGACTTGCCGCAATCTGATAAACAGTCAACCGTGTATTCCTTTTCAGCTGCGCCACTTGTAATGTCCAATATTTGCAGGCAATACTGGGCCCTTTATCTCCAGTATTCCTCTAGGATGTTTTCAAGGTTATTATTTAAACACGTAGTACTTTGATACACGGAAACTGTTTAATAGAATATAATAGTACAATGTTGGCTGTAAGCCGTCTGACGAGAAAGAGGGCGTGCGAGATCTCCGCTCGCTATTATATCGTACCGATGTTAGGTCGCTTCGGCTAGGTTCGGTATTTCCGAACCTACCCGACAGATTAACATATTACCAGCACTACAAATCTCCAGGTTGGATTTAAAGGAAAACACGTGTAACATATTTAATCAGTGATATATTTATTTAACTACAATACAATGTTTATCCAACGGGATTCTATTCACTAGTAACATAACAAACAATGGTTGCTAGGAATCTAATTCCTCAAACCACATACTGGCGGCAGCACCATACGGTACAAATGTAATTTGAACACAACTTCCAACAGGTCTCCTCAAAAAATCAAAGCTTATTTGAAATATGATGATCTGAAAGATCATCATATTTTGTATAAGAAAAAACACTGCTGCCGTTTCCAAAAAGAGGACAAGATGGCGGCAGCAGCGTTTGAAAGGCGCCCTCCGCGCAACGAAAGACATAAGAAAGTATAAAAACACACAATGAAAACGGCTGAAAAATCGAAAAATATCGCATAAAATATGCAATTTTATTTATTTAAACAATCAACGACACGTAAAATTAATTTTTCGTGATAGTGGAAGGCGTATTTCAATAATAAATGTCGAAAAAAACCGGGCGATCGCTGATAAAACCGAATCGAAACCCCAATCTCGGTTGCGCGGAGAGCGACTTTCAAACGCTGCTGCCGCCATCTTGTCCACTTTTTGGAAACGGCAGCAGTGGTTTTTCTTATACAAAATATGATGATCTTTCAGATCATCATATTTCAGATAAGCTTTATTTTTTGAGGAGACCGATGAGTACAGATACCTCGTACGAGGTGTCTCTTATTTCTCGGCAGCAACTGAGACGGCCCATCAGGGGGACGGGCAGCACTGCATTTTCGTATCGTCCTACCCCTCCCCTGTCTCGAGGAACAATCAGAATTTGGGAGACTTATGATTACAGAAGTCTTGAAAAATTTTTTTTTTCAAAAATCTTTTTTTTTAGTGCTGACCGGTTTCAGAAATGGCAGCACCCCCATTTTGTGTACCCCTATGAATGACCTAACGCTTTTTGTGTATGATTTTTGGGAGACCTATCATTACAGGTTTAATGTCGTCGTCGCTCCTTCCATTAGCACCCCCCACATGCACACTTCGGAGCGATCGAGTCCCACTAGTGTCACTAGGGATGCAACGATATATCGGAAAACCGATAAATATCGGTATTTATCGTTATCGATGATACGCCGATATCGATATAACAAATCAAAAAACACAAGATATCATATCGAAAAATCCTCCCGAATTAAAATACCCCCAAATGGGGTAAAAAAAAGTAAGAAAAAAACTGACGGTGATGACTAGCTTACGTTATATATTTCTGCTCCTGTAAATACTCTAAAAGTAAACATTGTTGAAACATGGCAATAGATGCAAGGTGTAAATCATCCCAATCTGTTTAAAGTAGTGGCAATAAGTCATCTACCAATAAGGAACTCCAGTGAAAAATATTATGGCTTTAAAAAAATATGTTTATATAGACCAAGAAACGCTGATTCTGAATATATAAGTTTTATTTATAATATTAAATGCAGAGTTTTTAATAAATTATTAAAAAGTGCATTTTTAAACCTCTTCGGAAAACACAGCGTTAAGTTGGCATTACTGAAATGGTTAACCGTGACGTCACAGTTAACCTGTCACCTGTGTATTGTATTGTATTGACATTTGAAATGACTTGAAGTGCACACGTACCTATGCAATTCAACATTTCGTGTTTTTGGTTTATTTTCATACTGTTTATAGAGATTTAGATAAATAATAGTTATTGTGTTTATTGAAACATAATTTAGGCCCTCAACAATTTACGAAAAGGGCTATATTTGCGGACAATCTGCAATAAATGTTGTCTATTTGAGGTTAAAGTCGTGTCATATTTTGACGTTTGTTTTTATGTATTTTCAAATTGTTTTTAGTATAGGGCTTTTTATACAAGTTGTTACACACTCGTCATGATCAGTGTATTATAAATACCAGTGTTTCTGTATGTATTATACATAAAACAATGTACCGACAAAGTAACACCTGACACAAAACACGATGTCACATGTATTTGCAATGAAAGAGAGGATTTATTGTTTTTATATTGCACTTTGATTAAATACAATAACAGTAGCGGTGAAATGTGGACATTTTACCAATGTTTTTCTATATTCAAAGCAGTTAATCTTGAATAAAAAACACACCTCACACCTAAAAGTCATTATCCGCCATGATTATTCTGGGTTCTTCACAGTGTTGCCAACAGTTAGAAGTGAAATTTCCCTAGAATTTCACATTTACGCAATTACCTACGTAGCCACCTGATTGTGTAACACTAATCCTGTTATATGTTAATTAATATGATAATTAATTGGAAAGATATCGGAACTTGGTAAATATACTAATAATACCGTGATTTTCCAAATAAAACACTTTTTGCTACGTGAAGTAATAATTTTAAAAGTACGAATACACTGACCACTGAATTAGAAACTGAAGTCCAAATTTAAAAAAAACACTGCAAAATAAAAATCATAAGCAACCCGCCGCTCATTTGTACCAAGCGTGGTATTTTGAAGACCCCCCCCCCCCCCCCGAACGTGTCACGTAGTATGGGTACGTTCCCTAATATCATTTTGAGTTGTCAGTGTTAAAAATAACATGGCATGTAAGTACATGAAAAATAATTAAGATTCATAGGAATTCCAAAAAATATATGTAAAGAAAACCACTTATGAGTGCTTTCCTTAAGATTGTATTCACTGAGTAAGTACTGAGTAAGTACTGAGCTACTTGGTGGCCCACTAGATATCAAACAAATGAATCGAGTTAGGAAAATATAACTGTCAGAATTATTGGATTAACAATTCCTGAAAATATTATCTTATTTTATTTATTATTTATTAAAGAAACCTGAAATAAGGGCTTTAAATGTTGTTTCTTTTGTTTTTATAGAGAAACGCAATTACGCCTTTGTTTTATTCAAGAATATAAAGAAAATCATTATAAAACAACATTTTCTATACTTAACTATTTCACGGAAAATGGAAAAATTGAGGTTTGATTTTGCTGTGAGACCAGCGGCAGATGGAAAATCAAACGTCATATGCATAACCTCGATCGCTACACCTGATGGACGGATTTATGGAATCCCACACGAATCCCAACCTACAAATCTACACCAAGGAATTACAAACACTCCAAATTATGATAAGGTAAAAAAATCATTAAATAAAAGACATCAAACAAGAAAAATATGGATAACCTTGACGGATGATATGTCAAAAATATATTTAGATACAGAACAAAACTTACAGTTTAATGATATTTACCTGGAAGAAATTATGGAAAACACAAATAAAGCGGAATCTATACTTAGTGGATCAAGTCAAACACTGGAAAAACTGTTAGAGAAATTGCTTGAAAGTAAACAAACAAAATCTGAAACTCAAAATTTAGGGAAAATTGCAAAGGATTTCATGATTGGCAAATTTACTGGCAGAAGCTCAAATGCGAACCAGTGGATTGAAGATTTTAATAAAGAATGTGAACGCTTCCAAATCAACGAAGACAAAAAGAAAATTGAAATTTTAAAACATTTTTTGGAATACTCCGGTGTAGAATGGTACAGCTGCATGCTAATGAAACTTACAGTGGAATCGGAATGGGACAAATGGGAAAAAAAATTTTGTGATACTTTTACAAACAAAGGATGGTCACCCATTAGATATGCTCTCGCCTTTAAATATCAAGCTGGTTCATTGCTCGAGTATGCTTTAAAAAAAGAAAAATTATTGCTGGAAGTAAGGAAATCAATTGATACTGGGACACTTATCGACCTCATAGCATTTGGTTTACCTAATTATGTGACTGATAAAATTGACAGAGAAATTTTACAAGGAACGGAAGATCTTTACAATAACATAGGAAAATTAGAACATCTTGTTGGGAAGAATAAGTATGAAAAAAAAAGTATTATGTATTCTGACGCTAAATCCAAAGAAATTGAAGAAAAAAAACCATGCCGAATCTGTGTTAACGAGAAAAAAGGGAAACGTTACCATCTTGAGGAAAATTGCTGGTTTAACCACTCGAACGATCGCGCGTCAAAAATCTTTTTTCTCCGATTGCTCGCGGTTTTTTGGCGACGATTTTGAATATTTTCCGCCAACATTAAAAAAATCATACCTCCGAATTTTAACATGAAGACATAAAACTGATTATAGTGCTTTACAGCCAATGAATTCACCTATATTTTACTAATTATCCTATATTTTTAGAATTCATAGATAAATTATTAAAAAATCTTAAACTTTATAAATGCGCGAAATTTGTGTTTTTGTGATTTGAAATTGCCGCCAGTAGCAGTTTTAAATATCTTTATTGAATATTTTCTACGTTTTTATGTTCTCTATGGCCTGTTTGATAACCACAGATGCAAGAATATAATAGAAAAATAATTTTTTGGATGTTTATGATCTCTTCAAAAGTTTGGTCGGAAAATGATTTTGTAAAATTTGAGTGCGTGACGTGCAAAATTGAAATCACTGTATTATAATATTTAATGAATTTACCACAAAAACTGGTATTACATTAGGAAGATACATTAACTGCCTACAATTATTTATAAGGATAGTTGCCGTGTTGGCTTTATTTGATTCATTTGATGAATTATACAGAGAGCCTATTTCACGATGTCAAAATCATGGTGATACTTTTTCAATAATTGTAAATTAGAACTGGAGATTTGTCACCATGTTTTTATATAACGTGCAAAATAAGGAAATAAGGCTTAAAATGAAATATATATCATAGATATACACATTGCCAATATTTCAGAGGGATACTTTGCAAGTTGATGAAATCCACCAATATTTGACGAAAAATCACTTCTGACAGCTACCTTAACCACTGGAACGATTTCGGTCGAAAAATCGACCACTTTTATTTTTCTGCGATTGATATCGGTCGAAAAATCGACCGATTTTTCTACCATTCGTAAAATATTTATTATAATTATTTAAAACCTTTCCATGGCCAGCTATTTGTTTTATCGAATAGCTGATAAAATATTCTTTATGTCTATGACCTTATCGGTTGTCTTTGAAGGTTGTCTTATTTAATAAGATTTCGCGGTTTTCTAATGGGGGTATGACACGACATCTTTTTTCAGCCCGATTCCCGTATCGAGACCAGGGACCAAATTTTTCGCAATACACGATCTCTATTTTCATCAATATTTCAGTTGGCATCACTGCAAACAACACACATGATCAGCTGTCACCTGTCACGAGGATTTTATATCGCGAACCATTGTGAGGAATTGGTTTATTTATGTTGTCAGTTGTTGTTCGTTTGCATTTGAACCCTCATAACATAAATGAACTAATACCCTCATAATGATGAATGGATGAATGCATGCTGGAATGAGGTAATAGACTTGAGACGCGTCAGTTCTCAGACAATGAAAAATTCGTACAGTGCTCAAATAACATCGGAAATACAATGCGCAGCTCAAGTGAAGAAAAAATGTAATATTTGCGGTCTGTTTGCACAACAGAACACTGAAAGAAAATATTCAAGAGCTTCCACGTCAAACGTGAGTGAAAATATTAAACATTTTAATTTCGAGTGCAATATTTATTAATTATAATAGAAATTTAGAAGACAAACCAGTACCTAAACATCTATTCTCACTTTTGACTGTGTATAAACAATTATGTTAGAAATACATTCTATGTAATTACATAATTTAAAAACTGTTTCATAAATCTTTATTGTATATATTTTAGGAGGCTGTGGTCACACCTGCTACCAACTTCTACTTCAAACCTTTATAATTTAGGGCGACTACCTCCAACATAGAAATGGAAATTCAGGCAAATTCGCAGTGGTTGATTTACGCTGATAGTGAGATTATCTGGGAAAATACTGGTAATTTAAATTATTATTATATATTTAATGAAATTAATTACATTCATTTCAACAATATTATCACAATCTACTTTGGGCTGAGTTGGTTAAACAGTATTGTCACGATCTACTCTAATTGAGTAATCTGAAAGTATGTTGCCCGTCGTATGCTGATGATGCCTTGCTGATTTGTATGGAAGATCTACAGTCTCTCGTGTCTAGGATGAACAAATATGTATGAAGAATGAGTTAATGATAATAATAATGATGAATGTAAGTCTAAAGTGATGGTGTTTGAAAGAGAGAGTAAAAAAACAGTGTTTAATATAGTAGGTGGATGAGTTTGTGCATCTGGGAAGTTTGTTTACGGGAGATGGGTAAATGTAGGTAACTCCATTAATGGAGGACTGAACACCGTTGGTGCTAACAAACAACTCCAAAGAAGTGAAGCTGGCAGTCCACAATGGAGTGCTGGTACTTGCCCTGAGGAGATTACTTGTACCTGGCAGAGGCATGGAACTGGCAGAGGAAGGATGCAAGTAGACTGAACGCTGTAAAAATGAGATTCCTGCGAATGTGTGTAAAAACCATGTATGATTGTGTAAGAAACGTGGAGATCCGCAAACAATGCAAGGCTGCTGTAAGTGTAATATTATGATAAAAATAAAAGTGGTCTTAAACAAGTTTATGTGTTTTTATTGTAATATTATGAGTAAGATTATAAGTATAGTATATATAATTATTATAGCATGTAGAGTGAATGAACGAGGTAAGGAGTTTAAGAAGAATATATGGCGCAAATGTGAATGGTAGAAGAGGTCGGGGATGCCCGAGGAAGACATGGCACTACCGTGAAGCAAGGAGTGTGTTTCAAGACCGAGTTGTTTGGCGGTCCATCCTCTCGGCGAAACGGTGATGGTTAGTTACTCTGGGGTGTACTTGATGCAACGTTCTTAGTCATGCCAACACTTTTAATCTTTTTTTCAGGATTCAGTGGAACATAGGCCATTAGGCCATCAGCAATAGGTTGCAATGGACCATCACAATCCTAAACCAGCTGCAGCCAGGCAGCCACACAGCAACATATGTACATATTCTGGTATTTTAAATTGAATTCTTAAATTGCATACTATTATCACAATAATATTATATTAAAACAATTTAAAACTTTTTTCCACTTAATTTATTTCTGACTGTAAACGGTTTCAGCCTATTAAGGCCCTCTTCAACTATGGTTTATACACATAACATTATAATGTTTGTAATTTGTAATCTTTTTTTTAGGAATCAGGTGGAATGTAGATTATCAGATGCCATATGTATAACATAATCCTAGACCAGCTGCGGCCAAACACAGCAGCGTAATAAGTTATTACTTTTGTACATTTATGCATCTTTACAAATTTGCTAATTATTATAGTCTGGTTGATTACAAACTTTTTCTTTTATTTTTTTACATTACAAATAACATTCAATGTAATAAATTTACAATAAAAACAACATTCACAACACTGCAATTCATGACAATATCCCTGTATCAATGCAACAACTTCACTGAAGGACGCAAAGTACAATCAAATTCCATAGGGCCATTTATCACCTCAAGGGGACTTTAAAATATGCTTTATCTTTATCTCTAAAACTTATAAAAAAAAATTATAAGAAAAATTCTCTTTTTATAACATTTGAAGGTTATTCCCATCAATGTAATATATCATAAAACTTATTAATTTATTAACACCCTATCACGCTTTTACACGGAATTCCACATTTATATATTTACAGTATATAAGTATAATAACAGTATATCAAGTATGAAAAGATACATTGCGTTACAGCAGATAAGTACCTCTAATAAAACTCTTAACAAATAAGTAAAATAATAAAACTGTGATGGGTATTGATTTTAAATAATAAGATCTGAACTAGTTAATACCATGTATAATAGACAAAAGCAAGTTAATAGGAACTTATAAGCCTACAATGTTCATTCATGTGGTAAAAACTGTATCATACATAAGTAACATAACATAATAATATGTTATTTATGAGACAAGATTTTAAAACAGGAGAAAACTACTGAACTTATCTAATAATTGGCACATCCGATTGGAATTACTTGCTTTTCGGAGATTAGCAAATTAAATTACCCAACAAAAATGTCTGCAATATATTTGTTCAAAAAAGGTTAAAAAAAAATTCTAATTTAGAGCAAAATTTTAAAAATTTATAGTTCTATAGGTTCAACTACTGGGTGGAAAACTCGTTCATTTCAGAAAAGTATTTGACTTTTTTTCACCACTGATAAGAAATCTCTTGGAATTAGGGCTTTTACAAATATACATAAGAATACAATATATATATATATTCATGAAAATAGCGAAAAAGAAAGACAGAATTTAAAAAAATTTATCAGCCTTTTAATAAAATTTTATCAACGCTCTTTTGCACATCCAGAGTTAAACATTTTCTCTATATATTTTATTATATTTTATTATACTCTGTATTCGATGATGAAAACGTAGAGAAGCCAGCTTGTATTGTAATATTGTTGAACTGAATGTATAGCTGAACTATTGTTGAAATAAAACCATACGCCCAACTCATTAATTTGCAATACAGAAACTAACGAAATATTCATCATCATCATTCTTGGCTCTACAACCCCTGGTGGGTCTTGGCATCCTCAAGAGTCTTCCTCCACTCATCTCAGTTTTGTGCAGCTCTCTCCAGTTTAGAATCTCTAAGGTAGATATATCTTTGAGGATGTTGTCGCTCCATCTTAATCTTGGTCTTCCCAGACTCCTTCGCCTTATCGGTCTAGAGTTCAGCAGGGACTTTGGTGCTTGATGCTCGGTCATTCTCTCCACATGACCCAGCCACCAAAGTCTTCCTAGTTTTATAAATTTTGAGACGTTTAGCTCCACAGAGTATATAGCTCATTGTTGTAACATCTGCGCCAAAATCCATTTTCTAAACCCAGTCCGAAGATACGCCTCAAAATTTTCCTTTCTAAAACGTCCAGTGCTCGTTCATTCCTTTAATAACGATATATTACTAATGGAATAATGAAAATGGATTCATTATTCAGCAAAATCTCATAATGTGACATTTGTTTATGTTGGATTGTAAGCTATTATCTTGACACCATGTAAAAAGTTTGAACAAGTAATTGGACAATATACGGCAATCATTAACATTTCTTATTGCCTTGAATAATTTTAGATTAAGCGTTACAAGTTAGTACAATACGAATCAGATTCTCATTCAGTCAGATTTCAAAAATACCGCCGAAATATAAATATCAAACAGTACGAAAATCAGCACTACCAACGTGCCAACCATTGGTGGTTGGGTAGTTCTATGATATTCATAGTTTGTCTATGCCTTCGGGATGAAAAAAATACGAAATTCGGCACTACCAACCACCGGTGGTTGGTAGTGCCGATTTTCGTCTTCGTTTTCATCATGCAGCTAGTTGCCGTTAGAGAAAAAGTAATAATATTTTGAGACGTTAAAACGTCAAAAAATGGCAACACCTTTTAAAAATGTCATCCGTGTCGAACACTCAAAATCAAAATATTGTTATAGGTTATAGAATAAACAACATCATAATTTGCAGTTTCTGTGCGCAGTTTGTTGTCTTTATATCGCGAATCGTTGGTTTTTTGGACCATTATCATAAGTCTTGCTCTAAAACTTGGTCAAATGAGGTAATTGAGTTATTATAAAAAGCAAAAATGGTGCGCGCTTAGTTGACGGATAGTTTTGTAAACTCCAAGCAGTTGGAACGCCAGAGGATCCCTCCTGAATTCCTCAACCTTAATGAACTTTTCAAACAGACTGTTGAATATTTCAAGGTAATACAATAGCTTGTATTAATTTGTACCTAAAATATAACTCTTTTGGCTTCACTGCAGTTAACGTGTATATTTTTATGTCTATTGTATGTATATAAGCTGTTTGTTTCTTACAAATCAAATAAAAAATAAAATAATATTTAACATTATTCTTTTCCAATTTTAAGCTGTCACCATATTTTCTCCACAGATCAACTGCGATACTTACAAATCTGATGGACTTCTTGATAAAAGATGAGAGTGATCGAGGGTATACATATAAGTATCAGATAATATGCTCCAAGGAGTGTCTGCCAAATTACGAGGAGAAGCCATTCTTCAAAGAACATTTGCACACGGATGAAGAGATCCATTTTGTCTTGGATGGATCAGTCTACTTTGATGTGAGATATGGAAAGGATGACTGGATCAGGATTGAGGTGGTTGCCGGAGACATGAATATTACTAAGTGGAATCTATCAACGCTTTACTCTTGACACAAAAGTAAGTAACCATTCATTTTTTCAAGTGAGTGCATGCTTCTACGAATGGTTTCCTTCTATATTCAATTTGGGAGGCGGGTATGAGTACTGTCCCATTTATTGGATGACCAACATTTCTGCCATAGGTCATCCAAGTGGTTCGCTACATTTGGGGACATAGCAGGGGTGCCCGGGTTCATGGGGTGAGGTTTGTCCGGATATTGGCGGCGGATGCGTCTGTCCATCAACCTTGCACTACAGTGGTAAGAATAGATTCATATGTCTGCCACTATTGGATACACCGACCCCAGATTCCTACCTTCTTTCCTTCTAAGAACTTTCTCTCCTTCCTTTTCCTAAAAAGACCCTCCACACAGCATCCTCAAAGATGACATAGGCACTGAGGGGAATTATTTTTCTCAGGGCCTCCTGTGTGGAGCTATTGTAAAAAAAATATTATTAATGTAATGAAATTATATATGTGTTTTTACAGTTTTTTAATCAATGTTGCATGTTTATGTTACATGTTTATGTTACTCATGATTCTGTTACATGTCTGTGTATATAAAAACCAATAAAAAAAAAATACTAGTGAAGTCTGATTTTTAAAAAATCTGTTCAGGAAGACAGGAACTTCAAGGATAACCTGGTTTCTACCTAATATTGTTTACTATAGAATAATCTTTCTAACTAAATGTAAAAAAAAAACTATACTTCACTGGCAGGAATGAAATCTCCAAGAACTTCCCTGTGAAAAAACACTTAAATACTTTATGATCTTCTTTGTTTCAGAATTTCATAGTTGCTAAAAGATTTTTTGCGGCAGAGGGGGTGTGGATTCCCCACAACCGCCCGGCGGATGATATGCCCTCAGCCCGGCCGGAAGGAGGTCGAAAATTATATGTGGAGGCGCTAAAGGAAGGATTCACCGCTCAAGTTGCCTAAAGATTTCATATCAATACTGCATTGGCAAGACTTCTGAAAATGTTGACTATTCCTAATATGTATTTAAAAATATAATATATGTAATTATTGTATTGTATTGATTGTTTAATATTGATAATTGATAAAGTATAGAAAAATTAAGTATGTTGGTATTCATTATGAATTTCATGAAAACAGTTGTTATACCTTCCAAATTATGATAAATTAAAATAAGAATTTCACAGAATTGTTATGTTCAATGAAAAATGTTTTAAAAATATCGGCGGAGGACTTTATTTTAAAATATTGACGCTGGAAAGGACAAATGGCTAAAGCGTCGCACAGTTGCATAGGTAAAAATGGCTCAAGCGCCATACAGCTGTACGTTTCTTGAGTCACTCTTCCTTTCCAGCTGCTTGGCGCTTTAGCCATTTATCCTTTAACACCTGGAATATGAATCCTGACAGAATCCCATCCCTGTATCAATACTATAACTTTACTCAAGGACGCTGACTAACTATTTGTATTTGGATTAATGGGGCAAAAGAGCTTTGAAACTTATTATATCTTACCCACAACATATACTTTTTTTACATTAGCTCCACACTGGAGGTCCTGAGGAAAATAATTGCCCTCAGGGCCTATGTCATCTTTGGGGATGCTGTATGGAGGGTGTTTTTAGGAAAGGAAGGAGAGAAAGTTCTGGGAAGGAAAAAGGTATTAGGGGTGGGTAGGAATCTGGGTGTCAGTGTGTCCAGGAGTGACAGACTTATGAATTCATCCCTCCCACTGCGGTGCAAGGCGATGTTCCAAGAGAGTATGGTTGGAGAAGTCAAAGGGACTCCCTCAATCCGCCCTGCCAGGCAGCCAGTGGGCAGATGCATTCACTGCCAAGACCCGGACTAACCTTGCCCCATGAACCCGGGCACCCCTGCTAAGTTACCAAACGTAGATAACCACTTGGGGTGATCTATGGCAAAGGTGTTGTTATCCAATAAATAGTTCCTGGGGCAGCGGTACCCATATCCGCCTCCTAAATTGATTACAACTAAAATAAGTAGTGCTTTAACAGACTTATAGGTACATAGACATTATTCAACATCTGCCAAGGAACAGTGTGAAGAAATCTATGAAAAGATCCCACAAGTGCGAAGCACTTGCTGGAGTCTGTTGCTGCCTGCTGCCCAACGTTCAACAACGAATCCCAATTAGTTTGGTGCTCTCGCTCCATCAATTTCCACGCGTGCTGCTATTTTCTCTTCTAATAAGAAAGTTGTGAAGCGCACACACTGTCCACGTAATGGATTCAACTTTACCCATGCCGAAGTTGATTGGAGCTAGGATTCTTAACCTGTTTGCCAAAATCCCAATCCCAGGCATTTTCAAGCACGCGTCTTGGTCTGCCTAGATGCCCTAGATGGTAATTGAAAATCCGCTTTCAGGGGGCAAACCCCTCTGCGCCTGTTGTTTCATAATAGTTAGACAATTGTTTTAGCGAGATTCAGTGAGCATTGACGGTATACCTCACCAACGAAGACGAAGTTCATTGTTTCGAGCATATTTAGTGCGCCGTGTTCGTTACGCCGGAGAATCCACGGTTCTCTCTACAACTTCCGATCTATTCTATTCTGTGAGTCACTCGCCTTTTTTAAATCACTGCAGCGCCGGTAAAACTGCCGCAGATGCCAAAGCAATAGCTTTCAAAACCTCGTTTCTATCCGTCTTAAAAATGCATAAATAAACCAATCCCTAAAAATGTTACAACACGTAAATGACAGATGAGTATGACAGATGTCAAAGTCAAAAGTACCGCCACCAATCTGTACGAAAATCAGCATTACCAACCGAAAATAGAGCACACCTCCTTTTTCAGCCCGAATCTACAAAAACGATGAAAAAAGATGTCGTGTCATACCCCCATTATGGGGGTATGACACGACATCTTTTTTCAGCCCGATTCCCGTATCGAGACCAGGGACCAAATTTTTCGCAATACACGATCTCTATTTTCATCAATATTTCAGTTGGCATCACTGCAAACAACACACATGATCAGCTGTCACCTGTCACGAGGATTTTATATCGCGAACCATTGTGAGGAATTGGTTTATTTATGTTGTCAGTTGTTGTTCGTTTGCATTTGAACCCTCATAACATAAATGAACTAATACCCTCATAATGATGAATGGATGAATGCATGCTGGAATGAGGTAATAGACTTGAGACGCGTCAGTTCTCAGACAATGAAAAATTCGTACAGTGCTCAAATAACATCGGAAATACAATGCGCAGCTCAAGTGAAGAAAAAATGTAATATTTGCGGTCTGTTTGCACAACAGAACACTGAAAGAAAATATTCAAGAGCTTCCACGTCAAACGTGAGTGAAAATATTAAACATTTTAATTTCGAGTGCAATATTTATTAATTATAATAGAAATTTAGAAGACAAACCAGTACCTAAACATCTATTCTCACTTTTGACTGTGTATAAACAATTATGTTAGAAATACATTCTATGTAATTACATAATTTAAAAACTGTTTCATAAATCTTTATTGTATATATTTTAGGAGGCTGTGGTCACACCTGCTACCAACTTCTACTTCAAACCTTTATAATTTAGGGCGACTACCTCCAACATAGAAATGGAAATTCAGGCAAATTCGCAGTGGTTGATTTACGCTGATAGTGAGATTATCTGGGAAAATACTGGTAATTTAAATTATTATTATATATTTAATGAAATTAATTACATTCATTTCAACAATATTATCACAATCTACTTTGGGCTGAGTTGGTTAAACAGTATTGTCACGATCTACTCTAATTGAGTAATCTGAAAGTATGTTGCCCGTCGTATGCTGATGATGCCTTGCTGATTTGTATGGAAGATCTACAGTCTCTCGTGTCTAGGATGAACAAATATGTATGAAGAATGAGTTAATGATAATAATAATGATGAATGTAAGTCTAAAGTGATGGTGTTTGAAAGAGAGAGTAAAAAAACAGTGTTTAATATAGTAGGTGGATGAGTTTGTGCATCTGGGAAGTTTGTTTACGGGAGATGGGTAAATGTAGGTAACTCCATTAATGGAGGACTGAACACCGTTGGTGCTAACAAACAACTCCAAAGAAGTGAAGCTGGCAGTCCACAATGGAGTGCTGGTACTTGCCCTGAGGAGATTACTTGTACCTGGCAGAGGCATGGAACTGGCAGAGGAAGGATGCAAGTAGACTGAACGCTGTAAAAATGAGATTCCTGCGAATGTGTGTAAAAACCATGTATGATTGTGTAAGAAACGTGGAGATCCGCAAACAATGCAAGGCTGCTGTAAGTGTAATATTATGATAAAAATAAAAGTGGTCTTAAACAAGTTTATGTGTTTTTATTGTAATATTATGAGTAAGATTATAAGTATAGTATATATAATTATTATAGCATGTAGAGTGAATGAACGAGGTAAGGAGTTTAAGAAGAATATATGGCGCAAATGTGAATGGTAGAAGAGGTCGGGGATGCCCGAGGAAGACATGGCACTACCGTGAAGCAAGGAGTGTGTTTCAAGACCGAGTTGTTTGGCGGTCCATCCTCTCGGCGAAACGGTGATGGTTAGTTACTCTGGGGTGTACTTGATGCAACGTTCTTAGTCATGCCAACACTTTTAATCTTTTTTTCAGGATTCAGTGGAACATAGGCCATTAGGCCATCAGCAATAGGTTGCAATGGACCATCACAATCCTAAACCAGCTGCAGCCAGGCAGCCACACAGCAACATATGTACATATTCTGGTATTTTAAATTGAATTCTTAAATTGCATACTATTATCACAATAATATTATATTAAAACAATTTAAAACTTTTTTCCACTTAATTTATTTCTGACTGTAAACGGTTTCAGCCTATTAAGGCCCTCTTCAACTATGGTTTATACACATAACATTATAATGTTTGTAATTTGTAATCTTTTTTTTAGGAATCAGGTGGAATGTAGATTATCAGATGCCATATGTATAACATAATCCTAGACCAGCTGCGGCCAAACACAGCAGCGTAATAAGTTATTACTTTTGTACATTTATGCATCTTTACAAATTTGCTAATTATTATAGTCTGGTTGATTACAAACTTTTTCTTTTATTTTTTTACATTACAAATAACATTCAATGTAATAAATTTACAATAAAAACAACATTCACAACACTGCAATTCATGACAATATCCCTGTATCAATGCAACAACTTCACTGAAGGACGCAAAGTACAATCAAATTCCATAGGGCCATTTATCACCTCAAGGGGACTTTAAAATATGCTTTATCTTTATCTCTAAAACTTATAAAAAAAAATTATAAGAAAAATTCTCTTTTTATAACATTTGAAGGTTATTCCCATCAATGTAATATATCATAAAACTTATTAATTTATTAACACCCTATCACGCTTTTACACGGAATTCCACATTTATATATTTACAGTATATAAGTATAATAACAGTATATCAAGTATGAAAAGATACATTGCGTTACAGCAGATAAGTACCTCTAATAAAACTCTTAACAAATAAGTAAAATAATAAAACTGTGATGGGTATTGATTTTAAATAATAAGATCTGAACTAGTTAATACCATGTATAATAGACAAAAGCAAGTTAATAGGAACTTATAAGCCTACAATGTTCATTCATGTGGTAAAAACTGTATCATACATAAGTAACATAACATAATAATATGTTATTTATGAGACAAGATTTTAAAACAGGAGAAAACTACTGAACTTATCTAATAATTGGCACATCCGATTGGAATTACTTGCTTTTCGGAGATTAGCAAATTAAATTACCCAACAAAAATGTCTGCAATATATTTGTTCAAAAAAGGTTAAAAAAAAATTCTAATTTAGAGCAAAATTTTAAAAATTTATAGTTCTATAGGTTCAACTACTGGGTGGAAAACTCGTTCATTTCAGAAAAGTATTTGACTTTTTTTCACCACTGATAAGAAATCTCTTGGAATTAGGGCTTTTACAAATATACATAAGAATACAATATATATATATATTCATGAAAATAGCGAAAAAGAAAGACAGAATTTAAAAAAATTTATCAGCCTTTTAATAAAATTTTATCAACGCTCTTTTGCACATCCAGAGTTAAACATTTTCTCTATATATTTTATTATATTTTATTATACTCTGTATTCGATGATGAAAACGTAGAGAAGCCAGCTTGTATTGTAATATTGTTGAACTGAATGTATAGCTGAACTATTGTTGAAATAAAACCATACGCCCAACTCATTAATTTGCAATACAGAAACTAACGAAATATTCATCATCATCATTCTTGGCTCTACAACCCCTGGTGGGTCTTGGCATCCTCAAGAGTCTTCCTCCACTCATCTCAGTTTTGTGCAGCTCTCTCCAGTTTAGAATCTCTAAGGTAGATATATCTTTGAGGATGTTGTCGCTCCATCTTAATCTTGGTCTTCCCAGACTCCTTCGCCTTATCGGTCTAGAGTTCAGCAGGGACTTTGGTGCTTGATGCTCGGTCATTCTCTCCACATGACCCAGCCACCAAAGTCTTCCTAGTTTTATAAATTTTGAGACGTTTAGCTCCACAGAGTATATAGCTCATTGTTGTAACATCTGCGCCAAAATCCATTTTCTAAACCCAGTCCGAAGATACGCCTCAAAATTTTCCTTTCTAAAACGTCCAGTGCTCGTTCATTCCTTTAATAACGATATATTACTAATGGAATAATGAAAATGGATTCATTATTCAGCAAAATCTCATAATGTGACATTTGTTTATGTTGGATTGTAAGCTATTATCTTGACACCATGTAAAAAGTTTGAACAAGTAATTGGACAATATACGGCAATCATTAACATTTCTTATTGCCTTGAATAATTTTAGATTAAGCGTTACAAGTTAGTACAATACGAATCAGATTCTCATTCAGTCAGATTTCAAAAATACCGCCGAAATATAAATATCAAACAGTACGAAAATCAGCACTACCAACGTGCCAACCATTGGTGGTTGGGTAGTTCTATGATATTCATAGTTTGTCTATGCCTTCGGGATGAAAAAAATACGAAATTCGGCACTACCAACCACCGGTGGTTGGTAGTGCCGATTTTCGTCTTCGTTTTCATCATGCAGCTAGTTGCCGTTAGAGAAAAAGTAATAATATTTTGAGACGTTAAAACGTCAAAAAATGGCAACACCTTTTAAAAATGTCATCCGTGTCGAACACTCAAAATCAAAATATTGTTATAGGTTATAGAATAAACAACATCATAATTTGCAGTTTCTGTGCGCAGTTTGTTGTCTTTATATCGCGAATCGTTGGTTTTTTGGACCATTATCATAAGTCTTGCTCTAAAACTTGGTCAAATGAGGTAATTGAGTTATTATAAAAAGCAAAAATGGTGCGCGCTTAGTTGACGGATAGTTTTGTAAACTCCAAGCAGTTGGAACGCCAGAGGATCCCTCCTGAATTCCTCAACCTTAATGAACTTTTCAAACAGACTGTTGAATATTTCAAGGTAATACAATAGCTTGTATTAATTTGTACCTAAAATATAACTCTTTTGGCTTCACTGCAGTTAACGTGTATATTTTTATGTCTATTGTATGTATATAAGCTGTTTGTTTCTTACAAATCAAATAAAAAATAAAATAATATTTAACATTATTCTTTTCCAATTTTAAGCTGTCACCATATTTTCTCCACAGATCAACTGCGATACTTACAAATCTGATGGACTTCTTGATAAAAGATGAGAGTGATCGAGGGTATACATATAAGTATCAGATAATATGCTCCAAGGAGTGTCTGCCAAATTACGAGGAGAAGCCATTCTTCAAAGAACATTTGCACACGGATGAAGAGATCCATTTTGTCTTGGATGGATCAGTCTACTTTGATGTGAGATATGGAAAGGATGACTGGATCAGGATTGAGGTGGTTGCCGGAGACATGAATATTACTAAGTGGAATCTATCAACGCTTTACTCTTGACACAAAAGTAAGTAACCATTCATTTTTTCAAGTGAGTGCATGCTTCTACGAATGGTTTCCTTCTATATTCAATTTGGGAGGCGGGTATGAGTACTGTCCCATTTATTGGATGACCAACATTTCTGCCATAGGTCATCCAAGTGGTTCGCTACATTTGGGGACATAGCAGGGGTGCCCGGGTTCATGGGGTGAGGTTTGTCCGGATATTGGCGGCGGATGCGTCTGTCCATCAACCTTGCACTACAGTGGTAAGAATAGATTCATATGTCTGCCACTATTGGATACACCGACCCCAGATTCCTACCTTCTTTCCTTCTAAGAACTTTCTCTCCTTCCTTTTCCTAAAAAGACCCTCCACACAGCATCCTCAAAGATGACATAGGCACTGAGGGGAATTATTTTTCTCAGGGCCTCCTGTGTGGAGCTATTGTAAAAAAAATATTATTAATGTAATGAAATTATATATGTGTTTTTACAGTTTTTTAATCAATGTTGCATGTTTATGTTACATGTTTATGTTACTCATGATTCTGTTACATGTCTGTGTATATAAAAACCAATAAAAAAAAAATACTAGTGAAGTCTGATTTTTAAAAAATCTGTTCAGGAAGACAGGAACTTCAAGGATAACCTGGTTTCTACCTAATATTGTTTACTATAGAATAATCTTTCTAACTAAATGTAAAAAAAAAACTATACTTCACTGGCAGGAATGAAATCTCCAAGAACTTCCCTGTGAAAAAACACTTAAATACTTTATGATCTTCTTTGTTTCAGAATTTCATAGTTGCTAAAAGATTTTTTGCGGCAGAGGGGGTGTGGATTCCCCACAACCGCCCGGCGGATGATATGCCCTCAGCCCGGCCGGAAGGAGGTCGAAAATTATATGTGGAGGCGCTAAAGGAAGGATTCACCGCTCAAGTTGCCTAAAGATTTCATATCAATACTGCATTGGCAAGACTTCTGAAAATGTTGACTATTCCTAATATGTATTTAAAAATATAATATATGTAATTATTGTATTGTATTGATTGTTTAATATTGATAATTGATAAAGTATAGAAAAATTAAGTATGTTGGTATTCATTATGAATTTCATGAAAACAGTTGTTATACCTTCCAAATTATGATAAATTAAAATAAGAATTTCACAGAATTGTTATGTTCAATGAAAAATGTTTTAAAAATATCGGCGGAGGACTTTATTTTAAAATATTGACGCTGGAAAGGACAAATGGCTAAAGCGTCGCACAGTTGCATAGGTAAAAATGGCTCAAGCGCCATACAGCTGTACGTTTCTTGAGTCACTCTTCCTTTCCAGCTGCTTGGCGCTTTAGCCATTTATCCTTTAACACCTGGAATATGAATCCTGACAGAATCCCATCCCTGTATCAATACTATAACTTTACTCAAGGACGCTGACTAACTATTTGTATTTGGATTAATGGGGCAAAAGAGCTTTGAAACTTATTATATCTTACCCACAACATATACTTTTTTTACATTAGCTCCACACTGGAGGTCCTGAGGAAAATAATTGCCCTCAGGGCCTATGTCATCTTTGGGGATGCTGTATGGAGGGTGTTTTTAGGAAAGGAAGGAGAGAAAGTTCTGGGAAGGAAAAAGGTATTAGGGGTGGGTAGGAATCTGGGTGTCAGTGTGTCCAGGAGTGACAGACTTATGAATTCATCCCTCCCACTGCGGTGCAAGGCGATGTTCCAAGAGAGTATGGTTGGAGAAGTCAAAGGGACTCCCTCAATCCGCCCTGCCAGGCAGCCAGTGGGCAGATGCATTCACTGCCAAGACCCGGACTAACCTTGCCCCATGAACCCGGGCACCCCTGCTAAGTTACCAAACGTAGATAACCACTTGGGGTGATCTATGGCAAAGGTGTTGTTATCCAATAAATAGTTCCTGGGGCAGCGGTACCCATATCCGCCTCCTAAATTGATTACAACTAAAATAAGTAGTGCTTTAACAGACTTATAGGTACATAGACATTATTCAACATCTGCCAAGGAACAGTGTGAAGAAATCTATGAAAAGATCCCACAAGTGCGAAGCACTTGCTGGAGTCTGTTGCTGCCTGCTGCCCAACGTTCAACAACGAATCCCAATTAGTTTGGTGCTCTCGCTCCATCAATTTCCACGCGTGCTGCTATTTTCTCTTCTAATAAGAAAGTTGTGAAGCGCACACACTGTCCACGTAATGGATTCAACTTTACCCATGCCGAAGTTGATTGGAGCTAGGATTCTTAACCTGTTTGCCAAAATCCCAATCCCAGGCATTTTCAAGCACGCGTCTTGGTCTGCCTAGATGCCCTAGATGGTAATTGAAAATCCGCTTTCAGGGGGCAAACCCCTCTGCGCCTGTTGTTTCATAATAGTTAGACAATTGTTTTAGCGAGATTCAGTGAGCATTGACGGTATACCTCACCAACGAAGACGAAGTTCATTGTTTCGAGCATATTTAGTGCGCCGTGTTCGTTACGCCGGAGAATCCACGGTTCTCTCTACAACTTCCGATCTATTCTATTCTGTGAGTCACTCGCCTTTTTTAAATCACTGCAGCGCCGGTAAAACTGCCGCAGATGCCAAAGCAATAGCTTTCAAAACCTCGTTTCTATCCGTCTTAAAAATGCATAAATAAACCAATCCCTAAAAATGTTACAACACGTAAATGACAGATGAGTATGACAGATGTCAAAGTCAAAAGTACCGCCACCAATCTGTACGAAAATCAGCATTACCAACCGAAAATAGAGCACACCTCCTTTTTCAGCCCGAATCTACAAAAACGATGAAAAAAGATGTCGTGTCATACCCCCATTAGGCTATAATGGATCGAATCCGGATTCATTCTCACTTGTTCCTAAAGCCTCGATGACACACGGCGAGTTACAAGCTACTATCTACTAAGTTTTAAAAGCGGGTAAATCGGCGAGTGAGATTGTCATGATGACACACAAAACTGTCCACTCGCACATAAGCGTAGGAAACGGAGGTCGCTTTTAGCGCCAGTATCAAGAATAACAGCGCCTGCTTGAACTAATTCTTCAGATTTTTGACAGTCGATATCAGCTGTTTATCGGAAGTCATGTTGGAAACGTAAATAAACCATTCACGAGCAAGCGGAGCAAGCGTGTAGGCGAGTAAAGTTGACGACCTTTCAACTTTTTTTCGTAGATTGTCAACAATCTGCTAGTTGCTGCTAGTTAGCAAGTGACACGATGACACTGGGCGAGTTTACTGACAGATAGTGAATTTCCCAGATAGTAGCCTGTAAACTAGCCCTGTGTCATCGACGCTTTATGACTTTCTAGTCTATGGTATGCAGAAACAATTTTTGTGGGTTGTCAGTTGAAGCATCTGTATCTGTGGCGTTGCTTATTCATTCCGGTTGTAAAAAAGGTGCTTCATGTCAAAATTTTAGGGCTTGGTTTCATGAAGTTGCGGTAGTTAAAAGAAAAACACAATGATTTTACTGGAGATCAACAATAGGATAGTCGAAGAGACTCTTACTGTTAAATATAAAAATGCACAAGCTCGGTGAGTAACCTTTCCCCCTTATAAAATTTGGCACACAGTTTAGCATAATTTTGGCGTTTTGAGACATTTTGATAAACATCAAGTCATATTCGTATTCTGTTTTCAATGTTCATGTTTTGGCAAAAACCTGAAAGCTAAAGTTTGACATCAGATTACTAATCGGGGTGAGGCCCCCACGTTGGTCATGTCGGTATCCGCCTTTTTATCGCTAAGATATTCTTATCTGACGCATAGTATGGGATACCGCCAATGTTGTACAAAAATTTTCATAGACCAATAAAAGTGGCTATTTTTTAATTACGCAAAGTTTCAGAATTTAGTTGAAATTAGGGTAATTATCGGTTCGGACTGGCCACGCTTATTACGAATAATTTTTAGAAAAAAACTTTAGATTCGCCTTAATTACTATAAAAGGAAACTTTTTGGCTTTGGGGCGGCGGAAAATAATGCATTTTAATTTTCAATTGCATAAAACCAAAATTCTCTTCGCGAACCGACGCAGCGAAAATCCGCGGCCGTAGCTGTCACTTGCTGTCACTGTTATGGACTGTAGCTGACTTCGTGGGATACCTACATGAAATACCGCGAATCACAAACCATGTTACACAAACCTAGCGTAGCCGCTAAGCCACTTGAAAACTGGGATGTTTTTCTTGCCTTGACGCGAGTAGGCGTTATAAAGGGGCACTTTCTTTTGTATCACAAACCATGTTACACAAACAAGCCCGCTAGACAAATTTTATAATTACGCGCCTTATCACACGAAGTCGGCTACACTCGTATTAGCTCTTGTTAATTTATCAAGGATACCAACATCACAGTGACACACAGTGACATGTACGGCCGCGGATTTTCGCTGTGTCAGTCGCGAAGCGAATTTTGGTTTTATGCAATTGAAAATTAAAATGCATTATTTTCCGCCGCCCCAAAGCCAAAAAGTTTCCTTTTATAGTAATTAAGGCGAATCTAAAGTTTTTTTCTAAAAATTATTCGTAATAAGCGTGGCCAGTCCGAACCGATATTTACCGAAATTAGTTTCGGAAATAATTCTTAAAACTTTTCAAATTTTTGTAGTTATGAATGAATGTGGATGAAGCAAGAGGTGTATGCAGGATAAAGTTGTGTGGTGTTTCATTCTTTGCCCATCCTTTCCGGAAATGGTATAGTGGCTATTTATTTCTGACCTATCTGTAGATAAATAAAATATTTTCATTACTGCAAAATTTTCCTTATTGGGTACTACTAAACTTTTTGTAGTTGCTCAAGTTCGACTGAGTAGTTCCCTATTTCAATAAATTACTTTTGCATATGTACCAATAGTAATTAACATCATTACAAATCTCAGTACTCGTCATTAAAACACATTTCATTGAAATCTGCTCTAAGACATGCAAAAAAAAGTTTAGCTTTTAGTTGAAAGCACACCAAATAAATTAGAGACATTGTAACTGTATACGTCATTTGGTTGTACGAATACATGTTTTGAATCATTGAGCGCCCTTGAGGTGATTTTTAATAAAAACGGCGCTATACAATTCTTCCAAGAATTATTATGAAAGATTATCATCGATGCCATAATTCTATCTTGTTTTTTCAGATTAAAGCCAGAAACGACTGATGTGACAGTAGCGGATTTTGATGGAGTACTGTTCCATATTTCAAATGTTAATGGAGATAAAACCAAAGTCAGAGTAAGTACCTATACAAAATAGTTCTGTAAAATATTTAGATAAATATTAACTAAATAATTATTAATAACTAAACACCGTGATTGTGACTCAAGTCATATAGTAATACCAGCTTTTTCCCGCGGCTTCGCTCGCATGGTGTAAGGGGGGTTTCCACTCTGCCTCCTCCACCTCTCCCCCCCCCCCCCTCTCACCGCCCTCCCTCTCGAACATTCAGTTTTTAAACAGCCTGCGTGCCACCTTTTACAATTTTTATTCAAATTTCCATTTTTCATGTATATTAAATTTGGTACCTAACATAGGTACCTATTTAAAATATCTAAAATTCTTGATTCGGTTCAAACTATTAGGGGAGTACCTACTTTAAATAAATTTATCAACTTAACTAACTAACCATCGCACCGTTTCCCCGCAGGGGTAGGCAGAGAGGACGGACCGCCAAACAACTCGATCTTGGCACACACTCCTTGCCTCGTTCACATTCATACATCGTCTCATACATGCTCTTCTATTATTCCGACTCTTCACATGGCCCGACTCAAGTATCTGATTCACTTGGTCGTGCCATGTCTTCCTTGGGCGTCCCCGACTTCTTCTTCCATTCACATTTGCGTCATATATTCTCCTTAATCTCCTTTCCTCGTTCATTCGCTCTACATGCCCAAACCATCTGAGCGTCCCTTTCTTAATCTTACTTATCACGCTTACATCAGCCTTACATTATTCGCGGATCTCCACATTTCTCACACGATCGTACATGGTTTTACCACACATACGCCTCAGGGATCTCATTTCTACAGCATTCAGTCTACTTTCATCCTTCCTCTGCCAGTTCCATGCCTCACTGCCATACATCAGGGTAGGTACCAGCACTCCATTATGGACGGCTAACTTCGCTTCTTTGGACAGTTTTTTTTGTTGGCGCCAACGGCGTTCAGTCCTCCATTAATAGAGTTACCTGCATTTACCCTTTTTTCGATATCTCTGTCAGCCCTTCCATCTCTCGTTAACATACTTCCGTACACAAACTCATCCACCTGCTCCAAATACTCATCATTCACAACTATGTTGCACATTGTTTTCATACTCTCTCTTTCAAATACCATGACTTTAGTCAACTTAACTTAACTTTTATCAACTTAAAGATTTTCAAAAATAGAATCCTGATTTAACAATCATTGTTTTGCAAAATGTCATTCTCAAACACGCGAACTGTCAAACGTGCGATAGTCATTAGGTTTTCTGAAATTATCCAATTTTCTGCGCAATTTTCTTAATTTTTCTCTCCGTAAGAACCATCCTCGTACTTCAGGGAATATTCTAAAAAAAGAATTAGCGAAATCGGTTCAGCTGCTCTCGAGATTTGCGCTTAGCAACACATCAGCGATTCATTTTTATATATAAGATTTGGGCAGGCAATTTATTGTTCCTATTAGATTTTAAAATGAAATTTAACTGACTATGTACACTTTTTTCCAATTAGTCAATAAAATTTTATAAGTGAACTGATCCCACCTGATCTTTATTCTAGGATGAATTGTTTGAAAATGGAAAGGAATTGCTCTATTTCTTTTCTATTTTTTTATTAGAGACAACCAAAGTTCGTAGAAAATGCGTTTAACAAGGTTAGCTCATACGGGCCTTTTTAAAAAAAACTCATCGGCTGCTTTCGAAATACCGAACGCGTGACGCAACTTGAAGTAAAACACTGCCACTTGTATTACAGTTAATTCAAATATCCCAGTGGAACATGAACTGCAAGCTGCATCACAATTTTTTAGCCAATCACCGCTTTACCCCCTCGATGAGCTAACCTTGTTAAAAGAATTTTCTACGACCCTTGGGACTCGACCATAAATATTACGAACAGAATATTACGTGGAATAGAACGAAAATTGAAGTTAATTCAACATTGGGTTTCTATTTCTATTGAGCGTTCTATGGCGTAGAAGGCCTGTTCTCACTGATCTATTTAATAGATTCTATGAAATACATCGTAGAATAGATAAGGTGGGAACTCAGCATTTCAAATGCTACTAAATGTATGTTATTATTTTACAGGTTAGTATTTCACTCAAATTCTACAAACAATTGTTAGAACATGGAGCGGACGAGCTCTTGAAAAGGGTTTATGGATCTTTACTCACTGAAACTGAAACTGGTGAGCATTCAAATATAAAGTTTAACATAATTGCAAGTTAAATCTGGTTGGGCACACAGGACTTGAATTAAATATATTTCAGTTTGACTTCAATCACGGTGCCGGGGTCACCAAAGGGTGGACTTTTCTTTTTAGTGTTTTTTCCCTCCATAATTGTAATATTTGTGTATATTCACATTAATCTTGAGTTACATCGAACTCCATCACATTAATTTTATTACCATCAGCACTATTTTTGTTTTTGACATTTGAACAGATCCTGTTAATCCACTGATCCCCGAATTGTTAAGCTAAAATATTGATCCTCACAAAAATTAAATGAAACAGCTGTTTGCTTAGTTAGCACACCTTGCTCTTCATTATATTTAATGAGGAGAGAGGTGTCGATTGGCAGTTCAAATTACAGCAACATTCGAATTAGCCTGTACGAATTATCAAGGCAGTATCAAGTGTATGTACTTCATCAAAAAAATTTATTTGGTATGATAGTCCTCAAAGCACCCACCACACATTTTTTTTAATAAGCTTTTATTGAGTCCAGAACCAGTCGCCATCGCCAACAAAACTTTATATTTTTATGTAAGGGAAAAAACTTTAGCAACATACTACTGCCAACACTACGAAATGAATGCTTCATTATCTATAGAACGATAAGCATTTAAAATTTGAAACACAGATGACACTTGCATGTTCGTTTTTCGTCTTTAAGCCGACATACTTGAGTTTTAAGACATAGCGATACGCCCCCGCCGGGCCGGCAGGATTTGAGGCCAACGAGTTAAACACAGATTCTTAGCCAATTTAGTTTTTGATCAAATTGCAATCAGCCAACATTTCAGACAGCGTTGCAGTGTCCATCATCAGGGCAGAAACGTTGGCTAAAGAATGAGATAGCTTAAACACGGCATAACACCCCAAAAACAAATAACGAAAATACTTTTGGCCGTGAAAATCTGAAAACCAAAAAAACCAAATTGCAATCAGCTTACAAGCATAACAATATGATCATTATACTTGACAGCTGATTAAAAGCTGAAAACGGTCTGAGAATTGAAATTTATCGGGGACCGTACAGATGATAAAAATTCGAAATATATTCTAAATATATTCACGACACATCTTAATTCACACAATACTAAACTAATTTGACTTGTCATATAATTAAAGAACAATTACATTCAAGGTCAGCATAAGACTGGTAGTGAATCTATGAATGGCATAAAGTGATGGTGTATAAAAAATGACTGTCTAATTATTGCTATGAATCTTGTTTCTAAACAGAGTATTTTAATATGTTGCTTTGGCCTGCAGGGTACAACGTTTCGGTGTTGCTGGATTTAGAGGATATCCCCGATAATTGGGAGGAGGTGGTAAAGAAAGTGGGTCTCTTGAAGCGACACTGCTTTGCGTCCGTCTTCGAAAGGTACTTCAGTTTCCAGGAAGAGGGCCTGACCGGAAACAAGAGAGCTGTCATTAACTATAGGCAGGATGAAACACTGTAAGTTATTAGTTATTAGGGGTCGTCCATTAATCACGTGATGTTTTTTTAGCAAATTTTTAACCACCCCCCCTGATGATATGTGGTGAGGTTTTAGACAACCCCCCCCCCCCCCCCCCCCCCCCCCCCCCAAATCACGTGTATTTTTTTTAGTACAAGTATTTTGAAATTTTCAGAATATTATCACGAAAAATAAGTACACGTGATATCTCATTTTACCCCCCCCCCACCATCGTGATATTTTGTGATTTTTTCCGAACCCCCCCCCCCTCCCTTTCGAGCCTTACGTGATTAATGGACGACCCCTTACCTTTAACAGATTCCTACACTGTAGTATAACACTCTTAAGAAGTTTTCCAAGGGACCGAAAAAAAAAACTTCTTAAGCGGAGTTTGGTGACCAGATCTGAATAGCCAGACACTTCCCCACCTTCTTCCTCCTCACTGCCTTCAGCCTCACAACACACCACAATTTGGTATGCCATAGTCCCACTGGCTCCAGACAGTTGGTAGCAGTTGGAACTATTGTACGGTATTTACATAAAAAAACAATATTATCATAAAGCAATGAGAAACAGCGAAGAAATAAATGTAGTGTTCTATGGCCTGATTAATCATTGATGCATTGAATGCACATCAAAAGGGGACAGTCGTAAACTTACTTACATTCTTTCTTTAAACTTTGCAAATACACTTTGGGGCTTCATTTTTAATTAAATGAAAACAAATAACTTAAAACACCACTTAAACTTTGTTTTTGAAACATGTTGATAATATTGATTATATCGTCGCAGGAAAGCAATAATGCTGTAACCGCCACTACCTACGAAAATACTTTTGAGGATTTTGATGTGTTTACATCAGTTAAACGTATTGTTGACAAAACGGCTAGTTTTTCCAACATCCGACGATGTAGTGGTGTTTTTACAAAGTTATTTGTTTTCATTTAATTAGCTATATTCACTTAGCAATAATAACTTTGTTTGTTGTTTTCAGTTGCTAATTCATTTATCAATATTCCTCACAACACCTGTTGATCAATTTGGTAGGTGGGTATGGGAACCAACCCTTTGTTATAGGTCAATTGGTTTACAAGTGGTTCGCTACATTTGGTGATTTAGCAGGGGTGTCCGGGTTTATTGGGTCAGGGTCCGGGTGTGTTCAGGTCTTGGCAGCGGATGTTTGCCTCACCACCAGCTGAGTGGCGGGCTGGATAGGGAGAGGCCAGTTTGGAGAGACTCTTTGACCTCTCCACCTGGTCTCTTTCGACCTATCGCCAAGGACCGGAGCGGGAGGGATGGATTCAAACATCCGTCACTCCTGGACACACTGACCCCTAGATTCTTACCCACCCCTCATATCCCTTTCCTAGAACTTTCTCCTTCCTTTCCTTAACCTTTTAAAGACTATGTCGTTAAAGAATTTGCGATACTCGTGGACTGGTATTTGAAATTCTCACACATATGCGTATGCGACACAATATGCGACACTCGTCTTTTAGGCACGCGATCGGTTGGCATGTATACATGACGCTCGTCTAAAAAGGGTTAAACAGACCCTCCAAACAACTTGCCCTTTGCTGAAATAGGCCCCGAGGGAAATTATTTTCCTCAGGTGTGGGATTAATGTTAAAAAATATGTGTATTTATAATTCCATCAAAATTCAATTTAAACACCCACGAAATATTTCATGTTGATATATTTTTCCGTTGCGGTGGATATCCACATTTTTTGCTTCCATCTACAAAAGTCAATATCTGTGTAGGACATCTCTACAATACCAAACCAGCCATATTATCCGATTATAAGTGAGCTGAATATATATTTGATCAGTTAGTTAGTCGAGCGGTTCAAAGCGTCGGGTTCAATCCTCTGCTAGCTATGACGTCCATTATTACACGAACAACGTTTTCCCGCAAATTATTACGGTAGTAAGAAGAGTTCAAATATTGACTGGTTATTCATAACCTGGTGAAGAAAAAATAAACAAAAATTTTAACAAAACAAAAAAACGACTTAAAAAAATGCACTAAAAAGTAAAAAAAATAATTTCGTATTCTTCTACAACTTAATATCAACTTACTTTTTCTACTCATCATAGGTACGATTGTTATTTTCGGAGTCGGTGTCAGCCAAGGTAGGTTTGTAACTACATACATAGTTATAGGTGAGATGTGCTTGTGTCGCACGCGCTACTTGACAAGGCGAGAGCGGAGCCACGGCGGGAGGGGAGCTGTCAAGTGAACACGCCGGGTCGGGTACTTTGGCTGACACCGACTCCAAAAATAACAATCGTACCTACATATTGCTAAGTAGAAAAAGTAAGTTGATATTAAGTTGTAGAAGAATACGAAATAATTTTTTTACTTTTTAGTGCATTTTTTAAAGTCATTTTTTGTTTTCTTAAAATTTTTGTTTATTTTTTAATTTTTAGTGAATCTGAAGTACACTATTGTCTGAATATGGGTAGACCTACTAAACGTGCTGTTCATATGAGACAGACATTACTTGACTATAAAGACGTAACGGTAGGTGAATGAAAGATCCGGATAGCCTATAAAAGATTCGGCCGAGTATCGTTAATTTGCTCCTAAGAATTGAAGAGTTCCATTACTTTGTCATGGATCCCATAATCAGAAACTAATATGCTGGGAGGCGAGATAGGTAAACCCTACGTCATCGAGTACACGGATGAAACTACTTTTTAGTGATAATGGACATTTAGAAAACCTTAAAAAAGCTGGTGCCGGTGCGCCTCTTGGCAGTAGCCGCGCATTCATGGAAATAGTGAGCGATTTTATTCGAAAAAATTACGTCATCGAGTACACGAACGGGAATGGTTTCATATAATAAAGATCGATTAGAAAATGAGAAAAAAGCAGGTCTGCCAACCGGCAGCCTGGCACGTTCGCAGGCAACCGGCGTCAAAGTGGGGTAAAAAATAGTAAATTTTACGTCATCGAGTGCACGAATGAAACCAAAGAATAACAATAGTCCAGATCATTCCATTCAAGAATTTCTTGGTCTGCCGACCAGCAGCCTGGCAGCTTTTTGTGTACGATTTTTTAAAGTTTTTTTTTTTTTTTAATTTTTGTTTTTTTTTTTTATTACCATTTTTATTTCATTATATTTTTTAAAACTTAGATTGCCATATTTAAAAAAAATAAGCGATAATGATAAAAAAAAATAATTTGAGAGTTCCGAGTGTACCCATCCGTCGGGCGAGCCTTTCGACTCCAAACCATTTACGAAACTTAATGTAATAATAAAAATAATATTAAAATAATATTAATAAAATATAATGAAATAAAAATGATAATAAAAACAAATGAAAAATTAAAAAAAAAAAACTTTAAAAAATCGTACACAAGAAGCTGCCAGGCTGCTTGTCGGCAGACCAAGAAATTCTTGAATGGAATGATCTGGACTATTGTTATTCTTTGGTTTCATTCGTGCACTCGATGACGTAAAATTTACTATTTTTTACCCCACTTTGACGCCGGCTGCCTGCGAACGTGCCAGGCTGCTGGTTGGCAGAACTGCTTTTTTCTCATTTTCTAATCGACCTTTATCATATGAAACCATTCCCGTTCGTGTACTCGATGACGTAATTTTTTCGAAAAAAATCACTCACTATTTCCATGACTGCGCGGCTCCTGCCAAGAGGCGCACTGGCGGACCAGATTTTTTAAGGTTTTCTAAATGTCCATTATCACTTAAAAGTAGTTTCATCCGTGTACTCGATGACGTAGGGTTTACCTATATCGCCTCCCAGTCTATAACCAAACTCTCATCAAACTACCCTTGTACATCCTTTCCAATAAAAAAAGAATCATCGAAATCGGTTCGCGTGATATTGAGTTATTCGTCCATTTGTCGCGCACATACTTAATGCAAATTTAAGACTTATGTGATTTTCTCATGGATGCCATTGTCAGAACTGGACCAAATTGAAATGGGACCACACGGGAAGCACCAGCTTTCAAATAAAAAAAGAATCATCAATATCAGTTCACCCAGTCGAAAGTTCTGAGGTAACAAACATTAAAAAAAAAAAAAAATCCGTCGAATTGAGAATCTCCTCCTTTTTGAAGACGTTTAAAAATAATATGTGAATATTTTTGTCAAATTGTAATTTGTTTCAGATACGTGGAGGCACAAAGTGACCGAGTCACAGTTGTATTTTCAACAATATTTAAGCATGAAGACGATGTGGTCATTGGGAAAGTATTTATGCAAGAGTTAAAAGAGGGAAGGAGAGCGTCCCACACGTCACCACAGGTAAATCATTCACTCAAATCTAACATATTATATAATTGAGACATTGCACGGTAAAACAGCATTATGTGAACAAATGAGTTTTGAGATTTGGGCTGTTAGCCCCTCGGGCCTTGAGCATTTTCTGTCAGAAGGTCAGCCGAGCGATTCTGTATCTTTTGTAGGATCGTTATTAGATAACGGATGTTATCTCCTGTCAGATTTGTGTGATTTTTACATATTTACTATCGCATATTTTATTTAGATTGTTTTAAACACTAATATTTATTCATTTAATATACGTTGTACGTAGAAAAAGCAAATAACAGCCATAAAAATCACACAAATCTGACAGGAGACCACGTCCATTATCTAATAACGATCTCACAAAAGATATAGAATCGCTCGGCAGACTATTTCCCCTTTGTGATAAAATCCAAATAAATGGAATATTTCTGAATATTCGAAAACTCAAAACAGTTTTTAAAAAGTTCTGAATACGCTTTCAAATTATATTAGTAGAAATAAACATATAATTTTTATAAAATTAAAATTATGAATGCAGACATTATTTTTTTTTTTTAAATGGCTCACCTTACGTTTTTTCTAACTAAAATTACCGTGTTAGTGATAGTGGCAAAAAATAAGAACATACACATATTTTCTTAGATAAATATATTACAAACGTCACTGTCACATCCAAAGATATTGAAACATAAGAGATGTGCTATCAGCAGTTTTTACTGGGTGGGACTGTGTTTCCTGGCGTCGCCGATATTGTTAATCAATTATTGCTGCCGATATTGTTACACAAAATTTAAAAAATCGCCGATATTGCTGCACACTTTAAAAAAATCAACTAAATGGACGAATTCTTTCCATATTCAAACTATATTGTTAACCAATACTACTGCAAGTACCAATACAACAGTCGGGCGGTCATCATAGCGTATCTCTTGTATTTTAACCCATTTGCCAGAGACGCGGAATTGCGGGCGGATTATATTTCAAAAAAGAATATTGATTCAAATAATTTGGATGCGATTTTAAATTTTTTGTATAAAGAAACTGTACCAAGGAAAAGGTCAGAATAGCTTCCTCCATTCTTGTTCTTAAGGTAATTTCCACACGATTTTTCCAAATACGCTGACCCTTGAGGGGTTAATGTCTTTGGTCACATCACTTTTTAAAAGAAATTAATAAAAACTTCACAAAATTTCATAAATTTTTCTCAAATTGTGGTTGGAAACTCTTGTTTCATATATGTGTACATTTTAATTCTTCCGTGGTTAATTTTAGATTTGAATACAAAGCGTGGTCTTTTCTCTTTCTAACATCTTTTAGAATTTAGATCATATTTCTCACCATGACAGTAAAGGAGACCCAGCGATTTCTATGAGCAGTTCCCAAAAGTGAACAAATAATCCTGAGGGGTTAAACATTTCATTCAGTTTTAGTGAGCATATGCTATACATTGAAAGTCGTTTATGTTTATTAAAGTATTTCAATTAATAGACAACACATTTTATGTATTTTAATCAATTCATTCATACGCTTCAAGTGCAATTAGTTTTCTTCGACACAATGCCGAAATAAAACTTTTAACACCGTTTTAATGAACGAATTTGCCAAGCACCTGTCGCACAACAGTTTCAAATGCATCCCCACACGCACACTTCGGAGTGACCGAGTCCTGCGCCATTTCAGGCCGCCGCACAGAAAAGTAAAGACCGATAGTAAGATAACGGTTTACAGCGCAGTTCACTGTGAGACTTTTCTGCGCGGCGGCCTGAAGTGGCACGGGACTCGGTCGTACCGAAGTGTGCGTGTGGGGAGTGCTAATAAGTAATGGCCTACTAATATTGACAGCGCACTACGAACCAATACTGTGTATAGGCCTTGTACTGTCATCTGTGGTTTGAGATTTTAAAACAACTTTTACTGTTAATGTAGTTGGATGTATGGCACGTAATTTGAATTGAACACCGTAATCGAGATAATAAGGGTTCAATTATATTAAATTGTATTTATGTATCCTTTATTTATATACATTATATTATAAATCTGTTTTAAATCTACAGGTTCTGTTTTCTCACAAGGAGCCACCGTTAGAACTGTTAAACACAGATGCTATTGTGGGAGATAATATTGGTTATGTTACATTTGGTGAGTTTTTAAAAATATTTCTTATGTTCTTTCTATAATCCCCGATGATTTGTTAATACAGTGGTACCTCGACAAACGAGTGCCCTAACGTACGAGATATTTGAGATACGAGCCATCGAGTTAGCGAATTTTTGCTTTGAAATATGAGCAACATTTGAGATACTGACTGACAGCGTAAAAAAACCCTTTGCTTGTTATGACTGTTCATCTCCTCATAAGAGAGATTTGAAGAAACACATTCTTACTCACAGTGTAGAAAATCCTTTTTCATGTTCCATCTGCAAACAATCATTTACTCGAAAGGGATCTTCGATGAACCGTATACTGATTCACAGTGGAGAAAAACCTTTTTCATGTTCCGACTGCGAAAAATCATTTTCTCAAAAGGGAAATTTGACGACACACATGTTGATACACAGTGGAGAAAAACCCTTTTCATGTTCTGACTGTAAAAAATCGTTGAATCAAAAAATTTCTCTCACGAACCACATGGTGACTCATAGCATAAAAAAACTTTTGCTTGTTATATGTACATACTAGCTGGACCCGATGAACTTCGCACCGCCTCAGAGTCAATAACTGTCGAATTAAATTCAGTTTTTTTATTAAGTTAAAAATTACACAATGAAGCAATTATCGATGCTCAGCTGTCCGTTTTTTGTTTTTGTCAGTATCAGAGATGGCGTTGTGTACGGATTTATATTTTTTGTGATTTTCTTACTTTTCCACTTATGGGAATTTTTGAAAGGAAGCGGGTACGGGTGCCGCCGCCCCGGGAATCATTTATTGGATAATCAACACCTCTGCCATAGGTCATCCCAAGTGGTTCGCTACGTTTGGTGATTTACCAGGGGTGCCCGGGTTCATGGGGTGACTTTTGTGCAGATCTTGGCGACGGATGCGTCTGCCCACATGCTGCGTGGCGGGCCGAATCGAGATAGACTGGTTGAGGAAGGCCTTTTGATCCTTCCAGCCGGATTCTCTCGACCATTGGGTCGAAAGAGTCTGGCTGGAAAGGTCAAGATAAAAGGTCAATTCCAGTCAAATCAATGACCTTGCACCGCAGTTGGAGGGATGGATTCACTCCCGGATACACTGACCTCCAGATTCCTACCCACCCCTCATGCCTTTTTCCTTCCCAGAACTTCCTATTGTAGCCTTCCTTAAAAAGACCCTCCACACAGCATCCCCTAAGATGACATAGGTCCTGAGTGGAGCTTACGTAAAAAAAATGCGTTTCATTTCAGTGATTTATTATTATTGTACATATTTTTCCTTTGGAGGGGTGCAGAGACATACGTTCACCGTTGTCCTCTGCAAAGAGGGGCAGCATTATATGATTAAGAACAAGAGCAAAACAATTAGCGCATTGACATTTGACGTTTTTGAATTTTTGGAATTCACGCACAGTTAAATATTATACCTATCACAATATTGCTGCAGTTCTTTCAAAATATGAGAATTCGTTCCATACAAAATGTATGAAAAAATTATTTTTCTTCATAACTTTCTTTTTCGTGAATTTTTGCGAAGTTTTAATAGTTATTCTGTTATCTGGGGCGGAGACAAATCCAACTAATCAAAGATCATCAAAAATCGGTCCAGCCGATCTCGAGTTATAAATAGTGTAACAAACCTGACTTTGTTTTATATATTAAATTCATCTTCTCATAAGGGAGATTTTGGGGGCTGAAACGGATTAATGGCATTTCAATTAATTTCAATGGGGAAAATAGAAGATTTGAGATACGAGCAAATTGACATACAAGCAAGGTTACGGAACGAATTAAACTCATATAACATTGGTAAAGAGTGCCTTAGTTATCCATTTCGACATGTGATTAAATAATCAATTAAGTAGTCAATAAATCAATTTAAAAAAAACACTCCCGCCTAAAGATAACCATCAAAGTTCATGAAAAATCACTATCTACATATGTATTATGAATATTTTTCCTTCTGTCTTTCCCATGAAGGAATATTATTACTATTATTTTTTTAGATTTGAGGGGTAAATAAACAATGATGATACCATGTCATCACTCTCAATAACTTCATTTCATGATCGGGGTAGTGGACTTTTTTTATATTGTAAAACACTTTGAAGTATGGAGTCGTTTTATTTACAATCACTTTTGAACAACAACAATTAAATTAACACTTTATAATAATCTGGCCCGGCCCCCGCCTTGGGGGTTTAAGGGAACTGTACCCTAGGTATCGTTTAATGCGAGAGAGATACTACTAAAAAATAGAAATTACCCGGAGATAAGCTATCAAAACAACAATAAATACAAAATAACTAACAGTAGGACCCTACTGGTCACGTGGCATATTAGCCGCTAGTCAGTAACCTAACTTAATTAGATACAATAAAATTACATAGATGTCTCTAATGTTCACTATTTCTTAATAACCTGATAAAGATTAAATCAATGATATACAACATGGGTCGGCAACCTGCGGCCCGCGAGGAGTCTTGGTGCGGCCCGCAAGATTCTCGCCGCAACGCACGTGACTTTTAACTTGCCTTGGATTTTTAACTGATTTGACTGCCGAACTGAATCTACTCAATACTCATTTACAGGGAAAAAATAAATTGATATGCCATATGTATTCAGATGTTAAATCATTTGAAATTAAACCATCAAGCATGTCGATGAAAGGACACTCGATCTTTTTCAAATTGCAAGAAAGTGGTAGAAGAAGCTGGGATAAATTTTATTTGGGAAAACACTAACATGAAAATGGCATTACTACAACTTCAAACTGAGTTTGAAAACCGGTATGCTGATTTTAAAAAAATCTCAAGATGGAGATTTTCGAAAACCCCTTCGCAGTGGATATCGATAATGCACCGAGCTATTTGCAAATCAACATGATAGATTTGCAAAGTGATAATATCCTTAATCATTATTATTTTTTTTTAATTTATAAACTAACGTTTAGACAAGATTTTTATGCATAGCACAAAGGGTAACAATTATTACAAGCAATAATTGTCAGCCTGAAACACTCATTTACATTGAAAACTCTTCCGAGAAAAGATACTTGCCGCCAACGGGACATGAACCCGTGTCCTTCCGATTGCCGGTCGAATGCTCTGACCACTGAGCTATGGCTGCTTATCAAATACCCGCCAAATAATTCAATATATACTAGTGTTTCATTCAACAATTACTGCTTGTTATATTTTTTCCACCTGAAAACAACCAACTTTATTTTTGCGAGGAAGACATTGTTAGTGTTAAATCCCTCGCTAGGTGGCGTCGAGACAAATTATGTCTGCATTTATTGGGGAAATACTTAAACTTGTTAAATATTAATTATTATTATTTTTTTTTAAATTTATAAACTAACGTTTAGACAAGATTTTTATGCATAGCACACAAAGGGTAACAATTATTACAAGCAATAATTGTCAGCCTGAAACACTCATTTACATTGAAAACTGTTCCGAGAAAAGATACTTGTTGGCGGCAAGTATCTTTTCTCGGAAGAGTTTTCAATGTAAATGAGTGTTTCAGGCTGACAATTATTGCTTGTAATAATTAATATCCTTAAAATGGCATTTAAGGAAAAAATAACTTGGTAGATTTCTACGGGAGTTTGCCTTCCGAAAAGTACAAAGAATTAAAAAGGTTTGCTCAGCAAATAATTACTATGTTTGGTAGTACGTATATTTGTGAGCAAGCTTTTTTGATTCTTAATTATCGGAAAAACAAACACTGTTCTCGATTATCACATTTACATTTGGACGCAATACTATGCATCTAAATGCAAGCAAATATTAAAAAACTTTCAAGTCAAATCCAACAACAAAAATCCCATTGAGTTCTGTTCGAAGTTTCTTTGACATTTCTTTTACTCTTTTAGAACTGAAATATTGTAGTTATACTGTAATGATATGCAGTGGCGTAGCTAGCATGGGTGCCACCCGGGGCGTATAACGTTGTGTCACCCCCCCCCCCCATTAAAGTTTTTTGTAAGTGCGGCCCGCGCAAGTTCCCACGTCAAATATTTGGCCCTTGGACCACAAAAGGTTGCCGACCCATGATATACAACAATTAACTACAGCAGTCATCTCATAGATGTCTATAATAGTATTCTTAAAAAATCACAACCAAATAAAGGATATTGTTACTATTATTAGGCGACATTGAAATGCATTTTCAATTTTTTTATTTCTTTATTGAGTTAGTTAATTAATTGATTAATTAAATTAATTTTTTGGATTCTCTGCGTGATGTAGATTCACTAGTTTCCCGCTTGTACTACAAGTTTCTGGACACGTTGTATATATATAGTACTCTCTCAAAAACCGGGCAAGTGTCAAATTAGTGAAAGGTGAGGATTGTCGTCATCAGGGCGTTGAAAATTAATAAATAAAAAATAACGTAGATATATTAGTATATAATACAATAGTAGTATATTAGTTGTTGGATAATGGAGCAGTGAATTACTGAGAGTGTTTTGTATAAGATTTTCCTACATGAGAGGTTTTTTCTGTTCCCTTGGGTTGCCCTGAAATTAAATACACTGGAAGACTTTCCATCAAAATAGACCCAATCTTACTCATTTTTTGTTTATATTTCAGTTTTGTTCCCGCGTCACACATGCGCCGACGCCAAAGACAACACAATAGACTTACTGCACATGTTCCGAGACTACCTCCATTATCACATCAAGTGCTCTAAGGCGTACATACACTCGCGGATGCGCGCCAAGACCCAGGACTTCCTGAAGGTGCTCAACAGGGCAAGGCCCGAACCCAAGAATGTTGAGAAGAAGACCATCTCGTAAGTTACCTCATTCTATTCATAATAAATAAATGACTGTAGCTAGACCTCGATAAAGGTTAGGTTAGAGTGAAGGTTACCCCACCACTTTCCCAACGGCGTATAAAGGAAACATACGAGGGTTGTCCCAGAAGTACCTGACCTGACATACTTTTTTTTTTTTTACATGAGCTCCACACAGGAGGCCCTGAGGAAAATAATTTCCCTTAGGGCCTATGTCATCTTTAGGGATGCTGTGTGGAGGGTTTTTTTAAGGAAAGAAATGAGAGGAGAGTTCTGGGAAGGAAAAGGGTTTAAGGGGTGGGTAGGAATCTGGGGTTCAGTGTGTCCTGGTCATCTGCCACCAAGACCTAGACAAACCTCACCCCGTGAACCCGGGCACTCCTGCTAAATCACCAAACGTAGCGAACCACTTGGGTTGACCTATGGCAGAGGTGTTGGTTATCCGATAAAGGTTCCCGGGGCGGCGGTACCCATTCCCGCCTCCAAAATTGTGGTTCTGGTGGTTGTTGCTTTAAAAAATTTCTATGGTAGAAAGTACCATCCTTATAAAGCTTAAGTTTCAAGGCTCTACGTTTTTTAGTATTTATTTGGCAGCCATCAACAGTGAACGCTCTCAGTGAATTTGTAATCATGGAAAAAATTGGTCATCATTATGTGATACAATACTTTAATTTGAAAGGTCTAGGTCCAACCAATGTCAAAGTCAAGCTAGATTCTACTCTGGGGGAGTCTGCTCCTTCATTTACAAAAGTTAAATTTGGGTGGCAGAGTTTAAACGAGGCCGTATGAGCTGCCAAGATGAACATCGCGGTGGTCTACCAAATGAGGTGACCACGCCATAAATTGCAAAGAAAATCAACAAAATGTTATTGAATGACCGTCGATTGAAAGTGCGCAAGCTAGCAGACATGGTAGGCAATTTAAAAAAGTGCTGTATATCGCATATTGACTGAAAATTTGAACATTTGCTCACAATAGAACAAAAACATCATTGTAAGGATGTTTCAATCGAGTGTTTGGCGATGTTTCACAGCAATAAAGCCGGGTTTTTGCGTCGATTCATAACCATGGATGAAACATGGGTCCATCACTTCGCACTTGAGATGAAGGAATAGTCAAAACAGTGGACTAAAAGGGGAGAATCGTCTGCAAAAAGGCAAAGACAGTTCCATCTGCAGGCAAGGTCATGTTATCATTTTTTTGGGATGCTCATGGGATAATTTTTATTGATTATCTTCAAAAAGAAAAAACAATCAACGGCGAGTATTATGTAAACTTATTGCAGTATTTGAGTGGTGAAATCAAGAAAAAACGGCCGCATTTGGCGAAAATGAAAGTGTTGTTTCATCAAGACAATGCATCAGTTCACACATCCGTTATCCCAATGGCGAAAATCAATGAATTAAAGTTCAAATTGCTTCCTCACGCACCCTATTCGCCGGATTTAACCCCCTCGGATTATTTTATTTTTCCAAACTTGAAAAAATGGCTTGGTGATAAAAGATTTGCCAACAATGAAGAAGTGGAATCTGTGATTGATGGCTATTTTGAGGGGGTCGATGGTTCTCTCTATAAACAGGGTATCGAAGCTATTGAACAACGGGAAAAGTGTGTCGAGCTGAAAGGAGATTATGTTCATAAAACACAAAAAAAAATCCCAAATTTTTTTTGTTTTCTGTGTTAGGTCGGGTACTTTTGGGACAACCCTCATATTGTTTACCACTACTTTAAATTACTAGACCCACGGCTGTCCCTGCGTAGCAATCTCTTAGAAGGAGTGTTAGTAACAGTTGCTTTCAGGTTGGGTTAGTACAGACACGATAAAAAATGAGACAGGCTACTGTTATTTTTTGCACCACTTCTTTTTTAATTATAATAGTTACAAATTATAATTCCAAGTTTTTCCATCTGGGTGTTGGCGATCCTCACGGTGATCTGGAGAAATCAAACCCAAAGTGCAGGATTAACCCATTATGTAAAACCTTAAGATAAGGAAAAATATCAAATACTATCCAGGATAGAAACCACAATCCCATCCCAAGGCAGTGCCTCTTAGGTAGTGGGACGCATGGTTTCCAGCATCTAACACTCTTCCAGAGGCAAAGGTGTGCCGACTGCTCGGATTTTCCCTAAAAGCATTATGTAACTAAATTTGTCTGACTCCTGGTGGAGCGGTCTCTCTTCCCAAACTGTTGAAAGAGATGCGTGACATATCAAAAGTGGGCGATTGACAAATGTTTCTTGCCATGCAGAAAGGGAATGGTTTATTATTAATTCGCTAGCGCTCGTTGGTGACTTTCCACTCGCACCTTTCCTTTCCGGATAACTCCAGGGAACGTTTTATTTTTATTTGGTTCCAACTATAATTATGATCTAACTTTGAATACCTATTTAAATTACATAAGCATTAAAACCCCTAAATAGCCCTTTCGATGCGTAAATCAATTACTGTCCGTGATTTCTAAATATTACCTTTGAATGTGTAAAACGATTGAAGTTGCTCAACGCTCTAGACATATTTACGATTCGTGGGTGGTCTTCTTCTACATGAAACCACTGAAAAGTAACATTCCCAAAAATGTGGCTTGAAGGGTTTTACCAAAACACAGTTGATACGTATTATGTGTGTTTTATAATGGTTATTTGTTTTTTTTTCAGGGGGAGATTATTTATAAGAAAGGATTGATGCACAGAGAGTTCATCGTGTACAAATGTTTTGATTTCCACCTTTGTTCACCAAAAGGCATTACAAACCAACTCTTCAATGGTATGAATGGAAGTTAATTGTAGTATTTTTCCTAACTATGTATAAATTGTTTGTTAGATGATGCTCAAAAAGGTTTCTTAGAACCCGAATGAAGAATTTCATCATATTTAAAAACATAATAAATATTTACTTGAATATCATTTTTACACAACAGAATCATATTCAGTCAGGTCACGATACGATTATGTGTTTTTATATCTGTTTTTTTTTATTATTCATTTTGATTGATTTGTAAAAGATAAATAACTTATGTATGTTTAAATATGTATTCATGAAATATCATCATATTGTTAAATACATACTCTACTTTTGTGATTTTGCAATAAACTACTTAAAACTCCGATTATGTTATGAACAGGTTTATAATGATGTTTATTTTCAGACAGGTTAATATTTTATTCGTCAAATATCTATTATATTATATTATGTTTTATTATATTAAACAATTATTATATTATATTATATTATACAAAAAAACGCACCCTTATACTTTCATACTGATGCCAAGAAAAATTGAACACATGCATTCGGCGGGTCTCCTGCGCACAAAATATTTTGTTTAAAAATACCTTTGTACAAATAATGTTTTCCATCAGCCATGAAAAGCAAAAACATTGTGGCCCAATGTTTCAATATTTAACATTTCAATATTTTGTGTAAATGTTAATAAAAAAATTGCGCAGGACCCATCTTTATATTTCATTTGCTAATAAAATTCATTGCTAAATAAAAATAATTATATTGTGCTTACAGCTGACAATATTCATTACTGCTTACTTCTTTTTTAAACTTAGCTGTTTTCTTCAATATGTATAGAAGACTGGTTTTAAATGTGGTCAATAAATAAAATACAGACCAATATTATTTTATGAGGGGAAAAAACTTTTCACACTTTTTTTTATAAATTGGCTGAGCAGTAAACCTCTGAAAGGATCTGGGTTCAAGTTCTGGCCTCATTCGAAGAATGGTTATAATTGAATTATCATTCAAAATTATTTGTCCATGCAGGATATTAACTTATCTAGGTGAAAAATTAGTGCATTGGACATTGTCGTTTATTAATATCTTTATATATGTACTTGTATATCGAAATTCATTCTACTTCCGTAAGTACAGTCATGGTTGAGTTTAAAATAGAGTTGGGTAATTGGCTCTTACATTTTTATTACTACATGAATGTATTCTATCTATTTACATACTTCACTATGCATTTGTCAATTCTTATTGTAAAAAATAGGTAAATGTAAATTATTATTCTGCAGTTGCTAAAAGTCACACAAAGAGATAATATCTACACACGAATATGGTTATCCTGGGATAGTCATGATTATGTGTAATAAAACGAGTATATTTTCTAATGTGTAGTTAATATAAGCTTATTTTTATTAGTAGTTTAGAGAAAGTGGTAAATTATCTGCGTTGAGACTATTTTGCCAACATATTTACAACATTAATTATGGACCTTCATATCTTTAAATAAATCTTTATTGCCAGGGAGGGATTTGTTTAAATATTACATTAATCAAAGGTATTCATAGTTAATTATTATTTTATTCATAATTATACATTCATTTCATGTCATTAGTCCGTAATATATAAAATAAACGGTATTTTGCCTAATTATAGGAAAGCTGAAATTCTAGCAAACTTTAGAGTTACGGAATAATGTATCTGTGTGCAAAAGTAGCTGGCTTCTTGACTTCCTTCTATTACTTAGAGCCCTTGTGCGCTACTTACTTGAGGCCATGGTCACCGGGAGAATACACAATTGGAGTACTCATCAGATGACACAACTAGCTGGTTGCCGAGCACACCACCGCTGTACTGCTGTGGTAAGTAAAAACACATGCTTTCTAAGTCTCAAGGAAGATACTACGTTTTTACTTACCACAGCAGCGTAGTACCCAATCGCCTAATCACCTAGTGCGCAAGGGGTTTAATGTAATACAAAGTAACATCCTAACTTTAAGTTGACAAGCTTGGCTTCGACCCTATTACTGGTAATGCATCATGACAACTTTACATCTCTCCGGCAGTTGAAGTAATCTATTGACGTAAATGCATTCATTTTGCATTCCCCTTTATAATAAATATGATATTAACTTTGAAAACTTTGCCATCTTCGTAGGTGTTGTTTGATAACATTTTTCAGAATTCACTTACATAATCAAAGTTAATGAATGTCTTCAATCTGTTACTCTAATTTTTAATTTCCGTTGATATTATGTTCAATTTGGGCATGAAATTTTCTTAGTCCTTTAGCTAGTAAATCTTTTACCGAAATGAAAGTAGTTTGGCCAAAATCAGAGATTGCATTTCTTGTCCTTCATCAATAGCCACGAACAAAGTTCACGCTTACTATTTATGTTCTGTTTCATTGCATAGCTGACAATTAATTGCTTTAAATATTATTTTAGTTTATTTTTTTAAACTATTTTTAAGTCTTTTTGAGTCACGGATCTAGTATTTTACTTTAGAAATTCTTTGGTTTTAATAACATTAAATTATGTCTGATGTTTTATATCTTGATTTTAATACATTTAAGGTGAAATATTTAATAAATAAATATAAATATTACTAAAAAAATTGTGTTATTACTAAAGAGGTCAAAATTAAAGATGATTCTGGCTGCCCCAATCCATTTGTGTTATTTTAAAGTCAATGTTAGTGGCCTAGCAAATGATGTATACATCCTATACTAGGATAAATTTTTCTATGTGGGACTTTGTTTCAACACGCGGCACGTTCAGACACAATGTTTTCGGCTTTAAAGGGCAATTATGAGAACTAAAAATAATTACAATTATTATAACAATTCATAGGCAAGAAGTGATGTACCCTTTAAAACAGTTTGAAAGTCATCAAACTCATAAATGATATGTGTTGTCCAGAAATCCAAGATTGCAAATGATCCTCTTTGAGTTCCCCGGCAGGTTTTTATGCCATCAGACAAATCACTTTGTTCATTTTCTTCTCCAAACATTTTATTTTCAGAATTTTGAGTTTAAAAGCTCGGCAATATCTCCTTCAGAAATGGGTAATTTTGTAAAGCTGCCAAAAAATTATTTCACAAAAATCAATTCAAAACTTCTCACTAAATGAAATCCTAAAATCCTTTTTTTATAAATTGTGAACTGAACTTTGAACTGAAGTAACTTTCTCACCACAGTTAAAAAAAATAAAGTAGGTATGCATTAAAATATTATTTATCTAATTGCCCACATCGGAGCCCACTGACTCAGCACAGTACACGCATAAACTCTGGCGGGAAGTCCAACAGAAATACATTTTTTTGTAAGTGAAGAAAGCATTTTGGACTCAATCTTGTAGATGTCGCTAGCGTGACTAAATTACTAAAGTAGTGACATTGATACTTCATGGATCTCTAGTTTGACAGCCGCGTACACGGATAGTTGCCAATGGATCACCTATGTTACATCCGCAGAGATCAGGATAATTACGGTAAACGGAAAAAACGTAACAGGCTGAAATTTTAGGCCTTGATTGCTTTTAAAAGCTAACACTGAAGGGATGCACCTACATAATATTTATAATTTTAGATAATTATATAATATTATTTATAATTATTGTTATTTGTGCATCTGAACATCTAGACTTGCTGCACGTCTGAAATCTGGATCCCGGGCAATGTGCCCAGGTAGTCAATACCCCAACAATTATGTTATAACAATTATTACAAGCAATAATTGTCAGCCTGAAACACTCATTTACATTGAAAAATCTTCCGAGAAAAGATACTTGCCGCCAACGGGACTTGAACCCGTGTCCTTCCGATTGCCGGTCGGATGCTCTGACCACTGAGCTATGGGGGCTTATCAAATACCCGCCAAATAATTCAATATATACTAGTGTTTCATTCAACAATTACTGCTTGTTATATTTTTTCCCACCTGAAAACAACCAACTTTATTTTTGCGAGAAAGACATTGTTAGTGTTAAATCCCTCGCTAGGTGGCGTCGAGACAAATTATGTCTGCATTTATTGGGGAAATACTTAAACTTGTTAAATATTAATTATTATTTTTTTAATTTATAAACTAACGTTTAGACAAGATTTTTATGCATAGCACAAAAAAAACAATTATTACAAGCAATAATTAAAAGTAACAATTATTACAAGCAATAATTGTCAGCCTGAAACACTCATTTACATTGAAAAATCTTCCGAGAAAAGATACTTGCCGCCAACGGGACTTGAACCCGTGTCCTTCCTTCCTTCAGAGCATCCGACCGGCAATCGGAAGGACACGGGTTCAAGTCCCGTTGGCGGCAAGTATCTTTTCTCGGAAGATTTTTCAATGTAAATGAGTGTTTCAGGCTGACAATTATTGCTTGTAATAATTGTTACCCTTTGTGCTATGCATAAAAACCTTGTCTAAACGTTAGTTTATAAATTAAAAAAATAATAATTATGTTATAATATTAAATAATTCACATACAGAAGGAGAAATTTTGAGAATCACCAATTCATCGCTTTAAATTACTTATCTAAGACATTACTCCTAACTGCAGTGATATAAACAAAGACAAAAAGTGTTCCCCATTCAGCACAATATCTGCCCCGGCTCATTAGATCTCTGCTTGGACATCTTCACTAATGCAGCTATCTTACTGCTGAAACTGACGGACGGCTTTTTGAGATTATGATTATCTAGTTCCTGTGGGCCATTCAGATGTTTGGTAGATTTATATGAATTGTCATCCGAACCTGAAAAATCAAATATAATGATGTTTTCTTTAGGTACATATTATGGCAGGAATCAAACCTGCAATCTCCACTGAAAGGTGTAAACTCCGTAAGTAACTTCTAGTGCAAAAGAAAATAGTCGTTTCTTTTTGGTTGTCTGCACAGATATGTTTGTTCATCCAATTTGTGAACAGAAGAGATACTACAGCATTACAACACAAAGTATACAATTTGTAATATTACTTGGAACGGGAGATGTGATGGAACTTATTAAGGAGGCACTTTGTTGTTCTCTCTCACTGTCGGTGTCTGATTTAAACTCCGCCCGCACCAAATCCAGTGCTACCAATAAAGTAAAACTGTATGAGCATTTTTTATAGCAAATTTTATGACCATTCAAAATAAATTTAGAATAATATACTCTACAATACTAGTACAAATAAGCGACCTGATAAAATTGGACAGGTTAATTAATTTTTTGGTCCAATATTAACGTTAATCTAACTTTCTTCAGTTGAAATATATACTGTTCCAAATCTATCAATAAACGATTCATAATCATTGTTGCAGGACTGTTCTTGTACATTGAAAATCTTTTATACCCATGTAGGCATACAGGAATATTGGTGATAATCTGCTAATATCATATTTGTGGGAGAAATAAAGATAGAAACGAGTACAAAATTCGAGTTTAGTTTTCAGTTTGCAAAACCGCCACTTAGTTACACATGCTATTTATATTATCTTGCAAAGAAACATTCGGGTTCATAGGGTGAGGTTTGTCTAGGTCTTGGTGGCCAATGCGTTTGCCCATCTACTGAGTGGCGGCCCAGATCAGGAGAGATCGGTTGAGGAAGACCTAACCTAACCTAGACCAGCCGGTCTCTCTCGACCCATCGCCTTGAATCTCAGTGGGATGGATGGATTCATACGTCCGTCACTCCTAGACACATTGACCCCAGATTTCTACTCACCCCTCATACCTTTTTCCTTCTCAGAACTTCCTCTCCTTCCTTTCCCTAAAAAGACCCTCCATACAGCATCCCCAAAGATAACATAGGCCCTAAAGGAATTTTTTTTCCTCAGGGATTTCTGTGTGGAGCCAATGTGAAAAAAAAAATTATGTTTGTTTGCAAAATACGAAATTTTATAGAATTTCATTGAAGCACAGGATATGTATATACGTAATGTAATACATTCAGTTTATGAAAGGATGACAAGAAGAAACGAGTGAGACATTCTCATTTTACAAATTTTTACTGGTCACCTTCCTTTCAACATTTTATATTTCGATCTCGATGGTGCAATGGTCATAACAACAGCTTATTTTCAGAATAACTAAGTCGAAAAAATCAACATATTATAATGGTTGACTCTCCTTTTGATCTACTAAACATGTCACATATTCCAGGAAGTCAAGTCTTGTACAGGCAAAATGAAGAATATGAGGGATATTTCAATCTAAAAACAACTTTTGCAACAGCTTGGTACAGACGAGCCGCACAACGCATTAGAGCTGCTCCCAACTAGTAAATAATAAGTATTCGGGCCTTCCCATCTGCGTTGTGCACTGTGCAGCCCGTCTGTACCCCCAACTAATCCTATAAATATGATGTAATGTGCAAAATTAGAACACATGAAAATAATGTGGTTTAATACCTGCCTTAAGGTCAATCATGTCCATTTGAGAATTTTGTATTCTTTCTAACTGCTCTCGGAACTTCTTTGTGATAACTCTGCGTTGGTAATCTGCTTCTATCTGCTGTTTGGTGCGGGGTACTCTAAACTTTATACAACAACACAGTGCGATAACTGAAAAAAACATAGAAATTCAATAGTAATGTGTAAAAGTTTCTCTTACAGAAACAATTTTTTTTTTAATATATAGTTACAAATAAGGTTGTGTGCCCAATACTTTCTAATCAATTCGTTACAAGAAGTTGTGCCTAATTAGTAAACCAACACAAATCTTTAGATTGTGCAATTAAGTTGATTGGAAATTCAATTTAACACATAAACATGCTGTTTCCAAAAGTAATTTGCAGATAAAATGTATTATGCATACTTAAAGCTGTAAATCCAGTCAAAGCCAGAAATATGATTTGCCAAGCTCGAAAATTTCCGAATATTGTTTGTTCGAGCCACTCCGGTTCCTTTGCATTTTTAATCATTTCGTCCATCACGGCATCCATTTTTAGATGGTTCAATTAAGATTATATGTGGATTATAAATGAATTAAATAAAAGCAGGCTTTGTCTTACCATCCAAACTCAACAATATTATCAGTCTACTAAACCCTAACTAATCATGGATAATTAAGGGAGTGGTAAGCCACACCTCAATACCACCCCATATTACAGTCACACCCATTAAAAATATAAGTGTACCTATTATATACTTACCTACAAATAACTTATTGCAAATCTAAGAAAGAAGAGATGATAAATAATGCTTACTTATTTAGAAAATATTAATGTGTTTTGGGTTCAATGATTGTAGAAATTAAAATTTCAAAGACATGATATTTTGTAATTCCCGCTGATTCCCAGGGTTGCAATGATAAAAAATATTACCCAATAAATATTCCACCGCCCACACTCTAGCATAAAGACACATCCACATTCCATCGGCCATTTTTTTTTCAAAAAAATTGTAATTGTAGTTAAAATTTGTGATTGTAAATTTTAGCGGGCGGAGCACAGGTATAGCAGGTATTGACACACACGCCATTCCAATGCGTGCTTCAAAATGTACAACAATCTTGTCTATCTCAAATTGTCTCTAATCTTCTGTCAAACGAGTTGGCAGGTTGCTGTGAGATTTTTTTAAATCCTTTATAGATAACCTATTTTGATGTACTATAAAGATTACGGTACGGTATGCATACGTAAAATTGACGCATGAGTTTTAACTAGCTGTAATATTTTATTTAGTTAATTGATTTGAATAAACCAATTGGTATTATATTTTTACACACAAATGACATAAGAAATACAACAATTTTTGAATAGTATATATATATATTTACATGAGCTCCACACAGGAGGCCCTGAGGAAAATAATTAAATAAATAAAAATGTCATCTTTGGGGATGCTGTGTGGATGGTTTTTTTAGGAAGAAGGAGAGGAGAGTTCTGGGAAGGAAACGGATTTAAGGGGTGGGTGGGAATCCGGGGTTCAGTGTGTCCTGGTCATCCACCTCCAAGACTTAGACAAACCGCACCCCATGAACCCGGGCACCCCTGCTAAATCACCAAACGTAGCGAACCACTTGGGGTGACCTATGGCAGAGGTGTTGGTTATCCATAAATGATCCCGGGGCGGTGGTCATTTTGTACGATCGAGATAAACTTTACTAAACCAACCAACCATCACGTCGTTTATCGATAGGGGTAGACAGAGAAGATAGACCGCTATACAACTGTCTCGGCACACTTCACATTATACCGTATCATACATACTTTCCTATCATTCTGACTCTTGACATGATCCAACTCAAGTATTTGATTTACTTGATCGTGCCATGTCTTCTTCTGTTTGGAACAGTGTTCCAAAGTATGACAGTGTTAAAAATGAGGAGTTCCCGAAATAATGCATGGCTGATGTAAGGGTACCTAATGCACGTGTCACACAGTTATAAAAGATAACTAGTTGACTTGAAGTATTTCGGCATATTCCCAATAGTACCGCGCACACGTCCACTTCGGAGCGACCGAGTCCCGCGCCACTTCAGGCCATTCCGCAGAAAAGTAAAGACATGGTAAAGACCGATAGGCTTATAGCGCAGCTCACTGTGAGACTTTTCTCCGCGTTGCCCTGAAGTAGCGCGGGGCTCAGTCGCTCCGAAGTGGTCGTGTGCTGGGAACTATTGGGAATATATTGCTAGCGTTAGGCATGACTGGTTTATTTAGCGTTAGGCCAAGCCAAATGATCTTTTATAGCTAAGTGCGTTCGCTGTTTTGGTTAAAATTAAGAAAGAAACGTTTAGGTGGCTTGGACATGAACGAAGAAAGGAGTGTAAAGTGTAAGGAGAAAATATGACACGGAAGCGCTGAGGTATTCTATCATGTATAATAAATTCAGTATATTTAAAAAAAATAAAAACTTTCTGATACATAAAAAGTTCTTAATTTTATTATTTTTTTCAACTTTCAGTTTCATATGAAAGCTGTAAGTTTTGTTTAGCGTAAACTTGAAGCGGAAACAGCCATAGAACCCTCTTAGAATAAAGCCTTTTGTTGCTTGCAAATTTATACCGGTAGCGGAGAGATCTGAGCGGGTCGTATGTTTTTTCTCTTTCACTTATGGCTATTTCATCTTCCCGCAGAAAATAGGGTGTCGGAATCTGTTCTATAACCTTTTTATTAATTTTTATATTTATTACGAAGTCAAAATGATTCTTTTATGATAATTATGGAATAAATTCAAACTTATGTCTAATAATGTGACGCTGAACGTGACAGTGTGTGTTTTTCTTCGTCGGTAATATAAGAATTTTGCATTCAACATGGCTTCAAATAGAGGAATTCAGATCGGATCAGCGTGGTTTCAGAGGAAATTAAATCTGCGACCGCAACACAGAGGTGTTCATTTGGTAACCGAAGAGATTCTAAAGCAAATTCCCGAGTTGTCTCAATTTTCTGTGGGTCTCTGTCATATTCAAAGTAAGTGTATTTTTCGCAAGAAATGTCGCATGGTCAAAAACTCCCCCTCCCACTCGTGAAGTTTGCTTCATGTATAAAATATGTATCATTTATTCAAGAAAATGTTTCTAAAATTACGTAGAATTTGAAAAGCTTAATTTGTGATAATTTATTTCGGTCTCGAGTGTAAAACATAATAATATATTGGGGTGGTAGAGTTTTGTAATTGTCAATTTGACAGTGTGAGCAATTCTATGTTTGGCCTACATACATAATGGTCTTATTTTCAGTAATGCACACTTCCGCCAGTTTGGCATTGAATGAGAGCTGGGATCCCAATGTACGAGATGATATGGAGATGATGTTAAATAAAATAGTTCCAGAAGGCTTACCGTATAGACATTCTTGCGAAGGGCCGGATGACATGGTGAGTTTGTAGTGTGTAGTTATTAGCCAATAAGGATTATGTTGATTCTTATGGCTGTCCTCATAACGGATTCTGTAGGAACTTTAGGTATATAACATAATAATATGTTTGTACTTCATAGATTGACCATCCACCCTAGTGACATGTTGTGTATGGTAAATGTTTTTATTATGTGTAAATGACATCCCCTAAACAACAATGACGTTGTATATAATATATAGACGCGTGGTAGAAATAGCCATGGTGGTAAGCGGAAGACAAGGCAATTGTATTTGTCTTCGATTTCGTAGTTTTAGTACTCAACTGCCACGCGTCGCAGAAGGTCGTGTCATACAGTGAGCAAATTGCATTAAAAAAGCGCCAAGATGCCCTTGTGTGATGAGAAAATGTTTCCATTACACGGCAAACACTAGTAAAAGCCAAGGTATAAAATTTCATTTCATGATTTTTTCCGGAAGATTTGTAGCGCCATTAGAGAAAGTGAGTTAGCAAACAATCGGTGGCGGCTCGTGACTTTTGGTTGTGCTAATGGCTTTATTGATGTTGTAGCCGAAAAAATTTTTATTTTTTTTTTTGAAAATCACTTTTTGTATGAAAAATTTCAGAAATTTTCAGTTTGGCGGTGTGCCGCACCGATTTCCTGAAAAATCTTCATACAAAACACCGATTTAAAAAAAAAAAAAAAATTTTTCGCATACGACAACATCCATGATGCCATTTTTTAAATATTAGCACCCAAGCACACCCAAAAGTCACGAGCCGCCACTGCAAACAACTAAGTATAAAAAGAACAAACTACGATATTAGGTCGTCTCGTCTAGCATTTCGTATTGGTGTAATGTAGAATATAGTTTTCGGCGCAAATGAAAATGCTGCCCGGTCTTACATCTTTATCGTTCATAAGCACGCATTCTTTGAAAGTCAATCTTTATCACAAATGAATAACTTCTGAATTAAGAATTTACTGAAAACAAAAGAGTGTTTCAATTACAGCATTCTCGGCTACAAATTCTACTGAGAACTCTGCCTCGGTTCTCGGCGAAAAATCGCTGAGATTCTGGGCCATAATCGAGACCGTTGTAAGTAGGTATGGTAAAGGATAATGGGATTCAAATCTACCGCGCGCGTCCACATTCGTCATTTGGTGTCAGTGCGCGAGAGAGCTGTTGATGTTATTTCGATTTAATGTATTTACTAAGTAGGTGTAATGTTTTGTTGCTATACTATGCAAAAATAGCGCATTTTCATTTTTTTTCTCAATTTACTATTCTCGGTCTCGGCCGAGAATGAAAAACCTGTCTCGGTCGACCCTTACTACAGTGTGTCTTGAGTTTGTGAGGCAATGGCGAGTCTAGATGTAATATATAGCATCATTGCTAAACAAGACAATTTTACAATAAGGAACTTTAGTGAAAAATATTATGGTTTAAAAAATGTACCTCTGTTCATACAGAATATATTGATCTATATCATAGATCAACATAAACCGATTCTAAATGTATAAGTTTTGTTGTATGTATACAATAAGGAAGTTAAGTCCATTTTTTAATTTTTTTTTTTTATCAATTTCACATTCAAACTTTAATACTAGTGTTTTTTTTTTTTTAAAGTTCGTTTTCATAATTAAATTAATTCTCCAAATTTAAATTTTACTAAGCCCTCAAAAACTAGCAGAATCCGAGCGGTAAGAGGCGGGGAGTGTGTGTGTGTGTGTGTGACGTCATTTGGATTCTGAAAAACACTGCTTGAGCATTTTGTATGGAGATTTTTTAAATTCTTCAATAAGGAATTCCAGTAATTTTTTTTTATCAATGCTAACCGTCAAAAAAAAATCAAGATTTCATAGTTACATTAATTTTTAAAGTTAGAATTTTTGAATAACGACTCCTACTCGAACCAATTCTGTCGACATTTTGTAGAAAACTTGAGCTCGCAGCTAGCGCCACATGCTAGCCAGTAGCGAGAATTACACTCCCGTGCGAACTGATTCTGACAGTTACGAAATCAGCTGTTGGTGGACTCAGCAAAACTGTTTAGTGTATACCTCTTTCAATAATAAACAAACCATCTCTCATGTAATAGAAAGAAATGCACAATCATGATTCCAATGATCGTACGAACCGGCGTAGAGATGACGTCAGAATTCTTTCGACCAATCATCAAGCGTTTTTAGTTTATAGATTTTTAATCATTTTTTAAGAACATTTAATTAATTCTAATAATAATAATATAGAAATATATTTACATATTTAGAATCAATATTTTTTGGTCTACATGAACCTAAGAGTATGGATATTAGAGAGACGGCATGTAAAGTGCGCCCACCCTCCCAAAGTATGCCTTTTCAAAAATTTTACCTAACGGTTTTTAGATGGCTGACATTGGCTTTTACACCTCGGTCGCGCATAGAGCTCCCAGAAAAACGTTCATAAAACATAGAAAAATGGTCCACCGCGCCGTAAACTTGTGTAAAAGTAGTTCTATGAAGACCTTTAAGAAGAAAGACGGTCTTACCTTTCACAGGAAAGTGTTTAAACATAGCTTAAATATACATTTTATAATTTTCGGTGTGTTCATTTCAACCGCCATCGCCATGGGCCCGATGTTATCACGTGAACTCCGACTGCCGATGGGCCGAATCAGTCAACTTAAATTATAATAATTAAAAATTACCAAAAAACTTTTATGTTTTTATTAATCATAACGCACAAATATAAAGTTGTGATTTACACATGTCATAGGTGTTTTTTATCATTTTGCTTATTAATTTTTAAACATTTTTACTTTGTCTTTTTTGCACTGTTATTTTTAGTTTTTTTTTTCCTACTAATTTAACACTCCTTTTAAATATGTTTACAATGTTAATTCAAAGTTTATAATCACTGTATTGTCATGTAAAAGTCACATTGACATGCCCTCGTGGTCGAGGGGTAAAGCTCTTGACTAGCAATCCGGAGGTCGCGGGTTCAAATCGCGGTGCGCGCAGATAAATTTTATTCGATTGATCTGTGTTTTCAAAATTTAATAATTAAAAATAATATAAGTTAGGTACATTTCCGGCCGTATTGCCGCTTCCTTTAAATCGGGACACGAACCCAAGAACTTCGGCTTTCCGGGCCCGCAACTCTGCCAACTGAGTTAATGTGTCCCTATCCGATTCGGTCATTTTTAACTGTATCATACTTTGACTAAGAACTACCGACATTATTTTCATTTTCTTGACGCGTATTTAATTGGCTGCTATCTACATGTATGATTGCAAGATTCAAACCCGAACTAAATGCTATCTAGAAAGGGCCTGGATATATTTTTAACCATTTTATTTTTAATATACGACATCTATTGACTTTTCTGCAAGTCTAGGATATATTTTATTATTAACTTTGTCAGTAAAACCTTCCAGTTATGCCCATATTTTTTTTCAGATTTTTTTTGTTTTCAGATTTTCTATTGAGTTTCGTTAATATTGTCTTCATTTAATTTATCTTTTAAATAAGTAAACCCTGAGGAAGTGAGCATTGCTCACGAAATATGCCGGTTTTTTATAAACAATAAAAGTGGTTAAAAGTAAGTAACTATTAATTTTGATAAAGAAATTCGTTCAGCAAATAATACACAATGGGTAATTATATTTTGTGCCTAAAATATGAAAAAAAAACTGACAAAAGTTTTTTTTTATTAAAAAATAAATTAAATAATGTTAATCCCATTACCAGTTCGGCCCTTTTCTGTAGAACGCTCACCCTGCCCCCGCGCGCTGGGCGGTAACCCCGTTTCTATCCCCTCTTCACGCCGGCCAAAAATGGAGATAGCTACACAGGTTTTGACGGTTTAGTACGTTCTGAAATGCCTATACCGCTTCCATGCAATCCTAGTTCCATGACATGAACATATTTTCATATGAAGTCAAAATGTTTTTCACTCAATTTCCTTATTATATGTAGAATTAATAAATTTAAAAATGAATAAAACACCATCACATCAAAACCCCCTGTTTGGATGGTGACACTGCATCGGCGGCTTCTAACTAAATGTCGAGTATTCGCGAATAGTTAATTCTGGCTTTGTACAGGAATTTTTATGTCGGTTTTGTTTTGAAATTAAATATGTCTCTTTTTATTAGTTTTGGTTAAATGGAAACTTAATTTGGGCAACTAAGCTGTATAATTTTCGATAAATATTACAAATTTCTTATTTATGACAGAAATTCGATAAATTCATGGGAAAAACCGACACCAGCCAATGTCATCGACATTGTTATAATGTATCTATTATAAATATTGTTATTATTCTTTGGGTCGATGTTTCTAAATAGCAACATAATTTTATTACTTATTTACAATTATGGTTTATATGATTATAATATAAAATTATGTATGTGCGGTAAAGCAAACCTCGTATCATATAATCATAACCTCGAAAACACGGATCGGGACCAGAGTCGGCCCTGGGCCAAACGGCGACTGTCGCTAGTAAAAATCACAAGGGCACTTTATTATGTGTTAGGTATTATCAGCGCCTTGGCAAGTCAGTTTTCAGGAATGGTCTGCTACAATTGCACTTGCACAGGGTCGGCCCTAATCGGAACATTGGATCACGGAAATTTTTTAATCGAGTGCAGTTATGGCTGTATTTTTACACTTTGGTACACTGCAAACACAACAGTCGAGAGTTGCTGACATTTTACAATAACTTCTTCAATTAAATACGGTTAACTTTAAATAAAATGTCTCGAATTGGGGAACCAAATTTAGTACTGAATAATCTACCAAACATCAAAATTCAGTATTGATAATCTATCAAATGACAAAATTCAGTACTGAGTAATCTGTCTATCAAACAACAAAATTCAATATCGAGTAATCTATCAAACAACAAAATTCAATATCGAGTGATCTATCAAACAACAAAATTCAATATCGAGTAATCTATCAAACAACAAAATTCAATATCGAGTAATCTATCAAACAACAAAATTCAGTATCGTGTAATCTATCAAACAACAAAATTCAGTATCGAGTAATCTATCAAACAACAAAATTCAGTATCGTGTAATCTATCAAACAACAAAATTCAGTATCGAGTAATCTATCAAACAACAAAATTCAGTATCGAGTAATCTATCGAACAACAAAATTCAGTATCGTGTAATCTATCAAACAACAAAATTCAGTATCGAGTAATCTATCAAACAACAAAATTCAGTATCGAGTAATCTATCAAACAACAAAATTCAGTATCGAGTAATCTATCAAACAACAAAATTCAGTATCGAGTAATCTATCAAACAACAAAATTCAGCATGAGTGTATCAGCATGGTATGTTGTACAGGGTGTATCAGCATGTACCTGAAAGATTTTAACCAGCGATTCATAAGTGTATTTGGAGTAAGAAATATAGATATCATTTTGCTGTCTGATGATATTTTTTAAAATTAAAACCATATTTTTTTCACTCTGCCCCACGTCGCAACTGATAATGTAATACACTTTCTGTCTCGTCTGATCATTGCTGCTGGAACGAGACGGAGTGCATATCACGTGATGTATTGAGTTGTACCCAGTGTCTATAAGTTTTTATTAAATTTTTTTAATTGAAAGAAAATATTATCAGACAATAAAATGACATTTACATTTTTACTCCAAATATGCTCAGAAGAGTTATTCTCTGTCTTTTTTGGGATTGTTATCGAGATAACGGACGTGATCTCCTGTCAGATTTGTGTGATTTATTTGCTTTTTCTACGTTCAACGTACATTAAATGAATAAATAATCATGCATATTTGCAGAAATTCGTGTTTAAAATTCTCTAAATTAAAATATGTGACAGTAAATATGTAAAAATCACACAAGTCTGACAGGAGATCACGTCCGTTATCTCGATAATGATCCCACAAAAGATAGAGAATAACTCTTCTTGCTGCAGGTTCAGCTGATTAAAATATTTCAGTTAAGTGCTGATACACCTGTATATATAATTTTTATTATTATTTAATGAACAGGCAGCATTTTGGTGAAGCATTCATATCCAATTTCATTAAAAGTTCTAATGTAATTGGAATGGAGTGATGGATCAGAAAATCTTTAGCAAACACTAGAGCAGTAGTCCCCAACCCTTTTACCGCCGCAACCAGTCAACTTTTGATAATTTTACTGAGGTCCTCTGCAGTGGTGGCTCGTGACTTTTGGGTTTGCTAGAGTGCTGATATTACAAAAAATGGCATTATTGATGTTGTTGTAGCTGAAAAAAAAATTTTTTTCACATACCACAATATCCATAATGCATTTTTTAGTAAAAGCATCCTAGCACACCCAAAAGTCACGAGCCGCCACTGGTCCTCTGTGGGGAGGAAGTTGATTGTTTATATTTTTGATTTAATAATTTTATGTTAATTGTATTTATACTTACCTTCAAAATAAAATTACGCCAAAATAAATATGTAAAATGATTTCATTTTAACTCACTAGAATTCTTAATCAATGAGAACCCTGAACTTGTTTCTTTGTAACGAGACGGTTCCATCTGGGAGTAATAGGAGACAAATGACACCCGAAGTTGCTTATGTCCAATTTATTCCGTTGTTTGGTTTTTGTTGCTGTCACTGCAGAAATTTTGGCTAATCCTTCGTGATACATTTATGAATTTATTAAAATAATTATAAACATAATAATAATAAGCTCTCGGTACCAGGCGGTGGCCCGGGGGTTGAGGACCACTACATTAGAGTGCCGGACAAAAATACTGTGAAAACTACTTAGAATTGATTATTTTATAAATAATATTCATTTGCTAAATGTCATTTTATAGAATTATTCAAAAAATTCTAAAGTATTTGTGATAAATTTTGAATGCAAACTGAAAGCTCGGTATTCTCTCTTTCTAACACTATTTAACTCGTATTTCTCATCATAATACAAAATGAGATAGCATAACTTTTATGAGACCATGTTAGACTGGGATATATATCTCCCAAAAAGATTGTACGGTTGTTTGTTGTCATTGAAAATCACAACAAACCAAAACAAACCATTGTCACCAAAATTGCCCACGGGGTTAAATTGATTTAATTTGTAGCATCGATGATAATTCCAACGACATCATCATCGACGTTGTGGAAGTTTGTTCCATGCTTCACTACTCTATTTGCAAGGAAGTGTTTTCTAATGCAAAAGGTGTTTTGTTAATTTTTTTGTGTTGCTGGCGAAGATTTCTTGAATACCAGGGCAACTATAATATGTCCAGATAAAATTTTAAGTCTCAATTAATTCATCCCTTAGTGCCTTCGTACATGGCGCTACTTACAAGCGACTCGAATTTCATGTGCATAGCATGCGCGCCGCTCGTGAGTACCTGCCATACAATTTTGCTGGTGTTCGTACACGTCGCTACGCGCCGGCTGTGGGTTTGCCGTCAGTTACATGCTACCGACGGTGCTAGTATCGCGCTACGCGTTGCAGCATTCGTTTCTACTACTAATCGTTTGACAGAAATGGCGTCTGAACATGAATGTAATACTAGATTTGTTCTGGAAGTGGAAAAAATGTGTGTTTATGTAACTATGCTTTACCAGAATGCGTAAGAAAGGATTTAGTGGAAAAGGCATGGATTGATATTGGAAAAAAAGTCAATTTGACAGATATGTATTGCTTGTCATAAATAATATCAAACACAATAATTGAACTGCCAAGGTAGCGAAGCCTGAGGGAGTAATAAAATAGTTGGCTAAATAATTCCTCAGATTTTGTGGAGATAAAAGGGAGGAAATCTCAAGATGCTCAGATATACGAAAACATCGTCTTCATCGCTAGAGTCGTTGACATCCTGTTAACTCCACGGCTGTACGTAAGTTCAGTATATTTCGGGTAGCGCCGTGTACCAAAACTAGCACTAAAGAGTAGTATATTGTAGGCTACTTGTGATGGCGTCACAATCACATAGTTTGTAAGTATCACCATGTACGGAGGGCGTTACTCTTCTTTATTTTAATCTTGGTAGGTTTAGCTCCTTGAGTATCTTCATATCTCTTGGTATTTTTGTAAATCATATACTGGTATTTATGTTAGAAGTTCAATATCAATTAAAAAATATAAAAATGGATGATTTACTTAGGCCTTTCGTGTTCATACACAGAAATACTTACAAGCTATGTGTGACTACAATGCAAACGATATGCTACTCTTTGAAGCTGATTTCCATACCTTGCGCTACCCGAATTATATTGAACTTGATCATATTTTCATGTGCAGCCGTAGAGTTAGTACGATGTGAAGTGACTCTAGCGATGAAGATAATGTTGTTCTTTTTTATTATAAGCATAAAAAACAATCTAAAAGATGATTATACTATAAAAGAAATATTAACTGCAGGGCACTCGTCGCTGCAAGGAAGAATAATTTCAAATTGACTTCCAACCTCAATCCACGCCTTCTCCGCTAAATCCTTTCTTACGTATTCTGGTAAATTATGGTTATAAAACATGAATATTTTCCACCTCTAGAACAAATTTAACAATACAATTATGTTCGGATGTCATTTCTATAACTTGGGTGGCAGATGTGTATGTAATTAGCATAGCCTGCTACTCGCACTGTAAGTAGCATGCAACTGATGTCAAACCTCTAGTCGACACGACACGTTGTGTACAAACACTAGCAAAATAGTATGGCGGATACTCACGAGTGAGGTTTATGCTACACGTATAAAAATCGAGTCACTTGTAAGTATCTCTGTGTACGAATGGCTTTATTGTTCACAAACTATTTGATTTTATTAGGTTTCTTTTACCCCCTTTCTACTTGCTTCATAATTTGCAAAGAATGGAATGTGATGGTGTAATATATGCTGCAATATTTATTTTTATTATCCTATAATTTAAACATTTTTCTTGTAATAATTAACTGTTATTCTATTCAAATACTGAGACGGGTTGGAGCCGACGGTCGAAAGTAGCCATAATTTTTTACCATCAACCTAATTTTATAGCAGTTTATTTATAGGTTGTCTATTTTTCTTTGGTTTGATGTACATTATTACGTTGGTGGGCAATTCAATATAGGCAGCAGAATGTAAAAATATATACAAACCTTAATGAAAATATGAAGATAAAAAAAAGCAATATCAAGTTAGTGTGTCAGGATACGGTCCGCCTGTCCGCTTTTTGGGCCACATACTCAGCCATTATATAAAAATAATTATTCTTGATGTATATACAGGGTGTAACAGCACGTACCCGAGGAATTTTAACCAGCGATTCCTGAGCATATTTGGAGTTAAAAACATAGTTGTCGTTTTGCTATCTGAAATAAAAAATATTTTTCCATATACCCCGCCACTGTGCAGGTGGGTACAGCATAACGGGTCACGTGATATGTACTCTGTCTCATTCCAGCAGCACCGTAACAGATAAGACACACTGCTTATCACATGATCCGCCGCGACGTGTGATCAGTGGCGACACGTGATAGAAAACAAAAAAAAAAAATTAAAAGAAATATCCTCAAACAGCAATAACATCAACATTTTCTACTCCAAATATGCTTAGGAATCGCTGCTTAAAATTCTTCGGGTACATGTTGTTACAACCTGTATACCGTCTGAGATGTCATAAATGTCGTGAATATATTGGCTAAAAATTACTATCTTTAAATCAAACCAAAAGCATTTGTCTACTGAAAAGTTATTCTTTTAATATTGTTTGGAAAAACTGTTCCGATGATGAGCATATATTTACGATGATTCCATGACAACTTAACACAGTGGCAAAAAAACAAACCTTTGAAAAGGGATATAAAGTTTTTAAAAGCTATGAAAAAATCCCATAACTAACGTAACCTAGTTAAGGGGCCGTTCAAGTATTACGTAACGCACTTGGGGGGGGGTCTTGTGAAACGTTACTGTGCATTATGGGGGGGAGAGAGGGGGTTCGAACAACGCGTTATGTGACATGTTTTTCTTTATTTAGATAAAAAAAACTAGGGAATTAAAATCTTCAAAGTTGGCATTCCTTTTCGTTCTCGAAATCTCTTGTTTTATTTATTACCGGAAATGTGATTAAAACAAGAAAAAAGGTATTTAAGTGACTTTCCAGTACTTTGCGCAACTTAATTGTGACTTTATAATAATGTAATACTTGAACGCCCCCCTAACCTAGTTTTATTTTTTATCACTTTTCGCATATGTATTGATTTGCCACCGTGTTGAGTCTGGTGACTATTTACGATCGATCTTGCGGAATTTGCGGTCTTTTGCAAAATCACTTTTATATGCTTAAAGTTGCAAGGAAGAATGTGAAGAAAATATGGCGAATAAATAGAATAGAATGGTGAATAATGGTATTTGCACGAAAAGTGGATACATGATAATATGTGGATAAGGAGTTTCCCAACCACATCTATAGAAGAGTGTTTTGAGATAACAATGTTTGTAAATAATATGACAAAAGTTGGCCTCGAGGTCAAATGTTTCCATAAAACCTACTTGATATACTGATATATTGGAAGGTCAATTAATAAATCTAAAGGGTTGGACAATAAATTATTTATGGAATATTGAATGTGTGATACATATTTGCAGATTTTTATGATTTTTTAACCCGGCAAGCGTTAGATTCAAATTTGTAACATTGAACGTAAGGTTGGGTAATTTTCACCCAATTATTAATTCGATAGTATACTTATTTTACCTTGGGGGGCACAGAACAGTTGAGCGCGGCAAAAAAAATTATCGAGCAACATAAATTGCCTCAGGTAAATTTTTCCCAACTTTACGCTCGCCGGGTTAAATGACCTTTGTTTGGGAAATTTTTGGAGTGAAAGCCTACAGATGATGAGAGGCAATAATTTAGTCTGTACACGAGTGCAGCACTGAAGCCAGAATACACAAAGGTGTGAGATAACACTTCTCGCTTGTTACAGCCGGCACACGTGAAGGCGTGCTTCCTGGGGTCCTCGCTGAGCATCCCCATCACAGACGGCAAGCTGAACCTGGGCACGTGGCAGGGGGTGTGGCTGTGCGAGCACCGGAACCATGCGGGGTCGCGCAAGGTGGTGGTGACGCTGTCGGGCTGCCCGCGGGACTCCCCCCTGTCGCCCGTGTCCCCGCTGGCATCATGTTCCAGTTAGGAGCGGCCGGGGGGTAGTCACACCCCCCACACACCGCACTCCCGCTCCTCCTCCAAGGCCACTCGCAGATAAGCGCGGCCGTCCGCCCACTCGAGGAGCATCACTCGTCCATATAACCGCCTCACAAAGAGTTCATTGACTACAGACAATTATGTTAATGTGATCGCAGGTGTGACTACATTTCTAGTTAATAATTCTGCCAGACTATGTCTTATGTTTTAGTGGATGTGCTTGGATAGAATTATAGAGTGGAGTTTGTTAGGGCAGAAGGAGTGGCGCTGATATGGTTAGATACTGTAGTGACCTTTTTGCACTCCGATTGTTTGATTTTCTCTTCTATGTCAACTAATTACTTATATAAATTTTACTCTATTCTCGACACGACAATATGTAAATAAGATTATAAAATTATCGAAGTATTTGATAGTACATACCATAGATAACGTTGAATTTTGTAAATAAAAATATGAGAAATTTTTTAAATAATAATTTATTGTTCCATTAATGCGTCTTGACAATATGTAAATAGAACAGTACAGGAATATTGAAGTTTTTGTATAAAACGATAAGTTAAATATTTTCATTTATCCGATTCATTTAAATCCCAATTGTAACAATGTGTTATCATTCCCACAACACTTTACTAGAGAGCATTGTCTTCAGTTTAAGCCATTATTCTGTTATGTATCTATCTCACTTGTTCACAGTCTCCTTGGCATTTGATTTGCATGCCTGAAATTAAATCTCCAGAATTGTTCAATATTTTGGCTGGTTTAGATGTTTCAATTTGACGGCTTCACTTATTTTTGTTGGTAGTATAAATTCTGGAATTTTTCTAGAATTTAGCAAGAACACATGCTTACATTGCACACATAACTGAAGATGGCAGAGTTGGTTGCGTCCAGTCCTATCCTAATGGGTTCAGCATTGCGCGGCAGTCTTTTGTAATTAGCACTTCATCATTAGCCATCTCAAGTTTAGTATTTTGTGTGCATTGTTCTTCGCGAGGGAGACACCTCTTGCCTGGACCGAGCAGCCATTGCTCGGTTGTTAAAGGTTGTTATTCTAACCGCACAATCTTTGCCGCTCTCTGTGAAGCGAATTATCAAGGGCGCTCTTGTTTTCCACTAAGTTAGTCCTACTAGTGTAACCACACTCCAATGTTTGAGTTAAATGTCCTCCTGAGACTTATTTTGCCTTTGTGTACAGATTGGTTGATATTTACATAAGTGTTTGTTTTAATGAGTTTTCACTTGCATTGAATGGAGCGCAGCATGAGTGATCATATATAAGTATAGAAAGCTATTTTATATTTTCATACACTTGACCATTTTTTCCAGTTCTAGACTTCACATTTTATTAAAATGTATTGAGGAATTAAAGCTACCAACTACTGTATTGGTAACTACTGTATTGTACATTTCATTATGGAAGTGATAGAAATGAAATGGGTTTGATATGCACCATTGAAAGTGTCACTTTGCATCTCTTAGTATAATCCAAACATTTGTTTTGGCAATATCTGCAATCAGTGTAAAGTTTTTATAAAATTTTAATACAGTGTAAATATGTATAGGCAGATGATGTAAATAATAAATCAATGTGTTCACACATTACTTACACGTGTGCGTGCGTGACTAGGTTCTCACATTTACCATTCCTTATAATAAGCAATCTCTTTCTTTCCCTCTTTCGTTTTCCACTTTAAGTACACTGAGTGTTGGCATTATTCACACTTCGGCATGCATGACTAGGTTCTCACAATAACCATTCCTCTTAATAAGAAATCTCTTTCTTTCCTTTATTCCACTTTAAGTACACCATGTGTTGACACATTCCTCGTATGTGTGCGTGCGTGACTGGGTTCTCACATTTACCATTCCTTATAATAAGCAATCTCTTTCTTTCCCTCTTTCGTTTTCCACTTTAAGTACACCGAGTGTTGGCATTATTCACACTTCGGCATGCTTGACTAGGTTCTCACAATAACCATTCCTCTTAATAAGAAATCTCTGTCTTTCCTTCTTCCTTTATTCCACTTTAAGTACACCATGTGTTGACACATTCCTCGTATGTGTGCGTGCGTGACTAGGTTCTCACGGGAACCATTCCTTATAAGCATTCTCTTTCTTTTCATCTTTATCCACTTTAAGTACACCATGTGTTCCATACCTACACATATGTAATGTATATGTGAATAAGATTGAAAACTACCCATATTTTCCGCTTTCCCTCTTATTTTATTCCACATATCAAATTAGCGTGGCTTCTTTCACCACATTTCTTCCACCTAGAATCGGCCGTTCCTACTCACCTCAAAACAAACAAAAGCAATTAAACTGTCTTGTGTTTCCACACATGAATAATACCGAGTTTGGGTAAACACGATTCATTACTTAGTATGCTCCCCGAGTTTAGCTTTAAGTCACCAAATCTTGCTCCCTTCTTAAATAATAAAGTAAATCTGCGATAATTTGCTATGAAATGTTTGGTGTAGTTATCCGCAGGTTTCGAGGACCTGATACTAAGGTATATCTCCTAGAAACAATATGAAATGGCGCACCCTGGCTGTGTTCATAATAGCTAGAAGCTATATATTTTAAATTTTAACTCTGTGCCTCAATTCTACATCACCAACATATTGTTTTAAACAATATTTTTTCAATTTCTTTTCCTGTGAAATTTTGTAAAAACTTACAGAAAGTGACCATTAAATAAATTGCAATAATGGTGCCATAAAGATTTTAATGTGAAACCATTTAGTTTACAGAATTGATAACGGGTCAAATATAGTTAATATTTATAAGTTAACCAATTTGCAATGCGTTCACGTTCCAGAGCAGAGCGCAGTAGATATTATTTTGTTTGTTGTAATGTTGATTTCCTTAGTTAATGAAAGCATTTGGTTCCTATGTGGGCCCGTAATGTATGATTATTGGAAACTACAGCATACTAACTAGCATCCAAATAGATTTGGTAAGATTTCTGAGCTTAAAGTAGGTAAATATTACATAAGCTCGGGTTGTTTGGTTACGATGGTTCTGACCATCATCAAGTGTTGGTATCAGCAGATTGAGATACTAAACTACTAAACAGTGTAAACCATTATATTATGTAGTACCTATATTGTAAAAGCAAACTTTTATCCCATGTCCATTAATAATATAGATAGGAATCAAAATATTTCACGGCTTGTGAAAATGCACTGGCATCCAGTGTTCTTCGTTTGGTTATGTATAAGAAATTATGCACAAATTTTATATTTTAGTAAAGCAATTTTTATTTAAATATCATTGGTAGTGTTATTTAATTTTATATAAGGTTTATCTAGTACAATACGGTAATACTCCAATTTATAGTATAATATATTATTCAAAACTGTTTTTTTATGAAATGTATCGCCATGTATAATGTTATTATTATGTATTGTTTACATATTATATTATATGCTTTTAGCATCTTTTTGTAAAGTATGAGTATCTATGTTGGTTTTTCTGCGTTAAAGTAATCTTTCATATTCTGTAACGAAAACACCAAGTCAGAAGTAAATTGGGGTATATCTGTATTTAGTTTTCTATGTACGAAGGAGTAAAGTTTTGAATTGATTATATTGTCATATAGCTGGGGATCTCGAAGTCCGTATATTTAACAAATAGGCTTTTCTATCTGCCGAGACAAATGATTTGCTACAAATAGACTATGCTTAAGCTGTAAAATGCTAATCGGACATGAAGTATATGAAAACATTATTATTAATTAAACTTTGGTATTACCGACTCGCTTTGAATCATTTGGCATTAATCTAAAATTATCAAAATTAATTGAAATCACCGAGCTGCAAAATTGTTAAGTTTGTAACGCATTTCCTAGATATAAAATGACAGGAATTTGGTTGAGACAGAAGCAGAGGCCGTAACAAGCAGAAGCAGTAGGTGGACTGTGCTGTGCCGGGCTGGGCTGTGCCGGGTTGGGCTGTGCTGCTGTTTGCTATTAGATTAAAGTGGATGTGTGTGGTTTTGGGTATAACGGGGCTGCAGACATCCGCGGCTTGGCAACTATCTCTACGTACTAAGTACACCTCTCCGCATTATATTGGGTAATTTATAATAATGTAACAAATCAGATGTATTATAATTTATTTTCATTTTATACTTGACCTTGTACAGAGCGTAATACATTACTAGATATACTATTCCATTGTGGTGATTTTATTTGACATGTAATGATCTCGTTATTGTTGAACGTTGTTTGGACATGTTTACTGTACTGTAATCACATGTCACCTTTTCTTGTGAAATTTGTATAAAATTGGTCATCAGTACATTGTACCATAAATGAATGCATTTTCATTAATATAAATATTTGCATATAGATACACAATTATGAAACCTAAATTAAATATTTGCAAAAATCTAAAAATTATTTTAATTTAGTGTTCTAGTCCTGGTGTATTCTTATTTTTATAAGTTCACCCTTCCTCTTGTGCTGAAGTGAACTTTGATGATTGTATAATTACAAATCAGAGATGTACCAACAGATATGGATCATGGATTGCAAATCTTTGGCCACCCGACTCCACCTGTGATATATAAAGCAGAAACCAGAGGAGCCATGTATCTGTATCTTTGGTGAATATGGGAAAGATCCCATACGGAATCGGCTGTCAAATTTGTGATTTTCTATGACTTTCAATTGCTTTTTCGATGAGTGTTGTCGGCCGATGACGGCTGCCACCAATTTTAACTAGTTTAAAACTCGAAATAATGTAAGTATACATGATTATTTATGCATTTAATGTACGTAGTTTATACCAAGATAATCAATCTAAATACGCATGAATTACTTAGTTTGCCCAAACTAAGAACCTATTTGGTGCATGTGAATAGTTGTTTCTTCTAGTAATTGTTTAAATTAAGTGCAATTTCCATAAGCTGTGTTTTAAAAAAATTGATGTCAGCTGTCATCGGCCAATAATTCCATCAACACTACGAAAAAACAATTGAAAGTCATAGAAAATCACACAAATTTGACAGCTGATTCCGTATGGAATCTTTCTCGTATTCACAAAAGGTACAGAATCGCTCCTCAGCACAATTCGTATTTACTTCAACAGTGGTCTTGTTTCCAAGTTTCGCACTTAAATAATACGGCTGTTGTTTATTGTGTATAATTAATGAATTATTGAAAACTTTTACACATACCTACTTAATGAATCATTCTTGACACTTGGATCTATGAGACTTACAAACTTTTAAAACTATGTTGGAATTAACAGAAGAAACGAGTCATTCCATGATGAATTATGTGTATTAAAAGTAAGTTTAAACAATAATCTTTGGAATAACAAAGGAAAAGTGTTTGTGGTTGCAGGAATACCCCTCAACTGAGCTGAACGCCCCTGCTGCAGCATTAATGTCTTTTATTTTTATCTGTCGTCAGCTCAGCGCTTGAAATGTTATGAGGTCCAGGTCCCGCCTCTGCATTAATAAAAATAAATTTTTAGTACGCAACATTGTTAAAATAGATTTATACATAATATTTTATAAACAATATCACATGACTTCCGTACCTTTTATTTTGGCCTGGACAGTTAGGAAACTGGATTTAATATTGTCTAAGGCATCACCGAGTCCAAGTTTTATTTGGTTGAACTCTTGAGTGACGAGGGACAATCTTCCTATCAGATAATTCAAGTTTTCATCTACTTCAGCCATTCTAGCTGTTATGATTCCAACCTGTGAACAAAATAATTACATATTGGTGAATAAATAGATATGGTGTTGTGAAATAGAGATATGCGAAGACTGGCTGAGAAATTCTCCAAATAAGATGTAAAACTGGTTCAGAAAAATTCCAAACCTGGCATTTGACTGCATGTTATTTATACCTCGTACATTTTTAAAACTATTCCAATAATTGGAACTAGAATTACTGGAATAATTTGTGATGTCTGTAAGTATGAACCACCTTTCTTTTTTATACTTTCCTTATTATAGAAGAATTTTAACCAGCGATTCCTGATCATATTTGGAGTAAAAAATATTGTTTTGCTGTCCGATGATATATTTTTTTAATTAAAAACTTTAAAAAATACTTTTTCAATCACACTTCCCAACTGAGTAGTCAGGAAAGAAGCGCGTTTATTGCCAAGCGGTCATTTGATAAGCATTGCATCTCGTTCCAGCAACATGGTAACACACGAAACAGCGCATGTATTATGTGATCCCGTCGCGACATATAGAAGTGGGATCAGTAGCGACATGTGATTTAAATTTTTTCTTTTCGTTGGAAGAAAATTATCATCATATATCAAAATGATATCTGCATTTTGTACTCAAAAATGCTCAGGAATCATTAGTTAAAATGGGTTTGTGTTACCGAGTTTGTTGTCAAGTTTAATTTATAAAACTCCATTTAATTTTTAAATTTTTCATGTATATGATTTTATTATTCAATTTATAAAAACGGTTAGAAAGGGTTGATTCGAAAAATTTAAACAATTCTACAAATTTCGAAGTTAATTTTCAAGTTCTGTAATTATTTCAGTTTTACGAAGCAACTGGCCTGTAAAGATATATGTAATAACAGAACCTGAATGGAACACAGAGCTTGAAAATTAACTTAAAATTTTGATGAATTGTAAATTTTTTTGAAACAACCTGTCCATATTGAATAAATAAAAGAGAAACTTAAAGAAAAACTAACCTTTCCTTCCATGCTATCCATCGTGGTAACAGTTCCATTGACGTAATGATCCGATTGTGCCTGTGAAATAAAATTTATTTTGAATGCATAACAGGTGAGATAAACAGGGTGGGGACATACTTGACTTACTTTAACCAGTGATTCCTGACATTATTTGGAGTAAAAAATGTAAATGAAAATTTTTTACTTCAAATAATTTCAGGAATCATTGGTAAGTCAAGTCCGTCAGTTAACACTCTGTACCTTTGTGTAATAGAAAAGGGGATAAATGACTTAACTGCTACTTTTCAGGGGTGTAAAAACTGGGAAATAGTATTGTTTAAATAATTATTATATTTATTCATACTATAATCTTTGAAGAACTAATAAGTCTAGATGAAACATGAAACAGAACAAGACACAGTAAAATAAAAAAAGTAATGGTCGCAACTGGGAATCGAACCCAGGATCTCCGTCTTACCGGGACGACGCCTTAACCAACTCGGCCATTGGGACCTATTTATTTTTACGTCATTTTTGTCGATCTCATATTTCAAATTCAGAATTAACAATATTATCTTAACAATTTGTTTTCCTCATGGTTGTCTTAGTTAAGGCGCTGTCCTGGTAAGACAGAGATCCTGGATTCCATTCCCAATTGCGACCATTCCTTTTTTATTTTTTCCTCATGGTTGTCTTAGTTAAGGCGCTGTCCTGGTAAGACAGAGATCCTGGATTCCATTCCCAATTGCGACCATTCCTTTTTTATTTTTTCCTCATGGTTGCCTTAGTTAAGGCGCTGTCCTGGTAAGACAGAGATCCTGGATTCCATTCCCAATTGCGACCATTCCTTTTTTATTTTTTCCTCATGGTTGTCTTAGTTAAGGCGCTGTCCTGGTAAGACAGAGATCCTGGATTCCATTCCCAATTGCGACCATTCCTTTTTTTATTTTTCTGTATCTTGTTCTGTTTTGTGTTTCTTGTATATTTACATATTAGTATTATCCTGTTCTTCAATGACACATATTACATTGACGCGTATTACCTTCAAAAGCTATTCCAATGAAATTGTATCCCATAATTTATTAGGTACCTTACAGCAATGACATTACATACTAACGTCATTGCCAGGGGAAAAATATATAGGTACAATACTGGTACATAGTTATTTTTTCATGCTTTGTGATTAAGTATTTGTCAAAGTGAAACTCACCTGAAGTTTGTCTAAGGCGGTATTACTAGCTGTGACCTGTTGGTACATAATACCTATTTGCCGCCACACTTGTGCGATTTCGTGCTCTATCTTAGAGCTGAGGTTATTCAAGGCTCCCGTCTGACTGTCCACGATGGAATGCTCTATCTCATCGAACCTCTGGTTCACTGTCTGGTTAAACTCCTTTCCTTGGCTGGTGACCAGGGCTCCCACTTCCAATAATATCTGATGTATTCCATATTCTACTCTTTTCTTTGTGTCCAAAACATTGTCGGCAGTTTGAATCATGACCTTTTCTCCCTTTGCTAAAGCTTGAACCTAAAAAACATGTAATATTTTAGTAGATGGCGTATTTGTCATTGAAGTCCGGTCAGTGACTAAGTTGGCACCCGTGCGTCGCGTGTTCGAATCCTTGGCTGGCTTAGTCCTCCATCACGACACAAGCAAAATTTTCTGCTTACTGTGGTTGTGGTAGGAGATTTTCAAATATTGTCAGATTATTCGTAACCTAGGAATGTGTATTTCTTTAAAAAAAACAAGACTAATTAAAACGTGTGTATACATATATGATAATATAATCATTACAATCTTGACTGAAGCATTGGATCATTTAGTTCAGTTGAGAAGGTGTTTTGAGTTCTAAATATTAGTTCAAGTTCAAACATTTCCTTTAACCACTGGAGCGTTTTTGGCCATATTTTGGTCAATTTGCAAACACCCGCTGGCCAAATGTGAACAGATATTATAAAACATTTTTAGGTTTTTTTTAAGTTCTCGCATGTTGCAATCTTCAAATAATCACAAGGCTAACTTTTTAGTTTAACAGTTTAACAAGAGATGTCTCGCATCTCTTCTTAACTATTTGTTATTGACGTTTCGCGAACAGAATTATTGTAATTTTTTTTTTTTTACAGTGAATACCGCACAAGAATCTCAACTGCTCCCGTCTGGATCCAGTGAGACTAAGGCATCCCCAATTGGGGTATGTTGTGAGGCTGAAGGTAGTGGGGAGGGGAAGGAGGTGGGGAAGAGGAAGGTTGGGAAGTACCTGGCTATTCAGATCTGGTCACCAAACACGGCTAAAGCCATTTTCAAGCAACGTTTCAATTCTGAATGGTGGTCTTATACCAGGGTGATACTGATAGTATCTTCCACTCTGGAACATGCCGCAAATATACTATATATTATTTTAAATGAATTAATTGTGAAATAACACAAATTAATCAAATAAAATTTATTTGCGCATGCCAGGTTCGAACCCGCGACCTCCGGATTGTGAGTCAAGAGTCTTACCTACTGGACTACGGAGGTCGTCAATTGAAATTAATTGAAATTTTTGATATATCTATTACTAGCTGACCCGACGAACTTCGTACCGCGTCAGAATCAATAACTGTTGAATTAAATAAAGTTTTTTTATTAAGTTAAAAATTAGGTACACAATGAAGCAATTATCGAAACCCAACTGCCCGTGTTTTGTTTTTGTCAGTATCAGAGATGGCGTTGTGTACGGATTTATATTTTTCGTGATTTTCTTACTTTTCCACGGAATTTTTGAAAGGAAGCGGGTACTGGTGCCGTCGCCCCGGGAACCATTTATTGGATAACCAACACCTCCGCCATAGGTCACCCCAAGTGGTTCGCTACGTTTGTTGATTTAGCAGGGGTACCCGGGTTCATGGGATGATTTTTGTGCGGGTCTTGGCGGCGGATGCGTCTGCCCACCTGCTGCGTGGTGGGCCGGATCGAGAGAGACTGGTTGAGGGAGGCCTTTTGACCTTTCCAGCCAGATTCTCTCGACCAATGGGTCGAAAGAGTCCGGTTGGAAAGGTCAAGGTAAAAGGTCAATTCCGGTCAGGGCAATGGCCTTGTACCGCAGTTGGAGGGATGGATTCACTCCCGGATACACTGACCTCCAGATTCCTACCAACCCCTCATGCCTTTTTCCTTCTCAGAACTTCCTATCCTACCCTTCCTTAAAAAGACCCTCCACACAGCATCCCCTAAGATGACATAGGTCCTGAGTGGAGCTTACGTTAAAAAAAATGCGTTTCATTTCAGAGATTTATTATTTTTGTATTTTTCCTTTGGAGAGGTGCAGAGACATACGTTCACCGTTTGTCTCATTTTCGACTATTGACATTTAGTGTGTAAGAAAGAGGGGCAACATTATATGATTAAGAACAAAAGCAAAACAATCAGCGCATTGACATTTGACGTTTTTGAATTTTTGGAATTCACGCACAGTTAAATATTATACCTATCACAATATTGATGCCGTCCTTTCAAAATATGAGAATTCGTTCCATACAAAATGTATGAAAAAATTAATTTTCTTCATAACTTTCTTTTTCGTAAATTTTTGCGATGTTTTAATAGTTATTCTGTTATCCGGGGTGGAGACAAATCCAACAAATCAAAGATCGTCAAAATCGGTCCAGCCGATCTTGAGTTATAAATAGTGTAACTAACCCGACTTTGTTTTATATATTAAGATTACAAATCATTTACCTCGTGTGTACGTATTAAAAAATGCGTGTTCGAATTTAAATTTATATCAGTGATTATCAACTAGGCCGTAGACAACATACATAAGTCATAATATTCTCCAAATAGGTACTATGTAAAGCAATTTTAACATAAATAATATGCAGAATTAATGTGGTTATAAATTTAATGATTTTTGAATTATTTTTTTATGAATCCTGAAAATATGGGGTAAACGGTCATATATGTATATGTGCATTCAATGGCTCTAACACTTAAATTAGTTTATTTTTCTCCATATTAAAATTCGAGGTATGGTTTTATGAATGAGGTTGGGAAATTTCACTCGAGGCTGAAATTGATCATATTACAGTGCCCTTTAGGTGATTTTTCACAAAAATGGCGCTATACAAATCATCAAAATTTTATTATTATTAACTTTCTGATTTGTGGTTATTTTTATAGTTTATTTTCTGATTAGTAGCAACAGATGTTTACCTCAGTTCTTAGCTGTTCATAGCTTTTACTAACTTCTGCATGCATATTTTCTGTTAGTGTTCCAGTATCTGCAACACTCTTGGACAGTTCTTCTTGTGCTTGTTCATAATAAGTTTTCATTTCGGCTAGTTGAGATGTCATCTTCATTATTCCTGCGACAAAATTTGATATTATATTATTTCTGAAGGGTTTTTGGGTTTAACGAGTACTGGTTATGCTAATTATTGATGAATCGGACACCTTACCCTTTTCAGAGCTGCTAAGTTGATTGTACCCTGTTTCTTCTATGGAATTGATTGTTTGATTTTTAATAGATTCCGTGTCATTTTTGGATGGTAATTCTTTAATAGCTGCTTCAACATTTTCTAGAGACTTCTGAATCCCTTGAATATTTTCCTGCTGCTTTTCAAGAGCTATAACAATAACATATATTTGAAAATAAATGTTTATTACAACTGAAAAGCAATATATTTTGTACGGTAGTCCTTAGAATTTACCAAGTGTCATTTTGTTATGCCATGCTTCATCAGCTAAAGATATTTCTCCGTATGGATCGGATTCGGTGTTTGCCTTTGAAATATTCACATGATACTCCATGAGCTTGGAGTCGTATTTGGTTAATAATTTCTCCGTCTCACCGATATGCTTTATGAACATTTCTTCCTGTATGTTTGGTTCTTTAACAGGCTCCTGTAAAGTAAAAATTGGTTTCTATTAAAACATCCATTATTATAACAGAGGTTGGGAGTTTTTGAAATGACGGCTTTACCTTTTCTTTCTGACTGTCTTTCACGCTCATTATAGCTCCCTTTATGCCTCCTACAGCCTGCATGAGCCCGTCTATTCTACTGTTTAACTTATCTTCCAAGGCAGATATTTTTAGGTTTGTAGAGTTAGTATCGGGTACAGGAATTACAATTCCGCTGATCTCACTTTTAATCAGGTTGGCGATATTTGAGCTCCAAGAATTAAGAGTGTTTTGTACTGTGTCTATTATTTCATTCGTTTTCTGTAATTGCTGCTTCTCACGTTCGTCTTTCTGAAACCAATGAACAGCCCCACAAACATTAGTGTAAAATGTAGAACATTGTTTGCAGGGATCGGACTTTCGGAGTATCAAGTTTTGAATAAATTTCCACAAGATGGAGTGAAACTCAAAATTTATTTTTATTTTTAACTTAATGAGCAAAACCTTAAATTGTAATATTTTAATTAAATGGAGAGAATATTAGCGAAACTCAATCGAAAATTAGAAAAAGATACGGTCACATCTAGGACTCCAACCCAGGACCTAAGCCTTGCCGGGGCGGTGCTCTACCGAATGAGCTAATATGTCTAATTTAACTGTATCATACTTCGACTAAGAACTACCAACATTACTTCATTTTCTTAGCATATTTTAACCCGGCAAGGCTTCCTAGGCTAGGCCAATAAAAATATGCATTAAGAAATTTAAGACAGTTCTTAGTTGAAGTATGATACAATTAAATACAACCGAATTGGAGAGGGACACATTAGCTCAGTTGGTAGAGCACCACCCCAGCAAGGTGTAGGTCCTGGGTTCGAGTCCTAGATGTGACCGTATAACTAACTAACTAACCATCACGCCGTTTCTCCGCAGGGGTAGGCAGAGAAGATGGACCGCCAAACAACTCGATCTTGGCACACACTCCTTGCCTCGTTCACATTCACATGGCCAGACTCAAGTATCTGATTCACTTGGTCGTGCCATGTCTTCCTCGGGCATCCCCGATTTCTTCTACCATTCACATTTGCGTCATATATTCTCCTTACATTCCTTTCCTCGTTCATTCACTCTACATGCCCAAACCATCTGAGCGTCCCTTGTCCCTTTCTTAATCTTACTCATTACGCTTACATCAGGCATATATTTTTTATTTTCATCATCATATATTTTTCTGATTTTTCAGTTTTCAGATTTTCGATTGAGTTTTGCTAATATTGTCTTCATTTAATCAAAATTTATCTTTTCAGAAAATCATATTTGTACATAAACTAGCTGAAGTCCTCGGCGTTGCTCGACCTTCCTGCAGAGTTATTTGACATTAGATGTAGACATTTTCCTCTTATTTTGAATTTGTGTAAAACTGCGAAATTTCATCAAAATTCTGCTTTAAGGGGTGGGAAAAGGCAATGGAGGGTGGTTTTAATAAATTTCATGTACTAAGTGACCTTCCTCATGCTTTGAAGGTCAAGTGTGCAAAATTTTCTCAATCTCAGAATGAAAAAGTAAATTTGTATATAAAAAAAAATCCACTCCTAGTCACTCTTATTTGTAAACAACTAGCTGAAGCCCCCTGCATTGCCCCAACTTTTCACAAGAGTTTTTTGAAATCAGACGTAGACAGTAAACATTTCTCTTATTTCGAATGTCAAGTGTGCAAAATTTCATCAGTCTCAGAATAAAACTGTAGATTTGTATAAAAAACAAAGCCACCTCTCAGGTCGCCTGCTCACCCACCACAGATACTCGTCTTTATATAATACTGACTGACTGGTGCTGCTCGGGGTTATGATTGGTTTCGGTCAAGTTGAAGCTGTGAGTCCTAGGGAAATAATATTATTCGAAAGGATTGAAAAAGTATTTGTTTCATTTGATTGTGTGATGTCTCCTTCGGGCATCCTCGACTTCATCTACCATTCTCTTCCACATCATACATTCTCCTTACACCCCTTTCTTCTTTCATCACCACCCACATTTTGCCGTACAAAACTACTATTTGTTTTATTTGATCGAGCCATGTCTTCCTTGGCCGTCCCTGCTACAATTTTCTTCCATGTCATACATTCTCCTAACACCCCTTTCTTCGTTCATCACGCGCCTCATTTTATCACACATAAGTATTTGATTCATTTGGTTGTACCATGTCTTTCTCGGACCCCAACTTGTCTTACCATTCAATTCCATGTCATACATACTCCTTAGAACTCTTTCTTCATTGATCATGTACGCCTCATTTTACCAATAATAAATATTTGATTCATGTCTTCCTCAGGCGTCTCCGACTTTTTCTTCAATTCACTTGTTACAGTTTAAAAAACAACATTATATTATGGACTTTAATTCGACTCCGTATCTCATTCCAGTGTAGAGTTATTGCGTTAAGTCTTCCTCGGGCGTCCCCGACTTTTTCCACCATTCAAACCACTCTCTAAATACTCCTGGCACTAATAACAACAAACTTTGAAGCTTTCAGCAGAATCAGTCCAGTAGTTTTTGAGTATGTAGGGCACACCCATATGGACATTGCCTTTAATTTATATAGATTAGGTCCTTGTGCTAAAAAAAAATGTGCAACACTGTTGAAACAAGTTCATAACACTAGTTTTTACCACGGTTGCACTAGTCAGGATACATTCCCTGAAGAGTAAGGCGTTATGTATTTCGACAAGCTCAATACGAATCAATTATAATCTTGATTTTGCAAAAAAATTAGTTATGTGTTATTTTAAGGTAACTTAAAATAATTTGTATAGGTTACAATAAAAAAAAATTAAACAACATCTAAGTCTTGTGTTACTTCCTTTTCCTCATTATATTTTTTCAATTTTTACCACCATTTTTTGTTCGGCAAATAACGTATAATGGGCTATTATGTTCTATGTCCAAAATGTGATAAAAAATTTACGAATGCTTTTTTAATAAATAAAATAATGATTCCCATTTACAGTTCGGCCCTTATGCCTCGACCTCTGCCCTCCCCCCGCACGCTAACCTCTAACCCCGTCTCTATCCTCCCCACTTGCTGGCTACAAATTTTAAGAACTACACGGGTTCTCGCCTGTCCTACACGTTCCAAAAAGTTCCAAATTATAGTTCCATGATTTTATCCAAAACTTATTTTATAATGAGTTTTTTTTTACATTAGCTTCACAAAGTAGGTCCTGCGGAAAAAAAAATCCCTCAAGGCATATGTCATCTTTGGGTATGCTATCAGGAGGGTATTTTTAGGAAAAGGAAGGAGAGGAAGTTCTGAGACTAAAAAAAGGTATGAGGGATGGGTAGGAATCTGGGGTCAATATGTCCAGGAATGACGGATATATGAATCCATCCCTCCCACTGCGGTGCAAGGCGATAGGTCAAGAGAGTCCAGCTGGAGACAAATGCATCTGCCGCCAAGAACTAGACAAACCTCACCCCATGAACTCCAGGTAAAGTCACGAAATGCAGTGAACCACTTGACCTATGGCAGGAGTGTTGGTTATCCAATAAATGGTTTCTGGAGTGGCAGTATCCATACCCGCCTCCCAAATTGAAGTACTTTTAATTAAAATAAAAGGTTTTTGAAACCATTTTCCAATATAAAACTATTCTTCAAAGGAAACAAGGCATATTCCCCTGGATCTAAAATAAAAATCTAGGCTTTGGTGACGGATGTGTTTGTTCACCTAATGCATGGCAGGTAGGATCAGGAGAGACTGGTTGAGGGAAATCTTTTGACCTCTACAGCCGGGCTCTCTTGAACTTGCACCGCAGAGGGATGGATTCATACGTCTGTCATTCCTGGACACATTGAACCCCAGTTACCTACCCATACTCAATCCTTCCCAGAACTTCTCCTCTCCTTCCTTTCAATATAAAGACCCTCCTCACAGCATCCCCAAAGATATAGACATAGGCCATGAGATTTCAAAAACTATCTGCATCCCCTTTTCCCTTCTTAAATGCCAAAAGTACCCATTGGATATGAAAAATGCGTATCCGTAGAGCGCCGGCATATCCATATGGTAATCTGACATTGATACATTTTGTTTGCGGCACATTATGGAGATATTAGGTTGCAGAAGCACGGGGTTCCAAAGGTTAATGCAGAATTTTGACACACTTTTTGATAATATTTTGCACCCCTGACATTCAAAATAAGAGATAAATTACTATCTATATTTGATTTAAAAAAACTTTGTGTAAAAAAAACAAAAAAAAAAAAAAAAATTTAAAACTTTTATAATATATTTAAAAAGCCCCCAAGCAACGCAGGGGGCTTCAATAATATATTATAATATTGTTGTTTGTATTTACAAGATACACAGAAAACATTTGTTTTCAGTCAAGAAATGCTAATGCAAAGAACATAAATGATTACTAAGATGCATAGATTGCATTTTACCTGTATGAGTATAGTTTCCACATTGGACAGGCGCTCATCGAGCCGGGAGATAGCCCCCTTGAGGGGGTCGAGGGAGCGGTGGCGCTTGTCCAGGCCAGCCAGCCCCTTCTTCAGTTGCTCCCCGAGCGCCTTCTCTCGAAACTCGTGCCGCTCCAATTTGTCTTCTGAAGCCCTTAACATGTGGACCAAGGATAACATCGCATCACGAATGTCTTCATGTCTGAAAATCAAAATTTTTATGTTCAATTTTAAACATTTCTAGCTTTAGTATTACTGGTAGGACTACTAACGGGCCACTGCCATCCAGGAAACACATACAGCTATTGGGAGTGGAAAGCACCAATAGATGTAGAAAATGTGAAGAGGATGAAGAGACTCCAATTTACTTATGGTGCCAATGTCCTGCCCCGGTGGGAACCAGGCTCAGATACCTGGGGAGACACACTGTAGAACCAGAAGACTTAGCCACATATCCAATGACAACTCTGGTGAACTTTATTAAACAAACTGTGTTATTGTTAAAGGGTAGAGGCAAAATGGGAGATAGCACAATGAGCCTATGGCCTAAGTACTCACGGGAACTAGTCGTAAACCGTCACCACAAAGAATTAAAAAAAAGCTTTAGTATTCAGCTTTATATGAGACATAAAAAGAGAATAGTACTTGTAGATTACATTCCTGGAAAATACAACAATATTATTTGTATCATCTCTTTTATCAATGTGATCGTGGCCAATGGGTTAATAGTCCTGCATCATGTGACCATTTACAAAGTTGATTAAAGTTAATTTGCATGAGTTCAATTGCAATTTTAAGATCTTTGTGACATGACTAATGCCATATCATCTGCAAATACAAAATGTATAACAAAAGAGAAAAGTTTATATAAAGTGTAGGTCCCAATATGGAAACTTGTGGAACTCCTGCAGATACATTTATTGTTTTACTAATAAGACTTGGTGCATGCAAATCGAATGAATAGTTTTTTTTTAATATGTTGTCAACCGGTTGAAAAACGTGTTAAAAAAGTTTCGAGAAAAACGCATTCAAAGTTTTGCTGAAGGATAATTTAACAAACAATTACAAATAGTTTCACATAAAATGCTGTGTCTCCGTCAATTTTTCGAATTTCTTTAAAACATTTGGTGAGAGCATTTTTAACAAATGCATCTTTCAGAAAATGAAATAAATATAACAAATTACAAAAGTATTTTGTACTGTCCTTGTCCCTTAAGGGAGGGGGGGGGGGGGTAAGGTTTTAAAGGCGAAATAAAGGCATATGGTCGTGATTTTTTTTGAGATATGAATAATGTTGGTTCTATTTATTTCATACACACTTTATAGTATACATAACTATCTTTGAAAAAAATTTCAATTAAAAATATTAATAAATAAGTCCGTGAGAGCGAATCTCCGGAGGCGCCTCGAAAAAAAGTTTTTATGCTGTGAACTTAGGGTTGCCATATCTTAAATTTGGCAACCAGGACAAGACGCGTGAAAACCCCGGATTTTAGAGCCCAGAACCCGGACATGTCAACAGGTTTTTTTAAACATAATCAGCCTTACTAAAAAAAAACAACAGCACGCCAGATAACCCGTGTTATTGCAGCAACATGAATAAAACAAAAATACACTAAAACACGATAACATTACTAATAAGATTTGGTCTTAAAACGTACTGTAAATCCGGCAACAATGCATATTTAAGTACTAAATTGTTTGTTTTTCTTCATAACCGCAAGGTGGCGCGGCGGCGCGGCGCCTGCGCATTTGTTGTTCGCGCTCGAAAAAGACGCTGGAAGCGCGAAATGATTTCTGTGTGTGCGAAATGATTTTTGTGTGTGCAATATTACTTATGTGATGGTTAATTTCTATTAATATGAATAATTTACTCTTATATTTATATCATTGATATATTTACCGTGTTTTTTGTGGTTTTTCATAAGTTTTAGTCAAGTTATAAAACAATAATCGTACTTTGAAAATTGAAGTGTCAAAAACTATTTTATATGATACATGAGAATTCAAATTTACATTTAAAGGTTTTATTTTACGATAATTTTATGAAAGTGGTGTTTTTTTTTAATAATAATATCTAATACATGTGTGCCTAAATGCATCAAAGAAATTAACGTCTTTAGAGATACAAGAAATCTGATATAAAAGACAGTGTAATTTTTAGGTTAGTTTTTTAGCAATAAAAAAAAACTGAGATTTTTTATTATTTTTTTATTGTATGCACGAGGAAAAAGTGAGGTGATAGTTTCCTTCCAAATTTATTACATAAAAGGACTGTGTTTTGAAATTTTGTTTTTTTTTAAATTTCTCTACATTTTAGTCAAAAAAAATTTGGTGAGAAATTTTTTTCCATTTATTTCCGAGTTTGAATCTTAAAATATGTCAGTTTTTGAAAACTAAACTGTATTTCAAATATACAAATCTAAAAGGAAATTTTATCTAGTTTTCATAAATGATATTTGTTTTTACGACACCTTCAAAAATAAGAAATATATAGAACATTCAAAATACTATGGAAAAATTACAAATATCGTTCGGACATCAATGGTTAACAGAGATAAACTACCCTCTCAGGCCGTGGAAACCAAGTGTATTTCTTTCAATGAACAAATTTTTAATTAGTAATGTTTTCACATCCGCGACCGTTTGTCAATTGAATAAAATTTTCACTCGGTTTTTTAGTAAGGCTGAATAAGTGTATTAAAAAAACAGTTGAAAATGTCATAAATCACCTTTTTATTTATTTTCAAATTAAATTTAGTCATCTTTTATCATCATTTTAAAAGTACCTAACAAAACAGAAACTTATTACAGTTTGTTACAATTTGTTTTAATAATCAGTTTGAATTTTTTTATTCTTAAAATAAAACACAAATTATTAATATACTCTGTCATGAAAACAAAACCTTATTTAAATATTAAGCCTAACACAATTCAATTAAATTTTCAAACATATATCTAAAAGTACTGAGACCATTTCAGTATTCAGTCTTACAATTTTTTAGGTAACTCTTTAACTCAATAATAATTATACCTTTAAATTTTTATCAGCAGCCACTTAGACAAGAAAATATCTCTTAACATAATATGAACTAAATTCAGTCTTCTTAAATTTTAAGCAAAAAAACTGAACCTTTTTAAAGTTTAGACTTACTGTAATGTAAGTTACACTATTAATTTTTTTAAGAATAAAATAACCTCATTTGTATCACCTTAGAGTTTTAATCGACAACCATATTGTAAATTTCTTTTGCGTAATAAAAACAATCATAACTATAACTACAAAAATGATAAGAAATTATTGCACTCAAAAGTACATTATTTGATTATCTAGATATTAAAACTTTTTCCTCAGCCTCTCGCCTTTTTTATTTTTCAGTTTTTTTTTTGTATTTATCACTCTTTCCGATAGCTTTTAGAATATCTTCCCTTTTTAAAAGGAATTTGTAAAAATCAATGCATCTGTATTCTTTGAAATTGAATTTAATTTTACTTAGATAAGTGAAACAATGTTACTTTGTTTGAACCACTTTTATATTTGTTTAAAGTTGACTGGTTTCAGAACGACCGTTCCTTCCTCAGAGCAAACGTATACGTTTGACTTTAAATTTTAAGTCTTTAATTTTTTTTTTTTTAAACCCGGACATCAAATGAAACCCCGCCCGGACGCTCCCCGGACGCCCTCTAAACTAGGACAAATCCGGGGAAACCCGGACGGATGGCAACCCTATGTGAACTTTAACATAGTCGTCCATCCTTTTTAAGATAGTCGTCCATCTCACGACAAAGCGTCTCCGTGATGATGTCATCGCTGCGGTAAGGACTCGCCGCGGCCTCACAACGGACCAACTAGGACTTGGAGCTCCCACCACTAATTTCTACGTAAATGAGCACCTGACACTAAAAAATAAAATACTCTTTGCCAAAACACGTGCCACCGGAAAAGAAAACGGCTATAAATACATATGGGTGAGGAATGGCAGTATCCTGGCGAAGAGGAATGATCTCTCTCGAGTCGTCACCACTCGTTGCGAGGGAGACCTTAAAAAAATCAGCACTCATGGTCAACAAAATATGTGACTACTAGAACAAACTCGTTACTGCTACTATCGATGCCAGCTTTCTATCACTATCCTGTACTCTTGGTCATTCATTTTTTTCTTGCAAAATTACTCAATATATTTGTTTATAGCGCAATACCTACATAATCATATAGCACTATCATATTTCCTGCATTTTCATTCATATTTTACACTAAGTAATCAATGTTTTATATATAATTTTGATGCATCATACGTCCTAATTAATTTATCACTCCCGCAAATGTGGAATAAGTCGAATAACACTCTTACTCTAAAAAAATGACCTCATTATCTATATCTGTTTATTACCAGAACTGTGGTGGTATTAAGACCAAAACTCAGGAGCTTCTTATTAATATTTCATCGAATAACTATGATGTTATAGTTCTAGTTGAAACGTGGCTTGTAGCAAGTGTAAACACGGCCGAATTCATAGTTTCGCGTTACACGGTATTCCGACGAGATAGGAACCGTATAATTACCGGTAAGATGGACGGAGGTGGTGTGTTAGTGGCAGTGCGCAAGGAACTCGCAGCTTCCCGTCTCGACGATTGGGAAAAAAATCAAATTGAACAAATCTTTATATCAATTCCGTTAAGGTCTCTAAATCTCACCATATGTGCTGTATATATACCTCCTGTCTCGCCAGTAATGCTTTATGATATTTTATCCAAAAACCTGGAATCCGTCTTTTCATCAGAACCAAATAATACGTTTTGTGTTCTTGGAGATCTGAATCTACCTACTCTTACATGGACATTTTCCGAAGGCTGCAATCATGGTATTGCCTCCTCAAACACGGCTGCATCGCAAACTTTTCTTCAAACAATGGCATTGATGAGCTTATTTCAATATAATTGTATACCTAACCACAACGATAAATTCTTAGACCTTATATTTTACAGTCGCGAAACAAAAGTTACACATAGCGACGACCCTCTCCTTT